>JAAGEH010000020.1:14108962-14125546 GCA_011751065.1 Lasiurus cinereus
GGAGGGTCTGTCTCCCGACCACTCGCGAAAGCCAGCGGCACAATCAGCAATCCGTCCTCCGCGTGGTGCCGTGCGCGACCAGACCTCCGATCCTTTGCAACTCCCCTAAATTTCCGTGCACTTCTCCCTTTTCACAGTCCAAACTCCCCCCGTATGAGTCTCGGCTGGATCTGGGGTTTAGTGTCGTAAGATAAGGGGTTCAATGCCGTTGGGAGTCTCCGTTTCCCTCCCGCCAGAGAAAGCCAACCAGGTACTCCGGCACCCGCTCTCTCAGCGCGCGTCTCCGTACCTCAGCTTTTTGCAGCTCCTCTGGGTCTCTGTGAGCCCCTCTCTTTCCCTCTAGTTGTAGAACTTCCACTCAGCCAGCTTTCCTGTGGCTCTGGATGATGTCCGTTCTGTCTTTTAGTTGTAGTTTTGAAATTGTTGTGCGAGGCAGCAGTATAGGTGTTTACCTATGCCGCCATCTTGGATTTCTCCGCCAGTTGCTCCTTCATGTTAGTTCTCAAATGGATTATTTTTATTTGAAGCCATAGGTTGGGCAGGTGGCAGTTAGTAGCTAGTGTACATTTCTTTTATTTGTTTTTTTCCCCTCTTTTAAAAATATGTTTTTATTGATTTTACAGAGAGGGATAGAGAGCTAGAATCATTGATTGGCTGCCTCGTGCACCCCCCCAGCCCCCACTGCAGATCAAGCCTGTAACCTAGACATATGCCCTGATCAGGAATTGAAATGGGGACCTCTTGGTTCATGGCTGATGCTTAACCACTGAGTCACACTGGCCCGGCGCAAGTGTACATTTCTGAATTGCCTGCTCTGTCCTGGTACTGGGCATTGTGCTTTTCATGCATTATCCCATTTGTTTTCATCTTTGCAATAGCCACAGCATACGGTGTTGTTATGTCCACAGTTTAACACCTGAGAGAGCTAAGCTTAGAAGTTAGGTGATTTGCCCAAGGTCACATAGTCCGTGATTGGTGCAATAAAGACTTGTCTCCTGAACTTATGCTTTCAACCACTGCTCCCCATGGTGCTCCATGAGCACCTTTAGGGCTTGCGTAAGACTGACATTTTGCAGACTGCTATGGAGACTCCACTGAAGTAAATAATGTAATGGACATTGGGGGGTTTTCAGGAAAGTGCTGCTGAGCATCTTTTCCTTAAGAAATGCACCTCTTCTCAGTGATGGCAGCTCCCCTCCATTGTGGCTATACATATATGTGAACACAGCCTGATTGGATATGATTGGTCTCCATAGAAACATAAATTCCAATGACTTCTGTTTCCAGAGGAGTCAGCTTCCAATCTTTGATAATTAATTACAAATATAGTCTTAAGACTTCATGTCACTATATTTACACGTGTGATCTCAGACTATGCAGTCAGGCCTGGGAACATAGGATTCGCTTTCTCTATAAACAAGGGTATGATGGTGTTGACTTCATAAACTTGCTTTAAGTATTACTAAATTTGTAAACAAAAGTTGGCTAGTCCTCTCCCACCTACCTATTTCCTTCCTGCTGCCTCTGTTCCAACAACTATGGTGACAAACTCATCCAGATTAGCTCGAGACTTACCCTGCTTTTACACCTAAAGTGCCCCCTCAGTCTCAGGCAAACGAGATGGTTGGTCACCCTTCCCAACTCCACAGAGAAGTCACAATAGTGCAGATATATGGTGGCCAATGGAGGTCCAGAAGGTTTGAGTCCAAGATTTATATTGATTGGCTCCCCCAACCCCACTGGCACTTAGGCCACTCCAGGATCCCCCCCACCCTCTACCCCTTGGGCCTTGAGGCTGCACCCCAGCCTGGACCTGTCCGCAGTCAGCTCCCAGCAGTGGGTGGGACTGCAGGCAGGGTCATGTTTCCTTCCCCAACCAATAGGCGCGGGCACAGGGTGGAGCCTGTCCCCAGCAGCTACCAGCATTCTAGCTTGGTGGGTGCAGATGACGCATCAGCAGGGGAGCCATGGAGTGCCTGGTCCAACAGGTTCATGACCAATTGTAACCCCTGAGGCTCTGGGTACCGAAGCTTGAGGTGCTGAGCAGGATGGTGCAGGAGCATGAGAGGGACATCTTGGTGGCCATCGTCTTGGACCTGAGCAAGAGTGAGGTGAAGAAACCAAGATGGTGGCATAGGTGAACACTTAAACTGCTGCCTCAACAATTTCAAAACTATAGCTAAAAGACAGAACAGACATCATCCAGAACCATAGGAAAGCTGGCTGAGTGGAAATTCTACAACTAGAAGAAAAGAGAGGGGCTCATGGAGACTCAGAGGAGCTGCAAAAAGCTGAAGTATGGAGATGCACATGGAGAGGACGGGCAGTGGAGTGCCTGGCTGGCTTCCTCTAGCGGGAGGGAGGTGGAAACTTCCGACTGCACTGAACCCCAGTTCTGGGTGAGATTCATACAGGAGAAAGTCTGGACTGTCATGAAAAGGGAGGAGTGCATGGAAACTCTGGGGAGCCATGAAAGGCAGAGGTCTGGAGGCACGCAAGCGCAAGTGTGCACAGAGAGGGCTGCAGTGATTACCGAGACCCAGGAGCCGCGTAGGGCAGAGTTGACGGGAAGCCAAGGCTGTCTGCTCAGCCCTCAGACTCTGCCCCGTCCAAGTTGAACAGAGAGGCTTTTGCAATTTTGCAAGTCTTGTATCATAAGGCTGACTCTGGCACAGAAGTTATCCTGGCGAAGACACAGTTGATCTTCACAGCCAATTGGCTTGGAGGTCAATTCCCCACAATGATACCAACAACAATCAAGACTTAACTACAACAAGGCTGTACACACAGTCCACAAAGAGGTTCACCAAGAGAATCTACCTCAGGTAACTGGGGATTCAGAGCTACTGGGCCATATAGGACACCTAGCACACAAAGCTACTCTACCAACTCAGGGAAACAGCAAAAATGTGGAAACAAAGGAACAGATCACAAATGAAAGAAATGGAGGAAAGCAAATGACTGGATATAGAGTTCAAAACCATGATTATAAGGTTTTTTAAGAATTTCCTAGAAAAGGCTGATAAATTTAGTGAGACCCAAGAGGATATGAGAGAGACCCTCGAGGATATGAAAAAGGACCAACTAGAAATTAAAATACACTGATTGAAATAAAAAATATTATACAGAGACCTAATAGCAGACTAGAGGAACACAAGAATTAACTCAAAGATTTGAAATACAAAGAAGCAGAAAACACTCAACTGGAAAAGCAAAAAGAAAAAAGAATCCAAAAATGTGAAGATAGTGTAAGCCTCTGGGACAACTTCAAGTGTACCAACATCAGAATTGTGGGGGCGCCAGAAGAAGAGAGAGAGCAAGATTCTGAAAACCTATTTAAATAAATAATGACTGAAAACTTCCCACATCTGGTAAAAGAAATAGACTTACAAGTCCAGGAAGCACACAGTACCCCAAACAAAAGGAATCCAAAGAGGATCACACCAAGACATATCATAATTAAAATGCCAAGAGCAAAAGACAAAGAAAGAATATTAAAAGCAGCAAGAAAAAAACAGTTAATTACCTACAAGGGAGCACCCATACGACTGTCAGCTGATTTCTCAACAGAAACGATGCAGGCCAGACAGGAGTGGCAAGAAATATTCAAAGTAATGAATAGCAAGAACCTGCAACCAAGATTATTCTACCCAGCAAAGCTATCATTCAGAATTGAAGGTCAGACAAAGAGCTTCACAGATAAGAAAAAGCTAAAGGAGTTCATCAACACCAAACCAGTATTATATGAAATGCTGAAAGGTACTCTTTAAGAAGAGGAAGAAGAAGAAAAGTAAAGATAAAAATTATGAACAACAAATACATATCTATCAACAAGTGAATCTAAAAATCAAGTGAATAAAAAATTTGATAAACAGAATAAACTGGTGAATATAATGGAATCAGGGGCATAGAAAGGGAGTGAACTGGCAATTCTCTAGGGGAAAAGGGTGAGGGGGTGCAGGGAGAGACTGGACAAAAATTGTACATCTGTGGATGAGGACAATGGCGGGGGAGGTAAGGTTAGAAGGAAGGGTGAGAGCCGGGTGGAGCGGAGCTATGAGGGGAAAAAGAGGAACAATTATAATAATCTGAACAATAACGATTTATTAAATTAAAAAAAAAGAGTGAGCTGAATGCATACAGTCAGGAAATCATTACCATTTTGGAGGAAGTTGATCTCATGCTGGAGCAGCTTCCTGAGTGGATTACTGCTAAACTAGCCAAGAAGAACCTGATCACCATGATGGATGAAGCCTATGTCCAGCCAGAGTTGCTGGGGGTTGTCCTGATTACAGGGGCTTGGAACTACTCCTTCGCTCTCACCATGCAGCCACTGATAGGAACCATTGATGCAGGAAATGTGTAATTATCAAGCCTTCTGAAGTAAGTGAAAATACAGCCAACATCTTGGCTAAGCTCCTCCCCCAGTATTTAGACCAGGACCTGTATGTTGTGGTTAATGGTTGTATGGAGGAAACCACCGAGCTCCTGAAGCAGCGATTTGACCACATTCTCTAAACTAGAAGCACTGCGGTTGGAAAAATTGTCAAGGCAGCTGCTGCCAAGCATCTGACCCACATGACCCTGGAACTGGGAGGGAAGAGTCCGTGCCTCATCGACAAAGATTGTGACCTGGACATCACTTGGAGACACAAAGCCTGGAGGAAGTACATGAACTGTGGTCAAATCTGCATTGCTCCCGACTACATTCTCTGTGAACCATCTCTCCAGAGTCAAATCGTGTAGAAGATTAAGGAAACTTAAGGAATTTTATGGAGAAAATATAAAAGAAATCTCCTGATTATGAATGGATTGTCAATCTTCGTCATTTTAAGTGGCTCCTGAGTTTGCTTGAAGGACAGAAGATAGCTTTTGGTTGGGAGATAGATGAAGCCACCCGCTACATAGTACCAACAATACTTAATAATGTTGCTCCTGAAACCAAGGTGATGCAAAGAAGAAATTTTTGGACCAATTCTTCCAATAGTGCCTGTGAAGAATGCAGATGAAGCCATAAAATTCCTAAGTGATCACGAAAAGCCATTGGCTTTCTATGTGTTTTCTCATAACAACAAGTTTGTCTGGTGGATGATTGACTCATGTCCAGCAGGGGTGTCACGGTCAACGACATGATCATGCACTTCATGCTCAGCTCTCTGCCCTTCGGAGGCGTGGGTTCCAGTGGGATGGAAGCTTATCACGGAAAACATAGTTTCGATACTTTTTCTCATCAACGTCCCTGTTTATTGAAAAGTTTAAAGAGAGAAGGTGCTAACAAACTCAGATATTCCCCCAACAGCCAGTCAAAGGTGGATTGGGCAAAATTCTTCCTTTTGAAACGATTCAGCGAAGGAAAACTCAGTCTCTTGCTCCTCGTCGTCCTGGGCGTTGTGGCGTCTGTTCTGGTCAAGGCTATATACTACTGAAGAGTGATCCTGTTCAGCGTCCTCGATGCCTTCACTGAATTATTCCTCTGTCAAGTAGTTAATGAACCCATAGTTTTAGCATCCACCAAAAATGGAAAGAAAATATGCAGCACTGTAGTCAACCCTGACATCATTGCCAAGCACTATTAATGCAACTTGCATTTCAGCCAAATCTCAGCATTTCCCACTGAGGACACTCAGAACCTACTCTAGACTGTGCTGCCCAGATTGGGCCAGGGAAGAAGAATGTCTGGGACTATCCCTGCATTCCCTGGGAGCTTAAAGGAGTCTCAGAACCAGCTCAGGGGCTGCCTCTTCCAAGTTCATGGGACATGGGACACCACATCCCGTCCCTGCTATTGCCTCCATCACTTTCAAGAGTTGAAGCTAAATTTTTCCAGGCTTAGAACCAGGGTAGAGGGGTCCCTGTCCCTCATTCACCACTTGGGATTTGCGGACCTGACCTCCACGAGTTAGCCTGCCTGTCAGATGTGCCGTCTGACCATTCTCCGTCCATTCATCACCCTGCTTTGAGTTTGGTTTGTGGCATCTCTTGTCCCTGCCCGCAGAGGTTTATTGTGATGGTCACCCCAAAGCATCTTGTAAATCCTAAGACTTCCTGGAAGACACTGCCAGTTTCATCCAGGTGTCACCTGTCATTCTCACGATGTAGGTGTTATAGATTCTACATCTTACAAAACCTAACTGACATTTTTAAATGGAGTAGTAGGAGTGCTGTACTTACAACAATTCTTATTCTCTGTCAGGGCCCTAAAATTGCGAGTTAGTGGTTTTCCAAGGACAGATCTTTAAGTTTTTTATTTCTATAGCACAATGCAAGTAAATTTCACTTTTTTAAGCTTCAGAGAGGCCCCTTTTGGGGAACCCATTTTCTGTCTGTCTTGGACAGGAGACCTGGGATGTTCAGGACTTTGGGGTGGATTATTTGGAGAAATCTGCAGGAGGACTCGATGCTGTAGTAGTTGGCCAGGCTGAGGGGATGGAGGACCAAGCAGCTCTCCTAGCATGGCAGGACCTGAGGTGCCTCAGCCAGGAATGTGCTAAAGAGGATCTTAGAGGAGGGCAGGCTCCCCACTGGGCCTGCTGAGGGACTGGCAACCAGAGCCCCACTTCCCCCCCCACTTGAAACAGACTTCACCCACTCGATGAGAGAACGTAGTTTACTTTATGGAATGAATAATCAGCTTTGTTGAATGAGTTTGTTCCATGAAGACTGAAGTATGTCTTTAATCACATAATGAGGTGTCAAGAATTAATCACTACACTGGTTTAGAAAAAAGTTGCTTAAACTGTAACTATAGAATAATCAGTCATAATTTCAATAT
The DNA here is from genome assembly GCA_011751065.1 of Lasiurus cinereus. Taxonomy (NCBI): domain Eukaryota; kingdom Metazoa; phylum Chordata; class Mammalia; order Chiroptera; family Vespertilionidae; genus Lasiurus; species Lasiurus cinereus. Next base: position 14,115,735 of record JAAGEH010000020.1, read on the forward strand.
GGCATTTTCATTTAGTAAATTGTAATTATAATTTCTAGTTACTGTAAACTAAATTATTGGCTTGTCTGGTAATATATTCTGCTTCAAAACAAACCATTATATTTGATGAAAGTGTGGAACCTCAGATATAATCTTTGGGAGAGAATTCTTTGAACATATATTTTCTCCAACTATAAATACATATTTTGTCTTTACCAAAAAAAGATTTACATTGGTCATTCAAAATCATGAACTTTCTGTGGCCAATCGATGTAGAATGATAGCTCAGGGACACAGGAAACTTATGAATCCAAAGCTAAGTCCAATTAACTATTTAACTTTAATTAAATTAGATTCCACAACCTACTGAGTCCCCAAGGGAAGGAACTGTCTTACTTATCTTTGTACCCTCCTACCTCCCTGTCCCCCCGACACACTTAGTAGGGTGAATTGTTAAATGAGTGAATGGTAAAGTCCCCCAAAACATCCACAGTGCAAGATTTCCCCAGTCCCGGGCAGGGAGCGGCTTGTGTCAACAACTCTCCAAGCCTGATTTCTTAAGGTTGTGCGTTATGAATGTCACTGGCCTGCATCTAATCTGGTTCTGAGATGACTTTGGAGCAGGTTCTGCCTATGGCAGGGACTCTCCTCCTGGAGTAGGGTTCCTGCCTTGAGACTCATTCATGAGTCACTGTTTGATAAGAATTGACATCTGCTCATAGTTGCTCTCCTCGTTGGGGTAGATGTAGGTTTCATTGGACTTGTAAATAATTGCCCAATGCAAGATGATGACTCCTATAGGACACCACACAATCTATTGAGGTCCTCTACTCACAGCCTGAGAGTCTCCCAAGCTCTCATACCCCTTATGCGTTGGGTAAGCAGGTGGTTTTAGAATATGAAGGGAAAACATCCCCAATTGCTGCGAGTCTGGGGTGAGGGCTTGGGATGTGGATTATCTCAGTGTTCTGAGCTGGAATACTCGTGTGTCCTTGACACCAGTAAGTGCCAGAGATGACATGGTATAAGAGACAGACTAGGTGCTTGTACTCAGGGATCAAACAGTTCTGGAAATGCCTTTCCTAGCTGGAAGACCTGAGGCAAGAGATGGACCCTCTTTGAGGCTCAGTTTCCTCACCCAAAAGATGAAGATAAAGTAGTACTCAGGTGATAGTGAGGTTTAAAGGCCTAGTACATGAAAAAAAGATGTGTAATATGTAGCCTAATACAGCTCAATACCTGTAGTTGCTATTACTATTTTATTACTCTTGTGATCCAACATTAGCACCCTAACAACATTGTTCCAAGGGGAGAATACCTCCCCCCCCCAAATCAACAAATGCAATCTCAGATGCAAGCACTTACTAAAAGTTAGGTGCTGTGGTTAGGAGCTTTTAAATCATAATCTACTCCCTGGGTTTCAGTCATTGCTGCCCTGTGAACACCAGGGGAAGCTCCTTTAAGAAATTCCATGAGACAAATAAATGGTATTCCTGCCCCAAATACATTGCTCGAATCTAAGCATGAGGAAACCTCAGACAAACCTAAATTGAGGGAGATGCAACAAAATGGCTGGCCTGTACACTTCAAAAACGTCAAGGACATAAAAAACAGAAGCCAGTAACTGCTCAGGTTAGAGGAAACAAGGAGGCAGGACTGCTAAGGGCAATGCACAATCTTGGATTGGATCCTGGGCCAGAAAGAAAAATTACTGTCAAGGACATTATTAGTGTAACTGGTAAGATTTGAATAAGGTTCATAAATTAGATACTCCTATCTAATAAAAGAGTAATATGCAAATTAACCATCACTCTGCTATACCCACAAGCCACACCCACCAGCTAATCAGGAGCAAGTATGTAAATTAACCCAACCAAGATGCCTACGGCCACAGAGTGAGCAGGAGGCTTGGGTTTCCCCAGAAATGGAGGAAGCCAAGCTTTCCATACACCCTGGCCAGCCCAGGCCTCCACTCAAGGCTACAAAGTTTCAATTATAGAAGATAAATAAATCCCAACAAAAATGGCGGCAGCCACAGAACTGGAGAGAGCAGAAGGCTTGAGTTGCCCCCTGCAAATCTACCATAGGCCCCTCACCCAGGCAACCTCATGCCCCAAGGGAACACCCACCCTGGTCCAAGATACTCTTCAGGGCAAACCAGCTGGCCCCCACCTGTACATGAGGCCTCTATCCTATCTAATAAAAGAGTAATTTGCAAATTTACCATCACTCCAACACACAAGATGGCTTCCCCCATGTGGTCAACAATGGCTGCCCCATGTGGACACAAGATGACCATTACAAGATGTTTAGCAGGGGAGGGCAGTTGGGGGAACCCAGGTCTGCAGGGGATGGCAGTGAGGAGGGGTACCAGGCCTTCAGGGGAGGGCAGTTGGGGGTGACCAGTCTGCAGGGAGGGCAGTTGGGAGAGGACCAAGCCTTCAGGGGAGGGCAATTAGGGGCAAACAGGCTGGCAGGGGAGCAGTTAGGCATCAATTAGGCTGGCAGGGGAGTGGTTAGGGGGTGATCAAGCTGGCAGACAGAAGCAGTTAGGGGCAATCAGGAAGGCAGGCAGGTGAGCAGTTAGATACCCTTAGTCCTGTATTGTGAGAGGGATGTCCAACTGCCCATTTAGGCCCAGTCCTAGCAGTAGGATCGGGCCTAAACAGGCAGTCAGACATCCCTTGAAGGGTCCCAGATTGGAGAGGGTGTAGGCTGGGCTGAGGGACAACCCCTCACCCTGTGCACGAATTTCATGCACTAGATTCTCTAGTATCTTATAATTGCTAAACTTTCCACTTTTCATATTGTCCTGTGGTTATATAAGAGAATATACTTGTCCTTGAGAAATCACCCTGAAGTGTTTAGGGGCAAAGGATCAGAATATCTCCAACTAACTCATAACAGTTCAGGAAAAAAAAAAAAAAGGAAAAAAAAAAGAGACACCCTTATATATAGAAAACTAATGAAAAAGCAAATGGGGCTAAATATTCATTGATGAATCTGGATAGAGTACACAAGAGTTTGGGGCTATAGTAGCAACCTTTATGCACATTTAAAATAATTGAAAAACAAAAGTAAAACATAAATAGAATAAAGCTGAGAAATTACCAAAGCCTTAAGAAGAATAAGACACTGTGCAGTTAGGCAAGCAGCCAGCTCCCTGCTCGAGGCCCACCAGTCAGCAGCTGTGAGAAGCCCTCCACCTCTTGGACCTGTTTCCTCACCAGCCCTCTCATGGTCAGCTTGGAAAGGCCTCCTAAGTATTAGCAGGCAGCTTTAGAATCGGCCAAAGAAGCAAGGACAAGTCGTTGGGCATGTTTGCACTGGTGGTAAGGAGAGAAAGGCAATGGGCACAGTGCAGTGAGGTGGCCAGCGCAAAGAGGTGGCCTGGGGCTTCAATGGCAGCATGTGACCTGCTTGCAACCTTTCAACCTTTCTCATGAAGAGGTTAGGGTGAAAAGCATCGTGGTGCCCAGAAGGTCTGTCCTAGCACTGAGATGCACAAAGATAGTGAACTTGGTTCCGAGAGAGAAGAACAGTGCTGACTATCGGCCAGAAGAGGGCTCTGTTTTCTTCCAAGTTATCCTTTGACCAACAGGCTTTCCACTCTGGGGGTGTCCAGAATGGTTTCCCAGATCTGCAGATCCCAGGGGGCAGGATTAGGGTGAGGGGGATGAGGCAGGGTTGTGAAAGTTCCGGGTTGGGTTCTGTCATTATTAAAGATATTGATACTTTGTTCATCATGGATGTTTCTGCATTAATTTTGGTTATTCAAAATATTGCATTAAAATATTATTTATCTTTATTATTGAGTTGTTTAGCTCCCATTTACATTTTGCATCAGAGGCCAGTGTGCCATTCGCCTCACTCTAGTCCCCCTGGAAGATTTAAATCATTCATTGCCACAGCATCAGCACAGAGTTTGCAATAGGCCAGATAAGGTCCAAGTTAATGTGCCCTTTTGAATCTATAAAGAAAGGGTTGGCAAAAGAATCAATCCTGAGAACCCAAATACCTGCCATTGATATCACTTCACAGTCAGTGGTTGGGGCCTGTCTTCTTTATCTCTCAATTTTCTCATCTGTAAAATAGTGATAGCAATCCATTCTGTGCACAGTTTATACTGAAGACAGAATATTACCCTGACTGAAACACTATCCTGAGCCTGTCTTTTAGTTATAAACTCAATAAGCTGTCACTTTCACAAGGTGGTCACAAAGCTGGGTTCTGTAGTCAGTCAGAGCATCATACTAGGAATTCATCAATGGTTTATTGAGCACCTGCTCCATGCCAGACTTGTTCTAAGCAGCACCCACACACATAGGTGTCCCTGCCTCACAGAGCTGTCTGGGAGGCAGACAGACATTAGCCAACAAAACAGAGGAAGTAGGCCATGAAAGACAGAAAGAGGAAAGAGCCTGATAGGCTGAGGGGCCCAGCAAGGCTTCTCTGAAAGTGGCATTTTAGCTGATACCTCGAGGTGGGAGGAAGCAAGAGCATTGAAAGGGGAAGAAACAGCTGTGCAAAGGCCCTGAGGTGGGAACTGAAAGCTAGGCGGTGTGAGGGGAGCCCAGTAGGTGAGGAAGAGGAGAGCAGAGCAATGTGACCTTGCATAGGTAAAGGCTTCAGTGAGGAGCGTGGCTTTTATGTCAGATAAAGATCGTTTGAAGGGTTCTCATCAGAGCAGTGCCACACCAAGGCCTGCCCTTCAGAAAGTGACCTGCTTGAGGTCCAGGCAAGACAGGTGTGGAAGATGCTGTGTGAGGTCTAAACCCAGGGTCTGCTTCATCGTCTGGAAACCATAAGACAAAGGTGAGGTCTGTCTCCATGAGGCAGCCTTACGTAACACACCTTACGTAACACACCTCACCTGCGCCAAACCCCAAGCTGGTTGTGAAACGAGATGACTGGAGCGATTGGCATACATTGCAAGAGTATTGCTGCGCTCATTCCTTGGTAGACGAAGAGTAGCTCATGGAAACACCTGTTTGGGTCGCCTGCCAGTATCGGGGACTTGCCCACCAACCCCTTGTTTCTTTTTGCTGCTTTGGGTGACTCAGCTCGTGGCACCTTTACTCCCTTTGGAATCTCCATCTTGCTTTCCTCAGATTCTGAGATGTCCTGCACCTCAGTGTATTGGCCCCCACTGACTCCTGCCCACCAGGGCCTGGGGTCATGGCTGTGGCTGCCACGAATGTCTGGGGCCATGTGTCTGAGCTCTTAGTCCACATTTCTGCCCATTCATGTGCCATGCATGGGACTCCGTGGTAGGGACTTATTGCCAAGAACTTGAAGGTCTGACTATTCTTATAATTGTTAAGGTGGATATTGCTCAAGATATTAAACAGAATTATAGGAAGAAAAGCATTCCATTGACAATAAATTCAGGACACCCTGTTTCAACACATTTTAGCAGGTTTTTAAGTACAGGACTTTTCAGAACATTTAATATGCTAATGCAGATTACAAATCTCCAGAAAGGAGTGATGTGTATTTGTCCATTTTTCAGGAGCATCCCGTAGACTAGTGTAGAAGTACATGCCGCAAGAAATGCCCTCCTTAGCCACTGAGTCGCAGGAGGAAGGACCCCTCTGTGTTCAGCGTGAGTCAAACCAGTGGCTGCCCTTCCTTCCATGCTCTGGCTCCTGAGGGGACTGCCTCACACTCTTCAGTTCCAACACCAGCCCAGCAGAGGATGAGGGAGGGCTTCAGCTTTGCCGGGCCGGCCAGCACAGCCTTGTCACCAACCCTCTGTTGCCCATGACTCCTGGAACCGGATAAAAACTGCCCACGGCTCAGCTGTACAGAGACATATTGGCATGGACTTTGATTAATCTGCTTTAAAAATAAAAAGCTTTTAGCCCTTTTCCTTTTTAAAGTGCATGTTTTTAAAAGAATCAAATATCAAAGTGCATGCAGTAAAAAGTGGAAGTCTTTCTAGCTGTTGAGTTCCTTCTTAAGGTTCTGCCCAGTTTAGCGGGGAGAAGGCTGGTCTGGCTGGAGTCAGTGACTAGGTGTGAATTCCAGCTCTGCCAGATGCTAGCTGTGTATCCTTGGGCACAAGCCTTGGTTTGCTCATCTGTGAAATGGAGGCACCACAGAAAGGGCTGTGGGGAGTAGTGAGTGAAATAAAACACGAGAATTTTTGAAGCACAGGGTTTGTCTTTCAGAATCCAGCTACTTTTTAAAGCCCAATTTCGTGCAATGAGTGTGCTAATTACAGAATGGGGCCAATCTCTTCAGTCTGTTCTTGTGACTTTTTTTTTTTTAAAGTCCTCAAGGGCAATATCTACATGCAGAAACTACTCTTCAGAGGTTTATATTTTTCAAATTAACATTTAAATTATCGAAGTTAAAAATGCAAGAACAGATTCGTTTGGTCATCTTATAGGTTAGCTGATTTTTCACACTGAGAATGAAAATAAAACCTTTCCCAGGACATTGACAAAGTGGTTATTTCCTTGGAAAATGTTATGCTTTTAAGTTCGGTTTATGAAAGTTTTTATTCTTTTTATAAGTCCAGCTAGGATTACCAGGTAAAATATGGGATGCCAAATTAAATTAGAATTATCTAAAGGTCAGATGTACTTAGTACTCTGTATTTTTGTTTGCTAAATCTAGCAACCTTGCATCCAGTAAATGTAAATGATTACTTTTAAGAGCTTTTGGGCCCATTTACAAAATTTTAAAACTTTTTTTTAATGTTTAAATTGTTCCCTATTTTCTTATAAAGTTCTTTAACTGTCTGAACTAACAAAAAGCCATCTTTTTAATACTAAATAATTCTAATTCTAACAAATTGAACTTATAAAATACTGTTAATCTAACATTTAAAAATTTTTTCTATTGCTTGATTTTAGAGAGAAAAAGAAAGGGAGGGACAAGGGGGGAAGGGAGGGAAAGAAACATGGATTTGTTGTTCCAGTTAATTTCGAAGGCATTGGTTAAGGCCTATATAAGCCTGGACCGTGGATTGAACCCTAAACCTTGGTATATTGGGTCAATGCTCTAACCAACTGACCTATCAAGCCTCAACCTAAAATTTTTATAAATGTTCCAGAACTGCAACAAATTAAAGTCACAAATCTAAGTCGATGCCCACATCCCCCCCAACCCCGCAATTGCACATTTTATGTTGGCATTACAAAATTGTCAATTTAATAGGTCAAAATGTTACAAGTTTATAAAATACTACATATATACAAATTCCTTCCCCAAAGACACAAAACACATGTACCTCACTTAATTCTTCCTCCAGCTGGGAGATGCTATTTGCCACGGCAGACAATCACCACCCCATTGGCCAGAGCTTCACTTACCAGAGATTCACCCACGCCCCAAGTTTGGGCCATAGATGACAGGGGATTCAGCTCACCAGGAGCTCAGGGAGCCCTTACATCCCTTAAATCCTTATTTGGGTTATCTTCTTAGAATGCCTGGGTGTTCCTGGCCAGAGATTTTGGCCAGGATGCCAACTGGACAAATGTTGTCAATACATTCCCTGGGCTACAGCCACATGCCCATCACTTCAAGAGGGATGGTCCAGAGATCCCAATGCTGGTTTCAAGTTATGCTCAGCGACCCTCTTCACAGAAGGAATTTCTTTGCCAAAGTCTGGAGATCTTGTCTGGGCTTACAACTTGACTGAACTTTATATTTCTTATGATTTACAGATCTTCAGATCTTCCTGCCCAAATCTCTAAGAATCAATTTACTTGAGCTGAAATCCTCCAATTCTTGCAAAACCATCTTTCTTGAGGCCACATGACTCTCACGGGTTTTAACATAACATCGTTTTGAATCATGGATTCCTCCAGGGGCTTTAACTGGCTCCTTATCCTTAAAGCCCAAGGACATTTCTCTGACCCATGCTATCAGGCCAGGGATCGCTCGCCCGGGCAGCATACTGCTAACATTTGGTGTGTTCAAGTATACACAGTAAAACAGCCTTTAAAAATTATGTCATTCAAACTCGACTTGACCTTAATTACGCCCATCAGAGTGGTTGCAGAATCAGAGCCTGGGTGTGTCAAGGAACAGCTGGCTGCCAAATCCTGGTAATGGCAAAAAACAGCAGAATTTCCCCCTGCCCCTGCCTCACTGGCCCCCACAGAAGGCTCCATCACCCCAGATGCCCTCTGGGATGCACCACTTCTAAGTTGATCAGTTTTCAGGAAAAGGCACAAGGCTTTCTGTGACCACAAGAGAGAGAACCAGATGCCACAGCTGGCTCCCGGATGGGAGGCAGGCTTATTTCCTCGCCAGAGTGACAGAAACAGGGGATCCTAAAAGATTAGCCCATTTCCTTCATTTCCTTAGGGAATGAAAACCGATGATCTTCATTTCCTCAGAGAAGTGAAAGTAGCAACCAGGAATCCAGTAATTCCTGTTGTCTGCAGGCTTTATAAGTCTGCTGAGTGTGAGGAGGTGGCCTGAAGTGTGCTGGGACTCCATGCACTGCAGTCCTCGGGACACTGCAGTCCTCCACCCAGCCCTGAGCCCAGGAGCAGCTCCAGAATGTCTCAGCCACTGGCCGCCCTGCTTCTCCTCCTCGCCATCAATGGCGCCCTTGCCCTCAGGATCTGCTCCTTCAACATCAGGTCCTTTGGGGAAAGCAAGAGGGAAAACCAGAAGGCCATGGATGTCATTGTGAAGGTGAGCCCCTTTCTGTGGGAAAGATCGCTGGACCCTGTCCACTGCTTTCAGACTTGAAGAGACTCAGACTTAAAGTTAGTTCCTTGGGTAAAGGTAGCAGCTGGCTTGAAATTTTATAACAATACAACAGCAGTAATTATAATAGTCACTTCACTTCTTTGTGTCATTATCACCTCCCTATAGGACTGTGTTGTTGTTGTTTTAATTATTTATTGGAGAGAGAGAGAGAGAGAGAGAGAGAGAGAGAGAGATATTTTCACTCATTTATGCATTCATTGGTTGATTTTTATATGTGTCCTGACCTGGGATTAAATCCACAACCTTGACATATTAGGACGATGCTCTAACCCAGTGGTCGGCAAACTCATTAGTCAACAGAGTCAAATATCAACAGTACAACGATTGAAATTTCCTTTGGGTGCCAAATTTTTTAAACTTAAACTTCTTCTAATGCCACTTCTTCAAAATAGACTCGCCCAGGCCGTGATATTTTGTGGAAGAGCCACACTCAAGGGGCCAAAGAGCCGCATGTGGCTCTCGAGCCAAAGTTTGCCGACCTCAGCTCTAACCAACTGAGCTACCAGGTCAGGGCCATGTGGGACTGTTATGAAGAACACATTAGCTGATAAATATAAAGCTCCTAAAGCAATACTTGGCTCCCAGTAAGCCCAGGTAAGGGTGGGCTACTACTATAATCCTTACCACCATTTATCTAATTCCTGTCAGCACTCTAAGTACAAGATTTCATTTATAACCCTTAGGAAGGAGGATACTTATCCCCCATGTAGAGATGAGGAACAATGAAAAGTGAAGTAATATCGTACAACTTTTGGGTGGGTGGGGAGCTGGGGTGCCAACCAGCCTGGTCTTTTAACCATCCCTGAGCACAGATTTTTACTTGCTTTCTACCTTCTTTTCTTCCTTTCCTCCTTCCTTTTTTTCCTTTCTCTCTTTCTTTTTTAATTCTCCCCCCTCCTCTTCTTCCTTTCCTCCTCTTTCCCTGCCTCCACCCCATTAACCTTTTCCCACTCCCAATTCTAATCTTTTTCTCCACTTAGATAAGACCTTTTTTGGATAATATAACCAATGCCTGGGAACTCTGCCCACACTCTGGAGTCAATTGACTCTTTTTACCCTACAGGTTAATTAAATAATTAGTTAATTAATTAGTTTTT
>JAAGEH010000020.1:14125946-14328411 GCA_011751065.1 Lasiurus cinereus
ATATATATATATATATATATATATTGATTTCAGAGAGGAAGGGAGAGGGAGAGAGATAGAAACATCAACGATGAGAGATAATCATTGATTAGCTGCCTCCTACATGACAGAGAATTGACCGAGCTTACAACCTGCAGATGTGCCTGACCAGGAATTGAACCTGGGATCCTTCAGTCCACAGGCCGACACTCTATCCATTGAGCCAATCTGGCTAGGGCTGAGGATATTTTTTCCCATTGCTTTTCAGAGAGAGTGGAAGTGAGGGAGTGGTGGTTGCTGACAACTTTCCCAGGACTCTGACTGGGTGTTATTACTTTAGAAAACTCCAGGGGCACCGTGCTGCAGTGGGAATGCCAGGAGCCTGGGTTCAGATCCCACCTGGCAGCAGGTTAAGTGAGCTGGGGAAGTCCCTTCTGCTCCCTGAGCCTCCATGGCCTTTCAGAAACATGGGCCTTACACAACCTGGAGCACAGTGTGGCTGAGCAAAGGCAAGGTGAGTAAGGCAACAAGGCAAGTGATCCCTAACATGAGCTGCCACATTAGGCAAAGTGGATTACAGTGAGGACTGGCACACTCTGTTCTAGCTCAGACGGTCCTTTCAGACCTGCTCATCCTTGCCCTTTGGATGGTACCCAAGGCCTTGCGGATGCCGGTTTTTAGCCAGGACTGCCATGCCACGCCTATGAGAACCATGACTCCCTGGCTCAACTGGAAACTCTGACATGTGAGGAAAGGAGTTCCCCACTTCCTCATTGGGGGAGGGGGTATGGAGGGTGGGTACCTACTGAATTCCTGCCACCCTCCTCACTTACTCCACCCGGGAAATGTCACCACAGGCTTAAGAGGCTGACATTTTGTTCTTTGGTGATTCCATGGAGGGGGCCTACAGTCAGCATCTCCCTTAAGCCACTGTGTCCTAGAGGGCTGACTGATGGATAGCCCATCATACCAGACACCAGGTATGTCTGAAGTCTTTGTCAAGGCCCCTGGCCTTCTCCATTATTGCAAAGCCACCCTGTAAACAGAAGCCATCGGAAAACAGAGCCACCCAGAGCACTTAGCATGAGACTCAAATCCCAGGCTCCTGGGATAGTAGTATGTACAGGGGACCTTGTCTGAGCACCTCCTACAGGTCAGGAACTTTATATCTTATGTAATACATAGGTGGTATTGTCCTCACTTTATTACTGAGGCTCAAAATGGTGAAGTGACTTATTCAGGCTTCCATAGCTAGTAAGGAGAAGAACCAGGTTCCAATCTAACCATATAAGTGGAAATGCCTTTTCCACTCTTCCATACGTCAGAGGTGAGCCCAGCTTCAGCATGCTGTAGTTGTTATGGCCTTTGTTGGGAAGGTTGGGGAGTGAGGAAGGCCTGCCTTCTCCTTCTTGGGTTTATTGGCCGGAACCACGGGCAATTCTCCCGATGCCAAATCCTGCCTGGGAAAGGCTCCCTCTGCCTGTGACTTTGTCAGTTTGAGTCTTTAAAGAGTTAAGCTTGTTCATCCAACAAATACTCATTGAAGCTAGGCCATGTGCCAGATGCTCAGAGACACTGGGAATGAGACAGTGGATGTGGGGGGAACGCTTCACAGAGCTTACAGCACCCGATCACTTAATTTAGGAGGGCTGATTGTCCTGGGCCCATATTATGCATCCACACTCAGCCTGACAAACCTCTGAGTAGGAGACCCCTTTTACAGATGAGCAACTGAAGTTCAGAGAGGTGAAGAGTGTTGTCCAAGGTCATGGAACAGAACTGAGGGCCTGACTAACGCTATCCCGGCTTTTCCCCACCATGCTGGCTGCCCCCTGTTTAGGGCCATGAAAGAGGCTTTCACAGGCTGCCTTCTGCCCCAAGTTTTTCTAGAGTTCTCGAGGCTGGCCCTTCTTCTCTTCCGAGGCTCACTAATGACACCGCCTGCTGGGATTCCCTCACCACTAGCCATGCACTGCTCCTCCTCCCCTCCCTCTGTGAGCAGTCAGGAGAGTCTCACTGTGTGCTCACTGAGTGGGTTACTCATCACTGTAACCCACTTTGCCTAATGTGGCAGCTCATGGGTTTGGGGCTGGGAAGGCCTTCCGGGGACCCTCCTCCTCAGGTATTTCTCCTAAGGAAATGGAGCCAGGGGGAATATATTTTTCCTTGTTTCAAATATATTTTTCTGGCCTGAAGTTGGGACAGAAAAAATGTGTCATGAATGAATTTGAAAACTGGGTAATGACTGTGGGGGAAACACAATGTAATATTAGGTTGGGAAAAAAAGATGAAAACTGTATGATAAATATTGCCATTGTTTGCTGAGTATCTGTTCTGTGCCGGGGACTGGACAGAATTTTGTATTCACTATGTCACTGAATCCCTACGAGGGGGGGGGGTCATCCCAATTCCCAGATAAAGAGGCTGGCATTCAGGGAGCTTAAGTGGCTTGTTCAAGGTCACACAGCTGGTGAGTGATAGAGTCAAGACATGAATCCAAGGCACAACCAGTGTGGCTCAGTGGTTGAGCATTGACTTATGAACCAGGAGGTCACGGTTTGATTTCTGGTTATGGGCTGGATCCCCAGTGTGGGGCATGTATGAGGCAGCCAGTGGATGAGTCTCTCTTATCATTGATGTTTCCATCTCTCTCTCCCTCTCTCTTCCTCTCTGAAATCAATAAAAATATATATTAAAAAAAAAAGACATGAACCTAAGGCCATCTGACTAAGGGCCCATCCTTTGAACAAATGGGCTAGTCATTTTGCTGCCACTTTTGTAAATAGATATAATGGAGAAATCACGTGGGAAGGAACATCTCCTGCATTCTTTACCCTCTAAGCTCCTTCTCACCTTTCAGCACCTTCAAATGCCTCTCCTTCTTGGAGCTTTCCTTAGTGTCTGGGCAGAAGGAATTAATTATTCCTCAGCATTCCTACATCTGGGACTTGTTTAGTCCAAATGTCCCTCTCATGGTAGCTAGTTGTTTCCATTTGTCCCTCTCACTGGACCATCTGTCTTTCAGGGCAGGGCTGTGTTTTAACAGGTTGGCATAGTGGCCTTTACATTCACACTGACTGGAGTTCAAATCCTGGCTGCACCCCCTCTGCTGGCTGTGCCTTTCAGCTCATCACTCAGGCCTCTGAGCTGGTTCCCTCCTGCACGTCAGTGAGGGAAAGTCATTCATAGAGTTGGTGAGGCTCAGCGTAGGCTCACAATAATGTTAGGTTTTACAGTTATTATCATTGTGGTTATACCTCAGTATTCAGCCTGGTACTTTTCATTTAATGAGGGTTTAATAAATATTATTATAATAATTATTCGAGCAAAGCCAAGAGGTGGAAAGTTGGGTATGGATTTGGATTGCCTAGGTCAGGGGTCGGTAAACCGCGGCTTGCGAGCCACATTCGGCTCATGAGCCCCAGTTTGCCACTCAGTTGACTAATGAGTTTGCCAGCCACTGGCCTAGGTTCACATTCTGCCTTGGCCACTGGCTGGGTGACTCTGGATACTTTCCTCACCTGTCCGGAGGCTCAGGCTCCTTGTCTTTAAAATGGAACAGTAACAGCACCTCCCACAGGGAGCCCTTCATTTATTTTAGGCAAGAATTTAATTAATTTAATAATGCACCCAACTTAATACTTAAAACATAGTAAGTGCCCCCCAAAAGGTTTTTTATTATTTGTAGTGAGTGCCCTCAACCCCTTGGGAATTCTTTCTCTGCAGATCATCAAACGCTGTGACATCATACTCCTCATGGAAATCAAGGACAGCACCAACCAGATCTGTCCCTCGCTAATGGAGAGGCTGAATGGGTAAAGATGGGGCCCCAGACCCTCTGTGGATTCAAGGTCAAGTGCAAGGGCACTTGAAAAGCCCAAGGGAACTGACTTAGCGTGAGAACAAGCACTCACTCTGACCACGAGTACACGTGGTCAACATGGCTAGGCTTCCAACTCTGTTAGCCACAGTTCTAAGAACCTTCAATCAGCTAGCTTTAATATTATAAAACAAAATAAGGGAAACAGATGAGGAGCCAGGAGAGAGAAATGAAAGAAACAGACAAGAGGTTGAGCTGAGAAGTGCTGTTCTAAAGAAAGATCAGGTGTCAGTAGGAAATATGCAATGACCACAGACTGGGATGTTATACAGCCATTATAAATCATATTTATTGCAGAACACGTTAGATCTAAACAGGCCAGCATGGAAAGATGGTTGCAATGGAGAAGGCAATTGAACAGAACAAGTTCAGAATTGTAGGTAGAGCAACCCAGTTTATTAATGATATCGCATTATAGAAGAATAAGAGTATGTTTGAATTTGCATGAGCATAGAAAAAGACTGGAAGGATATGTTTCAAACTGTTACTGTAGAGTTTAACTTGGCCCCTAAAGGTCCCTTCTGCTTTCTTCCAACTGAACCTGAGACCATGCCTGGGGCTAGACATGCCCTAGATTTCTCTGCGGCCAGAAGGAGTAACATCGGGTCAGGCTCTGCCAGGGTGGAGTGATCACCAGGTTTGGCAAACACAATGAGAGTCGGGTTTCTCAGGGAAAGTGAGGGTTAGGGTCAATGGGACTTCATGACTGTATCCCCAGCTCCCAGAACATAAACAACAGCTGGTTTGAAATTATAGTTCTGGGCTTGTTAGAAAATGCCTGGGGGTTTTTAGAGCAGGAAAGAATGTCCAATGAAAATGTGACTAAGAATCCTGCATATGATAAATGCTCAGGAGTGGTGCATGGGTAGGTGGCCAGAAAAGGTTGCTCCAATGGGGAGTATGAGCTGCAGTCCCAGGTCATGGTCCAGAGTGGGGTTTGGGCTGATTCTGGCCTGAAGCTTCTATAGTGTCAATGGTCTCTTACAGGTACAGGCCAAAATATATAGATTCAGGAGTAGGATCTGAGTTCAAATTCCAGCAGTGTGCTTATAAACTATAAAAACAGGGTAAAGGTAGTATCCATCTATAAGGACTAGAAATAAAGATCCTGGCAGATGTTACATTTCCAGCTAATGATGACCTTTCTTATTAGACTCTGCATAATGCCATTGGAGATATGGAAGCAGATTGGAGAGAAAGGAATCTCTGCAATAGGGAAATGTTCTTCTTTTTTAAGATTCAATGTAAAAATCTTTGTTGTCTAGAAATTCAAGAGCCACAACATACAACTGTGTGATTAGCTCTCGGCTTGGAAGAAATACATATAAAGAACAGTATGCCTTTATCTACAAGTAAGTATCATCTATGTTTCTTGGAACATGGTTCATGTATAAACTATGGCTATGAGTTTAATCAAAATGCGTATCTTTTCTTCAAAATGAAACTTTGATCTCTAACCAGTTCTCAATATCAATAAAAGTAATTGCTGTCAAAATTGGGACTGGTGCAAAGTATTAACTCTTCAAACTAGAAAACAGGAGCAGCTTCCTAACACCTAACTTATTGGTTAACTCAGTGGTTGCCTGGGCAAGGGGTTCGAGCTTTCTTTCTTCTTCATAATCAAGTGCTGGTCCAGGGATGGAAACCTGAGTTGCCCAGCACAGCTGACTCCAGAACTTCATATTCTTACCTTCTTCTTACTGGCAATTTGTTTTAAGTCTGAACATTAACTGTGGGTGCCCCAGATACTTAGTATTGCTCAGCTCTTTGCCTCCCAAAGGACCCTGGCCATTGAGATGAGTTGACTGAGCCTTGTTCTGAAGGTAAAGATCCTTTCCAGCTTTTGAGCCCACTTGGGAACCTACCTAATTACTTCTTGATAGAAGTAGGAAGGCAGCTGACTCAGCTGGGTGGACTTCTTCTTTCTCTTCTAGGGAAACGCTGGTGACTGTAAAGAAAAGATACCTCTACCATGACCTTCAGGCTGGAGACACAGATGTATTTTCCAGGGAGCCTTTTGTGGTCTGGTTCCAGTCACCCCAAACCGGTGAGACCCACACACTCTTCTTGCCCATAATCTCCCCAAAGCAAATGGGCAACAGTCCTAAGTGTGAACTGTGACCCTGAATTTTAAGCAGCATCTTTAGGGAGGCTTTAGGCTCAATGGAGAAGGCCATTAAGAATTTCTAATACCTGACCCTAGCCAGTTTGGCTCAGTGGATAGAGCATCGGCCTACAAACTGAAGGGTCCTGGGTTCAATTCCAGTTAAGGGCACATGCCAGGGTTGTTGTCTCAATCCCTAGTAGGAGGTGTGCAGGAGGCCACCAATCAATGATTCTCTGTCATCGTTGATGTTTATATCTCTCGCCCTCTCCCTTCCTCTGAAATCTAT
This sequence comes from Lasiurus cinereus, assembly GCA_011751065.1. Taxonomy (NCBI): domain Eukaryota; kingdom Metazoa; phylum Chordata; class Mammalia; order Chiroptera; family Vespertilionidae; genus Lasiurus; species Lasiurus cinereus. The sequence continues at coordinate 14,132,199 of JAAGEH010000020.1, forward strand.
CTATCTATCTATCTATCTATCTATCTATCTATCTATCTATCTATCTGAACTTGTAATGACTGTAGAAGATGCAGTATAGTTTGATGGCACCAGGCTGGCTTCTTAGAATGCCATGATTCAAGACCTCCCCAGCCTGGAGCCCCACCTTCTAGAATCAATAATAACTCCAATGTTTTTGGGACATTTAGGATGATGGGAATTATTTACCTTAATTCCTCAGTCCCAATCAAGAACAACCATTTCTTCATTTAAAAAAACCCCAGTGATGGCCAGCAAAGTTGAACTCTTCAACATAGGATCTCCCTCTAGTAACTACACGGAAGTCTCCTCCACAGAAATCCAAATGATTGCACCCTGAACTTTAACAACAATAGTACTTGTATTAGCCACTAACAATTGTTGATCACGGATTAGTGCCAGGTACCTATACTTCTTGAAACGAACTAGGATCATCTCCACTTCAAAAAGATGGAGTCACTGAACCAAGTTCACCCAGCACCTGTTGAAGTAGATGAGCCAGGGTTGTGACCCAAGACACCACCTCAGAAGCTCATGCTCTTACTCACTGTGTGACACTCAGTGAAGTCAAGAATAAATTTGGTTTGCCATTTGAAGCTGCAGAGAAACAAATATATTTTCAGTACCTATATGTGCCAGGCACTGTCCCAGGCACCAGAAAAGATAGACAAGGTCCCTGCTCTCATGAAGTTATATTTTAGTAGGGGAGACAGATAATAACCAAACAAATACATGCAGAGCTATAAGTGTGTACACCTATAGCTACAAAAATAAACACCCTGAACTAGTTCTGCCTTGGATCAATGAACTCAGAGGCAGAGTGCTGACAAACACAGGAGAATGAGGAGGGAATTCCCAGGGAGGAGAGAGAAAAAAATGGGGGCTATTGAGGGCAAGAAGTGTCCTTCAGAGAGCACGGACAACAATCTTTTCTCACGCACACGATTCACATTTACTGAACAAAGCAGTGCTCAGAGCACCCCCACGCCCTCTTGCTGACTATATTTTCCCCTAGTAAGTCCTTTGTGAATTGTGACAAACCTGTCTTTTTGAGCTTCCAACTTCCATTCTTCTCTACCCCTTTCTCCCTCCTTGGGATGGCACCTCAGCCATGTCCTGTTTAGTTTTCTCTCTTATTCAAGAAAAGTTCCTTTTGTCCTCTCTATCTTGGATTAAAAGTGAAAGAATTAGCTATTCAAATATCTTTTAATTTATTCAGTCATTCATTCAGCCAGTCAGCCTATCAACAAACATTTTGAGCACCTTCAATGCGCCAGGCAGGGTGCTAGATACTGGAGCCAAGAGGGTGAGTGGGACAGATAAGCCTGCCCTCACAGCCCTGGTTCTGGTGGCCAAACAGAGAAGTAAAGCAAGAAGTTCAGAGCGTGAGGGAAGTGAGGGAGATGTATTGTCTAGCAGGGTGAGGGCCCACCTTCGATGGGGTGAGGCCTAGGGAAGGCCCGTGGGAGTGACATTAGGCTGTGACCTGCAGAAATCAGTCAGAGGGGACTGGCAGATTGTAGAGGGAGGGCAGAATGAGCACACATGTTCAGAGGTGGGGAAGGGCTTAGGGTGTGTAGGGGGGGCCACAAAGAGGATGGGGTGCAGTGGAGATGTGAGGAGGAGAGTGAGAGATGAGGCTACTGGATCCGTGTCCTAGAGACTGGCTCCAGATCCTGGATCCCCACTCTGTGACCACCCAACAGCACCTAGCTCCCAAGTAGGAGCCGGGGCCTAGGCAGAGAATGAGGGGAAGCTGGAGGACTAGGCGAATAGGTGTCCAGAGCACAACAGCGCTATGAACAAGTGGGCACGGCAGGGTCTGAGGCTGCCCACATCCCTCCCTGGGCCTCTCAGTGCCTCCTGGAGGGGCCGGTTTTTAGTCACTTTCCAAACATCCACTGTATTTTTTAAATAACATTTTTGGGCTTTTTTTCCCTTCTGATTAAAAGTGTGTATAAACTGACGTGCTTCAAAATTTTTCATTAGAAAAAATATTCTTGGTATAAAAGCCAGTCTTATTATTAAAAAAACAACAACAGTTTTTTTAAAAATGGGAAAATAGAAACACCCACAGTGCCAGTAAGGGACCCGGTCTTCCAGCTTTTTCTTAGCCGTGCAGGGCGAGCGGGAGAAAAGAGGCTCTCATGTCCAGAAAACAGCCTCCTTGTGATCCTAAGATCCCCTAGAAATGAGGGCCCAGAGACAGGGTGCGTGCCTTCTGGGAGGACAGCCGCTTCCCTCAGCCCTGCCCTGGAACCTGGTAGGGAAGTGTGTGACCTCTGTCTCCTTCCTGCTCTCCAGCCGTCAAGGATTTCGTGATTGTGCCCCTGCACACCACCCCCGAGGCATCCGTGAAAGAGATTGACGAGCTGGCTGATGTCTACACGGATGTGAAACGCCGGTGGAAGGCAGAGGTGACGACCCTCCTTGTTTGTTGGATTCCCCTCTGGCAGGGGCGGAGTCTGGTCCTGGAGAGGAATGAGTGATTCCCTGGGAGGGTGAGGGGCTCAGAGCCTGTGCAGACCACCCCTTTCGGGCCCTTCCTCAGTCCTAGATGTCCTTCTTGCTCAATCTGCCTGGGTACCGCCCGCGTGGGTCTTAGGCCTCACACCTGCCCCCCTCACAAAGCCTGGGAACATGCAGGGAGGGACTAGGTGGTGCCGGGCTTGTGCTGCGGCTGGATATGGACAAGTGTATTGCATCCTCCCAGTGACCTCAAGAGGTCATTACTTTTACCATCCTCACTTTGCAGGTGAGAAGAGTGACACACAGGGGTCAGAGTCTTCCAGGTGCAAGTGACAGAATCTCAAACTGGCAGAAGCCATTTCTTGGTTCTTGTAACTAAAATGTCCAGGAGTGGCTCAGGCACAGCTGGGCCAGGGCTCCAGAACAGGAACCAGGGCTTGGCTTGTTTCTGTCCACCCTTGCCCCCCTCCCCTTTCCTCTGGTGGGGGCTGGCTCCTCTCTGGGACGGCAAAACGGCCACCAGCAACTTCTAGACCAAATGACAAATTTCCTCTCCCACAATGCAGCAAGACCCTGGAAGGGAGTTTTATTGGCTCTGATTGGGTCACATGTCCACCCCTGAACCCATCACTGTGACCAGGGGGCTGAGAGGCTCTGATCCACTAAATCTGTGTCAGCTCCACCCCGACCTCATGAACTGAGGGGAGGAGTGCTACTGTTCTCATAGCAGGACAATACATCTACCATCCCGTTGGCCTCAGTGATTTCCTCCCCTGAAAAACCGGGATGTCACCACCTGTGGCTGTAAGGTCTGCGGAAGAGCTTGGCATCTATGGAAGTGCTCCAGGGGGCTCTTCTGCATGCTCCTTTCCTCCTTTCGGGATGTGACTCTATTGGTCCCGTCCTCCTCAGTTCCACTGCTGGAAGTGCAAATGAGACAAGTGTGGCCCAGTGCTGGAGCATGGAGAACACAGGGGTGTCTTTCATTGCTTCCTTGTAAAGGGCAGGTCAAGACAAAGACTCACTCATTCAACAAGAACTTATTGAGCATCTGTTAAGTGTTGGGTACTGGGGAGGTAACAGTGGTGCAAAAATGAACAAGAGGAGAAATCCGTGAGGCAGTTTGGGGTTCAGTTCTTGGCTTCTCCCCTTAAACCTTCCAGCTGAGTGATGTAGAGCAGGCCCTCTATCCTGTTTCCACAGGAGCTAAAGGTCCTTCTACCTCTGAGTGTTTGTGAGATTGAAATGAAACTTTATATCCTGCTGGATTTGGCACACAGAGAGTGCTCCGTGAATCGTGCCTTTATTAATAGAAGCTGATAGTCACTAGAGTTAAAGATGACATCCTGTCCTTAACTGTGCCCATCAGTCACAGGGAAAACCATGATCAGAGGTCAACATAAAACATTTTTGAAGAAAACTCTAAAGTCAGCAACAGCCCCAAACAATAGCACACACAAGGAAATCTGGCACTTCCTCGGGATTGGGGAGTATTGAAATTCTGTCCCAAGAGCCCTCAGAGGAAAAACACATCCAAGATAGAATGTTTCTGTTGGTGACCTAAGGTTCTTCTCACTTCCTCCGTAGACAAGATTTCCACAGGAATAAATTCCCAACTTCAGGACAATAGTAAGGAGAGAGCTGTGCCCAAGCTGTCAAATACACCACCCAAGTTCATTTTTCCTGCTTGGAAACAAAAGGCATTACTTCACTCATATGTTTGAGCCAGAGAGAGAAGATGTGAGGGAATCAATTAGCAGCCTCCTTTCATCCCCACGTAGCACTGCATGAATTATAGAGACATGGTGACTAAGAACAGGAGAGAGCAGCTGCAGCAAACACCCCCTCCCTGTTAAGGACACCCTCCCTTGTACACACCTGCCTGTCAAATACTCATCAAAACTGTGACTCAACTTCGTGTGTGTGTGTGTGTGTGTGTGTGTGTGTGTGTGTGTGTATTGTTTTTTAATGATAATTCATTATTTATGATCTCATGGGGATCAGGGACTCAGGAGCAGCCTGGCTCAGTGGTTCTCTCTTCTGCTTTCTCTGGGCGGCACTGTCAGACATCAGCTGGGATTTCAGTCTCCAAAGACTGGGTTAGGGCTGGACAATTCAAAAACCTCACGCTGGCTCACTTGCAGGGTTAGCGGGTTGGTGTTGCCTGGAGATCTCACCCCTCTCCCTGTGTGTCTTTCTCCATGTAGATTTGGCTTCCTCACATAATGGTGTCTGGATTCCAAAGATGGGTGTATGGGGCTCCTGTTGGGGAGAGGGGGAGGGTGGCCTTTCCACACCTCTCCCCTCTAACTCTGCTGGAAGTGCAAATGAATCAAGTGTGGCCCAGAGCTACTCCTCCCTCTGGGCGTACAGTCCCCTCTGTGACTAGGTTTTAAACGGTGGCCTCTGCTTGTAAAAAGCAGAAAGAATTAAGGAAGACCTTGTGTTCGCCTGCCAGGGCTGCCATGACCAAGTACCAAAGCCTGTGTGGCTTCAACAACACCAGTCTGTTAGGGCGGCTACGTGATCAAGATAAGGTGTCAGCAGGTCGGGTCTTCACCAGGCCTCTCCCTTTCTAATCTTCTCTTTCTATACAGACACCAGTCGCACTGGATTAGGGTCCACCCATATAATCTCATTTTAATTTAATTACCTCTTTAAAGGTCCTCTCTCCAAATAGGTCACATTCTAAGATACTGGGCTTAGGACTTCAAAACAGGAATTTGGGAGAGACACAATTTATCCCGTCATTTACTGGGCATGGAGGAAAGAGTCATTGCTGGCAGTGCTGAGTGATGGGGTTTGGCAACAAAGCCCATCCGGCGACGGATGCCACACATCTTGTCTTTCAGAACTTCATCTTCATGGGCGACTTCAATGCCGGCTGCAACTATGTCCCCAAGAAGGCCTGGAGCAGCATCCGCCTGAGGACTGACCGCGAGTTCATTTGGCTGATCGGGGACCAAGAGGACACTACTGTCAAGAGCAGCACCAACTGTGCATATGACAGGTGGGAGACAGCTGCCGGACCGCTAGCCAGACTGTGCTTCCTATGCAATAGGAGAGGCGTCCCCCTCTGGTCAGATGAGGCATTTGGCTTAGAGAGCAGAGGCACATTTCAGGCCTCTCCACCTACCTTTGCACAGCCTACAAACTGCATGAACTGGACACCGAAGTTCGGCAGTGGCAGGCATGGGCTTCGGTGTCAGAATGGCTTGGGTTCAAACCCTCACTCTATCATTTAATAAGTTCGTGACTAAGAGACTTGTGCCTTTGTTTTTTCACCTGTAAATGAAGATTAGAGTAGCACCTCATTCATGGACACAGGATGAGAATTTAGTGAAGTAGCAAATGTACGTCTTATAACACAAAGTCCGCCACAGAGGCGCTCAGTACATTCGTTGCTGTTCATTATTCCATCGCAAAGACATGTCACAGTTTTCTCATCCAGTTTCTTATCATTAGGCATTAGGATTGGGCATTGGGTTATCATATTATTGAGGGTCAGTTATTTAGACATTTCTGATTTATATGTACTTTATGCATATATTTATGATCCCCTTACGGTAAAACTCTAAAATATGAGAGTAATTAGAGCAAGGAAATATTTACACTTCTAAAGCTTTTGCTGCACATTCCTAAGTGAAAACACACACATTTAAATAACTACATGCCCTTGTATATGTAAAATCTCCCTGGGGATGTTCCATCAGCTTTCACCTTTGCTCCTTAAGGCAGCAGGGAGGCGGTGAGAATGCCTGAAGCCTGTGAATGCTCATGACCTGGCCTCCCATAGCAGAGACAGCAGGCAGGGAATCCCCTAGGAGCCCTGGCCTGCGCTGGCTTCCGTTCCCAGGGCTTAGCATGCCACGGAGAAAGCATGCCATGGCCATCCGAGAGTCCACATTGTTCTCACTTCTCTTATTTTGAGGTCTGGCTTTCGTTTTCACCCCATGATCTTCTTTGTTCCTCTGGGAGTTCTTAGGGCTGGTGTGTCCAGTGCAAATGTTGTCACCCCAGCCCTGGAAGGCAGAAGCAGCCCTCACAGAGGAATGGGGGAGAGAGCAGAGTCAAGGTGGGAGGCCCCGGGAGACTGAGCTCCCTGCACCTCCCTCCGTTTTGAGGGGCTGCCAGCAAGGCACATGCCAGTTGTGTGGCCTTGGGCACATCAAGACCTTTCTGTGGCCCATTCTTCTCCCCAGCAAAGGCAAGGGAGGTGATGGGAAATGTTGAAGCAGAAGAACAGTGAACCCACAAGAAAAGAAGTTCACAGAAGATTAGGTGGGGTGGGGAACAGGTTAAAATGGTGTTCCCTGGGACCCCAGTGTCACACACGTGAATGCCAAAGGATGGCAGGATGACATGTGATACTTTCCTTTTTATTAAATTTATTGGGGTGACACTGGTTAATAAAAGTGTAGAGGTTTCAGGTGCACACCATCTGTGTACTGTATTGTATGTTCATCACCCCACGTCAAATCTATGGTTTCCTTAACAGCATGTACCTTTTGTGGCTTTTAAAAAGGCATATAAATGTTTTGGATTCAGTGCGAGTCTTTGTTCTGTGTTCAAATATTTTTTGAACACCTCCCAAGTGCTGGGCCAGCCTCAGAAGAGCTTAGCAGGATCAGCCAACACACCTGTGTACGTACCTACTAGTAGAAGTCATAAATGGGGGAGCCTTAACTGTGTCCTTTTTGACTCTCTGGGTTGGAAAGGATGGCTTTAAGAAATCTCCAACTGCATGTGAAGAGTTTACTTGTGGATGGAGTTCAAAGTTAACCAGGTGATGGCCTTAGCCAACACAGGAAACCAGTCAGCCCTTCGGAGTCAAGGAACACTCAGTGGATGGTCATGAACCAGCAGTTGGACTCCTCTTGTCGCCTTTAGTCAGTCTGTCAGGGCCATGCAGACCCCAATTGCATCACCCCACTTGGTATCCATTAACGCTAATGGATGTTTCCAAAACTCAGTTAACTATCTTGTACTCATTGGTTTTTCTCCATATTTGTCTTTAAAAACACTTGTTTCTTACTGAAAAAGAATTAATTTTAAAGGAAATGTCATAATACTAAGATAAGAAACGAGCATCATCTGCCATAAGTCGAATATAACTGTATAAATAATTCCAGTGAAAACTGAACAATGCAAATTCTGCCTTAATTCTTTTGCCTTTTTACTGCTTGTAACCTGCTCTCTCTTGGTCAAAATGGAAGCGTAGGGAGTATTAAAGACAAGCCAGTACCTTTCTCCATAATCAAATCAGGAAAAGTGAAAAATAATGGCAAAGGAAATGATAATCTTAGAATGCACGGTACTGCTATGTAGTGTCCATGTATCATATAAAGTCTTCTCTCCCACCACCAGGGCTACCTGTCCACACAGGGAGACACTGTCCTGGTGCCCATGGGGCCACAAAGGAGCTAATTCTATTTCCCAATCTTGGGCATTATCCTGACGGTGACAGGCCAAGCCCAGGGGTGGACTTTGAGCATCGCATGACAGGTCCAGGCTGCTCAGTCAACTTCAGATGTCAAACACGAACCTTGGTTCGATCTCAGAAATCAGCTGCGGATTAACATGACTGTCTTCCCTCCTCTTCTGTAGGATTGTGCTGAGAGGACAAGAGATTGTCAACTCCATTGTGCCCAAGTCAAGCAGCATCTTTGACTTCCAGAAAGCATATGGGTTAACTGAAGAGGAGGTATGGCTGCCACCTTGTCTTTCTAAGCCACTGTCCTGGACAAATGGGTTGGTGTCATCACTGGGGGCACTACTAAAGACCTAACAGTGGGCCATTGGACCTTGAATCTCAATGCCTATGCTTCTGTGATTTGAGGACCTGCCTAGGCTTCTAATTGAGCTGGTCCAGGGGCGATGCTCTCCAGGGTGTATTCTGCTGGGTGACTGTGGGCATTCCAGCTTCTCTCCTGAAGCTTGAATTTGCTCATCACAAACATAGGAGTGCCTCCTCATTCTCAAGTGCATCTCCCTTTTATCCTACAGGCCCTGGAGGTCAGTGACCACTTTCCAGTTGAATTCCAACTACAATCTTCAAAGGTCTCTTCAAGGAAGAGATCCAATGTTTCTTCAAGGAAGAGATCCAATGTCTCTTCAAGGAAGAGATCCAAGGCCCACCGCTCCTAGATGCAAGGACACCATTTTATTAACCATTTCTTGCCCCTAAATAAACAGTTCTAACAGCACAAACTGCTCCCTGCAGCTGGCTGCTCTCATTTTTCAGCTTGAATTTAATCCAACTTGACCCGAATTGGGAGGAGACTCTTCCACTGTTCCCTGTGGCTGATACCTCCCCTGAATTGCCCATGAGGAAACAGGCCTTTTGCAGCCAAAAGGAGGGGTTCCACACCCTGAACCAGAGCCCTGCCACCAGCACAGTCGCTGCCCAGCCTGGCCCTGAAGAAGCTGTCGCAGGAGGAAGAGCATCCTTGCTCTATCACGAAGGACCCGGTTCCACCCAAAATAACCAGAAATGTGTAGGCCCTACCTGCACCCCATGATTCAGGCAATTCATTGTTTGGGGAATCTGGCCCCCTTGTCTGAGGTTGGGCCACCATCGCACCTCACAGGGATGAAGGATGAAAGCTTCTCCCACCTGACCTTCCTGCCTCTGAGTTGTCCTCCAACTCGGCCAGCCCGTGACCACCAGTGTCCTCCTTTGAAATTTCATTCTAACCACAGGCCACCCTCTCTCTTCCCCACCTCCACCCCTTGCTTATAAAACCTATTACCATTTGGAGAGAGCCCAGAGGTTTGGACACTGCAAAGGTGTCTATATTGGGTGTGTCATGTCAGACTCCCCTTCATCCCACCTGGCACATTGTGCCTAGCAGGGCCGCCTCTTCCCTGTGCCCACGTGCCTGTCCCATTTCAGAGCCAGGGCGAGGTGTTCAGCCCCATGTCTGCTGCATCCCTCTTGTCATTAGTCACCAAGGCCACTATTGGGGCTCCCGGGAGACCAGTGGACCAAAGGCAGAGATGCGAGGATTTTATCCTATTTTTCTAACCCAGTGGTCGGCAAACCGTGGCTCTTTGGCTCCTTGAGTGTGGCTCTTCCATAAAATACCACGGCCTGGGCTAGTCTATTTTGAAGAAGTGGCATTAGAAGTTTAAGTTTAAAAAATTTGGTTCTCAAAAGAAAATTCAATCGTTGTACTGTTGATACTTGGCTCTGTTGACTCATGAGTTTGCCGACCACTGGGCTAACCAAAGAGCTGCAGAGGGTCCAGCGGCAGGGCACACACTACCCGAGTTCTGAACGGTGGCCGCTTTTGTTGGTTTTGCTGTTTTTCCTTACATTGCTTCCTTGTTCAAGCAGCATATGAACATGACTAACTACACGAACAGCACCAGAGAAAAACCAGTGACAAAGGATGCTGCCCCCACTCCTCCATTGCCCCTCCCTGTCTCAGAACCAACCCCTCTTCCCAGCTATGCATTCTGCCAGAGTCTGTATACCAATGAGCACATATGTAACCTTGGAAAATACAGAGGAAAGCACACTATCGGCATGGTCCCACTCTGCTTATTTCCCTTAACATATTAGGGACCATGTGGCTTTTCATCTGAGAAAATTGACCACAAAGCTTGGCTTTTGAAATTTGGTAACATTCGAGGGAATGAAATCAAAAGGCCCTGCTTAAGGGGGAAAAACAATTTCTTCAAACATGCAGCTAACTCGGGGATCTCACTGGCGTGGGTAGGAGAGGTGGTGAGGCTGTTAGGCTTCTGTTACCCCTTCTTCTGAGAATGGCTGCCCCAGAAAATGTCCCGTTTCCAAGGTCCAAACGGCCAAGCCGGCACTTCACAAATGAACTTAATGTCGCAGGAGAGAGTGTCCTTGTGCCCCTGGGCCAGCGTCGTGGCTGGGAAGGGAGTCCTGTGCTGGTGGGTATGTTGGGGGGAGGGGGAGCAGGAGAAGTGGACCAGATCCTAAGAGAGTGTGCCTGAGGCCTTGATCTGGCCCCACCATCCTGAAGCCTACTCGGTGACAAGCCATCCTCTGTCCTGCACAGAGCAAGTTATAGGAGCCACGGCATCTGCCAGCTCTCAGTCCGGGCAAACTGCTGGGCACGGGGCAGAGGGCAGAGGGGAGGCACAGAGTGGGGCTTCTCACTAGCTATAGCCTGAAGCAGCTGCAGACTCTCCCCTCACCTCTCCGTTGCCCTGGGTCACCTGCCTGGACAGAGCTCCCATGGCCTTTTGGGGAGCGCGCCTGGTCGTAGGCACTCTCTCAGCATCAGCTTGGTTCGGAGGGTTTGAAACCCTGGCGGCTCACCTGTTGGCACAGGAATCCCCAGGCCCGCCCCCAGCCTGTCTCCAGCCTGTCTCGGGAGGTCTGCACCTGCCCCGGAGCCTGCCTACTTAACAAGCCGCCTGGGGCTGCAGGCCAGACTTTTCTTCCACGAGTTATTTACTGAGGACCAGATTTTAAACTCACTCTCCGAGTGAGAAGAGGCACAGCATGTGGAGGGCCAGCTCACTTTGGAGCCATTCTGGCCTTGGGACATTGAGCAGGTCACTTACCTTCCATTTCCTTAGCGCCCAAGGGGGTTAATGAGAGAGTCAGCCTCACAGGTGGCATTTCAATAAGATAATGCAGGGAAAACGCCACGAGCCTGACACCAAGTCAGCCCTCCACAAGCTGGGTTTTCACGACAGGACTTGCTCTGTGGCAGGGTGGCCCATGTTAAGTCTGGAGGCGTGTGGCTCTCATTTAATGATTGGGAATGAGTTTTCACCATCCACTTCTTCATTCAGCTCAGCAAGTATTTGGGCAAGTGAGCCCCAAGAAATGGAGACGCCCCTACTTCCAGTCCTTGTTATTTTCTCTTCCTCATCAGCACCCCTTGCCTGCCTCCCCGCCCGTGCCCTTCATCCTGTTCCTATGTGTGTGTGTGCGGTGGGGAGTTGGGGGTGAAGGAGTGGCTCCAAGTCAGCAGCTCCTGTACCTTGGGCTAGAGAAGGAAGTAAAGGCAGCTCTACTCCAGGAGAGGGAAGTGCCAACCGCATCCCTCAGCCCGCCAGGTGGGTGTGTGGGAGGGCAGAGCCATGAGAGGGGGTCACACCTGTATCACTGCCACGTGTCCCCATCAGAGCTTCCACCAGATGGCCCTGAAAGCTGAGGTTACAGTGTTGTGGCTGAGACGGGAGGTCACAGAGTCTTGGCCACAGTTACATCTTGAAGGAGAGTGGCACCCCAGGCCTCAGGACCCGGACCCCAGCAGCTCCAAGCCTTAGAATTCAGAGAAGCTACTGAAATGAAGTGACACTATGGGAATTTCAAGGAAACATGGACTTGTGTACACACACACACACACACACACACACACACACACACACGTACGCACGCACTCACTTTGATTCTTCAGAGAAAATGGATTGGGAAACTGTGAGTGCCTTGAATGGAACATTAGCCGAGTGATTGCTTGGATCCCAGGTAAGTGAGACAGCTGCAGACAGATGCTCGGCTCCTCAAGGCCAAGGGCAAAGGGGGCTGCCCTAGTCAAGTCACGCATCTTGCTCAGTGATAATCAGTTGCTTCCTCTCTAGTCCCACCACCTCCACCATTGTTCTCTATCATCTGTTTTCCCAACAAAAAGGGTGTGCTTCCTAAAATGCAAATTTCATCCCCCGCCCAACCCTGCCTCAAAACCCTCAATGGCTCCCCATTTCTCTCTGGATAAAGACCCAAGTCCTTACCAGATCCTGCAAAGCCCTGTATGTCTTGGCTTTGACTTAGCTGTACACTATAGCCATACCGTTCGGCATGCTCCTCCATTCGGCATGTCCTCCCCAGCCTCTGGGCCTTTTCCTGTGCTGTTTCCCTCTCCTGGATCGCTCTTTGCCCCCCATTCACTTAGCAAACTTTTTTTCATTCTTCAAAACTCAGCTTAAACCCCAATCAGTCAGGAAGGCCTGCTCTGACCAGCTCCCCCAGTCTATTCTGGGACCCTGGGTTACATCTTCCCACAGCGCCCTGTATGGCTTTTTCTTCGCCTTCATTACCCGTGTAATTACTTGTCCAATGTCTGTGTTTGTACATTTTGGTATGTTAATTTATGAATTTTTTTTCAGTTAAAAATACAAATTCAAGAACCCTGTCCCCCAGATTTTAAAAAGATAATAGAAAGAAAATATTAGAGGAAAAGGTAGCAGATATTGAATAGTAAATTGTTGTATTTTTTCTTTTAGAAATCCAGATGAAAATGCCTAATTCAAAAAGTTAAGGAATGCTTTCTGAGGGCATAAATTATGGATTGAAAAATTAACAGTGCCCTCTAGTTGGTTAAAGTTTCTCAAATAATATTTGAAGCTTATAAAATAGGATGTCAACAGGACAGAAGAACTAAAGCCTTAAAGTTCACTAAAGGTAAACAACACTGTGGTTCCTTTTTTACCCTAAATATATCTTTATTAATATCAGAAAGGGAGAGGGAGATAGAAACTTTAATAATAAAAGAGAATTATTGATTGGCTGCCTCCTTTCCCTATTAGGGATCAAGCCCACAGCTTGAGCATGTGCCCTCGACTGGAATCGAACACAGGACCCTTCAGTCCCCAGGCTTACGCTCTATCCATTGAGCCCAACTAGCGAGGGCCACTGTGGTTCTTTGAACTTGCCCTTTACCTGCTTGCTTCAGGCCTTTGCACATGCTGTTCCCTCTGCCTTCCTTTCCCTCTTTGCCCCTCTTCTCTGCAAACACAGTGTCTCTCTCTCCATAGGTCTAAAGCTTTCACGTTCTTCAAAACTCCATGCAAATCTCCTCTTCTATAAGACAAATGCTACACACACACACACACACACACACACACACACACACACACACACCTTTTCAAGGGTCCGCTCAGCTGGCACATATTCCCCAGGTGACTCAGGTTCGGGCTGATTGGAGCAAGCCCATGGGCTCTGTCTTCTCTCTGCGTGTAGCCTTGGACTTCCATGTCCTCAGCTGTAACAGGAGGTGATACTAGACTGAAAAGGTGCACTTTGGAGGCAGGCTGACCTGATTTGACTTCCGACTCTACTAGGCCCACATTAAGTTCTCTGATGGCAGGGGAAAATGCATTATTTGTAAAAATTCCTCCTGACTCTCTGCTTTAGGAAATTCTATTTCCCCTATCAAATACCTTGGATGTTTCATTTCATTTTTCTGACTTATTTATTTTGAGATTTCTGCTTGAGAAATCTTAAAATAAATAAGAGTGAAACATCGACCAGCCGCCTTCTGCTTACCTCCCACTGGGGATGTGCCCACAACCAAGGCACCTGCCTCTGACTGGAATTGAACCTTTGAACCAAACCGGTTTTGGCATGCTTGAGAAATTTTAATAGTTTCATAGAAGCTGGAGCTGAAAATATCTTTAAAGATGGTAATAATGATAAATAATGATAATTATAACAACTGCCATTTGCCAAGGCTTGCTCTGTGCCAGGCTGTGTTCTAAGAAGGCACAGCGGTATACACTATCTCACTAAATTCCAACCACAGCACTGGAAAGGTAGGGTTAGTTGTCTCCATCTTATGGATGAAGAAACTGAGGCCTAGAGAAGTTAAACAACTTGCCCACGGTCACACAGCTGGTGAGTGGAGCCCAGGGTGGCCCCTCTATGAGGCATTGTAGGCGTAGGGGTTAGGGCCCAGGAGATTTTTAGGGCTATGAAAGTGTTTTGATTTCTTTGAGAATAAGAAGGGAAAAATAATTTTTTAGGTTGAAGAAAAATGTTAATGTATAATATTAATATATTTTCTTTTAATTGATGCAGTTGTAAAATATAATTCATTTTTAATATTGTTTTTAGAGAGAGAGGAGGGGAGAGGGATTGAGAGATAGAAACATTGATGAGAGAGAAACATGGGTCGGCTGACTCCTGCACCTTCCCTAATGGGGATCAAGCCCGCAACCCAGGCACTCAGGGACCTCTTCATGGATCAACAGTCAACCACTGAGCCGCACCAGCTCCCTGTAAAATATAGCCCTTATTACTTTTATTAATGTAAGAAGGGATTCATGAAGTCAAAGGTGCCTAAGATCCACAAAAACCTTAATGTGGGCCTACTGGAGTCGGAAGTCAAATCAGGTCAGCCTGCCTCCAAAGTGCACCTTTTCAGTCTAGTATCACCTCCTGTTACAGCTGAGGACATGGAAGTCCAAGGCTTCACGCAGAGAGAAGACAGAGCCCAGTGGAAAATGCGGTTCTGGGTCCAACCACCGAACCCAGCAGGCGGACAGCACCACCTGGTGGTATTTTGGGTAACTTCCCTTTAGTGAAAGGATGAGCCTAGAGAGAGTGCAGGTTCAAACACCCACTGAAAAGCAGTTGCCAGCCAGTCTGCCCTTGGGCTTCCCTCTCAGCAGTGGAAAACCAAGCAAAGGAGCCACCTCCACAGGCTCTGGTTAGGTTATTATCAGAGTTCACACATCACCCCTACACACACACACACACTCACACACACATGCACGCACACACATGCATGCACACACACTCTCACACTCACACACACACACACTCTCACATTCACACACACACATGCATGCACGCACACACAGTCACATACATGCATGCATACATGCACACGGTCACAAACACCGTCACCCACACATACACACATGCACGCGATCTCACACACACACACACACACACACACACACACTTCTCCCCGGGTAACAAAATAAAAATATCCCTCACAGTTTGCAAAGTGCTCATATCCAATAGGGATCCCACATGAGCCAATTTATAATTTTCTAGTAGTTCCATTAAAATAAAGAAACAAAACAAACAAAAAAATAAGTAAAATTAATTTTAATAATATATTTCACTTAACTTTGGGTTCAGCCAACTACTATTATGGTCAAAGCTAGCCCAACACCAGTTTTTTTAAATAAAGTTTTTAGAACTTGGTTATGATCTGTCCACACTGCTTTTACACTAAAACAGCAAGCTGAGTGGTTTGTAGTTCAGACCCGATGGCCCACAAAGCTGAAAATATCGCCCTGGCCGGTGTGGCTCAGTTGGTTGGAGCGCCATCCTGTGCACCAAGGGGTGGTGGGTCAGGGCGTTACTTGGGTTTCGGGTCTGACCCTGGTGGCGGCCCAGGCTGGGGCTGGTGGTGGGAGCTCCGTGAGGAGCCGCGGTCACCGAGGGCCGGGGGCCGAGGGCAGCTGCTGAGCCCAGGGCAGCACTAGCCCGTCGTGCTCAGCAGGGACGGGCTGCCAGCACAGGGAGGGCCGCTGGCGCAGCATCTCCTCTCCACAGGGTCCAGCACGACGAGGGCAAAGGAAGGAGCCACTTCTGAACCCCGCGGAGTTCACATTAGCTGGTCTGTTCGCTGAGGAAAATGGAAGACGCCACTTTTGCTGTGAAAGCTTTTTGCGATGGGCTGGCACTTGGCATGTATTGAACGCCCGGTGTTCTTCACAACGTCCCCTGGAACACAGAAAAGGCCCGGCTGAGGGGGGTGCTGGGCCTCCAACCAGCCCTCGCCCAACCTGAAGGGCCGGCAGGCACCCTCTGCTGCCACTGCTCCGGTGGCTAACGGAGTGAGTCCTCTGCACATTAGCAGCAGCAGCAGCCTCTCCCAGAGGACCCCACTCCTCCCGAGGACCAATAGCTAACGAGCACGCTGGCACAGCATGGCAACCTGGAGACCCTGGTTTGGTTCAAGTGCCAGGAAATGTCTGATGGATGGCATGCAGGCCATTCCAATTGTTACCTATTTTATCCCCATCCCTACTCCACACTCACCCCTCATTACATTGCTCCCCCAGTTGAGTGGCACTCCACCTGGACCAGTGCTCCATGGTGAGCACCTTCAGGATCCTGCTCAAGCTGACTACCTGCCCCCAATGCCCATAGACTGCAAAACCTGTCTGTTTAAATAATAATAATAATAATAGTAATAATAGTAATAATAATAATACCAGTTACCATTTGTTGAGCACGTACTATGTGCCAGGCACTAGATTGCTGCTTTCTCTGTGTAAAAGGGCACTGTGGCTGGCCCTGCTGGGGCACTGGGGACAATGTCTTTCACCCCTGTTTCCCATGCTCTTTGCTCCCACTGGGTGACACACCTCTGTCTGTCACTGTGTGGGGAGGTTGGAGAAGTGGTCTGTAGATGTCTGTCATCTCTTCCCCATCTGGCCGCTAGACTGGTTGGGTCACTAACCATTAGGCCATGAGGCCAGAGCTTACACAAGGTTCCAGAGCAACTGTGAGCTTAAGCAGAAGCCCTGTGGAGGCAAGTCTCCCGTCTTTGCCCTGAGCCCAGCATGGCCCTGGCACCCAGGGGGTTCCAGAATTGAAATCAGCTTCCTGGCTCCAATGTTGGGATCACTGGAAACCCAGGTGCATTTGCATTTCAGATAAACAAGAAATAATTTTCAGGGTCAGTATAGCCCATGCAATATTTGGAACATACCTATACTAAAAAATTGTTCACCTGAAATTCAAACTAACTGGGCAGCCTGTATTTAAATTTGTTCTATGTGGTGGCCCCAGGCCTGGCAGCGGCTTCAGAGACAGTGGCAAGGATCGTGGGCCAGGCAGGAGGGGGAACAGGGCCCTAAAGGGAGACTCACTCTGTGGGTGCAGGGTTGCGGGCTGCTTTCAGAAGAACTGGATGGTAGATAGGACTCAGGACACTGCTCAAACACGCCCACCCCAGCAGGCCTTCCTGACCACCCTGTCTACCATAGCTCCTCAGTCTCCATCTCCTTCTCCTGGTTTCTCTCTTTTTATAGCCCGACTCTTAAGCATAGTCCATGGACCTGCAGCATCAGCGTCACTGGGGAGGTCTTTAGAAATGCAGAATCTCGTCCACCCAGTCCTTACCTGCCAGATAAGAACCTGCATTTTAACAAGATTGAAAAGCTCTGCTCTGTAGCAGGGACACATCACACATCTGTCTGTTGCTGGACCTCTGTGAGGGACCCTGTCTTGTTTTCTGCAGTAGTCAAGGGACAAAAAGTCTTGGCACATAGCAGGTGCTCAGTAAACATTTGTTGAATGAATGAATGAACCAGAATTCAAACCCAGACATCCTAATTTCAAACTAAGTCCCTCTTCTGAGCATTTGGGGCAGGATTGGGAATCCGAATGAGAGGATCACTTGTTGAATGAATGAATGTCTGTTCCACCTCATGGGGCTTTTCTGAAGATAATTCCTGTTCAATGTGTTTCCCACCTGATTTCCCCAAAACTCTGTGACACAGGAAGGCAAATACTAATTTATTCCCATTTTTTCAGATGTGGAATATGAGGCCCAAGAAAGTCAAGATTCTTGCTGGAGCTCACACAACTTGAAAGTGGTATAGCCAGGACTTGAACTCACATTTCCTGATTCCAAACGGAGCCCTCCTTCCCTAGGCTATATTTATTCATTTGATCATTCATTCCAATGTCACTGAGGACCAGCCCTAAGCTGGGAGCTGGGAGGACATTAATAAAGTTACCTATAAAGTCCTGGAACCCAGAGGGCTCACCAGATTAGATGCATATTCAAGGAATGGTGACACAGTGGGCCAGGGCTTTTGCAGACTCAAAAAGCTGCCTGGAGGACTCTCAGAAGACTTCCCAAAGGTGGTGACCTATGAGAGTTAGCCAGCAGAGGGAGGGGCAGGAGGACAGGTGCCTGGCGGATAGTAGGTGTACACCATTCCAGGCAGACACACCAGATGTGCAAAGGCCTGGAAGACTGAGGGTGCCTGCCTGCTCAGAGAGAGTGAGCCAGGAGGGTGTGTGTGTGTGCTGGTGAGTGAGGGGTGATGAAGCACGAGGCTGGGGAGGGGGGCAGGCTGCCTGCAAAAGCCTGGAATGGCAAGAGGTGGTGGCCCTTACCCACATGCCAGCCGTACTCCCAGGAGGATACGATTGGATACTGAAACTTCTCCTCTGGCTTCTGCCGGTTCCGCTCCCGGAGGTACAAGGCCCGGCCTTGGCCATCGTGAGAGATGCCTTGGAAGAGCAGCTGCAGGGTGCTCGAGGGCACCGGCCTCATTTCTAAGCTCCCTGGTTTGGTCTGGCCTGTGGGACCGCGCGTTGCTCTTTGAACCTCCTGGACTCCCACACCCCTGGACAGCTGGGCTCTGACCTCCTTGGTCTCTGGCAGTCCGGTCCTTCTGTCAGGGGAGCTGGTGGCAGGCAAGGACCCCACTCCCAGGGGTGAGTGGAAGAGGGCCTGCTGGAGCTGCTTCCCGGGCAGGGACCTCTCCTTGGGGTACTTGTGGCCATGCTTGACCTTCCAGGTGGTTCGGGCAATAACTTCCTTCCTGATGCGCTCCTCCCAGCAGGCTTGGCCCCGGGAAGTGAACAGATCCTTCATGGCAGGGAGGAGGATGGCAGGGAGGTTGGAAACATTCTGCCCACAGTTCTCTGGCCAGTGTTTGGTTGGTGTCTTGTCTCCAAGGATACGTGTAGCCAATGAGGGCTGGGTTGCTAAGGTCCTGCTGGAGGGGAGGGGCTGAGGACAGGGGGGACGGGGGCTATTCGTAGCCTGTAGGAGAGACCAGGCTGGAAAAAGAAGCAAAGCCACCACAACCCTTCCAGGTGCTTGCCCCAGAGAGATTCAGGGCTCAGGGGTCTTGGGGTGATGCATGGGGTGCTGTTGCCTTGATTCCATTTAGCAAACCTCAATGTACACCTACTATCCGCCAGACATCCAAAGGGGGTCCAAATAGAGGCCTAGTTTCCTCCTAAAGGAAGCTCTGGACACATGGCTGGGGATGGGGGTTGCCATGGCAACTCTGGATACCAACTCCTAGACACGGTTCTGCCACTCCACAGCTGCGTGGCCTCATCGGCACATCCAGATGATCATGGAAAGTACCCTTAGCACTGAGAGATGGCATCAGGCCAGTGTATCACAGCTTGGGCAGTGCCTGACATACAGCAGCCCTCCCTGAGTGTCAGGGGCTGTCTAGCAAGTACCTGCCTGGCACTAGCTGTGCCCCATCCACTTTAACTCACCCCTGGATTACAGGGCTTTCAGAACCTCCTTTTCAGATGGGGAAATGGAGGCTTAGGGTAAGGATGTGCATGCTCCAGGGCATGTGGTTGGTATGTGGTGGTACCTCTGTGTCAGGCCCTGAGCTGGGGTTTTCCTGAGGGATTTCACTTAATCCTCACAGGAACTCACTACCAGGCTTCTTAACTCACTTTTCCAGATGAGGAAACTGAGCTCAGCATTAAATGCTCACTCTGGGATTGACTCCCAAACCTATGTCAGGTATTACAAACACAAAACTCTACCATGGAGTGCTGCAAGCACCATGAGAGAGGCACAGGCGGGATGGGGGAGGAGGGGGCAGAGGAGGACCACCAGTGCTCGCAGCACCCTCCGCCCCCTGACCAGGGCCCTCCAGGGTGAAAGCTGGTGAGAAGGACGTGAGTACCACTCACCTTTTCACCCTGAAGGTTGAGCTCTCATCTATTCCTTCAACAAACATTCATTGGCTTTTGAGCCTGTGGCAGGCACCGAGCCAGGCGCTAAAGGTAGAGGAGGAGGGACAGAGGCCACATGCTCCCTGTCCTCAGGCTTTCACAGTCCAGAAAGGGAGAGAGACTCAGAACTGGGAGGGTGGAAGGGGAGGTGGGAAAGGGGGGTGGTCAGGGAAGGCTTTCTAGAGGAAGCGTCCTTTGAGACCTGAACTATGGACACGAGTGAGCCAGGTAGAGTGGGAGGAGATTACAGAGTGGGCCCCCCTTCTGAAAGGCAGCAAGGACACAGCTGCACCGGCTGTCCTCCATGTGCCCGCCTGTAAAATGCGGGCTCCGAGGAAGTTGGGGAAATAGAGAGCCAGCTGGTGAAATGGGACAACCTGGGTCTGCATGCCTCCCTTGGAGCATCACAGAGGTCACTGATTAGTTGTGCAAACACCTTTTTAATCCAGGCTTTAAAAACCTAGCTGTGAGCACCATTCTTTCCAGACCGAGGGCCTTCTGTGTGCCAGGAGCTGCGAGCGAACAAAACCACAAAATGTCTCGCCTTCGCCTTCGGGGAGCTTGCTATTCTGCCCCGCCTTCCTCAACGCCATATCTGTACCTCTGGGGTATTGCCTGGCATTCAGCAGGTGCTTAGAAAAAGGCTCACGGTTGCTGAAACCGGTTTGGCTCAGTGGATAGAGCGTCAGCTTGCGTACTGAAAGGTCCCAGGTTCAATTCCGGTCAAAGGCATGTACCTTTGTTGCGGGCACATTCCGAGTAGGAGGTGTGCAGGAGGCAGCTGATCGATGTTTCTAACTCTCTCTCCCTTCCTCTCTGTAAAAAATCAATAATGTATATATATAAGAAAAAGGCTCACAGTGAGCAGGGGACTTCACCTTAGCTCTGTGGCAGCTGTGTGAACGGGGAAGGACGGAGGGAGAAAGTCAGGACCCAGGGGGCGGGGTCCGATCCCTGACCCAGGCCGCCCCCACCCCAGGCTGGTAAGTGCAGGTGCCAGAGCGTGAGAGGGCAGAAGGGTGTGTCCCCTCCTCTGGGCTTTGGTGGCCTTGCGCCTTCCGCCCCAGCGGCTGAGCCGGCTGAGCCGCAGTTTGTATGTCCGAGGCGACCCCTGGCGGTCACCATGGCAACGACCGCCAGCCAGCCGACCTCCCATCCAGCCAACCCCCCATCCACCAGGCGGACAACCAGACAGAGCAGGTTGGGGACCACCAGCTCCCCTGCGGGATGGTCAGGCTCCCCAGGAGGCGAGGGGAGTGGGAGGGAGCAGAGAAGCGTCCCCAAAGTGCTGCTTCCAGTGGGCCCAAGGACAGCCAACGGCCCCCAGGGAGAGCCGCCTTGGGATTCTGGGCCCCACCCTGTGCAGACCCCTGCGAGCAGCGCTGGGCTTCATGGCCCCGGGTTTTATCACAGCCTTGGTTGTCACTGCCTGTGTGATGTCAGGCAACCCTCTTCTACACTCTGAGCTCTTGCAAACACCCTTGTAAAATGAAGATAATCTTAAGTACCTAGCGTTACTAGCGATGATAATTTTCTTTACTCACCCACTTAAAACCCACCCAACAATCCCTGGGAAGGTGTGGGGTCAGCCCCAGGCCTGTCTCTGGCCTCCACGCGCTGAGGAAGGAAGACGATGAACCTGGGAAACCAGAGGAGCCTGGGGTGGGAAGATGGGGCACTCTCCCACCTTTCTGGCAACTCCCCCAGACACCCAACAGCCCGCCTCGCTGCAGTTCTGTCATCGGCCCACCCCGCCCCAATCCAAGCCTGGGGCTGTCACTGGCTCTCCAGGACGAAGACTGCACTGTCTCTCACAGCCCCTCCGGGTTTTTAAGCTCTTGGTGGGGAGACTCATCTTAGACACTGTCCATGTATAGGATGGACACTGTGCTCTTCACACGCATTTGTCTTCATCCTCAAACACGCTATGGAGCAGGTCTCATTGCCCAGTTTACTGGAGAGAGAACCAGGCCCTGTTTTCTGTGAGGGTCCGTGATCTGCTGGAGGCCATGCAGGGCCCATGCTTGTAACCACCATGCTAAATGGCTTCCCTACAAGCCCCCGCCCCTCATGGGTACCTCTTCCACTCTGTCTTGGGTAGCTGAGTCTCCCCAGTACTCAGGAAGCCCTCTCCCAGCAGCTCTGGGTGGGGAGTGGTTTGCCCAGCCAGTGGGGGTACGGTAGTATGGTAGGGTCTTTCTAGAGGTTAACCTTAGACTGTAAGTTTCCCATTATTTTTCCATTTGGTGAATGATGGCACCGAGGCACAGAGCTGGCGGCAGAACTGGGACTGGGATCCAGATGTGAACCTGCGGTATTCGACTCAGTGCTTTCTGAGCGTTTCTCAACCACCAGGTTTTTCTGCTGCTACTTGCACTGGTTGCTTGTAGCTGGGCCTGAAGCTGGCATTTTCAGGGCGTGGCACCTCTGCCTAGGTTTCCTTCTCTGAGATCATCTGCCAGTTTTGTCCTAAGAATATCCACACCAATAGGAAGAAGCATCCAGTGCCTTGGGAAGGCGGTGGTCATGGCAGAGGGTGTAATGTGGGCAATAAAAGGCTCACGGATTCTTTCATCTTAGCTTTGTCTGGGGAGATAAGCAAGTCCAAAATGCTCACCCCTGGATGTGAGCATGTGAATCAGGCTTGTGAATTCCTCATCTCCCACCCGCCTGCTGGGACTCGTGAGGAAGAGAGAAGGGGTGTGGGGTGGGCCACCCTAAATTCCTTGCACATAGGCTGGTTCCCTGTGTGCTCAGGGGCCTAGACAAAAGCCTCATCACAAGCAAAGGGATCCCTTTGTTTAAAAAGATTCCTCCCACCATGTGTTTGGGACAAAGCCAGAGGGGAAAAATCAAATTCAAGCTTGCCTTGAGCGATGTGACATTTTTACTCCGAGGGTTTGACTTGCTATTGTGAGAAAACAAATGAGCTAAACAAGATGTGTTCTGGGGACTTTTCATGAGTGGACTACTGTGATCCCAAAGCCCCTCCCCTCCACCTAAAGGGAGACCTGGACCAACTCCACTCCTTTCCCAGAACCCCCTTGCTTTCATCCGGCCACTTGAAGGCCAAGGGGCACTGAAATTAATGATCTAGTTCCCCATTTCAAATATAAACTTGGGGGGGGGGGTGTGACAAAGATCGAGCAAGCACTCATTTTTGCCATTAACCATCATTTTGCTAATGTTTCAGGCTGTGTAATTTTCAAGGGAAATTAAATCCCTATGCGCCAGATTCATTTTACACCAAACTCATCAAAATGTGGCTTTCAAGGCCCCTTTGAAGTCTTAAGACTAGACATGTGGTCCAGGGCCCGAGTGTTTATAAGTGCATTGGAGGGAGACATGTTAATTAAATGTTTCCTTCTTGGCAGCATTGCTGATGAGTGCGGCCCCGGGTTTCAGAGGAAACTGGATGAGGAAGAGGCAGGCATCTGGGCGTGACAGGGCAGAGTCCACCTGGGTTGAGGATCTCTGCAGGGCAGCTGGCAGCTGGCATCGGCCTAACCTCCTTCGCCACCAAAGAGTGATGGTTCTGGCAGCCAAGGGCCAAGTGGACCAGTGAGTCAAAGGGTCTGGCATCAGCCTGTCCAGGGTTAAGTTGCAGTTTTCAAGGTGTTTGTACAAACAACAGTTGGTTCCCATAGCAGCCAGTCCAGGTACAGATAAGAGCTAGCCCATGACTCTAGGTGCTGACCAGAAGGGCACATTTCACCGGGATGTCTTTGAAGTAACTGGCAGGGGATTGCCAGGCCCAGCTGTGTAGGAGGCAGTCACGGCAGCAGACAGAAGTGGCTGAGACTCATCGCTCCATGTAACCAACCCCCCAACCACTCGAATGTGGGGCACTCTGAGAGGTGAAGCAGCCTCCTCAAGACCACACCATGGGTGGCCGAGCCAGTGTTTAAGCCTAAGGTATCTGATGCCAAAGTCCACCTGCTACCTGATAAACACTTTCTCCAACCCCGCCAGGCTCCGGCAAGGTATAGAAACCAGTGGCTCTGGCTTTGTGCTCCACTGGGGACAAACCCAGCCTACTGTGGCCTGTCCAGACGCCCTGGGCAAAGCCTGCACCCCTCAAAGGCCACAGACTTTGTTGGGAATCTGACCACGGAGTAGGCTGCTCCCTCCAGAAGGGGCAGGACAAACCCCCCTCCCTCCCACCTGTCAGAGGTCAACAAATCTCCACCCTGATCAACAAAGGGGTGTCAGGAAGAGACACAGGGAAAGATCCAGAGTCTTTTCTCCCTACCTTTCCTTTCACCCCTCACTCCAATGGAGGTGAGAGGCAGCTAGGACTTCCCATCACCATGGCAACTGCTCCTGCAGGTGTAACCAGGGAGGTAGCCCCGCTCTGGAGGACAAACTGGTAGGGATCCAAAGTCTGCCTCAAGTGAACTTTGAGAGTGCAGCCCCTGAGCTAGTGTTGTTGTTGTAAAATGGTGTCACAAACTGCTGTCAGGGGAGGAGGAGGCCTGGAGCTAGGGACATCTGCAGCAGGAAGGAGCAGCCGAGGAAAAAGGACAAGAGGGACGGCTGTAGCACCAAATATGAGCCCTGCTGTCCACAGGTAGTGGGCTGACAGGTGACACTCTTTTGTTTGAATAAATTCCCTACAATGGGGCTTCTTGTGTATGCAGGAGAGGCTTTTTTCTCACTCTTTTTAAAACCACAGCCTTTAAACCCACATAGGTGGGTTTCATATGTGGGATTTTTACTCAGGGAAAGTCCCAGCAAACCTCTCCAGGCAGCTGTGTGGGGGTCAGGGCCCACACAACCCTTCCAGTGCCCCGCATGCTCAGGCGGGCCATCTGGACAAATTCCCACTGAGGCTCAGGAAGAAGCCAGGCCTCCCCCTGCCAAAGGAGGCAGGCTCCTGGTCAAAACAAGTAGCTAATCTGTGTGCTATTAGCCAGGGATTGGAAGAGCAGGTCAGACTGCAACCATTTATCAGACTGCGCTTTAAGGAGCAAACATTTTATTTAATAAGTTATAAGATACAATTTACAGTCGGCATTTGATTCCAGTTTCGCTTCCTTGTCCCAGTTTACGAGGCCTGTGGTCCTTTCTCATGAGGCTTCAGGCCGCTCCAGTTTGAACATTGGGCGTTTGCCAACACTGGCCCCCAGCTGCGATCCCTCGGTGCAGGTCCCCCATCTGAGCCCTGCCCCACCCCCAGAGGCACGTTAGCCACAGTGCCATTTCCTGAGGACTGAGCAGCAACCAAGGAGGGTCTGCTTGCCCTGACCACACTCCACAGCAAGCCCTGCAGCCAGCCAATCCTTGATGCTTTAACTTTAGTCCAAAGCAGGGGTACAGGAAGGGGTGCACAAGGCCTTATACCCCGTTTGTAGAATCTTGCACCTGCATGTTGCTTTCCAAACACCATTTGGATGATATGGGGTTAGGGCCAAATACACAGCCATCACCGGTTATGCAACTTTTGCTGTTTCTGCCAAACAGTGAAGGAACACGGATGAGCTGCTGTCCACCCCCCTCAAAGGTTGGCAGGACTTTCCTTCTTTCCTATCTGTAACTATTTTCTAGAAAAACTGGCCCCCGAGACAGACTGGGCTGGGTGTGGAGTGTTGTGTTGCGTGAAGACTTCCGCTGACACATGGCCCGCTCACTGTCACCGAGAACGAGTTGGTAAAGCTCATCAGACTGGCAAGTGGCTGGAGTGTGTGTTAAGCACAAGGGCTAGTGTTGGTTACAAAAAGGGATCTTTGGCAAGTGGGGGGCTGCTTATCACTGCAGACTTTCCTCAGACCGAGACTTTAAAAACAAGAACAGAAACACGGCTGCCACGATGGCCACACGTTTAGACTTTGCAGGGAAATTATCAGCCGATGAGGGAGAGGCGGCAGAAAGCCCTCCAGGCCAGTTGGCCACAGCGTGGTAAAAAGGCCACAGAGCAGCATGGGGCGAGAATGAGTGGTCAAAACCATGGGCCCTCCTAGCAGCCTTTTCGGACATGCTGTGGGCACAGGAAGAGAGAAAGCTAGTTTTAAGCCATCTACTTTTTAAACTACAACCTAAGCTAGGGCCCCTCTCTTTCCCTGCCGCTCGTCCCTGTCTGATTTCCTAAGTTGGCTCCCAGTTGCATTTTTAACACCAGTCTTGCCTGTGTTCTCAGTCTGTCTGCAGGGGACGATCTGAGCCACAAGAGGTCAGATTTGCTCAGCCCACCGCACGAGCTTGCATTTCCCCAGTGTCCCCAAGGCGTCCCCAATGAGTCAAGTCTAGGATTTCGTTCTGAAGGCACTTTAGAATGGCAATGTTTTTGGGATGGGGTTTCAGACCCACACACAGGCTGGAGGACTTTGTAAAAAAACAAGTTACAAACAAGCAACAAAAGCAACCACCAGAAGCACCTCCCGGGATTTGACGAGCACGCGTTTAAGGCACCGTAATGTGGAAGGGGCTGCCGGGGATGTGTTCCTCTCCCCACTTCACGGCCAGAACATACTCCCCCTTCTCCTTCACGACATATGTGACGTTGTACTGTTGGTTGCCTACGTGCTTCATGGAGACCTCTTCGCAGGGGGTGGTGGGCCCGTGGACCCCGATCAGCAGCATGTTGGAACCTGAGAGGCAGAGGGAGGTGATTATTCTGTGAGGGTGAATCCCAGGAGGCAGGAGACCACAGGGAGCCAAAGGAATGATACCAGTTACCACCTGATGAGCTTCTATGATGATGTTGGGGTCTGAGAGGTGGGAGTGTGGGATTCTGAGTAGGCCTCATAGAGCCCAACACTGAGGGTTCAAATCCCTGCCCTGCCGTGGCTTCTTGGCCAGGTGACCTTGGACACAGAACTTCACCTCTCCCTTCTTAGCTTTCCCATCTGTAAACAGGGGCAGCCCTAGCACCAGCCTCACTGGGAGGAATATTCTGTGAACCCCTTGGCACATAATAAGGGCTATCTCCCATTAGGTGTAGATTGGTCTGATGTTATTCTCATGAGAACTTTATGGAAGGTATTATTATTATTCCTATTCTAGAGAAGAGAAAAATGACTTTTAGAAAGAGATTTAGTATGTTCATTTCCCAAGGTCACATGGCATTTAGGGAAGGAAGAGAGGGAGGGAGGGCAGAGGGAGAGAGGGAGGAGAGGAGGAAGGGATGAGTGGTGGAACCAGCAGGTTTCCAGGCCAGATGTGCTAGATGCCAGAACCCAGCCAATTCACTATTGACACCCGAACAAATACCCCAGTCCAAATTGCTATTAAGTTTGAAGCAATTAGGGGCAGAAAAAAATCAGAGGAAAATCCCTTAAAAATACGAAGTGCAAAAGATTAAGGTAATGAACATGGTTACTTGTAAATGGCTGGGTTACAGGGGAGGGTGGGCACTGCAGACTGGAGCAGGGAAGACCAAAGCAGAGGCGGGTGCCCAGCTGCCCCATTCCCCGGGAGCAGGGCCAGGCTGCCTACCGGCTTTGCTGCAGTCCACCAGGAAGGAGCTCTTCTGGCCCACGAAGGCCTTCGAGAGCCCTGCCCCCTTGGAGGTCACCTTGCTGGCGTCCGAGGATGCCTTGGGGATGGCGCTGTAGCAGGTCTCTGTTGAGGACCTGGTTACTGACTCCACCAGGATGGACGAGGTCTCATTGGCCAAGCCGGGGCTGACCAGACGCTGGCCTAGGACATGAAAGGGAAGGAGGAGGGCATGAATGACCAGATCAAGTGGGTTTCTCAGCCAGAGGAGGAAAGTGCCCCCGCACCCCAACACCTGGATCCAAAAGCCACCACTTCCCCATCTCACACCCATAATATCTTCTAACCCCCCTCACCCCCGCCCAGTCATGCCCCACACAACTAACTAGGTTCCAGCCTGGAAACCCTCCCACAGAACCATGTGCCACCCTGCAGAATCCATAGGTTTCCATTTACATAAAGCACTCTGCGTGTCAGCAGTGTAGACTCTACACTGCTTAACCCTATAAGCTCTACACTGTAGACTTACACTGCAGTGTAGCAGTGTAGACTCTATACTGTAGAGCTTATAGGGATACGCAGTGTAGAAGTCTGGAAAGACATAACAAAATATCACAAGTGATTCTCTCTGCAGGGGAGATGATGATTCTCCTGTCTGAATCTTTAGTTTTTCTGCACTGAACCTATGCTATTTATATAACAGTGAATAGAGAGAGAGACCTGTGGGAGGAATTTACCACAATACTTATGGTGGTTACCTTGATGGAGGCTGTGAGGTGATTTAACTGTTTGGTATTTTTTCCAGTGTTCTGAAGGAAGCACATTTTTATAAATTTAATAAAGACTTTTAATTATTTTTAAAGTAAAGGGAAATGATTGGGGTGATTTTTTTTTTTTAAAAAACTCTGATTTAAACAAATACATAAGATTTCAAATATGTAAACATTTCTTATTTCTGTTAGAGGCAGAATCCATCTAACATGCTTTTTAAACTTCTGCCCATTCGTTCTGCCTAATTATTTTGCAAGTTTTAAACATGCATCCCCCTCTATCTGTC
Source organism: Lasiurus cinereus (assembly GCA_011751065.1). Taxonomy (NCBI): domain Eukaryota; kingdom Metazoa; phylum Chordata; class Mammalia; order Chiroptera; family Vespertilionidae; genus Lasiurus; species Lasiurus cinereus. The sequence goes on from JAAGEH010000020.1 coordinate 14,160,641, forward strand.
CTACCATTTCTTTTTTTAAATTGATTTTTTGAGAGAGGAAGAGAGAGAGAGAGAGAGAAATCAGTTGCCTCTGGCACGTGGTCCCAATTGGGAGTTGAATCTGTAACCTGGGGAGGTGCCCTGATTGGGAATCGACAGCACTCCAACCAACCGAGCCACACCAGGCCCTACCATTTATTTACAATCAGGATTCAAAGCAGATTCAACGTATTTAAAATCATCCACAGTTTCTACGATCAAGCAGCTCTGTTGATATTTTGACAAAGGAGTGTGTGTGTGGGGGTAATTTCAAAGGTATTTGGTTACCTGTCACCTTGGCCTTGAAGGGACTGCCCACGATGTGGTTGGGCCCACCATATTTGACGCCGATCAGGTAGTTTCCAGGGGCCATGGGGGTGTACATGACTTTATACCCTTCTGGGGTTTCCTGGCAATCCATTTTAACCTTGGACGGGCCTTCAATGGTGACTGATAACGTCCCTGGGCCTGCTCTGGTGGTGTTGATGTAAAATTCAGACTGGATACCTGGGACAAAAGAAATGGGAGTAAAAACCATGTGGATGGTTTGGAGGGATGATGGGGATAGGGTTTGGGGAGCTCTCCAAGGGGCACTGAAGCAGTGGCAGGGGCACACACAGGATCCCTCAAAATAGGGTCACCTTGGTGGCATGGGAACCCACCACTACTAGATTTGAACTCCTGGCACAGAGCACCACAGGCCCTAGGATTGGTAACTCCGGGCAGGAGTGTGGCTGACATTTCGCCCACCAGCACACCCTGCCTGGACACCCTGTCCTTTCCTCTGGGCACGAGCAGTGGCTATGGGCTAAAGGTCTGAGGGTCACTGTGAGCCTGACATGCTGCTCCAGCTCTGTCTCCAGGGGCGAGGGGAGGCGTGGGCCCCTCTGACCTTTCCTGCCTCCTCTGTGTGGACTTGGAGGAGCCAAGGAGTCAGAGCCTGCTCCTTCTTCTATAGGCTCCCTGACCCAGACTCCACCCTGGAGACTGAAGCAGCCACTAGGATCTGCTACCCTCTCCTTTGCCATGAATAATACTGGCAACAGGAACAGGACTAACACAGCAACCACGGCTGAGTTCTGTGGCAGTTCAGGTGCTAATAGGACTCGGAAGTTCAGCCCCTGCCAGTCAGAGCTACTGAGATGGATATCTGAACAGTCTGCACAGCTCCGAGCCCAGGCCCAGCTCTTGGCCACTGGGTAGACAGTGTGTGGCTGCCTTGGATGCCCTAGTGCAGCCCTAGGACACTCTACCTGCTTGCCCGGTCCCTGAGGGCCTCCTGCACAGACGGGTACAACAGAAGGCAGGAGTGCCACCGATGGCAACAACAGCTTTCCCACCTGAGCCCAGGGTCCTGCTGAAGCCCAACTGCTCCCCCACCCCAGGCCTCTTTCCAGTCCAGAGGGGATGAACTGGCTTGTGAGGGCCACTTGGAGGCCCAGACACCAGCTGTGCGCCTGCCACAGTGCCCTGCCTGGACTGTCCCTGGCATAGCAGCCTCATGCAGGGCTATGCTTTCTCTAGAGCCCTGGACATGTCCCAGCTGGGAGCTATTTTGGTTTAATTATAGCTCCTAGGCCAGAGAAAGAATGATTGTTCTGCTTATCAATAAAACAAAGGAGCTGCTATCATGCAACTCCCAAACACAACCCAGCTGTTTCTGGAAGTTCTCGAGGCTCTGGTCCCAGCACTCCCCCACCCAGCACCCTGCCCCCCACCTTCAACCCTGTATCTAAACTGCGCAGCCTCAAAACCCCTCAGGCAGCAGCTGCTGCAGCGGCTGAGGAGGCTAGTGCTGAAGAGCATGGGACAGCATCCTAGGAAGGAGTTGCAAGGCATGCAGAGATCAGCAGGTGGAGAAGACCTGGCTCCGGGAAGGAGCCCCACCCTTTCAACAAGCTGCTCCATTCCGGAGAAAACTCAGTTCCCCCTGGCTGTGAGGCCCGAGGGCAGGGAAGATGCCGTGGGAAAGGGAAATAAGGAATCAGGACCAGTGGTACCTGGGACAGCTTGCCTGGTGGGCTCCCTCATTATTCCCATTTTATAGGAAGGAAGGGGAGGCTCAGTGAGTCACATAGCTAGAAAATGGCACAATGGAGATTTAATTATGAGCTCTGTCCAACAGGAAGCGGATGTGCATGCCTGAGAGAAGACTGGAGAAAGGATCCATACACAGGAGTCCCCCTCACCACTGCCTCCAGCTGACCACTGACACCCTGAACATCCCCGACAGCTGAGTTCCTATGACTGACATGTGGGTGCAAAGCATCTTCAAGGTGGGCAAGGAGGGAAGGGGCTCTCTGTTCCTGCACACTGGGTTCCTAGAGCATTTCCTCAGGAAACTGCATTCCCACCCCAGACAGCCTGGACTCCTTGGTCTACCTCCCAGCTTCTCTGCTCTCTGCAGCACAGTCCTTTCCCAATTCTCCACATGCCCCGCTCCCAAACCTGCAGAACGAACCATTTAAAGTTCGAGCCAAAAGATACAGCAAGTCCCATAAAAAACACAGGGACGTCTGCTTTGTCCCGAAGGGGAGGCTGCCAGGCCCGCAGGCAGCGAGCACAGCCACCTTTTCATTCCATGCACACTGCAGCTGTGTAACCCTGGGAAGGGTATTTGGGGAAAGGCTGGGAGCAAGAGGGCTAGAAAAACAAGACGCCTTCCCCTTGACAAGAGCAATATTTACACAGGGTTTGAAACAGGCGTGCTCTGTGCCTCTCCTGCCTGATTGGGAGTCTCCCTAGACCAGCTCCTCTCAGCAGCATCCAGGGCTCGCAAAACACAGCCTGAAACCAGAGCTCCCGAGAAGGCCCGTGAACAGCCAAGAGGAAGCACAGAGGCCCCAACACAGCAGGTGTGCCCCAGCAGGAGGCAGAGGTGGCTGCTGGCGCTGCAGGAAACCTCAGTGGCTGCTGTGGGGCCTGGGCCAAGGCCTGCTGTGGTTCCAAGTACCAGGAGGACCCCACCTGGGCTCTGATAGTGGGACGCTTGCCAGGGGCCCAATGCGTACACTACTGCCTGGAAACATTCCACGGCAGCTAGGATAGGGGGCCGGGCTTATGGCCGCACCACCACTGCTGAGTGGGCCACAGGTGTAGTCTCTGCCCTGGGTGAGCCAGACATTTGGTGAAGGGCACAGGTTCTGAGGCCTGGACCTGGGGGAAGTCCTGGTTCTGGCCTCTGCCGCTAAGTAAGCTTTGGGGAGTGACTCAACCTGAGTCTCACTTTCCTCATCTGTGAAATGGACTGCTTAGAGCGAAACTATACTACATCTTTTGACAAAGGACACGCTGCTGGACCGGAGTTCAGTGTGGAGCCAGAGGGACCTGGAGAGTCCAGAGGCATTTGTGTCACCCCACGGGTGGTTCTGCTGAGGCCACTGTTTGGCCAGAGTCCCAGATGGGACATCAGTGGGTCAACTCTCTCCTGCCCTAAAGCAGGGCACCTGGTCACTTAGACTCTCACTTCCCAGGTAACCAGGGCCACTCATCCCCTCACCATTGGGAGGTGGGTCTGCTCTGTCCCACTCACTCCTTCGGGGGACATTAAGAGCAGTGTTCATGCAAGAGGGATTCCAGAAACTGGGACTGGGCGGCTTTCCTGGGAGCCCAAATCAACACCCACATTCAGACTGTGTCCTCAAGAGCCCACGCTTGGACTTTCCCTGCAGAGAAGCATAGCTGGACATGCTCCCACCCTGCCTCTCTGTAGGGACGCACATTGGATACTCCCCGACGCCCACTTCTAGGGTCACGATCTGAACATCAACTACAGCGATTACTGGGGAATGGGGAGGGGTATGTTTTAACAGGGAGAGTTCTTTAAGATGCCAAGAGCAAAAAGCAAGCGGTACAATAATATGTGCATTAAGATTATTTCTGTAAAATAAAAGCAAAACCACAGTATGTGTCTACCTTTCTGGTAAACCAGTAGCTAAGCAACCAAGCGACCAAGAATGAAGCCTGACAGACAACCCCAAGGGCCGCCCCTGAGCTGTGAGCCCTGTTTCCTCCTGGACCAGATGGAGGGAGGAAGGACATGCAGAAATGGGATAAATTTCACTTTACATGAGTGGCCAGATTATTATGAGCTCTGAATGCATAATAATCTGGCCATTCGGTGTGTGTGTGTGTGTGTGTGTGTGTGTGTGTGTAAAATAGAGGCCTGGTGCATGAATTCATGCATGAGTGGGGTCCAGCTAGCCTGGCCAAGGGGAAGGGACATGGGCAGTTGGCTGGCCTGCCTGCTGGTCAAACTCCTGGTCAAGGGGACAATTTGCAATTAGCCTTTTATTAAATAGGATATAAACTGAGTAGCCAGATTATTATGTGTTATATATACCTTGTTGCTGCCTAAGTTCTTCACAATCAAAAGTGTCCCATCTGCAGTAAAGGTTAAAAATAAATCATACCAAGTTCAAAAGCTTCAGAATTCTTCAACTGTTTCAGACTTTTCTCCTCCACCATTAAGATCAGAGAATCGAAAGAGGATATAGACCATGACAGGCATTACTGCCCATTCAAAGCGTTTCTGGGTGCCTGGGGACCCCTAGAGGCACTAATGGGTAGGAACCACCCAGGAGGCCGTTACATGCATCTTGAATTCTGTGCGGGCAAAGAAACCCTCAGAATGAATAGTGCTTGGCCATATCCCTCTTTATCAGCTTTCTGGCCCCACAGTCCGGGAACTTGGCAGAGGAAGCCAGCTGAGGCACAGCACACAGTAATGAGCACACGAGCCTCCGAAGTGCACCTTATCCCAGCGTCCCTGGGGACAGGTGCACAGGCCCCTGGAGACTGCCACCTGGCTCTGTCCCTGGAACCGGCTCAGTTAAAGAGAGGGGGAGGCACTGTGTTACCTGTGATGCCTCCCTCCAGCCCCGCGCCGTAGGCGGATACCAGGGCCGGGTTCCCCGCTTGTCCTGGCTCCCCGACGCGCACTTTGAAGGGACTTCCAACCACGTGGCTCCCATTGAATTTAACATCGATCGTGTGGATGCCATTCTCGTGGGGGATGAAGCGAACCGCGTACTTATCTAGGAGAGTGAGCAGAAGCACAGGGTAAGAGCAGGCACACGGACACCACTGAGGCAGTGAGGACCCAGGATAGCAGCCCGTGTTACATCTTCCATGAAACCGTGGTTCTCCTGCAAGCCTGGTGCCCGGCAGGTTGGATGTCAGAGCCAGATGGGCTGCTGTGTGTCCTCAGCCAGCCCTCTGGGAAATGCATCCAAATCTCGGGTTCTGTTCCTCCGCTGGGGCCTCTGCCTCAGAAGAACACGGCCTTTATGAAAGCTCATTTCTTGCAAAGTTTCTCTCCTTGGCCACTTGAAGGGGAAAGAGTGGTTCTAACTGGGGCCAATACTCCTCAGTTAAGGAGTACTGCAAACTAGCAACTGCTTCCCTCACCTCACTACACCCCCACACCCCCAATAGCCAGGTTTTTCCCTGGGAGCTTGGCTCACAGCATGTGGCACGATAACTGTCCCATGAATGGACCCCTGGAATGTCCCCCTACCTATCGTGCACCTCCTGACCACACTTTCCTCCTTGAAGAACTCACCTGGGGTGCAGGTAGTCTGTTTTCTCCGTCTACTCACCTTCACCTCTTCAGCATTTTTGTCCCCCAAAGCTCCACCCAAACCCTCTTCACTTCTCCTCTGATGATCTACATGCAACTTCCCATTCGCACCCTTCAACACTGCTCTCCCTCAACAGCCCCTCACTGGGTACCCACCACCCCTCCCTTAAAGCCAATATGCTTCAAGGGAAGGGGACCCTACCCCCACATCGGGCATGATCTTTGACTGGGCGGGGCGGGGGGGAGGAGGGTCCCTCTTTCTCCAAGCCATCAATTAGCACATGGTTTGTGTGTCTAGTGTTTGGTGAGACAGGAGGGAAGTTGGCTAGAGATCTCTGGAAAAGGAGTATCTTAGGTTTCTGAGAAGGATTCTTCAGGAGAGATGACTGGTGTGGTGTGAAGTTGGGAAATCTGGGTTCTGCAGCCATCTTATCACCAAGAGAAAGGCATCTCAGAGTGAGGCCCACAAAGCAGGAGAGAGAGCAGAGATATTTGGGGGTTTGGAGGACATAGCTGCACAGCTGAATTAAACTGCTGCACCTTGGACTCTGCATTTTCCAATTATGTGAATGAACAGACCCCTTTATTGGGTGAGCTGGCCTCAGTTGGGTGTTCTGTAATTTGCAACCAACAGTATCCTAACTGTGGCATGCTGACCGTCTCAGATACCTAACTTCACTTGTTGGCCAAATCCCAATAGCTCTAGAGATCTAAACTTCCTTATCTGGATATCTTGGGGACACTTCAAAACTACCATGAAGGCTTCACCCACCCATGGCTGCACCATTCTTCTACTCTATCACCAAGCTACATGTAACCTTTCTGATTCACATGCATTCCCTATGGTCAAACTGGTCACCAAGTGTGAGCGTTCTCTGGCCTCAAGTCCCTCTCTCCATTCCAATGCTGCTGCTGAATGCTATTTTCTCAAACAAACCACTCTGCCTTTCAGATATTTCAACACATTCTCTAGGATGTGGTCAGACTTAAATCAAGATCTGATCATGGCACCACCCCCACATAGACAAACTGTGTCTCTAAGGCTCTTCACGGCCCTGTCCCAGAGGGAGAAAGATGTCTACATGCTAAATCAGGTTCTTGACCTCTGTCCTCACTATACACGTGGCAGGGCCACAGCAAATGCCCACTCAAGGCAGCGACAAAGGGCTCTTCCTGACGCATCAGGGCCCATGGTCAGTTCACTTCCTCTGAGAAGCCCTCCTGAGCTTAGCAAGGCACCAAGCTTCCCTTTCCTGCTCTAGCCAACTCCACCAATTGGTTCTCAATCCTCCTGTGGTACTGGTGAACACACAGGTCCTCACGTGCTCTGCGAGCTGTGGCCAGGTCCTTATTCGACTCTGAGCATCTCTTTGTGATTAAGAGTCATGTCTTGCCAAGTCTGATACTCAATGAATGTTCACTGGCAAAACGTCTCATTAAAGTGACTGACATTGGAATTCCACGCGTTAAGGCAACAGGCAAATCTTCTGCAATTAAGCATCCTGGGCCTCTCGTGAAGCATCTTGGAGACCCAGATTTTCTCTTTTTTAAATATTTTAATTAAATTTATTGGGGTGACATTGGTCAACATGAACATACAGGTTTCAGGTGTTGGTTCCTATGTTACAAGATCTGTATATTGCACCACCAGATTCTCTTTTAAATTTCAAGATGAATATCATTGACATTCTTGTCAGAGTGAAGTCAGATCAAAGTGAACTTATTCATAAGTTCAACAATATAATAAAATCTGTAAGATTTTGTTAAACTATGAGAGAAAATTACAATGATTATAACATGTAAGGAATATGAAAAATTAAAGCAGTATTTGTTTAAAAAAAAAAAGAGGAGGAAGAGAGAGAGAAGAAAGAACAGGAACAAAAACAAGAATAAAAGGGAGGACATTAAATCTCAAAGTGTCGCCCTGACTTCCTTGGCAATGTTTACACCCTAATTTACAAGCAATGTCTGGCAAGAACAGCAAAGGGAATGTGAGGGCTCGCTGGCCTTGGTGAGGCCGGCTGGTCCTCCATCAGGGTGCATGTTGGGTTGGGGGGTGCTGGTGCTGGGACCACACACCCTGCCTGCCGCTTACCTGGCTCCAGCTCAGACACGTGGCATTCTTCCACGGCTCCGGAGGGACTGTGCACCTTTGCATCAATCTTTCCTTTTGCCCCATTCAGCCTTATAGCAAAGGAGGCTGGCTGATTAACCTTTAATCCCGATTCCTGAGAATTTAATACATCAGACAACGTTACGGCTCTTGGCACTTCTGCTTAGTGGCACACACTGACCCGGTCCGGGACTCTAGGGACAGTGCTCCTGAAAACAGGCCCAGCATGCTTATCCACCTTCCACAGAAGCAGGTGGCAGATTCCACATTTCTAGCATTAAATGTAAGAAAGCAGAGACGCAGAGCGGCATGGGTCTGGAAGAGGTTATGGGGTTTGAAGGCTTGAGACATCCTGATCAACAAGACTACTGTCTTAGCATCCCAAACGGGTCGTCAAAAAACTAAAGACTAAAAATGAAGGGCCTGCTTTTAGGAGGAGCCTGGCAGCTGACAAAACCAGACACTCAGTAATACGAACATTTTAGGTCACTGCTATTTTTTATCTGGAGGGTAGGAATGGAGGAACTTTTAATAAACTTGTAAAGGGCTGCATGTGCAAGGGAGGCCGTCGGCACCACCCGGGGGTCCAATCAGCAGGACCTGGGCCGCTCCCATTTCCCAGACATATAACTACATCGTTTAACCTTTAACCTAGTTTAGCCTCAGTCCCCTCTTGTGTAAAATGTGTGTAATAACCAGATCCATCTCAGAGTGCTGCCGTGAGGATGGGATGAAGGTATGCATTCAAAGCCCTCAGCATAGTGCTTCGCCCATACATAAAGGCTCAAAAAAGGTCAGGTGATTGACTATCAATGTGCATTTTTTTTCAAAATGAACTGACCAACAAACTAAGACCCGAAGCATGGAGGCATGGAATAGACTGACATACCTGGATGTGGGAAGGGGGGACGAGAAGAGATAAACCAAAGAACTTATATACTTATATGCATAGCCCATGGACACAGACAATAGGGTAGTGGAGATGGTCTTAGTTTGCAACTTTGAACTCAAAAGTGACCTGTTTAAGACAGGAGGAAAGTTGCATTTCCTGCTATTGCTGGGAAGGTAGGGATCAGAGGGGGATGGGAGATATCTATAATACTATCACCAACAAAAATATGTTTAAAAATATGCAGTTTGAAGTTGTGTGCACCCTTAAAAAAGAGAGAAAGACAAGTATAACTAGTGCTAGTCACTGGGTCAATTTCACTCTCCATGCTTTGTCTCAGAAACTATAGCCTCTCTGGGAGGAAGGGATTAGAAGTCTAGGTGCTTAAGGTATTTTAAGATCAACCAATCCTGAACAGCAACATTTTACAAGTTAGCAGTTTTGATGTAAACTTGGTTGGGCAACCACTGCTCAGGTGACTCTGAAGAAGCAGGGTTTACACTTAATGTGCAATCCAAGCACCAGGGGCCTTGTTAAAATGCACATTCTGATTCCGGGCCTGGATGGGCTTTGGGGTTCTAGGATTCTAATAAGTTCCCGGGCGATGCAGAGGCTATAGGTGTAGGGGTCCATGTTTTAGACACAAGGCTTTAAAACTGGGCTGCCTAACTCAGTAGTCACTGGCCACATGTGGCTATATAACTGTACATTTAGATTTAAATTAGTTAAAATTAAATAATTACAATTCAGTTCCTCAGCTATACTAGCTAGTGGCTACACATGTGGCTAGAGGCTACCACATTGCACAGAGAAGATGGGGGGCATTTCCATTGTTTCAGAGCCTTTTATTAGACTGCACAGCCCTTGCGGTCACAGACTGGGATTATAGACCAAACTCAAAATGATGGAGTCTTTGATCGCCAGACCAGCCCCATCCCTCCATCCCCTCCTCCTTCACAAAATGCCAGCCGACTCCAATTTTCTAAAAAGCCTCAAAAGCAAGACAAAACAATACGTGCCTCTCTCCCCTAACCAGCCCCAGATGTTGCTGTGCAGGCCTCCGGTAAATCTCCAATAAATAATTTACGTATCACTCGGCATCAAGTGACCCAGGAAGAACAGGAATGAAGCTGACCCGCCAGCCCGTGGCCCCCACTTGCCGGATATACAGCCTGCTGCATACTTATTTAAATATTTACGACCAAATTGTGATGAGAGGACTCCACAGAAAAGCTATCTGGAGAAGATTTCTGCAAATCAGCTCCATTTGGACAGAACCAACACGTTACCTGAATCCGCTTGCCGCTAAATCCTAAGAGGGAGATAAACGCCTCGGAAGATTCGAAAGAAATCTTCCAGGTGCATGAAGGCAGCCGTCTGCCCTCAACAAGCGCTGGGTTTACCTCCCTCCCTAGGCTTTAGATATGTCGGCACAAAAGGAACTTCTGTTAAGAAGCCTTTAAATGAAACACAAGAAAAACATCTGCACCACGGCGACCAGTGGGCACCCCAGTTCTCTCCAATGAGGCCTCTTCAATCTGCGGACGGTGATCCTGGCTGGGGCTCTGTCATGTTTGGAACAACTAGCAGTACCCATTCTCCTCGGGGTGAGGTAGAAATCTCAAAAGTAAACCACGTGCAGGAACTAGATTCAGTGATATTGAGATACGAGACTGGGTTTCAATAGATCCAGGATTTTCAAGAACTAGGGAGATGTGGAAGGAAGGCTATTTAGAAGGCCCTTTAACCAGAAATCATACTTTGAGATTCTGGTGCTACTGCACAATGGGAACTGCTACTCCGGGTTCAGACACCTAATTGTTTTTCAGTGTCCTGAGCAAAGATGCAAAGCATCCCATAATGGTCTCAGTTTGCAACCTTGAACTCAAAAGTGACCTGTTTAAGACAGGAGGAAAGTTGCATTTCCTGCTATTGCAATAGGTTGGACTATGCAGCCACCTGCCACAATGCCAAGGTGGGGATTAAGGAGGCCACAGTTAAGACCACTTGTTTGGGAACCACAAGACCTCAGTTTTCCATCTTTAAAATGGGGTCAAGAGAAGCCTACTCACCAGGCTGTTGAAAGGATTTAATAAGGTAACACTGACCAAGTTCTAAGCAAAGTGCCTAGCACACTTATTATAAATAAGTCTTCATAATAAAATCAAACACAATTGACTTCCTTGAGGAAAAAAGAAGCCAATAACTGCAGGCTATGCATCACTGGACTGTTAGCTTTGTTTTGAAAGCTCTCCTTTGCCTTTAACCAACTATTAACGGGCCTCCTTTGTTTCTACTGAATAAATATTTAAAAAACAGACTTGTCCCAAACACTGAGGTGTTTTATTGACTGTGGCTCTGTTTTGTTCCCTCAACTGTCTCCTGTCCTAACCATGTGGGAAGCTGACTCTGCCAAAAGAAGGCTTCCCTACGATGGGAAACATCTGTGGTCAAATGGGCTGGGACCCTCAGCACCAATGGGGATTGAAGTGGCCTCAGGAGTCCAGGGTCTCACTGGCTGGCCTGTGGCCAAGGACATGGATGCTTCCTTGCGTCTCACCTGAAGGCTCATAACAGTGAGGCGGCGGGCGTCGTCCGAGGGCGCGATGACCGGCACCAGGTAGGGACTTTCGGGGATGTGCTCATCGTTAAACTTGATAGACACCTCGTAGTTACCTGTGGGGACAAGAAAGTCCCATCATCTCAGAGATTCAGGAAGGCAGTTACGGTGAGGTCTCCTGTGAAAATGCCTTTGGAGAGACCCTGCCCTCCTCCATGGCCTCGCCGATCGGTTCAGGGCCTGGTGCCTGGCTCAGGCAGGACTAACATGATTTTCTTTGTTGGCAAGAGTAAAGATTCTGAACTTGAGTCCTCAAGGTCAACCAAAGGGCCTCTGTATAAAATGTAGGAGATCCATAAGACTTGAATGGGAAAAAAATTACATCTTTGCTTTCACTAAACCTCTAGCAGATATTTAGCAGTTCCTTCCTTTAGAAATATTGACAAGAAACCACAGTATATTAAAAGTACGTGTGACAGCCTAGCCAGCATGGCTCAATGGTTGAGTGTTGACCTATGAACCAGGAGGTCACGATTCGATTCCTGGGCAGGACACATGCCCAGATTGTGGGCTCAATTCCCAGTGGGGGGCATGCAGGAGGCAGCTGATCAATGATCCCTCCCATCACTGATGTTTCTCTCTTCTTCTCTGAAATCAATAAAAATATATTTAAAAAAAAAAATACTTTTGACTTTGTCACCAACAAAGTTCACAGATACTTTCATATCATTTTACAGTTTTACATATACCTTAACATCTCATTTATACTCATCACTATTTTGAAATTAAGGTAATCATCCAATTTTTTTAAAATATATTTTTATTAGGATAGTCACCCAATTTTAGATTTAGTGAATCAATGAAGACATGCATATCTTGATATGTTACATATTTGTTCCTGTAAGATTCTGATAACTGCATTTTGATATAATTGATTTTTATTATAATCCAACTAGTGCCCTGGTGCACGGATTTGTGCACATTCAAAGGAAATTAATTGGAAGGTGGCTGTTAGGGCAGGACTGTGTGAGATGGGCCAGACATGCCCTGGAGCCAACCTCCTTTGGTTCAAAGGGTGTCTGTGGAGTAAGCAGGGTCCCTCTGGCAGGTGGGAGTCCCTCGGACTGGCCTACGGGGATCGGGCCAAAACCGGCTCTATGACATCCCCGCCACCCCAAGATTACGAGAGGGCGGTTCTCAAGTGAAGTACCCTAGAATCGGGCTCCTTCCTCTCTGGTTCCAGGTGTATCATCCGAGAACCACTACTGCCAAGTCACTGCAGCTTGGCAGCTCCTGCATTGAGTGTCTGCCCCCTGGTGGTCAGTGCAAATCATAGCTACTGGCTAGAGCATCTGCAATGATGGTCATTGCTACTGGTTGGATGGTTGGACGGTCACTTAGCCTTTTATATATATATAAATGTGTGTGTGTGTGTGTGTATGTAATTTGTATTATGTGTTTCAAAACGATGTCCCCGTAGGCTTTAGATGCCAGAAGGGTTCATGGTACAAAACGTAGAGGACCCTGCTCCAGGGAGGGCAGATACCAGGTAAAACCCCTCTTCTGGGCAGTCCCAGAAGCCAGTGGCTGAAGTTGGGCACAGAGTCTGGTCAATAGGAAGAATGAAGCAGCTGAATGAAGCCCGAAGCAGACAGGCTGACAGAGACAGACAGACAGTGAGAACTAGAATTCCTGCCACTTGGTGGCCTGGCTGTATTTCATGCCCTGGATTTCTAGGCAGCGCTCCACATGCCCTTAGAGATCAACTACTTTGACTTGAGCTCGCTCCATGGGTTTCTGTTCCTCACCCCCAAACTACCCCCAATCAAAGAAAAGTCTTGAGTTGGCTTCTGAATACATACCAGGCTCTTGGGCAATATAAGACACACCGCATGATCCGTTTTTATGGTCATCAAATGTAATCTCAGCCTTACTGGGGCCTTCAACAGCGATGGAGAGGCCCCCCGCGCCTGCCTCCCGGGTCCAGATGCTGAACTCGGCTGAGACAGAGAGACACCTGGTTAGTGATGGGGTGTGGCTGAGACCCCTCTTGCCCAACCCTGCAATGCTGGCCACTCTTATTCACAGGCCTTTTCTCTTCCCGACCCCAGCAGCACCCAAGCAAAGGCACTGAGTTTTTCCTAGATCCCATCCATTACGACAAAGTTCGTGGGCATCTTTTGAACACACCCACACTAAGCCAGAGGAAGAGGAGAATGTTTAGTTTAGTCCCCACAGGCCTCTCCACCAGCATCCACCACTCAAAGGCACCTTCTTCACAGTAGGTTTTGTAGAAACCTAGCGTGTCCCATGGAACATCAGCCCTGCAGGATGCTCTAAAAACAGCATTCTTCTAGTCCCCTCTGCTCCAAGGTGCACCACATACAGTAATTAATCAATTAATCACAGGCTCCTATCGTTACGGGCTGCCCACTGGGTCATCGAGCAGTTGCCGAAGGAATTTAGCCAGAGAAGCCTCGTTGTAAAGAATGCCCCTTGAAGCCACCCATCAGAATCTCACACACACAGTCTTCTCCTTAGAACAGGGTGAGGAGGGCAAGGTGCTCACACTACCAGCTAAGCCTTTACTGTCCTCAAGGAAAAAGCCTGCCGATTGCTCACCTGGAACTCCTGCTTCTCCCCTCTCCAGGCCGGGGCCTCCTGCCCGGACCTTGTGGGCACCCCCCTCGCCCAGTGGCCCCACAGTGAACTGGAAGGGGCTGCCAGTCACATGCTGGCCGCGGTACTTGACGCTGACTGTATGCACGCCCATCTCCTGGGGCACAAATCGAACACAGTGTGAGTTCTTCCCCACGGGCACAATCTCTGCTTCAGTCACGCGGCCGGAGGGGCTGGTAACGTGGGCCGACATGTCACTGCTGTTGATTTCTGAAAGGGAGCGAGAGGTGGGGGGGACGGAGAAGGGTTAGAGTGCGGGCCCAGCAGAACAGGACGTGCAGGGCAAGAACCAGAGGGTAAGGCGGGTGCTGCATGGGGTGTGGGATGCACAATCTAGACGCCTGCCCTCCTGTCTCCCGTAAGTTCCTGGGGGACTGTGGCCAGCAGGGAAAGAGCTAGGTCCTTCCAGGCACCAGTGCAAAGAACATTCTAGGGACACTGGGCACGTTCACAGCCTTCCTGGCTGGAGTGAATGCCAGACATCAGTTTCAAGCCAGTGCCTGAGCTGACAGTTACCACACATACATATAAAAACTACGACAGCTCAGATGTTTCTAAGCTCAAGGCAACATATGGCCATGGTCATGCTCACAGGGGCAGAAAACACAAGCGGTGCCATCCCTTCCTCTCAAGGAGCCTTGGCATTCCTTCTCGGCAACAAGGCAACATGCATTTAGAGGAAAAGGTGAATGAACACGCGCCAGTCCCAGGAGCAAAGGGGAAACCAAGCGTGAGCAGAGCTCTGAGTGAACCGAAGACCAGATGCCACGCTGCAGAAAAGCGACGCGCTGGGTCTCCCACACTGCAAAGCAGACCACGTCTGCTCCGACCGAGGGGCTCGTGCCATGCCAAAGGCTGTGCCTGCACTGATGGGGAGGACACGAGCACACCACATGCTGGTGACCGAGTAATGCCATCACCTAGAGCCACATGAACTGCACCCTCCAGCCCTGCGGGATCGGGCTGAGCAGCACAGGACTGTGAGCCCTGCAGACAGAAAAAGGAAGGGAGGCTGAGGACAGGGTCCCCCAACATAGTCTGGGTCCAAGGGCACCTGGAAGCTGGTGAGCTGTCCTCCATTCTAACCGACAGAAGAGATCATTTAGGCAACGAGGGGAAAGTGAGTCTCACCGAGTCCTCTGGTGCCAAGTCACTGGAAAGCGTAAGAAGGCATCAAGAGCCAGAAAAGCCTAAAGAGAAAGGGTAACTGTCCACATCACACAGAGATAAGACACCGAGCGGCAGAGGGGACAGGTCATTTGTAAAATGAGGCATGTAAGGCAAAGAAGACCGTCCCTTCACCAGTGAGCAGGGAAGTGAAACTCAACACTGGACACCGTATTTTTCCATGTGATTGTCCAAGTGAGAGTGAACTCCAGTGCCCAGCGCTGGTAAGAAATAGAGAAATGGGCACCAATTCATGTTCTGCAGGGCAGCTGCCAAGGCATAGCAGCATCTGAGACACGCCGGCCCAGCAGTCCCACGCGATGTGACTGCAGCCTGGCACGGCGGCCAATGGCACAGACCACTGACTACAGGGGTTGAGGCACAGACGTTGAGTGCTTGTGAAGTGAGAAAACCCAGTGAAGGGTGGGGCACCCAGACACGAAATGCAATCCTGTGGAGTCATTAACAAGGAACTTTATGGTCATGATCCAGCTCTGTTCAAGTGGTCCCACATTCACATGTGACTGGTGTCTATACTGGAAGAACCCATCAAATATTATTCAGAGGGCAGAGCAAAGATATGCAACATATTAGGAAAGATGGGAACCCTGTGCAGGAATAAGGGCCCCCTTGCCAGACCAGGATGTGAGGGTCATCTGAAGACTAGCTGTTCCATCCCACAGAACCTGGGCAACTAGAGGCTCAGCACGTGCCAGCTGTGGGCAGAGGAGCTCGGCGCCTTCCTGCACTCGGCAACCACTCTTTTGGGGGATTTCTTTACAGATGACCCTGGGCCACATTTCAGAAAGACTGTGGCGATTGGCTGACTAATTTGGCCCCAGAGGAACAATTTATGGCCAAAGGGCTAGATGTTCCTCCATTCCCCACCCTGCCAGCCCTGCATCACAGCCCTCATTCCAGTTGCCAACATCTCTTTAAAACTTCCAGGCATTGGCATCAGCAAGGCCAGATGTCTCACCGAGGTTATTCCATTCAACAAAAACTGAACATCCCCAGGGGATGAAACAAAACTATTTTCATTTGGAAGAAGAAAAAGATAGCAAGTAAACAGATTCATTTTTCCTGAATGGGCCTCTGTGAAAACAAGTATTAAAAACACTATTATAACTAAAATTTTAAAAATGAGTCGTCCATAGTGGACCTGACTTACAAAGGCCCCCTGCCCTGACCCATGAGCCCCTCGTGCTCACCTGGGATTTTCAGGTTCAGGTCGCAGATGCTCCCGACAGTGGCCACAGATGGGGCTCGGCTGGTACGGGTGATGCTCTCCTTCACTCTCCCCTCCCCACTGATCTTCACGGTAAACGGGCTCCCTGCAAGAACCGAGAGGGTTTACGTGAGTAACCCAGAGCCCGAGGCGAGCCCTTACAGAAAACTCAAGCAGCGGGCAGAGAGGACAGAGGGGGCCGCATGTACCAGGCACGTGTTCGTCGGCGAACTTGGTAGAGACGATGTAAACCCCAGGCACGGTGGGGAAGTAGGAGACCTTGCAGGTGCCATCCTCCAGGTCCTCTGTCTGGATGTCTACTTTGCTGGGGCCTTCCACCGCCAGGGATATGCCACCATAACCTGCGACACAGTAGCCGGGAGCTGTTTTGACAGCAACTCATTGGGAAGGGGGAGCTCGGTGCATGCAGAATGGACATCTGATCCCGCAAACTCATACTGCCATTTCCAGAGAGCACAAAGAAAGTCACTGTGATCCCTGCTGCAGTCAGCCCTGGCAGCGGAGCAAGTTCAAGGCTCTGAGAAGTCCTTAGTGGAATAGCCTGCTGAGCAAGACTCTGACCACAGAACCATTTTCTGGAGGATGATGTCCTACTGCCCCTCGGAGCACCTGCCCTGCAGAACCCACTGGGGAAAACACTGCCCACACGCCTCCAAGAATGGCATGTGCTTCCTCGAGGGCCATTGCCAGCCACAGGCCTGAACATTTGAATTTTTAAGCTGCCCTATATCTCCAGCCAGGGGACCACAAAGACAGCAGATATGAAGGCTGAACAACATGAGGATCTGCCCATCAGGACCAGAAATTGACCAGCCTTTTCCCCAAGGACCATGGCTTTGTTTAGAAATCACCAATTCAGCCATCACTCAAGAAGGTGGAAGATGAAGGTGCTGGCTGTGGCCTTAGGTTGGGGCGGCCAAGACTACTTCAAACCATCTCAGAGAGGAAACAGGAAGAGATTCATTTCCACAAAAGCACCGTGAGCGGAATACGGTCCTGGCCAGCTGGCCCAACAGCCTTTGCTGGGGATGAGTCCAGGAGACCTGGAGAGCTGAGAGCAGGGTTGGGAGTATAGATAACGAGAGAGAGGGGGGGGGGGGGGGAGGGGGGGGGGGGGGGAAAGAGAGAGAGAGATAGATAGATAGATAGATAGATAGATAGATAGATATGGGAGTTGTAGTGGCTCTGGGTCCAAATGCCAGAAGCAGAGGGCTGTTGACACTGTGAGCCTCAGGTTCTTCATTTAAGAAACAAGACAACACCTACTTTCCCGGTGGTCATGAGGCTTACATGATAATGCAGGTAATAAAGACAAACAGTCTAAAGGATGCTCAGAAAGAAAAGGGAGTCGATAGGATGAAAACATGAAGACGCCTGAGCAAAAGGCCCTGGGCCTTTCGCCTGGGACCACTCACAGACCTGCATCTCTCGTGTCCACGATAAACTCCGACATCTCGAAAGTCCGGCCTTCAGACAGGCCTCGACCGTAGACTTTGGCTCTGCGGGCGTCACCGATCTCGGACTGGACCACCATGATGGACACGGGACTGTTGGCCACGTGGTTGCCATTCTTCTTGATGCTGACCAGGTGTTCACCCACCTCCCGGGGGATGAAGGAGATGCCTGGACCAGGCACACATCAGGGTTTGTAAGAGGAGGGAGAGGGGATGAAGGAGATCAGCTGGGAGGCAGACACACTCACAGGAATGGAAGTATGGCTCCCGGACTTCCTGGCTACCCCAGAGTGTATGTAAGGATGCTCAACCTCGCAACACGGAAATGCACTCATGGGACCCAGCTTTATCGTATCATACTCCGAGGCGTTGCCTAGTTCCCCAAAAAGGGCCGAAGGCATCCCCATTCCCCACCAAAGGGTCCCAGCTCAGTGCAGGAAGGCAGCCCGGGCTCACCGATGTGATTATTGGGCAGCCTCTTCAGGAGACAGGGCTCGTCACGGCCAGATGGGGCCTTAATGCTGGCTGTCAGCGTGCTGAGGTCGGTCTCGCTGATGTCCAGCAGGAAGTCAGCGGCAGAGCCCAACTTCACCTGAGAGCACCGTCTGCTGTCATCTGGGAAACACCCCCAAACACAGCCCGTCACACGTGGTGACCCGCTTTCCGGAGCCTTCACCCCACATGTCGTTTACAGATGAACAGCCCAAAGCAGTTACTCGAAGTTAAGTGAAAAAACACGCCTCACGGACCTAATCAACAATGAATGACTTCTACTTAGGCCTGGTGGAGGGAAGGCCAGATGCTGGCAGGAGCTGGAGCCTGAGTCCTCACAGCCACTTCTTAAATGAGTCTTTGCCACCTGCTTTCCATCCCATCCCCTTGGGCATTTCCCAGGTTCACACTCAGCCTGCTTTGCACAGGCCTGAACAACTCAGGGGCAAGAACTTCACCCTGCGCATCTTCTTTATGACCCACCGAGCACAGGATCTGAACACAGCGAGCACATGGGTGAGCAGCAGGCCTTTGAATCAGATAACCTCAATCTGCACCCTAGAATACCCACATGGAAAGCTGGCTGAGCACTATCTCTCCAAGCCTTCATTTTCCCATCTGTAAAATGGGAGAGGATAATTACCCAGCACTGAAGCCTAAGGGCATCTGTGAGCTCACCTATTCATGAATAAATGTTATTTGAATGCCTCCATCTGGGGGCCTTCCATGTGCATGCAGGAGTCAGACTGGACAAAATAACTGCCCTCAAAATGTGAATGCTTTCCTCTGGATTACCAGCTAAGGGGGGAATTAGCCTGTCCAAAGTTGGCCTTGCACCTCGTTTCTCCCCAGTGAGTCTCTCCTAAACCCAGGCACCTAGCCTACTGCCAGGATGGCCAGGCTTCCCACAAGGAAGCCCCCAGCAGGTCAGGCAACCCTACCTGTGATCTTGGCGGTGAAGGGGCTGCCAGGGATGTGTTTGTCATTGTACTTGACGAGAATGCTGTAGTCGCCTGGCAGGGTGGGCAGGTAGGTCACTGTGCACGTCCCGTCTTTGTTGTCAATGCAGCTGATTTCAGCCTTTGAGGGCCCCTCGATAGCCAAGTCCAGACCCCCTGAAAATGGGAGTAGGGAGAGAGGGCCATCAGGGAGTGTTTCCAGACTGGCATGGACCACGTGAGCCACGGGCAAGGGGCATAGGTCAGAACTGACTGACTATGGCACAACACTCCACTTCTGAATTCTTCATTTATGCCCGGTGAAAGGAAGACCAGATGCTGGCCAGAAGTCACCCCAAAGGTCTCACAGCTCTTCAGAATGTGCGGATGAGAAAGGGCCGGAGTCCCGCACATCAACCACACACACAGAAGCGTTGCACACACTGCCACGCTGGTCAGGCTGGAGGCCATGTGGAGATTCCATTGAAACACAGATTGTAAAATCTCCACAAAGACAATGCACACGCACACAGAGCCAGATAACTCATGTGGTCCCGTGGACACACGTACATGTGCAGAAAGAACAAAACCAAAAACGTCATCAACCAAAACACTTAGATTTCAGGCAAATCACATAAAACATCTCACAGCGTGAATCTGCTTTCAATCAGAACCCCAGGAACTTCAAAAAGTCCTGGTATGGGTGGGAGACAGAGCAGCTGTGCCTCAGATTTATATGAAACAAAAAAGATAAATACTAATACCCAACAGCCTTCTTTTTAAAAGCTGTCCTGGGGTCATATCCACTGGGTTCTCCAAGGGAAAGCTGAAAGCATATAACCACACACACGTCACAGTACCTTCTCCTGCATCCTCAGTGACGATGGTGAAGGTGGCTGTTTTGTTGGCCACTCCATATACCAGCCCTGGACCATAAGCAGAAACACTCCCACTGTTGGGGTAGTTCACGTAGAACTGGAGCGGGCTCTCTGGGTGTGCAAAGAACACAAACAAAATGGATTCAATGCAGGGGAATGCATACCTCGGACAGCAGTGCTTACCTTCCTCTAACGGCAGGCAGGTGTGGTGTCTCCCACACAGAGGCAGAACTGAGCCTCTGCTGGAGATCACCATCCTAGGATACCAACGGTGTCTACTCACTATTGCTCCTTCAAGTTTACACAAGGAAAACAATCCTAAGGCTGCTCCGGAATAGAGGTGGTGCTGAATAAAACAGGGGAGTCCTGCTCAAGGTGACTAGTTAGGACAGGGGTAGGGAGCCTTTTTTTTTGCTGAGGACCATTTGGATATTGATATCACCATTCCCGGGCCACACAAAATTATCAACATAATAGCCTACTCTATTTGGTCAAACATTTAATTAACTCACCCCTAATGCCTTGGGAGGGCCAGACCAAATGATTTCGAGGGCCATGGGCTGGGCGTTCCCCACTCCTGAATTAGGAGGAAATGGCCAACCATGTGAAGAAATGACACACTACTAGAGGGAACACAGCTGGAAAGGTCTTTTGGGAAGGAAAAATGTAAGGCCCTATAAACCCACCCCACACTATGGGAATTTATTCCAATGGGGTCCTCTCTACCTACTCTTCCCGCTCCCCCCGCCACCCCGCCCTTTATCCCACACCCCTCCCACCCCTCCCCACCCCCCAGCCCTATGCAAGCACTTCCATTCCCACAGTGGCTAGATGCAAATTCCGTAAAGCCCAGAGCAGAACAATAGGGGGCTCTCCTCTCAGGTCATTAAAGAATGAGGGAGTCTGTATGTGTAACTTGAGAGATTATCCACAATATGTTGTAATAAAAAGAGAAAAGGGCAGGTTGCTGCGTAATATTAATATCATTATCCCATTCCTTTAAAAAACAAAACAGAACAAAATTGTTTGTAGGTACCAAGAGAAACATCCATACACAGACCAACAGGGAGGTAGGAGGAAGTGGGAAAAAGATTTTTTTTTACTTTCTCTACATCTGCATCTTTTGGGAATTTAAATAGAAGCAGATAACACATTGTTGCTTTGAACAAATATTATGCCCAGATATACCCATAAACTAAAGCAAACATCAAACTGGGAGAAGTATTTGCAATTCCTACCACCAACGGCTAACCTCTCCAGGATTGAAATTGCTCCCAGAAACGGGGATACCACAAAGGTCAATAACCAAATAGAGAAACCACGCCATGGATACCAACGTTCAGTTCACAGAAAAAGAAATACAAATGGTACATAAACATATAGAAAGTTGCTCAATCTCATTCACAAGAGCAATACTAATAAGCAATACTGAGATACTGCTTTTGCAACTATCATTTTGGCAAAGATCCAAAAACTGGATAGCATAATCCACTGGCCGATCTGTGAGAAAGCAGGCGCCCTCTCCTTGATGGCTGGTGCGTGTGGGGGTTGGAAGAGCCTGATGAAAGGCAACTTGGCAAGTTCTAGCAACATGATGGATGCCTGTCCCTGTGGCCAGAAATTCCTCCCCATAGAACCACACCTCACAGGTTCGCTTTTGCCGGTGCGACGTGCTGAACGGGAAAGGTTGTGCACTGTGGCAAAAGGTGGGAAAGAGGCTAAATGTCCTCCAACGGGGGCAATGATAAACGTGCCACGGTCCACCCAATGGGCGGGCTCTCTGAAGATGCACTATCATTTGGACGTGCACAGCTCTCCTGCATACACTGTTATATAAAAAGGACAAGGACACAATAATGTGTAGAGGATGCTACTATTTATGTAAAAAAAGGAGGATGGATTAGAAATCTATTTTCCTGTTTGCTTGTAGTATCTTAAAAATATTCTGAAATTCAACATAAAAAATTAACAGTCAGAGGGCAAGTGAGGGGAATGACGGGTGGGAAGAAAACCTTTTTCCACATCATTTTCTAAACTATGTGTATGTTGCCTACTCAAAATATTAAATTTTAAAAAAGGAGATGTATTTAAGAAATTTTTAAGAAAAAGAACAAGAATAACACAGTGCTGGTTGATGGACATGAAACCTAAGCTGGGTTTCCTCGTCAAGGACAGTGTAACAAGAGGGCAGCTTAGCCTAGCCAGTGTGGCTCAGTGGTTGAGTGTCAACTATGAACCCAAAGGTTGCGGTTCGATTCCCGGTCAGACACATGCCTAGGCTGAGGGCTCAATCCCCAGTGTGGGGCATGCAGGAGACAGCCAATCAATGATTCTTTCTCATTGTTGATATTTCTCTCTCTCTCTCCCTCTCCCTTCTTCTCTGAAATCAATAAAAATATATTTTACAAAAAGTAAAGAAGGTAGCTTGTCCTCTTCTCACAACCTCTTCCTCCACCCCAACCCCCCCCCGCCCCCCCCCCTCCCCCCCCCCCCCCCCGCCCCGACACACAGGGCTCTGCAGGCCAGGCTGGAAAGTCCCTCGATGCGCTTCACATTTTTCTTCCAGCTCATCCTTTGGCCACACTCGGCATTGTGACAAAGACAAACAATCACAGCCTTAAGGGCCTGCACTGTGACCCGGGACACTTAGATACATCATCCCTTCTGGAAATTAGCTGGATCTGCTGGGGTCACAGGCTGTTAGGTTTCACAGGGACACAGACACTACATTCCTCAACCTGCTATCTTACTTCCCACACAGCTGGGGGCTGTACGTCAGCAAACCTCCCAAAAGCCCAGGCTCCTGAGTGCTGGAGCCCCCTGCAGGGTGTGTGCGGAGCCCAACTCACCAGGGATGTGGCTGCCCATGTACTTGATGTGCATCTCATGGAGCCCGACCTCCGTGGGGGCATATCTGACGGTGACCGTGCCATCCTTGTTGTCCACAATCTCAGGAGTGGCCGTCTTCCCAGAGGGCATGTGGACCTCTCCTATGGAGCACAGGGAGACAGGGCCATGAGCCTACCAGCGACTGCCCCAGAGAAGCTGGCACAGGCACAGGTGGCCTTCAGAGCACAGGTTTTCAGATCCCAGAACACTCACTGCTGCCTAAAACACCCAGTTCCAGAACAGGAAAACAGACCTGCATTTCCCTTTATCTTGTTCCTTCTGCTCCCACAAAATGCAGCAGCAACTCCTAAAGAAAGGGTTTCCTACTTTGTAAAGACAAGTTGGGACCTTGAACAGGACTTGACTGTGAGGAGAGGGTCAGTAGAGCCTCAACCCAAAGAGACGCCGACAGTAAGAGGAGGCTGGCAGAGAATGAGACTGCACCACAGACCCCTGTCAACACCCACCTGGGAAAGTGGGAGGCAGAGAGGCAGGAAAGGAGGAAACAGGAACCCAACAGTTGAAGTATCTAAACACAGTAGTTCTTCATCCAGAGAGAACTCCCAGCTCTCTCCAGGATATAATGCAAATTATAAATGACCACCTCTTCGGAGGCACATATAGATACACAGCACATTCTGCAATGTCAGGGGCTCATAGCCCATCCCTAGCACAAGAACCAGGAATGCTGGGATCAGGAATGCAGGTCTGGGGGACGGATGGGACCACCATCCGTCACTGATCAGGCGAGAGAGTGCAAGCGAGTGAGAATGAGACAGCTTTCATGACAGTGCTTACCGGTGATTTCGCCTTTTCTTACCGCAAACGGAATGACCAAATCGAAAGGTTTAAACCCCAGGCCGTTCATGTCACTCACTGGAACATAGGCCTCTTCGGTGACCTAAAAACAGGAAGCAGTGGTCACAGGGTAAAGTGGACAACAGGGTGGACTAGTGAAGCTACAGGGGGCAGATCAACTGGGAATTTTGCAAGACAGTGCAACCAAGATTTGGGGAGGTGGCAGCCCATGCAGCATGGGTTTTGTCCAATTGGCCCTGAGGACAGAGCAGAACCCGAGGGCGTGGAAAAGTCATGCTGACCAATTCCTAAAAACCAGCAGGCAATTCACTTGTAAAATTCCCAGATGCGCCCACGGAAAGTGAGAGTGAGAGACAGAAATGTCTGAGTCCCAAGAGGTTCCACCTGGAAAGGTTTAGTTGCTGTGGCCTGGGAAAGAAAGTGTGTTTTAAGTGGCAGAAAGTAGCAGCAGGTGGCTTTCCCTCTGAACAGAAACCAAATGTGCAAGTTGTGGTTTTGAGAGTCAGCAGGAGGGCTGAAAACAACTGTCCATCTTTCTCTTTAAACAGACACACTGCACCAAGCGTGATCAGACGTGACGGTGGGCAATTCGTGGAGTGCAGACGATGACATGGTGGGTCTCATTACAGAGAAAGCAGGGTTCATTGTGATGGACTGATCAGTGGGGGACAAACCAGTGACCAGGACACCCAGAGGGCTTAAGCAATCCCCAGAAGCAGGCTGTAGCTTTTCTGAAATGAAGGTTGAGTAAACACAGAAATGCAAAAAAAGAAAAAAAAAAGTGTACCCAGGGCCTGAATCCAGGGGGACATGCATTTACCGGTGCCTCCTCCACAGCCGTGACTTCCCCATCTGTGGCCTGGTTGGTGGCAAATGGAGATTAGTAGGGAATCTCATTGGTGGGACGTTGCTACTCAGTAGGTTCTATAACCTGCGGGCTGCTTCCTCCCCATCTGCTCATCTTGCATAACAGAAAGCCTCTCACTCTACCTTCTTCCTACCCTTGTGGAGAGCAAGTTGATGTCCTCTCTTTGAATGTCAAATCCACATGCCCTTTGAGCCCATGGCCCCATTCCTAGGAAGCAGATCTATAGAAATACTACCAGGAAAGTCTAAAGGTAAGTGATGCATGCAAGGGGTTTTACCAGAGCTGCTTGTGGTCATGAAAACCTGAAGCAACCTAAATGTCCATCTGTAAGGGAGTCAGCTAAGTAAACGGTGTGAGTCTCTCCATTCTGGAGAGGTGGTGCAATTTGGGAAATTAATATGGAAGGGTCTTCCCGATGAGGGAAGGAAGCAAGTTGCAAAGCAATGTGCATGGTGTGATTCCGGCACAAAAACAATGAGAAACGCTAACACTCATCACCTCTGCAGCATGAAACTGGGCAAGTAGTTTCCTGTTACCTTGGTAAGTGTCTATAGTAGTTCATATTTAAAAAGTCTTTATAAATTAATTTTTTAAAAACCAGACTTCATGTCCCTGATTCAGCTGACCTAATAAGAGAAGGGTTCCCTCTCCTGCCAAATAAAACAAGCATCGGAAGGCTTCCTTATGGAGGAAGGCCCATGTACTCATGCTCACTCCTTTTCGTGTACTTTGTTATATGCTAAAAGGGAGCTTCACTTACCAAGGCAGCTTTGTGAATGTCAACATTTGGAACAGCTCTATCCCTTGCTTCTAGGGCCTCTCAAATTGGGGACATTCAGGGACACACGGCCAGGGAGAAAGATCTTTCAATGGCTACGTGATGGCCTCTGAGTCAGGACTTCTCAAAAGTGATGAGCAGATAAGCTATTAGACCAATGACTTCCTGTGCATATCTTCTGCATGATATATAGAACTGAACCAGCCCAGCCAGTCTCCCTAAGACACTGGCTGTAAAGGCAGTACTGGGTGTTTTTTGGTCCCAAGACAGTAGAGGGGAGGCAGGAAATCTACCCAGAAGGAACCAATGAAAAGAAAGTCTGCCTGTAAGGTGAGGCTGGAGAAAGCGTGGAGGGGAGATGGAAGACCATCACCTGTGGGTGATGCGCCCTTCAGCTGTCAGCTGTGGTTCGGGGCAGTGTGTCCATACAAAGTATCCTTTGTGCATCCCATGGTCAAGGGGACATTTATTCCTAATGCGTTTGGTGGCTCCCACTTCAGGTTTCTGACTTGTCTGCCACAATGACCCTGCCAATTCTAACCAACCAGATAAAACCTGAGATGGGACCCTTTTCTGGGATAAGGACACCAGCTTCTAGCTGCATTTCTTCCAGCTCTGAAGGAGAAAGCACTCCCAAATGAGCAGCATCAAAAGTTGACAAGTGTTTGTATCCTTGAGACGTTGTAAAAGAGCCTCCAGACCTCTGGCACATTCACAGATAAACAAACGTCAATGGGAAGGGAAAAAGCTACAACACACAACATGCGGTTGGAAGACAGACTCGGACCTTCTGTTGGAAATGGAGTCTTCATGCCCTTCTCCGTGGCTGCATAAAGTGTAATCCTTAGAAGGGGCTTTGATGGCTGTGTGTGTGTGTGGGGGGGGGGGGACACCTAGGTCACTGAGGCCTATGAACTTTGCAGCCAAGGGTGGCTGTCGCCACGGTCTCAAAGGTCACTGGGTGCAGGACTGCACAGTGCTCGACAGCTGTCTAGAGTGGGCACGCTGGGCTCAGTGGACTTGAGTCTGACCCCTCCTCCTACAGCTCATTTGTACAAAGGCCAACAATGCTTGCTTTGAGGGTTAACTGAGTAAATGCTGCTAAGGTTTCTAACCGCTTTCCTGGTTGAACACTTAATAATCAGAGAAAGATCTAAAAGTCACTCTGATTGAAAATTAAAGAGCTGCGTCATTAAAGAGCCTAGAAGTATGTATAATGGTTTCTTTCTTCCAGATGTTCCTAGTTTTAAAAGACAAGCTATTTCCCTTCACGTGCAAAGTCTGAATCTCTCCAAGCACAACTGGAGGTACTCTGAGTCATGAGATACCAAAGTCAAGTCTCTCTCCTCCAGACCATGGTGGTGGGGGAGCAAGAAGGGGAAGGACAGCAGAATAATAAAATATGTTTCACTTGCAAATGTTTTTTGTCAGTTTATCTTTCTGAACTGTGCGTAGGCCAGGGCACTGCTGAAGACCTTTAGCATGATGGATACTTGGTAGCTGGTAACATTCCCTAAAAACTCTTAGAGCCAAAGGCTCTCTGGGATCCTAGAGTATCCCTGAAAGGTCACGACTACTTAAGAAAAAAAGTTTTCAAGAAAAAAGAAAAGTGGAAGGGGATGTGCTAACCAGGGTTTAACAAATGGCAGCTATTAGTGTTTCTGCCAGTAACAGATGCTGCAGAGAAGGGATTTTCCTTACCATGACAGTGAAGGGGCTATTGGGGATATCAACGCCACCGAAGCGCACATAGATGACATAGGTGCCTGGCTTGGCAGCCGTGTAGAAAATGTCATAGGTGCCATCCTCATTTTCGATAACATCGGCCTCGGCCTCAGTGCCGTCCGGGGTCAGAACCGTGCAGGTCACTTTCCCCTTCCCAGCAGTCTTGGCGTCAACCACAAAGCCCACCTCCTCGCCAGTTTTCACAATGGAGGCGATTCCAGGACCTGGAGAAAAGTTCAGGAGGAGAGAAGTGTCAGCTGTGGACAGTTCCCCTGGAGACCCAAACACAAATCACACGTTCTCGTGTTGTCTGCATCTATAAATGTTAGACCTTCAACTGCCACCACATACAGGATGTCTCAGGAATCACCTGAGCAAGGTACTGCTCAAGGGAGCATTTCATCCATTGTTTATTAAATAAGGAGTATCTCAGGCTCTGAGTGTTAACCAAATGTTGGATCTGGTCTGCCAGCATATATTGGGCATTTTCTTAAGTGCCAGATACCTGCAAAGGTGAGCAAAACACAGTTGAGATGATTATAATATAACAGAGCAGTGGGATGCAGGTCGGGCACCAAAAATGACAGCTCAATCTGCTGTGGAAGTTCTTCAGAGAGGTGTCCTGTAAAAGTTCTATCCCAGGGTTGCCACACTGACAGAGGGCTTCCTAAGAAAAGGGGAAATGGCTGAATTCTAAAGGGTGGGTGCTTCTGGCTCAGGAAGACTTTCAACCTTGGTCCCAAAACAATGACCAGTGTCTCTTTCTCTTTGTAGATCCCTTTACACAGGATCCACACAACATTAGGGAATGCAGAAAAGTGTAAATTAAAAGCACATTGGCAAAAAGAAAAAAAAGGGGGGGGGCAAAGTGGGCAGAAACAACAGGAATAAGAACATGTACATGAGTAGAAGCCAGACTTTGGAATCCCCTAAATGACACTCCAGGGGTATGGCCTATAGGAACTCCCAGGCTAAGCAGAGTATCGTGTCTGTCTGCTCAGGATTCCACCTGAGCTAAAGAAGGGAAAGCAAGGAGGAAAGTCACCTCCCAATATTATGTGCCCCCAGGTTAACAAAGATAAGCCAGACCTAG
This sequence comes from Lasiurus cinereus, assembly GCA_011751065.1. Classification (NCBI taxonomy): domain Eukaryota; kingdom Metazoa; phylum Chordata; class Mammalia; order Chiroptera; family Vespertilionidae; genus Lasiurus; species Lasiurus cinereus. The sequence continues at coordinate 14,188,831 of JAAGEH010000020.1, forward strand.
CATGTGGCAGACTGGTCACTACTATTTCAAACTTTCTCAAATTTTGCTATGGGTGAGCCAAAAAAGGGCCAAGGCGAGCAATTTACAAGTTTGACCTGAAAGCCAAAAGATTTTCTCTATTCAAAACAATACAAAATAGGAGAAAAATAGAACACATCTGGGGGGACCTATTTTAGTTTTATTTAAAGAGAAGCAAATCTGTTTCCTTTCAGACATGGGGATTCATGCTTTGAAATCTGCTTGAAGCAGCATCAGAGTTGTAGGAGCTGTTCTTAGAAACTGAAGGACCCACAGATTCCCAATAGTTGTCTCTTAGAAATGGAAGGACCTGTGATGCTCACATATTCCTGGAGAATTCCTGAGAGACTTAGGCATCAGTCCCACGTGTTGAGGGGAAAAACCTAGATGCTTGAACGTGTTTCTCATAGTGGCCTGAGGTGATTCTGAATAATTTAACAACCCATGAAAAGCATACATTTGCTGCTTTTCATGGCAGCAGCATCACAGTTGATGTCTCAACAAATGTACCCACTTCGTAAGTAATCCAATAATTATGTGCCTCGCACTGTGCTAAGCATTTTTCATGCCTGACCTCATCTAATCTTTGCAATAACCCTGTGAAACAGTCTCTGACCTTTAGAAGAGGTTCTTGAATTTAAATGTTGCAAAAAAGATCTTCAATTTAAGTCTGATCGAAGCTCAGAGTAGTTGAGTATCTTGCCTTGATCACACAGCTATTAAGTGGCAGAGAAGGGACAGACCCTGGCTTTCAGATTCTTGACCTGCACTCACCTGTGGCCAGACACTTGCTGGCATCGCCAGTCTGTGTGGCCCGGATGCGGTAGGGAGACAACGGGATGTCATCCCCCCCATAGGTGACCCCGATCATATAGCGGCCAGTCTTGTCGGGGATGTAGGTGACGGCGTATGTGCCATCTTTATTGTCCTGGACAATGGCTCTTTTGGGTTTTCCCTCTTGATCCTGTGGAGCACAGGAATGCTACTTAGGATGTTGTCATCAAGATGTAGAAACAATTCATGGAAAACCTTGACACATTTTGCTCATTAATTAGTGCCTCCAATGGGAAGAGACAGAATTACTAGCTTCACACAATTTGATTGTTTGGTAGGAAGAGGAGAGGTCACAGATCCCTTTATCATCACGATGGACACATCAATTTTTAGTAATTTTTCTGTCAAGTGGACAAATAGTGTTCTCTCTCTCAATCCATTGATATATGCCCCAAGGGGGCAGAGGACCTGCTTGCACATCACCATGCTCACACCCTTTCTCCTCAGTAATAGAACCCCTAATCCTCAGCTAGGTGCACTGCTCCCAGAATAGAAGATTCCACTTCCCAGCATCCTTTGTCACTAGGTTTGGCCACATGACTTGACAAATTTCTGGCAAACAAGAAGGGAGTGGAAGTCTTGTGAGGGAGGATGAAGGGCTCCTTGGGAGAGCTGATTATTGGGAAGGCCCTGTTTCTCCCATCTGTCTTCCTGCTTCAAGCCTGCCACGTGGATCAATAACCAGGACACCGCAGCCTTGTGGTCCATGAGAAGACCTGACAGACAGATGCCACATGCGAGGACAGGAGCAGAAAGATGGGCCTGCTTCATTGATTGCCTTGCCCCTGGCTTCTTTAACAGGAGAGAATAATTACATGTGTTTAAGCCACTCTTATTTTGGAGCTTGTGATATGCAAGAGAACTTAATCCTAACTAACCCAATGAGTAACTTAACATTTTAACATAAAAACATAGGATTAGCTATGATAGCAAATACATGAGATTGACCCAAAGGTGGTGCTTGGGGTTATACCCGCAGACAAGCATTCATGTCCTCATGCACATTTACTGACTCCTGGTGGGAATAATTGTCAAACATTGGTACCAAGCCAGAAGCTGGTTATTAAAATCCTGGTTTTTACCTTTGGCCAGAAAATTTGGCTTTATTAGTCTGACTCCAGAAAAGAACTCAAAGTTACCGTTATCTGAACAGCAAGCAGGCCTTCCCCAGCATCTCTGGCATCGATTGCAAACTCCACAGGAAGACTGGCGGGCACACCATAGGAACTGAGGCCTGGGCCACTGGCAGTCACTTTGCTGGCATCATATGTGGGAAGGACCTTAACCTTAAAGGGACTTGACAGACACACATACCCTCGGTCAGTACAGATACACATCAACCCTGCTCCATCTGACCTTTTTTACACAAAGAAACTGGGACTGCAAAGAGGATTTCTACAGCAGATAAAAATGATGAATTTAGTCAATGTCTTAAGTCCAGCAGAAATTTATAATTATGAGGCAGTAACCATCATACAACAGACCAGCTTTCCCTGACTGCAATCCAGGGGATATAAACTAATTCTAAAATTAGTTTGGGAAACATGGGGTTAAACACATTTAACCTTCTTTTATTATGCTAAAACAATGGTTAATAGAAAGAGAACACTGAAATTTGTTTTAATATTTTACTTCATCCTCATATTTTCATTTTTAGTATGCTTTAGATGGTATGCTATTAGTAAATACATAAATATAATTTATAAATCATATTTCTATGTAGCTAGCGATACATACATATCTTTAGGTAAAATATGTATGTTGGGGTATGGGCAAAGCTTTTAAATGTTAAGTATGATTTAAAAAACCTTTGAAGGCTGTTGTGGGAGGTAAAGAGCTTATGCAATATTTTCTGTATTAATATGACTGAGAAATAAGATCTCTATCCAACCCCTTGTGGACAGAAAAGTAAAAAAAATGTAAGTCTTTGCCTGAATCAGAAAACTACTTACAGGGTCAGAGGAAAAAGAAGTCTGATAAATTAATGCATACTCCCTCCAAATTCCCAACTCCTAATTTCAGCTTCACAATGGCAGAAAGGAGGGGGGAGGGGAGACTAAGGGCAGGAACCACAAAGGTTCTCAGTGGTACTTGCAGATCGGATGGATGGATGGTGAAACCAGCAATGCTGGTGAAACCTGCGGAGGGGTGAGTTTGAGTCTGGTTTGGACCCCTTTTCTAAGTGTCAAGAGCTTACCTACGAGGGATCTCTTCATCAGCATATTTAACAGAGACCATGTACGGCCCTTCTTGTGATGGGGTGTAGGTCACCGTGTGTGTGCCATCCCCATTGTCCACCACATTCACTGGCTCCACCAGGCCTGAGGGCAGAGATGAGAGGTCTGAGGAACTGCCTTCCCTCCCCTCCACTTTACCCTGGGCTGAGTTAAAAAAGGATCACATTCATCCCCACGAGCTATTGGTTTTCACTGATGAATAACATAAATGCAAGCAGACCACAATCAGAGGCCTAGAAAATCACAGGAGACAGGATCCTCAATTCATGGCTGCAGAATGACTCTAACAGACACCTTTAGCTTGTTATTGGCTGAAGTACCTCAATTAGCCCTAGAGTATAATTAAGGAGAGTGCCTGCACTTGTTCCTGGAGGGTGTATGGTGAAGGTGCATGTTGCAGACATGCTATGATGTCCTTTCAAGTTGGTTAGGCATGCTTAAGACACAGCAAACTTTACTCGATAGCTTAAAAAGGACCAAAGAGTCCAGAACTCAGAACAGCAAAAATTAACCAACCAGTTGGCCAGTCAAGACTTGTGGCCACTTTGGCAAAGACCAAAGGGGCAGCACATTGGGTGTAAGTGCAGGGCAGATGAGGTGCCTTCTCATGGGGTGAGGGAGCCATCAATGTGATGCATGCAGGCGACAGCTGGAGACTATGTTAAAGCATAAGCAAGGCATGCACTGGGTCAGTAGATTCTAGATCCCAGTTTTAAACACAAGCCTCAAAGATGGGTCAACTGCAGGGTAGGGTAACCAAAGCATAGCATGTTCATTAAGCAAAGCAGAGGAGGCACATCCAAGGCAATTTCAGGGGTGAGGCCAGCAAGAGGCATTCATTCCGATTACATAAATTAGAGCAGCAGCCAATAGGAAAATGCAAACCTGTCTCCATAAAGTCACCCTTCGGGTCCCCTTTAAAGAACTCTGAAATGGCTTTCAAGGGGCTGCGCCATGACTGGGAATCTGTCTCATCAGCTAAAATTAAAAGGCTGTTACTTAAGAATCCTCCATACCAGAGGCACATATATCTAAGCTTTTCCCTCCTCCCCACTCACTCTCTCACACATATGCATGGATATACACAGAGCTTCAGAAACTCTGTACAATCAAATCCTAGCCCAATGACCTCATTTCCCCAAACTGCTTCTACCATGAGTTTTAAAGGGCATAACCTCCTATTCAACTAACTCCTTCAAGGAGCAAGTTCCTCTTCAAAAAAGGTGCTCCCCTACCTGCACTTCTAGGAACATACCATCAGGGACAAATCCAGGAAATTTAAGAAATTTAAGATAACTTAAGAGCTTTCTCCCAAAATGGTCTGCTTATCTCACCAAACCCCAATTCCAGAGTGCCAAAAGGGCGGACTAAATTGTCAACGAAGTCCATCCCCCAAAGAGACCTCCTCTCTCCAAGAGGTTGGGACAGTGACAAAGCCAGGTGGCAAGGGGGCCGAGTATGTGTCATGTCCAGAAATGTGGGGGATGTTCCATGTGAGCATGAAGGCATTTCAAAGAGAGGTATTACCTCTGAGCCCACCACCCACCCAAACCAGACCAACCCCGTCATCTCACAAACACAAAATGAAGCAGCTGCACAATTATTACATATGTGAGAGCCCAACACTACCTGCTTCATCTCTCCACTTTAAAGAACTGAACCTGGGTTGTGGGTTCGATCCCTGGTAGGGGATGTGCAGGAGGCAGCCGATTGATGCGTTTCTCAGCGATGTTTCTCTCTCTCTCTCTCTCTCTCTCTCTCTCTCTCTCTCTCTCTCTCTCTCTCTCTCGCTTTTTCTCCCTTCCCCTGTCTCTAAAAATCAATTTAAAGACTTTTTAAAAACTAAGTTCATGACCAAACTCAAAAGCTAAGTGCCTATTCCAGTTCATGGCCGCCTCCCCCTGGGCAAGCTGAAGGTCAGCAGGAAGGCAAGGATGCATACTCACCTCGTGGGCCCAGGACTCTCACTTCCAGGGGAGCCAGGCCAGCCTTGCTGCTGTCCACCGTAAATGACTGGAGGATGCGGGCTCGGACACCCGAGCCCAACCCGGGGCCGGCAATCTTGACCTTGCTGGGGTCCACAACATCCTTCACAGGCACCCTGAAGGGGCTGCCTGGAAAAGAGGCCATTGGATTCTGAGCTCCATTGGAAGTTGTCTGAACTTCGCATGAAAGCAGCCAAGCACCAACAAGATAGCTTTAAGTTCAAGGTGGCAGATATCAAACATTCTGTGTCACTCCCTGATCCATACCCCAGACAGACATCACCTCCTTGCTGATGCACTCATCCCAGGCAATCCAGTGGCCCAAGAAGCCACCACAAACAGACCACCAGAGGAAACCAATATGCCATTGCGGCTAACACAGGATACCTGGTTAAAAATAACCCCACTATGGGTTTGTACCAGACCAGGAAAAACTGGGCATATGTTTAACCAACTAAAATTCCCATAAAAGCAAATTAGAAGCCAACAGGTTGCTGAATATTTCACAGCAGCACCTCCCAAGTTACCTTAGCTATGAAGCCTGACACTAAGACAAACAACCAACACTCCACTAAAAGACTGCCTGGGAAAATTCTGGGGTCTAGAAACAACTGGCATTTGGTCTAGAAGCAATAGAGAGTATGAAACTTTGAGGATGGGTCTTTTCCTGCTGGCCATTTGCTTCAAGTTCAAGGATCAGCCACAGGGCCGAATTCTCACCTTCTCCTGCAAGGGGAATTTCAAAGCTGAGGATCCTCTAGACCAGTGGTTCTCAACCTGTGGGTCGCGACCCCTTTGGGGGTTGAACGACCCTTTCACAGGGGTCGCCTAAGACATCCTGCATATCAGATATTTACATTATGATTCATTAACAGTAGCAAGATGACAGTTATGAAGTAGCAACGAAAATAATTTTATGGTTGGGGGTCACTACAACATGAGGAACTGTGTTAAAGGGTCTCAGCAGTAGGAAGGTTGAGAACCACTGCTCTAGACTTTCCCAATAAAGTCAAAATAGCTTTGTGGCATCCACAGCCAGGAGATGCTCCTCTCCACTGCTGCCTGGTTGGAGCCACCAGGTCATGCCTGGAGACATTCTCTGAGCTACTGTCTTATCCCATGAACTACAGAGCTGGTAAAACTACAAAAGGTACCCATGGCTCTGTATACTGTCACTGAGCCTTGCTCTTTCTTCATAGCAGTTAAACCATGAATTTTAGTGCCATAAACAGTAGACAAGAAGCTTCCAGAGGCCAGGAGTTTTGATTGTCTGGTCCACAGCTGAATTCCCCTTGATAAGTGATTACAGGAATTTAAAATCTGTATTGCAACAGCTACAAGGTCAAGTTTGAGGAGAAATACTGCCTTAAAAAAATAAATGCTTAAATGAACATCTGAGAATTACTTTGAGCAGAATATCAATGCTTTCTGATCAATGTGAGAGAAAGAAAAAGTGATTGTATGTGTGCGATTGTACACGACATGGGGAAAGAGCAGACAGAGTCAGGAATGTGTGTGAACAACACTGACCCACCCAAGGCTCCTCCTGCTCTGGGAGACTCTCAGGGTGGGACTCTGCCCTCTTTCTCACCACTCTTGAGACAAGGCATAAGCTGACACAGGAGCCGCCCTTGAGTCCTTGAACTTGCATCCACACCACACCTGCACACCTCAATGTGTGTTGGGTGGCAAATGTTTCATCAAATAAACAGAACTAGAACCTATGAAAACTCCTCCTGCCGGAACATGAAAGTTGGAGGGCCCTTACTTACTTAAGTCATATATTTCTTTACAGTTTGAATCATTCAGAATGACCCCTAGTTGAGAACCTCTGCTATAAACTATTCAATGTGAGCCATTAAATACCCTACGATGGACAAAATAGCCCCCACAACAATTATTCTGCCCCAAAATATCAACAGTTCTGAGGATGACAAACCCTGTTTTTCAGTAAATGTATATAGTATATCATTCCATAGAAAAGAAATTAAAGAATTTGAGTTGTGTACCTGTCAATTTAAAAATAGAAAACAAGATGCACGTACTGGTATAAGATGAATAAGAACCAACCACAAAATAACGTGGAGATTTTCAACTTTGTAAATAAATAGCTTTCCTTCAAATTTAGAATGAGGCTCTCCAACACAGGAAGACGACTGTCAGTCAAAACTCCAAGACAATACTTCATTAAGGTACCAGTCCTACTGGAAGTTGGGATATTCTTGGAGATGCAGACCTCAGGAAAGCTCTCCCTTTGCAGTGACTGCAAATGTCAGCTGTTTTTCTTATTCAGGGAGATATGCAAAATCAAACTGGCTTTCATGTAAAACCAACTATTCTCCGGGTTACTTTCTGAGGGAGGACTTACCAGGGATGTGATCTCCTCCATATGTGATATTGACATCATAATCCCCTGGAGCAAAGGGGACATACTCGGCGCTGCAGCTGCCATCTTTGTTGTCTCTGCAGTTTATCTTTGACTCTGATGGTCCCTCAACAGTTATGCCAAGCCCACCAATTCCTGCTCCTCTGGAAAATGTGGAAAAGAAAGCAAAGTAGCACTGGTGGTTCATGCCAGTCTGCTTATTGACAAAATTCATTTAAAATCCCTCCATAAATTTCCCATTTGGCCAACTCAACTCAGCTACTATGACACTTCTCACACAGGGAATTTCTCAACGATGTAACATAAGTAAAGACAGCTTTGAACCCTCCTTTCCAATGCTTATTCTTCATTTATTTTTCTTATTTAATTGCCTTGGCTATAACTACACATACAATTTAGGTCTGAGCCTGTGACTGATTCCAATAGGAACTCTCTTAATATTTCACCTAGATGTGAGACTGGCTATGTATTTCAGCACTGTCAAGTTAAAAAGTTTCCATCCATTCCTGGATTGCTCAGTAGTTTTATGACTGATATTATCTGCTTTCTGGTATATTTGGTCTTTCTCTGTAACATAAGTCTCTACAGAAAAAAAATGCCTCCTGTATCATGAAAAAAGAGAGAGAGAGAGAGAGAGAGAGAGAAAAGTCTCTCGAAAGTTGGGAGACTTTACACATATGCAGGCAACACCCATAAAACTTCTTTAAAAGAGTTAAGCTACTTAGGGCTACTCCTTTTATGGAGTCAGCACACAAACCCCAGGCCTTGCTTACCTGGTAACCACAGTGAAGACATTGGGTTTGTTGGTAAAGGCCTCTTTCAGCCCAGGACCTTGGGCTTGAACCCGAGATGGTTGGCAGCCTTCAGTTACAGCCACTTTGAAGGGACTGTTTGGGATGGGCACATCATCATATGTCACCTCCACTACATGGAGGCCTGTTCAAAACAACAAACAAAAACGTATTGTACAGGAGTTGCCCAGTTGTGGGAAATGACACCCTACTCCAGGGTTTTATTTCACATTCATGTCTGCATGCTCTATCATGTTGTTTGAAACAGTAATACCGGCATGATCTAATTTTTAAAAAATAAATTGTCAATTTATGCTTTCTGTTCACTTGGCATTCACATACCCTTCCCTCCCCCCCAAACACACACAATCTCTTCAGCAAACAAATGTCACTAAGTCTACATGAAGTCAGTCATTTTAAACATTCTACCCTGTTTTGGGGAAAACTCCACCTAGTCATAAATCAAAAGACAAAAGAAAAATCCATAAAATAGAATATACATGCATTTATAAAGAAATTAAAATATCTATACCAGAATATTTACAGGGGTCATATATCCAGGTAATGACAATATATAGTACATACTTCGGTGTTTTTCTTTATGCTTTTATCATTTATCAAAATGTTTTACAATTCTTAATATTCAGGAAAGAAATCAATGTGCTAAAAAATTACACAAATGATCAACATCCATGAGGCTTACGAGCTGTGGTTTGCCGCTCTGTTGACTAGTGAGTTTGCAGCTCAACAGTCATACAACAGGGTCAGCATGCCAGGCCCTGAACGGGCGGCTCTATTGGGGAGGTGGGTGGTCCCCATCACTTTGCGAGTGCTTCTGCTGAGAGGATGCACTGAGCACACGGGGCAGACATCAACATTAGCCACCAGGAGGAAAGGGCCAAGCACAGTTTTCAACAAGGGTCACGTCCAAGGAAAAGTCTATTCACCTTTTTCGAAGGGCGTGTACTCCACCTGGTAGGTGCCATCGGCATTGTCAGTGACGAAGCACTCGGTGGAGGCCCCCGAGGGGTTGGCAATGTGGGCTTTGATGTGGTTGCCTCCCACCTTCGTCAGGGGCCGTGAGTCGACAGTGAAGTCGGTGGTGGCTTCACGAAACACATCTGCAGAGCAATCGCATAGATCAGAATGTCACCAACACCTCATACCCAGGAGCAGCCCAAGAACAAGGTTCTTAGCACTTAAGACACATTTAAGTGACAGCAGACAAGTGGTCTGACGCTCGAAGTCAGGAAGCTAATGTGCACCCCACCACACACACCAGAAAGAAGCCCCTCCTAGGGTAGCCTCAGCCAAGTGATAACACAACCACTGTACACAGTTTAGGGCAAAGGCTGGTGGGGAGTGAAGGGGCAGCGGTTCACAGCCTCCCGCTTTTTGTTGAAGGAACCCACCTTTTCCTTCTATTCCTGGCCCAAAGGCTTTGACCCTGCTGGTGTCCACGGCAGGCTCCACCTTGACGCGGGCGGGGAAGTGGGGCACAAGCTCCCCGCCGTACTTCATGGTCAGTGTGTACATGCCGGCGGTCAGGGGCACGTAGGTCACTGCGTAGGTGCCATCCTTGTTGTTCTCGATACAGACCTCAGCCTTTGCTCCCGAGTCCGAGACGGCCTCCAGGCCCAGCACCCCGGGGCCCGCCTCCGAACAGTCCACGCTGAGCAGCCCAGCTTCGCCCACCTTCCCGCGCTCCAGACCCGGCCCTGATGCCATGACTTTAGAGGGATCGAACGGCATCTCAATGTCGGCTTTGAAGGGAGACCCCGGGATGTGGACTTCCTCAAAGAGAATGTTGACGAAGTACTCCCCGGGTTTTGTGGGAAGGTAAGAGACGGAGCAGGTCCCGTCGCCGTTGTCGGAGCACTCGATTTTAGCCTCGCACGGCCCTTCCACGGTTAGGCCCAAACCTCCGGTCCCAGCCCCTTTGGTGTCGATGGTGAACTTGGCGGGCTTGCCCACAAGACCACCCTGCAGGCCAGGCCCATGGGCCTTCACCTACGTGAAGAAGGAATAAAGAGTCAAACTCCGCCCGACACTTACATTGCTGCCCAGCCAGTACTTGCTTTCAACACCCACGCCCTTAAGCAGCACTGAACTGTACCTCAATTAAGTGGCCTTTTCCCTGGAGGCCAGGTTGTGACACACGCACTCATACCACTGAGTCAGAGCTGCACAAGGCCAAGGGAGACGTGGCTATGAACGAATCAAGGCTGAGAGGCCCAGCAGAGAGGGGCGGGCCTCTGAAGCCAGAGCACACGCCCGCTCTCCTGCCATGCCCACCTTCGGACATCCCCAGCTTCCAGACCTCGGAGACAGAGCTGGAGGCCCAGCATCCAGGCCCACAAACACACACAGAACAGCTCGCATGACCTCACTGGTGCTTTGGCTGCTTCACCTCCCTCAACCAGTTCTGCGTCACGAAAAAATAACTGTGATGGTGGCTACACGTTATTATACGTTTGTCCAAACCCAGAGACTGTTCAACACCAAAAGCAAACCCCCATGTACGCCATGGATTTGGGTGACGATGATGTCAATGTAGGCTCATCAGTTATAACAGATGGACCGCTCACTGGGAGGCGGTGACAAGGGGGAGGCCATGCATGTGTGGGGCAGGAAAATCTCGTACCTTTCTCTCAATCTTACTGTGAATCTGACACTGCTCTAAAAAATAAAGCCTAATAAAAATGTAAAGATAAAACTAATAAACTATTTTTAAAGAGGGAGAGGGGAGAGTGAAGCTTTCATCTCTGACTCGACAAACCAGACAGACAGTCTTATAGGATTCATGCCATTCAGATCACTGGGAATACTCTAACTCCCTTGTAACTACTAGGAAGAAGTGACCAATAGAATAGCCTATTCTATATTAATTATTACAGCATCTGTGGGAGAGCTCACTGTGTGCTGGGCGCCGGGCCGAGGTCTCCACATTCACGTCTCCCCTACCTGACAGGCTCTCTTTGAAGCCAGTACCAGTATTGCACTGACAAGTGAAGGAACAGCCCGGCTGGTGTGGCTCAATAGTTGAGAGTTGGCCTAGGAACCAAGAGGTCCCTGGTTTGATTTTTGGTCAGGGCACATGCCCAGGTTACAGGCTCGATCCCCAGTGGGGGGCGTGCAGGAGGCAGCTGATCGAGGATGTTTCTCTCATCATTGATGTTTCTATCCCTCTTCCTTCCCCTCTCTCTCAAATCAATAAACACATGTTAAAAACAAAGAACAAATAAAGGAACTGACTCGGGGAAGGGGAGCCCCTCACAGCCAGACAGTGAGAGGAGGCGCAGGGAGGAGCCCAGCTGCTCACAGGACTCTGTATGCTGATCTATAGGAGAAGGAATGACTGTCAGCCACGGAGAACTGACTATCATCACAACAGGATTTTGTAAAGGTGTTTGCCAGGATCGGAGGACTAGGTCTGGTGTATTAGATAGCAGGCGACATGGTCTTCAACAAAAACAAACGCTGACCTTGGTGGGATCAGGCGGCAGTGAGGCCTCCACCGTGTAGGGGCTCCCCAGCACAGGGTGTCCGTCGTAGGTCACATCTACAGCATAGAGCCCCTCCTCCCGCGGGATGAACTTGGCTGTGCTGCCCTCTCGGCCTGCCACCGGCGCTACCAGACAGGGCACCACCTTCCTCGAGGGGCTCAGGATCGTCACGTCCAGCTTCCCTTGGCCTCCTGCCCCTCTGGTGTCAATGGCGAACTCCTGATCCTTCCCAACTTCCACTCCTGGAAAAGGTAAGCCATTTAGCTATTCACGAACGATTATTAATATTAACAGTGACAGCTATCATTTACCGAATGCATTCTGTACACCGGGCCTTGGTATAGCGCATCATCTCCTTCACCTTGCACCCCACTCGTATGGAATATTGGCTAGTAACCAAGGGCTTTCACCGATGGGGAAACAGATCCAGGAAGGTGAAGTACGTGGTCAGGGGCCCGTATCCAGCAGATCACAAAGCTGGAGCTCAAACCTAAATTTACTTGACTCCACAATCTACTCTGCTGGCCAGTAAGTTAAATCTGTCACTGTCTCCTTTACTTACTTTCGGTGTTAACTTTGAATCAAAACATTTCCATAACCAGTGTTTTATTTACTAATTCTTGGCAGCAAATTTAATCCTACAGCCAAGAAGGCAAAAGTCACAGAGCCGGTATTTGAAAGGTCTTTGCACAGCAGGCCGACTTTGACAAAAACAGGGAGGGGACTTTGAACCAAAACAAAAACCCTGGGAACTTGAACATAGTGTGCCCCTTCCCCCCTTTCCACCAGGAAATCCTGACTCCCAGGCAGCTCGGGGCCTGCCTCGACGAGCACTGTGCAACCACAGCAAGCCCCACGTCCCAAAGGATTTTCCTAATTGGCATTGAGGTTTACCGGGTCTGGAGTGGAAACTCTTGGTGTCTTGGAGAAAGGAGAGATGAGAGGACGTGTGAAAGGTTAGACAGTGGCCATTCCTATGCTCAGAGCTGGCTGCCCCCAGGGACAGAGCGGGCATCAAGCTCAATTCAGGGCCCTGGAACGAGAGCTGTCCTCATTCACAACACGAGCAGTTGGGTGACAGGTCAATGAAGGTGCTCAGGGATGGCCCCACTGAGACCCGATAGGACCCTCATAGGTGGAACAAGAGGCCTCTCTTCCCTAGGGGTTCGCACGGAGCCTTTCATGCACCTGAAAGCAGGTGAGCGTGTGCCACTGCGGGGCAGCCAGGCTGTGCCACCTGGTGTGAATGTTCACCAGGAAGTGCTGCTGATGGGAAGGCAGCTGAAGACACTGGGGAGAGCAACATAACTTAAAAAAAATTTTTTTTTTCTTTATTGATTAAGGTATTACATATGTGTCCTTATCCTCCTATTGCCCCCCCTCCCACCCCAACCTCACTCCTGTTCATGCCCTCATCCCCCTGGTGTTTGTGTCTATTGGTTAGGATTATATGCATGCATAAAAGTCCTTTGGTTGATCTCTCCCCTTTACCCTCACCCTCCCCTACCTTCCTTCTGAGGTTTGAGCATCGGATCGATGCTTCTCTGTCTCTGGATCTGTTTTTGTTCATCAGTTTATGTTGTTCATTATAATCCACAAATGAGTGAGATCATGTGGTATTTATTTTTCTCTGACTAAACTTATTTCACTTAGCATAATCGAGAGCAACATAACTTTAATGCAAAATAAAAACAGCCAGTGTTTCCTGCTGGCAGATACCCATGCACAGATGCAGAGAGATGGTCTGGGAGAATAGAAAACAAACTGATAACTCTGGTTAACCCTAGGGAGGGAAGAGGGGATGCTAAAGTGGAATTTACTCCTAACTGTGACTTTTTTTAGATGAAAAATCAGTGTATGTATTTCTTTGTAAAAAAAAATAATAATAATTTTATAATCACATGCTAAACTTCTGAAACTGAGTGATAAGTATATCATATTATTCTACTCTCTTTTATATGTTTGAAATTTTCACTAATGAACTTTTTCTTAATTTAAACAAAATGAAATGAGCTTGTAGTAATAAGATACCAAACAAGCTAAGGGAATATTGGGATGAGGGCGGGTAGTTGGGATGGTTTGTGTGGTAGTTGTGGCTTCTGAGTGCCAGGGAGCTGGCTCTTATGCTCGATGCCCAACTCTCATGTGGATGCCATGGCCAAGGAGAGCTGGCACCGCAGATGCTCGCCAGAAAGCAATGTGCCCGACTGTTTTGTAATGAAAACATTCCAGTGTGATGCCAGCAATTACTGAGGGCTGGTACTGAGTTACTGTGCCAGGGACTGAATTATTAGCTCATTTAATTTTCTCAATATCCCCTTGAGTGTTCCTGACCACCTCCACACATACCCTCCCCCTCCTACCTTCTGGATCCACTGCACAAATAAGAAATGGAGCTCGGTGACCTCAAGATACAGGTAGGTTTCCAATGCATAGCCCTAATTCCAAAACAAGTCTGTCCCACTACACCATCTCTTCAGGCAGAAATCACTTTTCTGTGGGCTGTCTTTTGAAGGGAAACTAGCTGGCAGCCCCAGGTGTTGGTCTTCCATGACCCGCCCCTCCATTCATACACTTACTGTTTTCCAGTCCATTAATCTTTATCTTGCTGAGGTCCAGAGGGGCAGCCACGCCCACAGAGAAAGGGCTTTTGGGGATGGGGTCGCCGCCATAGGTAACCAGAACCTGCATGCTGCCCTGAAACGAGAGAAACCCAAGTACACTGCTGGGTCTGAACATACTAACCTGGTGCTTAAACCTGCCTCCTGGACCTTTTATCCTCCCCGAGGCACGGGTTTGACGCCAATGGATACAGAAAGCATCTCAGACATATTTCTCTAAGCTTTTAGCCCCACAGTAAGAACATCAGAGAAGTCAGATAAAAGATGAGCAACCAATCACAGGGAAAACCTCATAAGCATACTGTACTCTGTGCTTTTATGCATTTCCTGGATTCAATCTCAAACACCGTCCTAGGGGCAGCTCCCTCTGTCACCCTACTTTTTCCAGGAAAGGAAACTTGGGCTCAGAGAAGTAGTCACTTACCCCAAGTCACCCTTCTGGGAAGTGTGAGTTGGGCCTCACGGCACCCAAACCCATATCCCAGCAGCTCTGCCACTCACCTCCCCACCCACACCCACCCACCCCTGTTTCTGGGGAAAGCAGGAACCTCTCACAGAACAAAACCAGTTTTTCCAATGTCCTGGGAATCGGTTTATGGTCTCCAAGCTGAGGAGATTTGCAAGAGCTCACCAGGTGCTGTTAGGAGACCACTGCACAGGATAGAAACTCCTGCATCTGTGTCGGGGGACACGCGAGGCCAACATGAAGGCAGCTGGCCTGTGGGTGTGGCAGGCCCTTGCCCGCAGCCCCTGGGGCTGCAGAGGTACAGGGGGAGTCTTATGTGCTGCTGTCTCTCCGGCTCCCTTACCTTAATTTCCTCTCCCTACCACCCCACCCTCCACACCAAGGCTCATGAAAGCCCATACTGTCTCAGTCGATGAAGACCCCCCTCACCTCCAAGAGGCAAGGAAGGCGGGGAGAGGAGCTCCGAGCCGGAGTGTAGAGCCGGCTGGAATTCAGCCCCTGCTGAAAGCTGCTGCTGAGCAAGTGTCAAAAGGGTGTGGCTTCTGGCCTGCATATATTTTCTCACATTCCCTTTACAATAACAAAGTGGGGGCAAGCTAAGAAAAAAAAAATCAGTTGTATCAATGAAGAAGGGCAGATTGGTTTTCCAGGATTTATTTGCTCTGCACACAAAACCAACCGACCCCCTGTCTCCAGGGTGTGTAAAATTTCATGGTAAAATGTTCACAGGTCAGATTCAACAGAGCAGGGACTGGATTACTTCAGCCACCACAGCAGACCCAACACACCAGCCCATTCCCCACACGCCAGCTCATCCTGTGCCCCAATACCCCTGCCTCCAAGAGGGCCAGGCCTCGCAGCCAACCCAGGGTGCCGGAAATCTTCTCCACCATCCACTGAATGCATGCAGCCGCCTCTCTGGAGGCCAAGGAGAGAGGGGAAACCCTCCTCCAGTGAAGCCTCCCCATCCCATAGGAGAAGGGATGTTCTCGTTACCCGTCATTAAAAAACAAAAAACTGATAGGAAGTTAACTCCCCCTAAAGTAACAGGGGAAGAAAGCTTAGTTACACCTGCGATGGTCTGCAGCATCTGAAGGTTTGATCAGGTCACAGCCTGTGCTCTGAAGTGAGGGACACGTAAGCCGTGACCACTGGTGCATTCACAGAGACTTCTTTCTCGGAATGCGGGACAGTTTTACTCACCCCTACATGCTTCTGAGACCTTAATCAAAACAGACACACACTCCCCAAGACTGTGATCCGAGAGAGCTCAGATGTACATAGGACGGGAGCCACCTCTGTGACCCAGAGGCACCAGCAGTCACAATACTTCAGGGGAAGGACGGTTACCAGTGCATTGCGCAATTTCCCTTCCATGAAACCAAGCCTTGGTTTGACCTCTGGGAGGTCTTCAGGCCCCAGCCTAAGTCCAAAAGAGCTCTGACCATTGTCTTCCAACAAAACTACCAGGAGTAGCTGGGTCATTCCAGCAGGCAGGTGAGCGCGTCAAGCTGTGGCTCGGGGACCCTAAAGGCGACAGCAGTAGCCTGTGAGTACTCGGAAGCAGAGAGCCAGCCATCAGGTGAGGCCATGCTCCTCACACCACAGCCTGCATTCCGAGGGCAGGGCGCTCACTCATCCATCTCTCCACACACACCAGACAGCTGCACTGCTGGAAAGTTCCAGCTTGTTGTTCCCTAAACCACCTAAGTGTGCCTGTGGGTGTCAGCCGCCTCTACGCAGGCACAGGTTCCGGGCTGGCACAGGCCTCTTAACTATAACCCAACCTTGAGCTGTTAGGTGCTCTTCAGAACAGAGTTCAAAGGAGAAAGGGGAGTGTTGGCCCCACTCTCTAGCAGATTATAAAGCTCTTAACTGTCTCTGAGCTGAGGCTTCATTTAGTCAACCACTGGGCTTTACCCCACAGAGCGCCCACAGCACCAGGCCTGTGCTCTGGGCTATGGAGGAAAGAAGGAATTTACTTATATATTATCCTATCCTTGGGGAACGCACTCTCCAAGAGGAGAAATTTAATGTTTCCTATGCCCTAGAGACATATGCGGAATTGCAAGCTGCCCAGATGGCGAAACAGAAAACTTCCCTCTAACCAGTGAAGGACCGAGAGGCACCATTGTGCTTTTCCCACCAGAGGTAGTGACTGAACCAGGGCATCGCCCGGCTCCTAGAACATAGGAGCATTTGGACAAACAGCCCCAAGGGCCACCTGTGTGCAGATATCCTTCCAACCTGCTGCTATCAGAGACTGGATGGCCCTGACCTTGCTGACTGGAGTAAACACCTTCCCACTCAAGCCTCATATCCAGTGCAACAGAACAACAGCACATGGGCTCTGACCTCCACCTCGACCTCAAGTGGCAGCGGGGTCATCCATGGCAATGGGTCTAAAATCCTTCCCGGGATACAGATCAAAACCTAAGCCTATCCTATTTCTGTAGCTCACTTTTTAGCAGTGCAGTGGAACACACAAAGCTACAGGGTAAAGCAAGAGTCTAAAACTTGTTAGAAGAGTCTATGACTTGTGGTCTGATCAGTGTGTGTCCATGCATTCTGGTTCCTTCTCTGGAGGAAGGCGGAGTGTGTCAACAAAGGTGACATCAAGCTAGTGCCCCTGGAGGCAAGGCCCTCACCTGCCCTCAGGAGCATCAGCAGGAAGATAGTCACCTACTGAGCACTGAGCAGCCTGATGACAAAAGGGTAATCTGCCGACATAAGTCTTCGTTTTACCACTACAAATAATGAACCCCTCATTAAAGTAAAAATAATAACAACAAAATAATAATAATGAAACGACAGAAAGAAGCACATCTGGAGATAAGAAGCCACACTGGTAACGTGCCACACAAACCTGCCCAGAGAAATCCCTTTAAAGTCAGGGAAGTTCTCCCAGTGAAGATCCCTTCTCTAGGGAAATGGTACCCTCAATGAAGGGACCTCCACCTTCACTCGCCCTCATTGTACCTCTCACCCTTCCCCACGCCTGGGCTAGGTCACTGAGTGAGGCTGCAGAAAGCACTGCCTGGCTTCTCCTACAAATGGATTCCTCACCCAGAGCTCTGCTCTCCAAGAATGAGGTATCTCAGAGGTTTGAGATGCCTGTTTAGAACACTCTGCATGAGCAGTGACATCTGGGCTTTTCTGCAGGGACACCTGCTCCCCAGACTCCAGAGGGTGGACATGAAGAAAAACAACTTTAAACAAATAAACATTAACTTATACAGAGGGGTAGTTTTTTAGGCTCTGGTTGCCTAAAATAATCAGAGCAAAACCCCCTGGAGGGTAAAATCCTGTCTCTATCCCAACATTTTGTAAAAGGGGACAATCTGGGGCCCTAAACAGCAAGCCTGAGTGCCTAAAGGCTGAACATGGACTCTCTGAGGAGAGACTTTGAGAAAGACCCCACTATACCACCTTGTAAAGAGGGCAAACTAAGCTAAAAGGGCAAGAAGCAAAAACAAAGGCATTGCAACTCTCTCTCTGAGTAATCAATCCAAGACTAAAGGCAGCTGTACAGACGGGAAGAATGTATAAAAGAGGTAGATTGCCGAAACCAGTTTGGCTCAGCCTGCAGACTGAAGGGTCCCAGGTTCGATTCCGGTCAAGGGCATGTACCTTGGCTGCAGGCACATCCCCAGTAGGGGGTGTGCAGGAAGCAGCTGGTCGATGTTTCTCTCTCATCAATGTTTCTAGCTCTCTATCTCTCTCCCTTCCTCTCTATAAAACAAAAACAAAAACATGAAAGAGGTAGATGTTAGGTCCTGGGTTTCACGAGCATTTCTCTGCTAAAACCCAACACGGAGGCAGAGACTGGGGTGAGGAGAGATGGGCTGGCTTCCCACTTATTTTGGGGGGATTCTTCAGGTCCTCCTGATAGATCCAATCAGGTTCAAAACAAAAGGCATGATGAGCCGTATCCCACAGGGGAACACAGATTACACCTTCGGCATCCAAAGTGGCCCAGCACAGCACGGAGGGGAAAGGGGCCTGGAGGGGCCTGTGGTTAAGGCTGTGGGAAGCCCTACCTGCTGGGTGGGTGTGTATTTAACAGTGTGGGAGTAGTCATAATTATCGATGATGTCCAAATCCTTCACCGCGTCGCCAGGGAGGGGACTGCTGAACTGCACGTTCAGTGGGGCTTTTCCGGCCCCTTTGGTGTAGACTGTGAAGTGGGTTGGTTTCCCGTTTTCCACACCTGGAAAGATAAACCTTGAAGTGAGGAGACGGGGCTGGCTGGAATGGTTTCACTTTTAGAACCTGTCTGACAGGTTCATCAGCACCTGCTCTACAGAGGCAGCTAGAGCCAGAGCCAGAGCTGTCTGCTGACGTGGAGCCCAGCTTTGGGTCCCACAGGCCCCGAATCGAGCACAGCACACCCACGCCCACTGACGAGCCTGCAGAGCCTCCAGGACGGCCTCGCACACACACCTCCTTACCTGCTTTGCTGAGGCCTGGGCCTTCCGCCTTCACCTTGCTGGCATCGTGGGAAGGGTCCACTTTGACTCTGAAAGGGCTGGCAGGGATTTCCTGCAGCAGAGACACTGTCTCAGTAGGAAAGCCCCTGAAGCAATGGCCAGCACTTAGCCTCTGCCCCAGAGAAAGGATCCTCAGCACAACTCTAATGTTAGCAGGTGGTGAGCAAACTTGTTACCACAGGTCAAACCCCCGCATTCTAGCATCAGGGAAGGGCCATAATTGGTCACTTAGGATGCCTTGATCTCGAACATCACCGGCTTTCACCTATATTCTTCATGGCCAAAGGAAGGTATCCCACAAACTAATCTGGAAACACGGAGCCTTTATCACCCATCACTGAGTAGTTATGATGCAAAAAATACCAAGAGTAAAACCAAAAGTGACAATAATGTATGGGGTCAGAGAGAGGGAAATGTACCCTATGGGCAGCTGAGAATGCAAGGAATTGATCAGAAGTAGAATGGTTATAATTCTTCAAAAACAATGTTACAGACTGTCAAAATAAAGGCAGAACAGGTTAAGTGGATGAAGCCAACATAAGACCAACACCTTTAGAAACAGAACTTCCCTCAGAGGTTCCTATTTCTATGCAAGGTTAATTTGAATCACAGGTTCCATTCTTCTCTATTGTAGGTACTGCTTATTCTATCTTCACTGTCATTCATAAACTGGAACTCTACCTGGAATTTCAAAGCTCCTTTCTCTATAAAAGTTTCAAGGCTGAGGCCAAAGTCATGGCTTCAAAGGGGTCAAAGTAGAACTTAATTACATTTCAAACAAAAAGTTGATGGAAGTTTATAACAAACCAATTTCCTTCCAGAGCCCTGCTTTGAGCTACACTGAATACACTGCCTCACTTTCTTTAGAAAGTAGTAAAACTTCAGTTCTGTTTTTTCCCCTTCTTGATTTTCATGAACCAAAGTACGGAGCAGAGTTCTGAAGACACCTTCCCAATGCGTACAGGTAGCCAGAAAGAACCGAGGCCCCCCACACACCTGAGATGCAAAGAGAACTTTGATTGTGTATCGCCCGGCAGCAGGAGGCACGTATTTGACTGTAAACGTGTCGTTGGCATTGTGAATAATGTCAAAATCCACGTCTTCTTCATCCTCACTCAACACCCGGGCATCACATTTAATGCCAACGCTGACATCACCTGGAACAAAACAGCTCATTAGCACCAGCTTACAAGAAACAGCATGTCCCAAGCAATCACTTTCAGCTTGGAAGAACACCCCAAAATAAGTAACTGGCAAGAAACACAAGAAAGGGATGGTGGTAAGCCAGAGATTGGAAGAAAGGATGGAGGATTAGCAAAGATATAGCCAAGGAACTGACACAGAGGCTCATTAGATTACCTATTCCAGGTGGACTACTTTCTGGTTCAAAGTTCACTGCCCTGGTACCATTATAAAAAGAACTTAATTCCCCAAGGGGCAGCAATCACCGCATTTGGTGAAGCCCCCTCTCACCTTCTCCAGCTTCAGTACAGTCCACTGTGAAGTGAGTAGGCTCATTTGCCTTCAGTCCACTTCTCTCCACGCCTGGCCCAAACACTTTGACCTTCTGGGGATGGCTACCCTGCCCAATGTGGACCTAGGAGACACAGAGAAAGTTGGAATTAAATCTTCCTCCACCTGGACTCAGGAAAACACTGTTAGTTAACATTGTTAGAGCAATCTAGAGCACTGTGGCTTCAGGGCGTTCCATCTTTCAAGGCCACAAAGGATGATGGGTTCTTCCTAGGAATCTGCCTTGGCCATCAGGCATGGATGGAGTCCAGACCTGTCACAGGACTGTTTTTGTCCACACCAGGGCCAGGATCCTGCCTCACAACCTACCCGGTAGGGGCTGTGTGGGATGTTCACACCTCCCCAGACCACAGCAATGGTGTGCTTGATGGGTTTAACTGGGGTGTATGAGCAGGCGTATGTGCCGTCCATCCGACTCTTCATCTGGATATCAATGGGTTGGCCTTCTCCATCCTGCAAAAGAGCAAGGGCTAAGGATGCAACTGGCCCTCAACTGTCTTCATCAGACAGGGCCACCGTGGTCTCCCAAGACAGTCAAGTCACCACACACTTGTGCAATAAAACCATAGGGAAAGACATGCCACTTCCTCACATTACAATGGTCATGATCACAGGTGAGAAAACACCAAATGCATTTATTTATTTTAAATTGAGAGCAAATGGCCAAAAGAGAAAACCATAACCACCCAATGCTTAACTTCAATGCCTACATGGAAATTCTTTGACCAAATTCAATTAAATTAACTTATTTAATAAATCCTTGGTTATGAACCTCTCATCATGGCCTAGGTAGCATCAACCACACCAAGACATTTACAGGGAAATATGAATCAATCAAACCTGTTTCCATTGAATACACATCATAAAAATAAGAAAAGCACCCTGCTGCCCTAGCCAGTTGGCTCAGTGGATAGAGCATTGACCTGAGGACTGAAGGGTCCCAGGTTCGATATCGGTCAAGGGCATCTGCCCGGGTTGTGAGCTCGATCCCCAATAGGGGACGTGCAAGAGGCAGCTGATCAATGGTTCTCTCTCATCAGTGACATTTCTCTCTCTCTCCCCCCTTCCTCTCTGAAATCAATAAAAATATTTTTTTTTTTAAAAAAAGAAGAAAAGCACCCTACATCACATGTTGGAATCCCATTTTCTTCTTCTCACATAATCCATGAGGTTAAACATTCTTATTGTTCCCAATGTGTAGATAAGGAAACTGAGGATCAGATGAACTGAGCAACTTGCCATTGCACTGTAGGATTTTGTCAACTGACAATTACCTACACAAGTGATCACTGGAAACGTACCTGAGCAAATATCTTTAAGGGAGCTTTTCCAGCATCCTTTGGATTCACAGTGAACTCGGCCAGGTTGTTGACAATGCACCCAGATTTCTCCAAACCTGGCCCGTATGCTTGGACCTGGGGCAAAAGGCCAATAATGATTATCTTTCTGTGCAATGAATGCCCCAACTATATCTCTATGTGAAGGCTGGTGACCAGGGGCCACCATCTTTATAGCACCTACATAACAGGATGGTTACTGGAAGGAAAATGCTAAAGTAGATTCTAACTTAAAAACAAAAATCAGTACCATTAACCTGTCATGAAAAAGAAAGTTCTTTATAACCAGGTCCCAAACTAGGCTGGGCTCCTTGCCTTATTCTGAGCTAACATGGAGAACTTCTAGTAACTAAATCAGGGACCTCCAGCCATGCCCAATTCCAATGCTAGCCTTTGCTACACACAACATTCTAAATGTGTGCAGCCCCCACAAAGCAAAATACCAGCAGACAGCCTATGGACAGCTGCCCATGTGGGCCAATAGCAGCATAAAGGGAGCCTAGGGGCCTCCTCCTGTCAGCTGGCTCAGACTTGATGCTTATCAGTCTGCAAAGGGTGTGAGAGAAACATTGAAAGTACGGCTCTAATTTAAGAGAAGAGAGCTAGGGAGAAAAACAAACCACCATTATCCATGGAACATCTTGAAATAATAACCTCAAAAAGTGGCAAGACTGAAATATGATGCTCCAGGTTGCAAGGAAACAACTTCCTATGGAGTCCCCTGCATGGGCCATACACTGGTCTGAGGGATGTCTCTATGCATGTTAGTTACCTCCTTGAAGCATCCCAGAAATGCTAGGAAGCAGACACTCCTATCATTCCTACTTTATAGAGCAGTGGTTCTCAACCTGCCTAATGCCGTGACCCTTTAACACAGTTCCTCATGTTGTGGTGACCCCCAACCATAAAATTATTTTTGTTGCTACTTCATAACTGTAATTTTGCTACTGTTATGAATCGTAATGTAAATATCTGTGTTTTCCAAAAATGCTAGGAAGCAGACACTCCTATCATTCCTAATATAGAGGAAGATACCAAGAGTCAGAGGTAAGTTTCTTGCCCAACATTAGAAAAATACTCAGTGGTACCAATGCAAGCCCATTTCCTTACTAAACTCTAAAAGACTTCTCTCTGCCACCTTTTAACACACTGCTAAGGCACCAGGAAGGATCCCAGAAGCCAGAAACATAACAAGTTGATTCACCAAATCTGGGTTATAGTCTCCTGAGGCCGGGTGGATGAAGGCCATGTACGGACTGTCCTTGATGTCCTCGTCATCACACATGATGTGAACAGCATATTCGCCAGGCTCCTTGGGCCAGTACTTGACATCACAAGATCCATCATTCTGGTCATCATACTCAATCTTCGCCTGGGAGGGGCCTTCAATGGCAAATCCTGGGGGAGGGTAGGAGGATGGGTGGGAGGGATCCCTGGTTACATGGGAAAAAAGACCTATTCTATGTTACTGTCAACTCCCTTCCTCTGCCTGCCTAAAAGCCAAGTGTTGCCCAGAAGATTGAAACCTGTTTTGTGTCCCTTTCTCACAAAACCAAGCCTAGTGTGTCTTTACTAGAGAGGAAGAATTAGATTTTATACTTTTTTAAATATCATCTAACAATAAGATCAACCAGTAAACTTTTACAGGCAATATGGAAATATATCAAAAGCCTTAAACCAATGCCCACCCTTTCCCCTACCAAATACTCATTTGGGCTTTTATCTGAAGGAAATAACCAAGGATGTGTGTAAACAGATACAAGGATAAGCATTGTTTTTATCGTGAAACCCTGGAAATAACTGGAGAGCCCAATAAGTTATATCCATGCAATGGAATTCCATGGAAGTCATGGAAAATCGAGATATGTTCTATTTTTATCTGAGGCAGGAAGATAAAAGGACTTTCCCCAGATATTTTTTTGTGGCAGATAAATATTTGTATGTGTATGCACAGAAAAAAGTCTAAAAGGATACGCCAAAAGGCTTAAAAGTATCTCTAGTCTTCAAGGATATACTGAAATATTTATTTTCTCTCTAGAAGGAAAAATTTAATGTGATTTCTTATTTTCTCCTTGATGCTTATTTTTAGTACCTGAAATATAGGTCATCAAACTATGATCACTAGGGCTTACCTAACCGCTGCCCGTTTTTGCAAATAAAGTTTTACTGAAACAGTCATACTACTCCTTCACTTATTTATTTTCTACTGCTGCTTTCATGCCACAATAGCAGAGTCGAATAGGTGTGAGAGAGAATATGACCCACAATACTTAAATATTTGCTATCTGATCCTTTGAAGAGAGATGAATGCTGACCACCGATCTAAAATGATCATATATACATCAGGTATGTATTTAAAATACATTCAGTTATGCTCCAAAGAATATTTACTCCCTAAATTTCTGATTTCAAAAAAGTTAATCCATTCATCTAAACGAAGGAGCAGCCAGTAATATTGGTTGAGTGCCTACTATGTTCCAGACACAACATCCACAGAAAGCATTTAATGCAAGCATGTCAAATTCATGGCCCATGGGCCACACACAACCTACAATGAATATTTTTGTGACCCAGCCAACATACGGTATGTAAGAAACGTTTTAATAAAAATTTCGTAACTTAATTTTTACAATATCCTTTATACATAATTATTAATAACGAACTACAACATTCGCTAATGACTTTTACTATAATCATGTTGCATTCATTTCCCTTACCCGCAGGCATACCATTTCTCTCCAGCAGCGAATATTTTAGCAGCCGGTTGCCATGTCATTAGTCTTGGACTGACTTGTTTGGTGTACACAACAGGAAATATTTTGTTTTTGGAGAATAACAAAAATAGGTTTATTTGCCTTAAGCTTAATTTGTGCATTTAATTTAGTGTCTGGCAAGTTCATGTTTAAGAAAAAATATTAATTTTTATTAAAATGTTCAATTATCTTATGTTAACGATTATTCATTTCTTTCAGCCCTTTGTATTCAGCATGTCTCTATCGAAGTAAACCTACTTTTCTATGAAAATTGAAGCTTTTGTTTTTTGTTGCAGTCCACATAAATTTTAACCTTGTTTATTTGGCCCGTTAGCCTTTGAGTTTGACATGCTTGCTCTAGTGGAAGGAAGAATGAATGAATGAATGAATGAATGAATGAAGCAGAGAGCAATCTGAAGAGTAGGTGGAAAAGGGAGCTGCAATTCCACAGCAGTGTGCAAAGGCAGCCTCAGGTGGTGAAGAGACCAAGAAGTTAAGGATAGTGAAGCTCAGGAGGCCCCAACTCTTGGCCTAATACTGGGCCCAAGCACCCCTATAATCTCAGCCCTACAGAAGCTCCTAGTCAGCTGCATCCACTTACCTAGAGATCCCACTTCAGCGCCAATGGACTCTACCACGAAGTCTGCTGACCGCCCCACAATCCCACCATGAAGGCCAGGGCCCCATGCACGGACTTTCTGCATGCCTGCTTCAGGGCCAACTTGAACTTCAAAGGGGCTAAAAGGCAAGGAACAGAAGAAGCATTAAAGAAGAGTAAAGAAGGGGCTAAATACAGCCATAAACTGTTTATGCCTCTTCTTTCCACTTGCTAGATCCTTTGACCTCAGTCACAGTCTCCAGCCAAGCCCTTCCTCCACACAGGGCCCCCACAGCCATTGTTAGGTCAACAATATAATGTGCTGCCTCAAGGCACTCAGGTGGCCACTGGGTTGGTGCTCAAGCCACACAGCCTTGCACTGTCTTTCTAGTCATTTACCATTTCCGTGCAGGACTCACGAGACTGTAACAAGAAACTAGGTTGAATAGGCGTTAGCTCAACATTAATAAATATGCTTTAACTTTTATGTAGGAAGTAAAAAATAAAAATAGTTTGCTTAGATTTTCAGAACCCTATAATATGCCCAGATATTTCTCAAGATAAATTGAATTTATTCAGAGTTTAAAGTTGTCCCCACAAGAGCTGGAAAATACGTAAACACAGGGTGGGCGAACTGCACACCCACAAGGCAAAACTGCAGACTGCCCCCTTGATTCCTGCCTACTTAGAGGACTTTAATGTAAACCATAGCAGATTTTACCCCATGGCATTCCTGAACAGAGGCCTGCATTGAAAGAAAGAGAATCCCAGTTTATATAAGGGAATACAGACACACAGTGCATTTGCTCTCTGTTACTGCTCCTTCTGGCTTCCCCGCCTCCCACCAGCCCCAAACCGCCAGCATTTGATTTAAAGTAAGGCAGCTGAAACCACAGTGACTTTCTGCTGCTTTTGAGAACAGGCCAAATGTCTGTGAACTGCCAGAAAGAGGAAAAAAAAAATGTTTGCAACAAAGCAGATCTCTTTCCCTCCTGCAGCTCAGGAAGCCACCACAGTGAGCCTGCCCTGGGCCCAGCACCTCCAGAGAAGTCGAAACAGAGACTCACCTCTTTGGAATGTGGTGTCCCCCCCATGTGATGGCAATGCTGTACTTTCCCGGGGTGCTGGGGTAATACTCAAATGCATAGACTCCATCCAGAAAACCTTTTTGCTTCACCAGCTCCTCCAGGCCCTCTGTGAGAAGAAAACACACCACCTTTCCAATGCAATCCTAGGCTTAGAATGAGAACCCCAAAGATAAGTACAGAAAGACCCTAGAAATATCCACAAACATAGTCACAGAGAAAAGCTAAGTGGGCCACCTAAGAAGGTGGGACCCCTAAAACCTGAGAGATTAATCCAGAGCTAAAAATGGGCCCATCTCCGCTTCAAAGTGTGGGGAATTGGAAGATTTCAGCTACCTGGCTTTAGTGGGCTCTCTCAGCTATGAGGGGGCTATGTGGCCTGAACCTCCAGGGACTGTGTAAAGATAAATCTAGTTGCATCTCAATTTTTCTTCAATAATTCTACCCATTTCAGCTCCCCCCAGAATTGGATAGGGAATGGATGAGTATTTGGCATGAGTTCCAGATTCATGTCCTGGCATATCTTTTTCAACTGAAGTCGGACAGTGAAAGTGAGAACGCTCTAATGTGCTATCTACAAGAAGACAAATTATAGATGCTCTACTACAAACTCCAGAGCAAGCCATCAGGCAGGAACTTGTTTTATGTTGAGCTTTGAGATTTGGCCTGGAAAGCCATTTAGTCAAGTGAGAATCTAAGGTCAGGAAAAAAACAAAAACAAACACATACACACAAAAACCACGCCTCCTTGGCTCCTGCAGCAACAAGCCAGGTAGGAAGGAGGACAGCCCCAGAGCAGCTTGGCTCTAGGTCTGAGCAGTCTAGAACCTTGGCTGCCCTTGGGGCTCAGCCTGCCCCAAAGCTTGGTGGTCCGAGGATAAATATTAACTTTGTGGAACTCAGAATACCCCTGTCCTGCCTGCTGAGACCACAGAGGGTAAAAGCAGTCCTAGCATAGGAAGCTCAAGATCCCACAAGTCAAGGGCTTCTGCACCTGCAACTAGAAATGTCGAGCTGCTTATTTGTTCCAAGGGAAACTTGAAGATGGTCCTTACCCCATCCTCACATCTACTGCTTCCCTTCCCCAAACATTATCCCCATCCTCATATCTACTGTCTCCCTTCTCCAAACAGGGAGTTGCAGGGTACAACCCACCTCTCCATGGATGGCATTTGTTTACCAGGAAACTTAACGTTAGGGATCTGATTCCCCTTCTATAAGCACTGATCATAGTAATTAGGTGCTTGACAGAATTTCATAGTCTATAAAATGTAACCTATAGTGGAAAAATCATTGGCTTTGGAAACTGCTTGAATTTCAGCTCAGATACCTACAAGCTCTGGGACCTTGGGCAAGATCCTTCCTCTCTAAGCCCAAGTTTCTGCAAATAAAAAACGGGCCCCCAGCCCTGGCTGGTTTGGCTCAGTGGATAGAGTGTCAGCTTGAGGACGGAAGGGTCCTGGGTTCTATTCCAGTCAAGGGCACATGTCTGGGTTGTGGGCTTGATCCCCAGTAAGGGACATGCAGGAGGCAGCCAATCAATGATTCTCATCATTGATGTTTCTCTCTCTCTCTCTCTCTCTCTCTCTCTCTCTCTCTCTCTTTCTCTCTCCTTTTCCCTTCCTCTCTGAAATCAATAAAAATCTACCTAATAAAAGAGTAACATGTTAATTGACCGACCGTACCTTCACAACGTCCACCAGCCAATCAGAAGTATGCAAATTAATCCAACAAAGATGGCGGATTAATTTGCATACATAGGCACTGAGTGGCCGGGGGCATTCGGCACCACCCCAGCCACTCCAGACCTCTGGGCAGTGTGGGAAGACAGAAAAGCAGCTCCGGGCCAGAGCAAAGGAAATGCTGGCAGCCAGGGGAAGGAAGGCCCATTCTTGCACGAATCTTCGTGCATCGGGCATCTAGTATATTTATTAAAAAAGGGGGGGGGGCTTCAGGTTGCTGTCCCAAAGATAGCATTTCCCAAAACTCATTGCATCATTGCTCCTTCTACTCCCAGAAGCCTTAATACAATGTGAGTCTGCAGAACCACCACTGTCCCTGCCTGCAACCAGGACAGACATTACAAACCCATCCCTGCTTCCTTGCCTACGGAGCCCAGGTAGCCTGAAGTCCTTGACACAGACCTCTGGGATAAATTGATCAGAACTGGCCATGGGGTGAAATCCATATGCCAGGCTACAAACCTGGCCGAAATCACACCTGAGAGGAAGGAAGAAAGGAACACTTACTAGGACCTTTCACAGTTATACCAAGCTCCCCGCTTCCAGCAGCTTTGGTGTCAACTTTGAAGTCTGCTGTCTCCCGGATACGGATGCCTTTGGGCTGTAGGCCTCGGCCACTGGCCCGGCAGGCATTTGGATTGCAGGCTGCAAACACAATTTCGACATCAATTCAACCTTTCATTCTTTAGTCAGAGTTGAGCAAGCCAAGGTAACTTAGAGCCACCCGCCAAGAAAATATTTGCTCTGCACAAAGAGTATGCGGCAGTTGCTGAGACCAGGGTCCTGTTGAGGGAGCACATCAGGCAGCAAATAAGGACACAACATAACTTTGTCCAGTCACGCTGCAGAGTGACTGGAGAAAGTTCCTTTGGTGAAGAAAGCTTAAGGGCATAGTGTGGATTCCCTGGGCTCCTGGTACTGGCTGAATCCTGGCATGTATCCTCTCCTCAGTGGTGAAGCAGAGTTAAGACCTAGTGCTGGACACTGTTCAAACCTCACTGCTATACTCAAGGGCCCACTAATTGGGAAGACTGGGCTTCTTCAAGTCAACTTGAAAAATGTAGCGCTTGAAAACATCTGACGGGATTCCAAACTTTGGGTCAGTCATCTAAGTCTAAACAGTGTCGTTTTCTCCATTAAGAGCCAGGAGATAGATCAAAAGGAAGTCAGTGCAACCCTCCACTGGCCTAGGTGGACAACCATTGCAGTGCCTTCTGTCACAAGTCCTAGGAATGTAGGCGGCTGTGAGTGCAACAACTAGTGATGAACACCCCTCTCAACGCAGTTTCTAGATCTGGTTAAAAAGCTAAATTTGTAAAAATTAAGGGCAAAGGTAGCTTCTAATATTCCTTATATGAGTTGTATAAAACTACTGCTTCATGGAGTCATCAGAAGGTTGATAAAAAGACTTCTTTGTACCCTAGGAATTCTTTGTCAGCATGGGCAACCTTCTGGTTAAGTATAGAAATGAGATATTAATGGGTAAAATGTCATGTTGTTTATTAAGTGACTTTCCTTCCTAAATCTGATACTGCGTATTTGATGACTATCTATCCACTATTGGTCTTGAACCCCAGAGGAGGAGACTTAGTTTACTTCATAGAAGGAAGGTAATTTCTCCTCTGGCCCCTTTACTCTGCACTGTCCTCGTTGGCTATATGGCAAACAACTGCTTCCCTAAGATACATACACACATAAGATACATATACACATTCTTGGAGTGAGAGATGATTTCAGGTGGTTCATGGATGAATGTAAGTTTATGGTAGCACTTTGTGGCAAGTAACATTGGTTTTTCACTATGAAAATGATGTCAGCTTCTTTTTTATATAAAATCATCTAAGTGGAGGAAGGACAAACACATCAAGAGAAGAACTCCAATAAGTAAATACTATTTAGTACAAGTGATGGAGACACATGCCAGGAATGAAAAGGGCAATCCGTGAGAGAGAGGAGGTCAGAAAACACTACTGAAACTAGGATAGCCATTCAAATGCTTGCATTATGTCGAAAAGAGTCTTGTTAATGAATACTAGTATCTTGGGGGTTTTCCATTTGTCAAGGGGAGAAAAGTTGGTCATACCAGGAATAGGACTTCCCTTGGAGGGTTTAAGTGTGTCTTAATAAAAAACTCATGGAAATTCTGTACATGAGCAATGGTCTCCATATCAAATGGTCTCCATATTTAGTTCATATAAACACTAAATAGAGCTAAAGACTTGGAAAGGACACTACCAGATTCTCCTCCATTGTGAAATGTTTAAAGTTAATTAGAGAGCAAGGCTTGGGGTCTGGCTGGACAAGCTGTGAGAACTGTACTGTCATTTCCGTAGGCCACAAACAGCACAGGCTCGCTGACATTTGCAAGCAGCACAAAGAACTGGCACCGAAGCCCCACCCAACCAGCCCTTACCAAGCAAAGTGCCTCGGGCCCAGTGCTCTCAGCTAGGAAGCCAACAGCTTCGGGGTCCAGATGGCCCAGAGGCAGGATTCAGAGGAGGAAGCCAGGCCTGCAGGCGCAGATGCAGGACAGAACAGGAAAAGGCAAGTATTGATTAGAAAAGGCAGCAGAGCTAGGGATGGGGAGAGGGGGAAGAAGAGCAACAAGGAAAAGGAAAAAGTCTATTAGAAAAATACCTGCTTTCCCTGCAGAGGGAGTTCAGCAGTGTGGTTAAAGGGTCGATAGAGACCTGGGTTCTACTCCTACTGACACCTAGCCCTTACTCACCGACACCTTAATGTTATCTAAGTCTCAGTGTCTCCATCTGCAAACTGGGGATACTAACAGCACCTGGAACACACAGGCTGGGGTGACAATTAGATGCAGTCATGCTGATTGCCTGGCATCCAATGAAGGCCCAACAGTGGGGGCTGAGGGGATCAGCGATGCTCTTGCTGCTAACCTCAGCCCCAGGCGCCAACCCCTCTGCGGCCTCAGTCCTGCACTTCTCAGTGAGGAATGGTTCTCCTGGACAAGTGTTTTGGGAAAGATTAAATGAGTTCATACAAGTAAAGCACTGAAGTCACTTCGTGGCTCATGGAAAAATATTAGTATCTTGTGGACAAAATAAGCCACTTGCCACACAAAGGGGACAGAGAAGTTCAATGACCATTCTCCTGGCCTTGGGGCCCAGCCATGTACACAGACAGCCCACCTGGTCAGCCATCCCGCACTCACCTTCCCCAACCTGAACAACGAAGGGACTCTTGGGAATGGTGTCCCCAGCAAAGGTGACCTTGACCACATGAGGGCCAGGATGCATTGGTTTGTATACACATCGATACACTTGGTTTCCTTTGTCTTCTACAAGCAGCTCCACGGTGTTCTTCCCCTGGGGATCTTCCACCTCAACCCCAATGTCACCCACACCGGCACCTGGGATAGAGCAAACATTCCATGAGCCCAAGTCACCTTCTCAGAAAGCTCACTGCTGGTGAGTATAAAAGTAGATACAGAATGCAAATGGTCCAACCAGCATGTCTCAGTGGTTGAGCATCAACTTATGAACCAGAAGGTCACAGTACAATTCCTAGTCAGGGCACATGCCTGGGTTGTGGGCTTGATCCCCAGTAGGGGGCGTGCAGGAGGCAGCCAATCAGTGTTTCTCTCTCCTCATTGATGTTTCTATCTCTCTCTCCCTCTCTGAAATCAACAAAAATATATATTTTTAAATCTATATATATAAAAGCCTAAGTGACTGGCTGACCTGCTGGTATGTATGATGTACACTGACCACCAAGGGGCAGACGCTCAACGCCAGAGCTGTGGAATGACAGCAACTTTGCAGAGTGACCTCTCGTACTCTGGGACCCCTAGGGGGATATTGGAGTGCTGGTTTTGGCCTGATCCCCACAGGCCAGGCCAATATACCCCACCTGCCAGAGGGATCCCACTCACTCCACAGACACCCTTTGAGCCCCGGTGCCACCCCAGGTAGGGCCAGCCAGGGAGGGACCGTGGGAGGTTAGCTTCAGGGCAAACCTCTCTCTGGCCTCTCTCCCCCAGCCAGCTACCTTGTAATTAATTTGCTTTCAATGTGCATGAATTACTGCACTGGGCCTCTAGTAAATAAATAAATGAATAGGAAAAAAATGAAAATGAAGGAAACAGAGGCACTCAGAAGGGCCACACCAAGACATTAACATTCTGCCATGGGGAAGGAGGGTGATGGCTGATGGTTCCTTTTCTCCCATTCTCCGCTTTGTAAATTTTCTACCCTGAAAAAAAAAGAAGGCAATTTCAAGAATTGCCTTATTCATCCCTCCCCAGTCAATCCACACAGGACCTTGCATAGAATCATCTAGTAGATGATTCTTCAAACTTACTTTCTTTAGAAGAAAGGCTGGTTTTGAAAAATCTAAAAATATAACCAATATATTTGAATCAGAGAACAGACTGATAGTCGCCAGAGGGGAGAGGGACTGGAGCCTGACTGAAAAAGGTGAAGGGGTTAAGAAGTACAAATTGGTAGTTATAGAATAGTCACAGGAATGTAAATTACAACATAGGGAATATAGTCAATAATATTGTAATAACTATGTATGGGGCCAAGCAGGTACTTGAAATATTGGGGTGGCCACTTTGCAAAAAGTATATAATTATCTAATCACTATTCTGTACACCTGAAATGAATACATAATAATAATGAATTTAAACTGCAATTGAAAACTTTTTTAAAAAAGAAAAAAATAAAAATAAATAAATTTATAAGGGTATGGGAGCAGGAAGGACGATGAATTGAAAAAAGTTATTTTTGTTGTTGGTCGTTCAACTTAAAAGACAAAGGTCAGGCACCCCGAGCATTTAGGTTCCTGAGGATTATCTCTAGCTCTACAAGAAAGCCTGGTCCATGGAAGGGGGGATTTACCTGCTGTGTAGATGTCAAAGTAGGTGGCCTTATTGGCGATGTTCCCTGCAGCTTCCAAACCTGGGCCTTTCGCAGTAACTTTACTGGCATCTCCCTGGGCCTTGTCGACATTTACTTCAAATGGGCTCTTAGAGATATGCTGTCCTGCAAAGAGTACTGTGACCTACAAGTGACAGAGAGATGATATATACCCACTTCTCCTTGCCCAATGAGACCACCAGAAAAGGCCATGTGCTTTGTGACCTTCTCTTCCATCCTCCTGATTATCCACACAGAAGTGGCTGGACCGGGAGCCCTGCTAGTGGTCTTAATGGGACTCCCACTTGACTCAATCAGCCATATGGTGGGCCTGGGATATCTGACCTTCAGCAAACTAAAAATGCCTACATCTGATGTTTAGCCTCTCTAGTGGGATACGAACAAATACTAATCTCTAGACATTGAGCACTTTATGACAACACTGAAAAGGGCCACTGTTCCCCCAGAATACAATGTACAGTTCTAGGATTTCAAACCTAGAATCAATGTATTTTTCAAGGGACCAAGATCATTTCCAGGCACATGGTTTGGGGGAAAAGTACAGATTTCCATCTAAAACTTGAGCCAGAGTTCTCATCTCTTAAATTGGTGGGGGAAGGAAGAAAGGAAAGGGAGGATGATTGGGTTAGGTTTCATAGAAAGTGAATAAATTAATGATATCATTAAGTGCTCTCTTCGAGATTCATGATGTTCTAAAGGCATAATTCTATATGGCCATGGTTCCAGGTGAATTCACTAAAGCCCAATGTGGTGAATATGGTCTATATCTCAGTGGCATGATACACAGGGAAAGACCTATATGTGCTGTTTTGTTTTTCCAACAAAAAGTAAACTCCTAGATCAGGCCAGTCTCTGCAAGACTTCTTTGGTCTCTATCCCCTAAGCCAACTAGACACCAACTCAAACTGAATTCAAGATGTTTCTGAGACAAAGGGTCTGAGGGCTGGATACCCAT
Organism: Lasiurus cinereus; assembly: GCA_011751065.1. NCBI lineage: Eukaryota > Metazoa > Chordata > Mammalia > Chiroptera > Vespertilionidae > Lasiurus > Lasiurus cinereus. The sequence continues at coordinate 14,223,075 of JAAGEH010000020.1, forward strand.
CAATTGTCCAGATGCATGAGTGCTACAGTCCACTGGTCTTCTCCATGCCGACAGATGCTCCAGAACACCTCAAAGGGTACTTACGGCAGGCAGCATTACAGACAAAACCCAGGGCTTAGCATCTATACTCGAAGCATGTAGCTACAACCATTATTACCTAGACAGTTAGAAAAATCCATGACATTACAATAATCTAGTGCAGTGATCGGCAAACCGCGGCCTGTGGTTTGCTGCTCTGTTGACTAATGAGTTTGCTGACCACTGTCATATACTACCCTTTACCTCTTTGCACACAATATGCCACAATTGCCTAATCCTCACAGCTTCCAACTACACGGTAACATTTAGTCTAGTCCAGTGGTCGGCAAACTCAATAGTCAACAGAGCGGCTCTCGAGCCGCAGTGTGCCGACCACTGACCTAGTGCAATTCAACCAATCTAGATTATTAGCTAATATCTAAAGTATGATTCTTGGGGATCCCGAATTTTTTATAATGAGCATGGATACTTTTATAATCAGGAAAAAAAGCAGATGTTAACTTCAGAAAACCCTTTCCTTCCACACATATCGAAGCAAACCCAGAAGAGTAGTCCAAGCAATAACCACGACACCTCATCTTACTTTGTGCAGCCCGGTGACCTTGGGCAGATACTCCACAGAGTAGGTCTTGTTCTTGTCGCTAGCAGGGGTCACTTGTGCCTAGGATGGAAGACGAATGACATTAGAGAAAGCACCAGGTGTGAGTAAAAGAATGCTGTGCCAGCCAATCTCCTGCTGCGAGCTGGCAGGTCAGGCACCTGTCCTGGCTATTTCCTGCCCCACTATTCCTGCAGGACACCAGGGGAGGAAGAGCCTGAAGTTACAGAAACAAATCATGTAGCACAAAGGTATAACCAAGTAAGCACTCTCTACTGACTCAGAGCTGAAACGCTCTAAATGAGAGAGAATATAAAGCAAGGAATTTAAACCTTCATTGGCCATGTAGTAATTAAGCATTTATGAAATGCTGGGCCCAGTGTCAGGTACCCAAAATAAAACAAATCAGGCAGAATTCCTGACCTAGTGGGAGAAATGGACAGTATGCCAGTAAACTCAGAATTTCAGATGGTACATAGCAATAGGAATATAAAATCTTATTAATAAGATAAGCAGACAAAAGGAACAGTATGTGCAAAGTCTCTGAAGGAAGAATGAAAGGCTGGTCAGAGTGAGAAGAGAGTAAGACATTAGTATTGTTACTGTATTGTATTTTATCAGTACTGTATTGTTATTCTGCCCATTAGTATTTTGGCCATTAGTATCTAAAACTTCAATGTGCGGGTGTAGCTCAGTGGTTGAGCATCAACCCATGAACCAGGAGGTCATGGTTCAACTCCTAGGGGGCACATGCTCAGGTTTCAGGCTTGAACCCTAGTAGGGGGTGTGCAGGAGACAGTCAATCAATGATTTTCTCGCATCATTGATGTTTCCATCTCTCTCCCCGCTCCCTTCCTCTCTCTGAAATCAATAAAAATGTATTTTTAAAAAACACAAAACTCAACTAAAGAGGACTTTGCTAAATTCAAAGTAACCTTTATTTTATTAAACATTGTGTCCTTGGGTATCAATTTATATTAATTTTCAAGGTACAGCCCTTGGGCAAGTTACTTTAACCACTGTAAGCCTCGGGATCCTTTTGGTGAAGAACAGTGTTTGTTGTGAGCTTTAGTGGGGAAAATGGAGGCACAGTCCCTGGCCCTTGACAAGCTCCCTGGGATACTGACAGGGGTGGCAGCATCCTCCAACATACCTCCTCTTTGTTCCCTTCTGGGTCCTCGACAAACACCATCAAGTCTCCTTGCCCAGCACTTATGGTGTCCACAGTGAACTTGGCTAGCTGCTTCACCATGTTTCCAGTGGGCTCGATTCCTGCCAAAGGTTTACACAAACACATTACAGTCCTGACACAAGCCTTCACTCACTGAGTTTCCTTCAGGAAACTGAGAGATGGGACTCAGTCCTACAGCCATGGGAGATACTAGTAAGGATAAACTGCCGTGTCAAGAATAATCCAATTGGTTCCAATCCCTAATTTTGTGCTTGCTAATTAAGCAACAACCAATTCTGAAATATTCAGAGCTATTCAGCCAGAAATCGATACAATTATGAAAATTATGTGCGACTAGCAGTAGAGCTGGTATTGAGAGAGGTAGCGTGGGGAGGTGGGGGAGATGCAGTATGGGAGAATGGCTCATTTTTCATTAAAGACCATTTTGTATTATTTAAAATATTTTAAAATTACATTCAATTATTTTTTAAACTTTTTATTTTGAGAAAATTGAGCAAACTAATTTGAGATAGATTCACATGTAGGTATAAGAAATAATCTCCTTTATCCACTTCCCTCAATGGTTACACAGTACAAACCTCAACATAGTCAAAATATAGACCATTTCCATTCCCATGGGGATCCCTCCGGTTGCCTTTTTATAGTCACACCCACTCCCCTCCCATCTCATCCTCTTCTATCCCAACAACCACGAACCTATTCTCCATCTCTAATTTTGTCATTTCCAGAATATTGGAATCATACGCTATGCAACATTTTAAAATTGTCTTTTCCCAACATTTTAAAATTGTCTCTTTCTCTGTAGATTCATCCAGGTTGTTGCCTGTATCATTTGTTTGTTCTTTTTATTGCTGAGTAATATTCCCTGATATGAATGTACCACAGTTTACATAGCCATTTACCCACCGAAGGCCATCTGGGTTGTTTCCAGTTGTCTATTATTGATAACGCTGCCTTAAACATTTGAGTATAGGTTTGTGTGAACATGTTCTCATTTCTCTGGAATAAATGTCAAGGAATGCTATTACTGGGTCATATGGTAATTGCCTGTTTAGTTCTTTAGAAAAAACTGCCAAACTGTATTCCAGAGTGGCTGGACCATTTTACATTCCCACCAGCAATGTATTCGTGAGCCAGATCCAGTTTATCTGCATCCTTGCCAGCATTTGCTGCTATCGTTACTTTCTACTTTAGCCATTTTGATAGGTCTTCGTGGTTTCAATATGCATTTCTCCCCAGCAAGTTTGGATCAGTGGATAGTTATCGGGCCTTGAACTGGATTCGATCCCGATCAAGGGCACATGCCCGGGTTGCAGGCTCAATCCCCAGTTGGGGACATGAAGGAGGTAGCCAATCAATGATTCTGTTTCATCATGGATGATTCTATCTCTCTCTCCCTCTTCCTCTCTGAAATCAGTAAAAATATATATTTTTAAAAATCAATGGGAAATAGCCTCTTGCACTTCTATATTTCTATGCACTTCTCTACAACAGCGATTTTCAACTTGCGTGCCGCAAGAATTGTTAAAACGTGCAATACCTGACTATTTGATCAGGGTCACTGACCTCTTTTCCCTTAGATTGTCAAATTTAAAAAATGACAACAGCAGCCCTGGCCAGTTGCTCAGTTGGTTGGAATGGTGTCCCATACCCCAAAAGGTTGCGAGTTCAATTCCTGGTCAGAGCAGGAATTACTCTTTCCTCCACTATTCTTCTTTTTCAAAATTGCTTTTCCTGCTTTTTCATATACATTTTGAAATAATAACCTTTTCTATGTCTACAAAAAAAATCTTGCTGGGATTTTAAAAGCAATTCTGTTAAACCTATATGACAGTTTGTATGTCTCTCCATTTATTTAGGTCATATTTGATTTATTCATTACTCTTTTGTGTTGTTTTCAGCAAGTAAATCTTATATATGTTTATTGTATTTACACTTATTTTTCAATTTTTTTAGCAAATACAAATGGTATGCTATTTTTCAACTTCGGAGATCTTTTGTTACTTCTAATGGACAAATAACAATGATCCTAAAGCCTGAGACATTGCTGAACTTATTGAAGGAGAGTTTTGCTGGTTTTTTTAATGATTTTTTTTAAAGTATTTTCTTGTGGACCATCATGTCATCTGCAAATAAGGACAGTTTTACGTCTTACTTTCCGATATGTGTCTTTTATTTCTTTTTCTTCCTTGCTGTGTTAGCTAAAACTTGCACCCTGCTGTTGAATAGCAGTGGTGAAAGTGGACATCCTTGCCTTATTCCTGATCTTAGGGAACACACCCAGGCTTTCACCATAATTATACTAATGACTGTAGGTGTTTTGTGGTAGCTACCATTTATCAAATTAAGGAAGTTCTCTATCCTTCTTTTTCTGAGTTCTTATCATAGATGGCTGCTGAATTTTATAAATGCTTTTTCTGTATCAATTGACATGGTCATGTGATTTTTTTTCTTTGGCCTGTTAATAAAGATTACGTTGACTGATTTGCTAACAGCATGCTAGCCTTGCACCCCTTGAGTAAACTCCACTTAGTCATGATGAATAATTATTTTTATATATTGCAAAATTCTATTTGCTAATATTTTGTTAAGGGCTTTTACAACTTTGTTCGTGAGAGATATTGGTCTTTAGTTTTCTTTTTTCATTTTTGGCACTGCCTTTGTCTGGTTAGAGCAATACTAGCTTCATAAAATGAATTGGGAAGTGTTCCCTCTTCATATTTCCAGAAGATTATGTAGAATTGATGTTAATTCTTCCTCCAGTGAAATCTTCTGAGCCTGGAGATTTCTTTTCCAAGAGCTTTTCAATTATAGATTTGATTTCTTTAATAGTTATAGAACCACTCAGGCTATCTACTTCATTTGGTTGAGTGTTGGTAGCCTGTGGTTTTTGAGGGAAGTCTATTATAGTTATCCATATTTTTGCTTACCATGTTCATTCTTCCTGTTATTCCAAGATTCCTTCTCTTATTGTTTCCTTTCTTCCCAGAGAATTTCCTTTAGCCATCCTTTTAGGGTAAATGTACTTGTGGGAAATTCTTTTCCTTAATCTGAGAATGATTTCCTCTTCATTCCTAAAGTGCATTATCCCTGGATATAGGATTATGGGTTGATTGTTCTTTTCTTTCAGCACAAAAAAATGTTGTGCCACTTCCTGTAGATGAGAAATTTCTCATCTAAAAAAATATAATAGGTATAGTGTCATTTCTCTTGTTGCTTTCAAGCTTTTACTGTCTAGCTCTTTGAAGTCTGTCTAAGATATGACTTGGTGTGGACTTTTTCTTTTTTTTCTTGGTATTTATCTTGTTTGGGTTTAGCTCAGCTTACCGAATTTGGGGAATTTTCAGCCATTATTTCTTTGAGCATTTTTTTAGCCCCAATCTATTTTTACTCTCCTATGGCATGTTAGATGTTTTGTTATCATCTCAAAGGTCCCTGAGGCTGTATTCATGTTTTTCAGTCTGCTTTCTTTGTCATTCAGATTGGGTAATCCTTATTGGTGTTTTTTTTTTTTCTTCCAGCTTGCTGATTTTCTCTCTTCCCATTCTGCTATTGGGCTCATCCATACAGTTATTTCAGTTGTTGCATTTTTCAGTTCTAAAAATTCCATTTGGTTCGTCCTTATCTATATCTTTTACTTCTTTGCTGAGATTTTTTTTTGTTTTCTTTCTTTTGTTTGAAGTGTGTTTGTACTTGTTTGTTAAAGCCATTTTTATAATAGCTGCTTTAAAATCTTTATCAAATAATTCTAACATCTCTATTGCTTTAGTGTTGGCATTAATTGTCATTTTCTATTCAGTTTTAGATCTTCCTGGTTCTTGGTATGGTGATTTTTGCTATTTAAAGCTGGATATTCTGAGTATTATGCTATGAGACTCTGGGTCTCACGTAAACTTTCTGTTTTAGCTGCCTTTTTATAAGACCATTTCAGCAGGGGAAGGAAGGGACCAGGCCTTATTACTGCCAGTGGGGGAAAAAGTTCCGGCTCCCCATTCAACCTCCACTGATACTCAAAGTGAGGGGGCCTTCTTATTACTGGTATGTAGAGGTGGAAGTCCCAGCTTTTATTGGGCCTCCCCTACCTGAGGCTGGAAGGGGTAGGAATGCCTCATTGTTACTCAAATAGCCTCTACTGACATCATTGGGGTGACTTCCTTATCTGTGGTGCAAGTCTAGGCTCCCCATTTGGCCTTTGCTGGTGTAAGGGGGGCTGTGGTTTTTTCTGCAGTGTTGGGCTGGAGCAGAGTAGGCTGCCCTTGCCGGTCTTCTGGCCAGAAAGAGTAGGCTTTTGTTGGGGCTTTTTGTGTTTGTGCCACTGGTATTTCCAGCTTGTCAGCTTCTTCAGTTCCAAGTCTGGGATACTTAAGGCAAACGGAAAACCAAGGAACTCATTACTGACAGTCCTCGGACTCCCAGGTCCCCAGCTGGTTTGCCTTCTTCTCTTTCAGTGTCTTCTTATGTTTGTTCTGAATAAAATGCCCAGGGATGTTAGATGTACTTAGTGGGAAGAAATGGAAAAAGTACTTCAACTCCATCTTCCCAGAAGCACAAGTTCAAGTATTATTTCTTTTAAAGTTTTTTATTGTGGAGAATTCCAAGCCTATAGAGACAGAGAACTGCGTACCTATCACTCAGCTTCAAGACTAACTCAAAGCTTGCATAGCCGCACATCTGCACTCCCGCTGCTTCCCTCTTCCGGTGTGATTTTGATACAAATCTTAGTCCTTAGATATGTCACTCATAAGCATTCACTATGTATCTCTAAATGATATTTCAGAATATCTACATCCAAAAATTCCCATTAAAAAATTAACAGTAATTCCTTAGTATGATCAAATATTGTCAGTGTTCAAATTTCTGCTTATCTTGTAAGTGTCATGAATTTGTTTCAACAGTCAGCTGAAGTAGGACCACATAAGGTTCATATCTTACAATTGATTGTTAAGTCTCTCAAATCACATTAAATCTCTAGGTTTCTCTCCATCTTTTCTTTTCCTTGCCATCAGTCTGTTAAAAACACTGAGTCATTTGCTGTATTCTGGATTTGTATTAGTTTTCTAATAAATAATTGATGGTAAAATATTGGTGGTAGATTATTATATAATAAGATAATATTCACATAATGTTATGTAAAAAATGCAAATTGAAGAAAACACATAATTGGAATTCACTTCCAAATATAAAGAATAGAATAGAATAGAATAGAATAGAATAGAATAGAATAGAATAGAAAAGAAAAGAAAAGAAAAGAAAAGAAAGACTGGAACACCTCAGAATGAAGGAAGGAATGGGAAGCAAACTTTCAATTTTCATTGTCAACATTTTTCTTTTGTTTCACATCATTTAACAACTAAATTTAAACATGCCCTTAGTAAACTCATAAATACCCACTCCACCTGACTCCATTAGCCCGAGACCAACTAGCTCTGCAGCTGATCCAAGACCCTGGCTACCCATGGCTGGTTGGGCTGAGCCTCCCACCTACAATCGCTGGGAGCTATGCTCACCATGCAGACAACCAAGACTGCTCAGCACAAAGAGGGCTTACATCTTGCTGTGCGGCGATTGCTCACAGAGAACGTGGGTTTTGAGAAACATTTCTGCTTTGCTCATAGTCGCATCCCTGCTACCTCAGGACCCACAAGGAAGCCCACGACAGAAGACTGTTTGTAGCTGCAAATTTACCTCTACCCAGCCCTCTCTCCTTCAACCCACTGGAACTAAGTCAGGGCTCAGTGAACAGATAACCGCAAGAGGTAACCAGCTGGTAACTGCAATCTAGTCCACATCCAAAAGAAAAAATAAAGCCAACCTCAAAACCCTTTAGAAACTAGAAGATGAAGCGCTCTCTATTCCTTGGTTCCATTGGCAGACATGAAGTGTGGCCACACAGGAAAGAGAGTAGACTGCCCATACCCTCTGTCTCACAAGCCATGTCGTCAGGCCCCGCCCATGAGGCCTCATATGTGACCCTGTTGCTTTGCTCCTTAAAAAGTTAAAGACAGGCTGAAACCGGTTTGGCTCAATGGATAGAGCGTCAGCCTACGAACTGGAAGGTCCCGGGTTCAATTCTGGTCAAGGGCATGTACCTTGGTTGCGGGCACATCCCCAATAGTGGGTGTGCAAGAGGCAGCTGACTGATGCTTCTCTCTCATAGATGTTTCTAACTCTCTCTCTCTCCCTTCCTCTCTGTAAAAAAATCAATAAAATACATTTAAAAAAAAGTTAAACATGGAATAACCACATGATCTAGCAATTCCACTTGTAGGTATATACCAAAAGAGTGGAAGCAGCAACTGAATATATTTGTATGCCCATGTCCACAGAGCACTGTTCACACAATAACCAAAAGGCGGGAACAACCCACATGTCCAGTGATGGAAAAGTAGAAAAATAAAATGCATTATATTATAATGAGTATTACTCAGCTTTATAAAGGAATGGAATTCTGATATGTGTGACAGCATAGATGAACCTTGAAAACATGGGAACAAAGGGAAAATACCATATAATTCCACTTATAGAAGGAACTTAGAACAGGCAAATTCGCAGAGACAGAATGGTAGCTGCCAGGGGCTGAGGAAAGGGGAATGGAGAATTATTATTTAATGGGTTCAGAGTTTCAATTTGGGAAGATGGAAAAGTTCTGGAGATAAATAGTGGTGAAGGTTACACAACCATGAATGCACGTAATGCCACTGAATGGTACACTTAAAAATGGTCAGATTAGTGAATGTTGTGTGTATTTTATCAAAAATGTAAATTGAAGAAGACATAGTTGGGAAACACACACACACACACACACACACACACACACACACTTCTTAAAAGGTATTTGCACCCTGACCAAGTAGCTCATTTGGCTGGAGCATTGTTTTGTGTACCAAATGGTTGTGGGTTCAATGCTTGGTCAAGGCACAATACTAGGTTGGGGGTTCAGTCCCTGGTTGGGGTACATAGGGGAGGCAAAGGATCAATATTTCTCTTACAGTGATGTTTCTTTTTTACATTAATATTTCTCTTTCTCTAAAATCAATAAACATATCCACAGATAAGAATTTAAAAAATTTTTTTTGAAGGTGTTTGGTCCCTAAGTACGTAACACAAAGAGGCAGATGAAGGAAAAAGCAGTGATTAGCCACATTCCTAAAGTATAGCAAGTTGTCGTTTGTTTTTTTTAGAAAATAGCAATAAGAGGAAACCATTTCACATTAACAATGGGGAAACTGGCCAGCCAGTGATAAGGTTATTGCAAACAAGCATTTTGTGCCTTGGTCAGATTCAATTTATTTGACCAGTTTTGTTGACAAGAGATTTATTTGGTTGTTTGAGCTCTTTTTTGCCATTTAGGCATAAAACCTTTAAATTCAGAGATTAAATTTTAACCTTTAAAATCAGAGATTCTTTACTGCTGCCACCACCTCCGGTATGGCTTACCGAAAGCACCTGTAAAGCAAGCATAGGCATAATGACCAGGGAGAAACTGTACCTGGGGAGGCCTTCAAACAACATGTAACACAAAAAATTGCACAGATCCCATCTCATTGCCAAAAGGACCTCAAACAGCATGTGGGTTTGTTCCAGAACAATCGAGCTGTGTTCTGGTCTAAATCATGCTGGAAAGACAGATGAGGAGGACCTGGACACTGAGATTGAGAACGACACACCGTCATCACCAGTACTCTGGTTGTAGGTCACCCTTAGACTAAGCTCACGCCAAGCACAGCAATGCTATCTTCAAAGGGACGCAGTGTATGGGACATTCCACAAGACAAGTGTTCTGGATTCTTCAGAAAGCCAGTGTCATTTTTTTTTAAAGTTGGGGAAAATTATTCTAGATTAAAAGAGTGTGAAGACAAAAAAAAATGTAGTAAGTGAACCATAATCAAATCTTGGTTTGTAAAATAACAAAAGCTATAAAAGAATTTTAGGACAATAAATTTGAAAACAAAATTATTAGTTGACATGAAATTATTATTAATTTTCTTACATGTGATGATGAATATTGTGGTTTTTTAAGAGGTGTCCTATTTGTAGGACAGACAAGCTTGGCTGATATATTCAGGAATAAAATATAACCATTGTTTCCAATAATCTCACAACACACACACACACGCACACACGCGTGCGCGCGTGCACGCACACACGCACGTGTTTATACATGCAATGCACAAAGGATGAGAGAAAACAACTATATCAGAATGGTAAGAACTGTAGATTCTAGGAGAATATGCAAGTTATTTTGTGTATCTCAATGTTTCCCCAATTGTCATTAAGAAATACAAGGCAGCCCTGGCCAGGTGGCTCAGTTTGTCAGAGCATCATCCTGTACACCAAAAGGTTTCAGGTGTGATTCCCAGTCAGGGTACATACCTAGGATGTGGTTTGATCTCCAGTCAGGGCACATACAAAAGGCAACCAATCGATATTTCTCTATTGCATTTCTCTCTCTCTCTCACATTTCTTTCCCTCTCTCTCTCTCTAAAAAGAAATAAAATCAATTAAAAACATATCCTCGGGTAAGGATTTAAAAGGAAAAAGGAAAAAAAAAAAAGAAAGAAAAAGAAATACAATGTACTCCCAAAGAAAAAGAAACAAGTTGTATCTTGCTATGCTGACCTCTACCAGAAATCACACTGAGCTGAAATACAACTGTTCCCCTTAAAAAAAAAAATTGTGTGCTTAATGACTATGTATGGATCCAGGTGGGTACTTGAAATATCAAAAGGGGGGAGAGGGCGCACACAGCACTCTGTAAAGTGAATGATTATCTAACCACTATGTGGTACACCTAAAACAAATACAGAATAATACTGAAAGTGAACTGTAATTAAAAACAAACAAACATAAAAATCAGTTGCTTAAAGTCAGGTACCAACCAGAACACCAACTGCCTCAAAATGCCTTCCACACAACAAAACATTCTGAGCAGAACACTCCTGGTGGCTGCATAAACAGGATGTCTTAACAAGGAAGTGCCTGCCAGGGGTTATCAATAGCTCCCACCCCATCTGGAAATCTGAGCAGCTTTAGCACAACCAAAGGAAAAAATGCATCACTGGCCAGAAGACCCAGGCTCCTGTCTCCCACCTCCCACTCCCAGTGGGCCACGCCTCCGAGTCCTCATCTGAAAAATGGGAACAATAGCCCTTTCTTCATTCCAGGGTTAGTACAGTAAATCACCAGGCAGCAAAGCCATCAGTCTCTGGCACATTAAGTCAGCAGTGTTCCTTACAGCCTAGACTCACAGGGCAGAACAGGGTAGTCATAAACAAATGGCCCTTCAGGTAAAAACAAACAAATAAGCAAACCAACGCTGATGAAGAAGGCCTGCAATGTCTTCCAGGGGATAGCCTATATTCTTGGTTTCGAGAACCCTCTCCTGAAGCCTCGTCATATTCTCTAAGACCCAAGGTCAAGCCACAAATCCAACACGATCGGTACTTACCTCTGCCATAGGCCCGGGCTTTCTTGGGGTTGAGTTTGGGTTTAAGAGGAGCCCCGGGCTTGAGCTTGGCTTTGGGGAACTGGGACAGGTATGTCATCACCGAGTGCTCATCCACATCCGGGTGAATGATTTCTTCAGGAGTGATGACCTAGAACAGCGACACAGAGAGTGAGCGCAACAACATATCAAGGTACTGCAGTTTTTGCAGACATCTCTTAAACACTACAAATAATAAGAAATTAAGTGAACTTACATCAGTGCTATGCCAAGATCAGTGTGTTTTGACCTTTGAAAGGTGTCACCATTCCCTTTGGAAGGTGAGGACCCGCTCCAGATAATTCTATATGTCATTTCCAGAGCACATACTTCCTTCCCCTCCTTCCTCAAAATAACCATTCACTCCCATGGTCAAAACTTTCCAGTGGGATAAATACATCAGGTGAGGAGGATGAAGGGACAATTACATATGAGATTAGCGCACATTACAAAAAAGAGCAAAACTGGCCTTCTTCCTTTGCTCATCTATTCACTGTGTACATCTCTGCTAATCCAGCTATTAATAAAAAATTAAAATAAAAACAAAGAGACCACATAATGACATATCTAATGTGTAGTCTTATAGACTGAGTCTTTGTCCTCCCAAAATTAACACACTGAAGCCCTAACCTCTAATGTGAGGTGGGGCCTTTAAGGAGCTAAACAGGTTTAGATGAGGTCATGCGGTCATAGGTTACTGCCCTTATAAGAAGAGTAAAAAACATCAGATCAAAATGTGCATACATTCACTCCCTTGAACCCACCCCTCCTCTCTCAAGCCAGGAAGAGGGCCCTCACCAAAAACCAAATCTCCTGGCATCTTGATCTTGAACTTCCAGTTTCCAGAACTGAGAAATAAATGTCTGTGATTTAAGCCACCATATCTATGGCATTTTGTTATGGCAGTTGGACTAGCATGTTAGAAGGTCTCTACATTAGAAGACATTTTAAAAATGTGAAGGTGATAAATGCAGATACTCATCTTAGGAACAAGAGTCAAGTTATAACCCATGCTGGTCAGGCACCCTCACTGCAGGCATCATAAGCTCAGTTCTATCACCTGACCTGGCCCTAAATAGCACCCATAATCCTCCTGCTCCAACAAGAGGCAAGCCACACCTTTTGAGATGAAGAGAAGACTCAATCTCATGAACCAAGTTAACCAAATACAGATGAACAACATATGTCCCCAGCTTCTCTGTTCCCATGGTTAAACAACAACAACAAAAAATACAGAAATCATTCTGATGAATAGCCTGAAGCACCAAAATAGCCATTTGGGTTTGTATAACATGTTTCATACTATGGAGGATGGGTGGTGATTTGGCATTTCATCTAGGCAGCTCCTTCAACAACTTAACAGTGCCAACATCACATAAACATCAAAAGGAGATGGTTTTAGGTTTAAGAGATGAAAAACATACCACGCCACTTCCTGATGATAGAAAAGCCAAGAAATGGGCCATGAAGCAGAGACACAATGCCAAAACCAAACCAAAGAAATACAGGCAAGTTTTTCTACCTCCCAAAGGATCTTGTTACAAAATGCATTAAACTCAGCTCTGAACACCAACTTAGACCTCAATGGAGCCTGTGGTGAGGTCATCCACCCATGGCATGGCCTACCCACAACTTTCCTTGACCAGGGCTTTGAACGTGGGAGTCATGGTGTTCAACTGTGAGGAGGAATGGCTATTTAGACTCCTTGGAAGGGCTTAGAAGAATCAACCTCAATGTGACTACTGCAGATGGCATCTAAGATTTACTATAATTTCCAAGTTCTCTTGTGATATTTCTGTGATAGGATTGTGGGCAATACAAATTCTGCCAAAATTTTCATTAGTTGTAGGTTATCCTGGTTTATATTTCTTTTAAGTTCTAAGTGCCATGATTTCTTTCTTAAGATATTAAAATTTAAAAATTTTTTAAATAGGTAAGAAGTGATTAAATATTGATTTTTTATGATCCAACCTAATAATTAGGGTCCTCATTTGCAACCCATTACCCAAAGACAGCCTTTAAAGTTTTTGGAGCAGAAACACTGGAAAATTTGCCACATGTGACAAAGAGTAAAAGTCTTTTGGATGGCCCTAACCGGTTTGGCTCAGTGGATAGAGCGTCGACCTGTGGACTCAAGGGTCCCAGGTTCGATTCTGGTCAAGGACATGTACCTTAGTTGCAGGCACATCCCCAGTAGGAGGTGTGCAGGAGGTAGCTGATCGATGTTCCTCTCTCATCAATGTTTCTAACTCTCTCTCCTTCTCCCTTCCTCTCTGTAAAAAAAAAAAATCAATAAAATATACAGTGGTACCTCAAGATACGAGTTTAATTCATTCCATAACCTTGAGGCATGGGAAACTATGAGATGCTTGAGTGGCGGTAAACTGTTGGGTCATGTGCACCCGGGGGATCCACGCGATTATTCCTATCTCAAATGTTGCTCGTATTTCAAAGCAAAAATCGCTCGCTCGAGGGCTCGTATCTCAAAAATCTCCTATGTTAGGGCACTCGTATCTCGAGGTACCACTGTATATATTTTTTAAAAAGACTTTTGGATGCTCTACAGGGACTTAAAATTTTATTATAGGTAAACTGAGGAAGACAGGAGCGTGCCACAAGCAATACTCTTTGAAGGTTAATGCTGAGGAGGTCAGACTGCCTGTCAGACTCAAAAAGACACTCATTCAGTACCAAAACAAGCTGGAGGGTGGAAGCAGTGCTCTGGGATGTGGCATGCATGCATGAGTACCTGTGGGACACCCAGCCAGTCATCTGCCTGCTGCATAGCTTCTCGTGCATTATCCACAGGCTTTCGGGGATCCCAGGATTCCCAGTCTGGGCACAGACCTGTTAACATAACACAAAAGATGCTGTGAGTATTAGCTGACTGAGGAGATTTTTGACCTTTACAATGGTACGAAAGCAGCCCGTCATCAGTAGAAACCATATTCATCATTTTGAATTTTGATCTTTTCCCAGTCTAGTGATATATAGTGCAATACTCTTGTGAAGGCTGGGCAGTGGCAATGAGTTGATTTTACCCAACCATAGACTGAACTTGCTTAAGGCAGGCTAGACTAAGCTGTTTGATAGATGAGGCATATGAAATGCTTTTCTGAATTTCAATATTTTCAACTTACAATGGGTTTATGGGAACATAACCAGATAGTAAAGTCAAGGAGCATCTGAATATACTTTACAGGCAAAAAGTATCATGGATGTGTATGGAAGGGTAGAACTATTCTGTCTTAACTGAGAGGTCTCCTTCAGGATATTATCTTCTTGCATTAAGATGGGGGTTAGCCACTCCTTAAAGGTGTGATACAAGCAAACAAAGCCTGTAAAACCATCTGGGCCTGGTGCATTTTGCAGGAGAAATTTTTCAACCTTCTACACTCACACTTCTGTACCCTGGTTACCAAATATGTGGGGTTCACACCAACTGGGTATTCTACAATGTAACTCAATTCTGACTATCTACCTGGAAGTAGCATCAGATACCAAAGCTAAGAGCTCAGTCCCACAAAATTGCACTCCCTCTTTCCACTCTCCTGGTCTTCTGACTAACCAGATACAACTCCCTCCTTAAGGTTAATCATTTACTGGAGTGGCTTGCAGAACTCAGGAAAACAGTTTACTTACTAGATTACCAGTTTATTACAAAGGGATACAACTCAGAAGGGGAAAGATGGAAGAGATGCATAGGGAAGGATGGGAGAAGGGGAAGGAATATCCTCTCTGAGGGTTCTGCCCTCTGAACTTCCATGTATTCACCAACCTGGAAGCTCCCTAAACCCCACAGTTTAGGAATTTTGTGGAAGCTTCATTACTTACACTGGATTGATTCAATCCCTGGTCATTAGTGATTAGCTCAATCTCTAGCCCCTCAAGCTTCTCTGGGGGTCAGAAGAGAAGGCTGAAAGTTCTAAATCCTCTAATGGATGGGTTCCCTGGACAACCAGCCCCCATCTTTGGGGTTTTCCAAAAGTCACCTCATTAACATAAACTCGGGGGTGGTTGAAAGATACCATTATTGTGGTTTTTGTCACTTAGGAAATTCCAAGGGTTTTAAGAGCTCAGTACCAGAAAGGAGACAAAGACCAAATATATATTTCTTATTTAAAGTCACAATATCACAATCACATTCTTGGATATATCTAAAAAGACTGAACTAGCGTCCTGTATAATTAAAAAAATCCACTTGCTAAAAGGCCAAACCTAAAATTATCTCAAAAATCTTTGAGAGCATAAGATTTACTTTAGGATTAAAGTAAAAATCCTCATGTTTAAACTAGAAAGAGATATCCTAAAATGAATCTCTAGATGCAATCAAGGATGAGGGCACTGGACAATGGCCTGCTGCTGAGTTCTGAATTACTTCTGGTGACTCCAGCTTACAGAATGAGGCCTAGAGTCAGCCCTCCCCCATACTCAACTGACACCAGACAGTTCTGCTTTGAGCATGATGAAAAGCACTAGCTTATTAAATATTAATGTGCCCAGCATATGCATAGCACTCAGTAAATGGAAAATATGGTTATTAGAGATTTTATTAAAATAAATTTTTGAGAGATACATATAAACATGGCCTATGGTTTTTCTATTGAGTGTGTACCAGCAAATTCTACCCACCAATCTAATCCCTTCATGAGGATAATTACTGTCTTGGGGCACACTCAGCTACTCAGGAAAGGGTGGAAAAGGCTCCAACTGGACCCTGACCAGGCCCTAATTCATAGCAACACAGAAAGAAAGGGGCACAGAAAGCCTTATATAGTCAAGCCAGTGGCCGATAAAAATGGGTACTTTCCACACAATGAAAGTTTTTAGATTTTCATGCCAAGCCACCTAACAGGTCACATGTTTTTGCCAAAGACTATGGGATACTAGGCACCAACTGTGGGAAGCAACAGGACTTTGGAGTCTAGAAGCTAAACCCAAGGCCTGGTCTAAGCATTAAGGCTTCTCTGAGAATTTGGATCAATAACTGAATTCAATGCTCAAACAAGTCCATGGATACACCTATAAGACATGCCATTGGAGAGGTAGATGGAGTCATTTTCAGTGCCTTTCACTATCTTACAATGGGCTAAAATCAGGAGAAATACAGTGGTACCTCGAGATACTAGTTTAATTCGTTCCGTAACCTTGAGGAGTGGGAAACTATGAGACGCTCGAGTCTCGGTAAACTGGTGGGTCGTGTGCAGCCGGCCGATTCGCGTGATTACTCCTATCTCAAATGTTGCTCGTATTTCAAAGCAAAAATCACTCGCTTGATGGCTTGTATCTCAAAAATCTCGTATGTTAGGGCACTCGTATCTCGAGGTACTACTGTATACCAATCACAGCATACCTAGCATTCCCAATGAAAACCAAGAAATTTAGGGCCCATATACCCCCATCTCAAAGAGATGGCTTAGGTAACCATGGGCACTTACCTGGGGCACAGCTGTCTACCAGGGCACCCAGGGCTTTGCCGTCTTGCCAGTTCTGGTTAAAGTTGGTAATGGGCAAATAGGGGATCTTGTTCTGAATCCATCCCAGCAGCCTCTGCTTCGGTGTCTGCTTCTTGGCATCGTCATCCCCTTCGTCCTCCCACACGGGCATGGAGATGGAGTAGTGAAGGATCAGGGTCCATACTAGGCCCAGGATGAGCTTCAGGTTCCCATCCACGATGGCTTTGCTATCTGGGGAGAGAAGCCAAGCCTTGGTCATTCCTCCGGGTTGCACAAGTGTGAATCTTGCTCTTTGTAGAAAAGGAAATGAAGTCCTCATCTGTTTGAGAATCATAGTGAACAATTTAAGAGTGAAAGGGTACAATGCTGGAATTTGCTTCAAAATATCTGAGGATGAGAATAGGTGAAGTAAGACTCCAAAATGTTGTAAACTGGTGGCCTTGCTACATAAAAAATGCATAATGCTATTAATTCTGCTTTTGTGTATGTCTGAAATTTTCCATAACAAAAAACTTTTTAAAATATAGGTATTTGATATTCCGTTTCAGGGGAAGACCCTTTACCCCATCCTCCTGGAGGACAAACTATGGCTCGTCATTCAATGGCCAAATCTGATGGCTGGTGGCTCTTCCCTCCCACCAGCTCTATGACTAGAACTCCTCAGCCTACTACATCCCTCTCCAGGACTGTGAGCACCTGCTGGGGAGAAACGGAGCCTTCTTCATTTTGGAGCTCACCTCCCTGACCTACCCATCCACCCACCACAAGCCATCTGAATGTTGGTTAAACACACACCAAACTGCACTTAAAATGAAACCCAACTACAACCACATGAAAAATACACTCACATGCTCATAAAGAGGAAATGGCATGCCACTCAAAACTGAAAGGGCAGGATTTTTTTATTATTATTATTAACCTGTTTAATGTTACATCTTTTACTAGAAAAGATTCTCCTAAAAGGCCACACCCAAAACCACAGAAATTAAAGGTAATTTCATAGTTGCAGATTCTGTCATAATAAAACCTGATCATGTAAAACTGGATGAGTAAAGATTATCATAAACTGGCTGGTAAGACCAACTACATTTGAGCAATCTTCTCATTCAAAATCATGGTGCCCAGTGATATTCTCTGTAATGAATTGTATAAATAATAAAAGCCCATGATGTTTTGTGTAATAAATTATATAAATAATAGCTTTTAAGCAGATCTGTCTACATTAACTCACAGACCCAGTGACAAATGAAAATGCAGGGCTCCTTGTCCAAAAAAAAGTATTAAGGATTTCAAGACATTAAGAATTTCAGGAGAATCCAAGATGGCGGCATAGGTAAACACCGACACAGCTGCCTCGCACAACAATTTCAAAACTACAACTAAAAGACAGAACGGGCATCATCCAGGACCACAGGAAAGCTGGCTGAGTGGAAATTCTACAACTAGAGGGAAAGAGAGGGGCTCACAGAAACCCAGAGGAGCTGCAAAAAGCTGAGGTACAGAGACGCGTGCATGGAGAGAGAGGGTGCCGGAGAACCTGGCTGGCTTTCTCTGGCGGGAGGGAAACAGAGACTCTCAACGGCATTGAACCCCCTTATCCTACAACACTAAACCCCAGGTCCAGCCGAAACTCATACAGGAGGAGTTTGGACTGTGAAAAGGGAGAAGTGCATGGAAATTTAGGGGAGTTGCAAGAGATCAGAAGTCTGGTGATGCGCACGGCATTGCGCGCAGAGGACCAGCTGCTGATTGTGCCGCTGGCTTTCGTGAGTGGGCGGGAGACAGACCCTCCCAACTGCACCACTTCTAACTTCACTAAACCCCAGTTTTGGGCGAAACCCTGGGGACCCAGACTCATATGGTCCCGGAGCACAGGGGAGCCAGAAAGGCAGCAGTCTAGAGGCACTGCCAGAGCTCGTGTGCGCGCTCGCAAGGGACTGCTTCAGCGATTACCCAGTCACGTGAGACTCGGGGGCCTCTGAAGGTGGGGCCAACTGGAAGGCAAGGCGGTCCCTTAAGCCCTGAGACTCCACCCATCCCAAGCTCAACAGAGAGGCTTCTGCAGTTTTGTTAGTCTGTTATCATAAGGCTGAATCCAACATAGAAGTTCTCCCGGCATAGTGAAAATGCCGAGAGTCAAGGGAAGGGATCACAAACAAAAGAAATGGAGGAAAACAAACGACTGGATATAGAGTTCAAAACCATGCTTATAAGGTTTTTCAAGAATCTCCTAGAAAAGATGGATAAATTTAGCGAGACCCAAGAGGAGATGAAAAAGATCCAACTAGAGATGGAAAAGAACCAACTAAAATTTAAACATACACTGACTGAATTAAAAAAATATTGTACAGAGACCTAACAGCAGACTAGAGGAAGACAAGAATCAAGTCAAAAATTTGAAATATAAAGAATCAGAAAACACTCAATTGGAAAAGCAAGAAGAGAAAAGAATCCAAAAATGTGAAGATAATGTAAGGAGCCTCTGGGACAGCTTCAAGGGTACCAACATCAGAATTACGGGGGTGCCAGAAGAAGTGAGAGAGCAAGATACTGAAAAACTATTTGAAGAAATAATGACTAAAAACTTCCCACATCTGGTAAAAGAAATAGACTTACAAGTCCAGGAAGCACATAGAACCCCATATAAAAGGAATCCAAAGAAGACTATACCAAGACGCATCATAATTAAAATACCAAGAGCAAAAGACAAAGAGAGAATATTAAAAGCAGCAAGAGAAAAACAGTTCATTACCTACAAGGGAGCACCCATACGACTGTCAGCTGATTTCTCAACAGAAACTATGCAGGCCAGACGGGAGTGGCAAGAAATATTCAACGTGATGAACAGCAAGAACCTACAACCAAGAATACTCTATCGAGCAAAGTTATCATTCAGAATTGAAGGACAGATAAAGAGCTTCACAGATAAGAAAAAGCTAAAGGAGTTCATCATCTCCAAACCAGTATTATATGAAATGCTGAAAGGTACTCTTTTAGAAGAGGAAGAAGAAAAAGGTAAAAGCCAAAAAATTATGAACAACAAATATGTATCTATCAACAAGTGAATCTGAAAATTAAGGGAATTGAAGATTTGATCAACAGAATAAACTGGTGAATATAATCAAATCGGGAGCACAGAAAGGGAGTGAACTGATAATTTTCAGGGGGAACGGGGTGAGGGGTATACAGGGAGAGACTGGACAAAAATCATACACCTATGGATGAGGTCAACGGGAGGGAGGTAAGGGTAGAGGGAAGGGTGGGAGCTGGGTGGAGGGGAGATATGGAGGGGAAAAAAGAGAAACAAATAATCTGAATAATAAAGATTTAATAAAGAAAGAAAGAAAGAATTTCAGAGCATTAAAGCAAGCACAGAACCTTCTGAGCACAGGGCCCTGCACAGCTGTACTGGCCTTGTGACCGGGAGGCCAGCTCTGCTGCCCATGAGGGCCCATGGTCAGTAAAGCAGCAACAATCTGCATGAAACACAGGACACTGCCCAGAATCCTCAGGCCCATGGAATTCACCCACCACACCACACATTTCTCCAGTAGTCAGCCTTTGACCATGACTGAATTTGGGAGGTTAGGTATCCTATTATAAGTCTGTCTATAAAGTGCTACCAACTGATCCTAAGAAATTCCAGGCCACACAACTTTCCATGCCAGTTGTCTTTATTCAAGCTAAAGGGAGAAGGGTGGGGTAAGAGGAGGGAGGAAGTGAATACTTATGAATGGTTAGGGTAACAGGGATGCAAAGGTAGGCGGCTGGCCTTGAAGAGGCCTAAGTCTCATCCAAGCACAGGCATCAGTCTGCAAAGTTCAAACTTCCCTCAGTTGTGCATTCAATGTTTTTCAAATGCAAACTTGCATATTTCTTTCACAAATCAAACTATGAAACCAGTTTGCTCTGTCTTTACGCAGCTTATACATGCATGCTGGTCTGAAGGAATGAGACGTGAATCTTTTTACAAAATGATTTTGGGGCAATTATGACCCAGTAAAAGTCTGAGCCAAATTTCTGAAAAATACAATGCCCAGAACTTGTTTCCAATGTATTTGAGGTGGGTGTCCAAATGGGGAAGCCCCCTTAAGGTTGCACTGGGATAAATTATACTTTTGTCCTACTGGTCTAACAGGCTGGAGGGACGGCCATCCTCGATTTTGACAGGTGAAGGTTCAAATGCTTCTCCAAACTCTTGGAACAATAAGATGGAGACATGTCCAAGCCTCTCCATTCCCACCAACATGAAATAGGAGACTCCCAATGTCTTGAAAATGAAATGCTACACAGCATCACGGTGCCGATGTCTGACCATCACAGCAGATCACAGAATTTCCGGACCTGAGTGAGTTCTGTAATGTTTATACAGAGTATGAAGGCAGAACCGTCAGCCAGAAGCCTCTCCGGCAGGAGAGCTAGTGAGCTTCTTTTAGGAACACAACAAGCCAACGCCACCACGCCCACCCCACCTCCTGGAATCTGCTGATTGACAGGGGGTTGGAATCCATCCACAAGTTTCAACTCCCCAAATCACAACCAATCACAATCCTCACGTAACTGGTTCTGGCCCTGGACAACACTGACCCTCAAACCACATCCACCTTCTGGAAGTACTTAAAATTACCCAGCATTGCCCACAAGTGAGGGCAGAGCCTTTTTTTTTTTTTTAATAGCTAGAAAGTTAACTTGAGCTACTGCAAATTCTAGGGTGGAATGCTTTCACATCATTTCAGCACATCAGTTCTCCAGACCTTGCAAAATTCTGGAATGGACGCATTTATGGGGGTGAAAAGCAGCTATTTTTAGGCCATCTTCAGAAGCATCTTGGAAACAGCGCCTTTGTGAGCAAGTTCCGCAGAGGTAAGTGGGGGTGATCTTTCATCTCTCTACCATATCAGGAGAATCGAATCCACACATCCATCTATGCACCTACTATGTGCACCGTGCCAACCTTCTCTCCTGGCTGGACCAATTAACAGGGGCAATGGGGCGGGGCCTGGGAGAACAAGCCTGAGCACACTCCATTCCACACTTCTGCTCTCCTAGGTAAGGAGAGTTCTCCATTGGCCACAATGCAGCTCGCTAGTGGGTCTGAAATAGCCACGTGCCTGTGCAGGAATCAAGGAGGAGGAGGGGTTTCAGAAAACCTCCTTCTACTGTGCCTGGGATGATTCACCCGCCATACGATTCGGCCATCTGGGGAGATACTGCTATAGGCTGTTACCCACTGAGAGGCTGTGTGGCTAGTGCAGGCTCTGGGACCAGCAGCTCGGCTAGAAATGGTACTTTAACAATCTGTTCACTCTCTCTGAGCCTTATTTCTCCTCATCTACCAAACGGCAATGATCACAGTCAACACTTCATAGGGCTGCTGTCAGAGTAAGTGGGTCTGCCCAGCCAGTGTGGCTCAGTAGTTGAGCATCAACTTATGAATCAGGATGTCACAGTTCGATTCCCAGCCAGGGCATATGCCTGGGTTGAGGGCTTGATCCCCAGTAGGAAGTATGCAGAAGGCAGCCAATCAATGATTCTCTTATCATTAACGTTTCTAGCTCTCTCCCTCTCCCTGCCTCTCTGAAATCAAATATATATATATTTTAAGAGCAGCGGCAGAGAGTGCCATGAGCAAAACACAATGCCTGGTATGCAGTAGACATTAATGTCACCTCCTTCCCCTGCTTCATTCACCTAACTTCTGAGAACCTGCTATGTGCCAAACACTTCCCCAGAACCAGAAGCCCAAAAGCTATAATCCCAGTGTTATGTGCAAGAAGAAAGAAAAGGGGAAAAAAAGGAATTAATAGGAGGATGAAATGTTTAATATGTCGCTTCTCTGAGCCAAACAACTCAAATAAGTCATGAGATTTTGGGTCCCTCGTCTCTGGTTCCAACAGGAGGCTGAGACACAACATTGAACATGTAAGGACATGTGAACCCAGAGCATGTCAGGGAGGTGCACAGGGGGACACATCTGAACTGAGTAGTTTAGGTGACCAATGTGGCCTGAGATGGGAGCCACAGAGGAACCAAGAGTCACCCAGGAACAGAACTACTAGTCATGTGTCAGACCTTCCTAAAGAGAATATGGTACGAAGAGGAGCCCACTTGGGCCAGGTCTGGCTCCTCCTGGACTTCCTGGCTTCACACTGCCCGGGGTTCACCTTCCCTCCTTAGCCCCGGCCCGCCTGGCCTGGAACCCTCCCCCCAGACTCTCTCTTGACCAGGCTACTGCCCTCCTCTTCAGTGCACCTGCAACTGTCCTGAAATCACCTGGGCTGGGTCTGCCTCTTCTGCTCAGGGTCAGCTCCACAAAGGCAGGAATGAGTCATTTTGCGCCCTGCAGGTCCCACAGCCTGGACACCTGGACCAGTTGCCACACATACTCTTCCCTACCCTCCCTTCCCTCCCACCCCAGCCCCCTGGTGCTGAATGACAGGCAGGGCTGCCTGCTGGAGAGTGGACACAAAATGTGCATGGACTTCTAAACTGCTCCAGACTGAGGCCACTTCTGAACCCCCAGTAGACTATGCACCATGTGGCACTGAAGGGAAGGCTGGAGCAAGTCCTGAGGGGTACAGGCCTGCAGGTATAGGCTTGGTGCCACCATACAAGCCATGGCCAAGCAATCCAATTCCTATATGCTCCAGTTTCTTTATCTGCCCAATGGGGATAATGTTGGAACATGAGTGTAGGGCTACTCAGAAGGCTAAATGTGATAACACATTTGAGCACTTAGACCTCCAATAAATGCTAGTATTCTTACCACCACAGACTTCAGAAGCTATAATCTGAAGGAATTAAGGAGGAGGAGGGACAAAGCTTGAGATAAAAAGGACAAGGCAGGAGGGAAAAGTGAAAGCCTAGCTGTTGCAGGTGTGACCTACATGTCTGCACTGGGGTTTCCTATCAGCCTTGATTGCCTGGGTGACCTGACAGCAGCAGCATCCTGCGAAAGGGCACCCTTTCCCCACCCCCCACAGCTATCCCACAGTGCAGAGTTTGGTCAACTGGACCCAGAACCCACTGGCAGACCCAGCGCTCACTGACATCCTGGGTGGCCTGTGCCGTTTTTCTCCGTCCTGCCTTCTTTTCCAGCCTGAACAAATCCTGGCCAAATTGTAGGCCTTGGTTGTCCCAACAAGAGTGCCCTGAACTGAAAGGAGGCAGCTTACCAATCAAAACCTAGCCCAGATCCACTCCTTCCTGAGGCCATGCTAAGGATGACCTCAGTCAGCTAACACAGTCCTGCTATCCACTCAGCAAAGGATAGACTGTGCACCTTGGCTCAGGTGCCCAGAGGTCCCTGGGCAGGATGAAGGGAGCCAGCCTGGCTTCACTCCAGGGCTTCGAACCAACAAAGGACAAGAATTACAATCAGGTGACTCACTCCTCTGATGACTGAAGGAATCTGTGGCTAAAGCCACTGAAATCCTTCCTTCCCGCCTCCCAGGCACACAGCTTCCTACTAGATTACCCTCCCCAGCCTCCCTTGCAGTTTGGTGGTGTGGTTGCCTCACCAATTAACCGTTAGCACAAGGAAGCACGCCATCACTTTGGAGCCTTGGCAGTGGGTGTGCTTGTCCAAACTCTCCCCACTACTGCCAGCCAGAGTGCCTAACATCACAGTCACTTAGCTTTAACTTGCCCTAGGAAAGGCCAGGCAAGGGAGGAGCCTGGGTCCACCAACCTGAAGACTGAAAAACCCACTGTTTTGTTGTTGTTGTTGTTGTTTTGTTTTAAATCTATTTGTTACAGCAGTTTAACCACAACAAGAGGACAGGATATTCTGAGCCTTGAATACCTAGAGTCATATGGGTCTATTTCCATTGGCAAGGTAAAAACAAATACAGGGCACAATAAAGTAAGAGTAGATTGGGGCACCGGGTCAGCTGGATTTCCGATTCATTTTCCTGTTCAAGAACTGCTCAATAATAACAAAGGAACTGAGTTAACAATTTTTACATATCACTACGTCAGGGTTCAGTTAATAAGAAGCCCACCCAGCCCTGGCCAGATAGTACCGCTATGCCAAGGTTGTGGGTTTGATCCCTGGTCAGGACATATACAAGAGTCAATCAATGAAGGCATGGATGGGTGGAACGAGTCCATGTTTCTCTTCCCTCTCCCTCCTCTCAAAATCAATAAATAAAAATTTTAAAATAAACTCATTCAGAAGGTCTTTTTAGGTTACAAATTTTTCAAGAGATGATACAATAGACCACGGGTGGCAAATGGCGTTGGCACATGAGGTGAAAACTCAGGGTTTTGAAAAAGATTCTGGGGCATTATCTGGGTTCAGCAAGAAAGACTGCCATATGGACCACCAATGTCTGCCATGAACAAGGCGTGGGAATGGATGCTTGGCGAGGAAGATTACTATGCAGATTAGCAATGTCTACCCTGGGCACAGCATGCAGTGGCAGCCGGGATTTCTCTGCAACAGAATTAAGTAAACGTTCCCAAACCACTGGTTTGAGATTTCTACTACAGGCAACCACACATCTTTACGCACAACCTCAGACTGCAAATCTTCACTTGTCCAACCATTCCTTCCGTTCTCTCTCACTTGTTGGACAGTTTTTTTTCTGAAATAATTGGAGCAAATTATTTCCTAAATACCTTCTTTTTATTTTGGTATAGAGCAGTAGTTCTCAACCTTCTTAATGCCGCGATCCTTTAATACAGCTCCTCATGTGGTGGTGACCCCCAACCATAAAATGATTTCCGTTGCTACTTCATAACTGTAATTTTGCTACTGTTATGAACTGTGATGTAAATATCTGATATGCAGGATGTATTTTCATTGTTACAAATGGAACATAATTAAAGCATAGTGATTAAATCACAAAAACAATATGTAATTATATATTGTGAAATATTTATTTCTAATTACAAATAAATGAAATTTTTGTCTTGAATCGTGGTGTAGCATGGGTAACAGTCTTAATATGACAACAGTAAACTACATTGCTACACTTTGCTACACCTAGGAGCGGTATGTTGGTTCCTAAGACCATGAGAAATATGTATTTTCTGATGGTCTTAGGCGACCCCTGTGAAAGGGTCGTTAGACCCCCAAAGGGGTCGCAACCCACAGGTTGAGAACTGCTGGTATAGAGTGTTTGGTGGACTTGTAGATCATGGACACTACAGTGATATACTGCTCCGTAATTTATCCCAAACACCCTACTTCCTGGTTAAGAGGCATCCTTTATTTAAAATCTGCCTTTGCATCATCACCCACTGGGCTTTCTTTCCAATGCCACTTTTGAAAAAATTGTTACCAGTTTTGAGAATTACTTTACTAGCATATCTAGCAACTAAACTGCATTAGACTAAATAAGATGGTCTTATTAAAGGTCCTAGAACTTAGTCTCTTCCTACTTAGTGCTACTGAGAAAGCCTTCAAAAGTTAGACTAAGGTTAAAGAAAGAAGGAAAAAGGAAGAACACACCCAAATGGCCCAAGCAGTACATTCTAAACTAGGTTTTGTTGTTGTTGTTTTATTCTTTTGTGTGTTTTTTTCATTGTTTGAAGTATTACACATAGTAGTACATGTGTCTTCTTCTCCCTCTCCCCGCCGCCCCCCCGCCTTGTAAACTAGGTTTTTTACTTCAAAGCCACAGGTCCCTGTTGCTTTCTGTTGCTGCCACACAGTTGTCTTGGGTGACTAGCAGGACAAGGGCCCCAAGGGACTGAGCATGGGGCAGAGGAGCCCCGAGTCCCCACTGGGAGGCTCAGGTAAACCCCAGTGTGAGCACACAGGGCCTCAGCATGGTGGTGTCTGTCCCTCGCTCAGAGCTTCCAGCTACAGCTGCTCTGGGAACATGCCCAGCTGAAATAATAAACGCTGGCTGCGAACAGAGGGCTTTGTCACCGTTACACGCTGGCTCAGTCTGTCATGTGGCAAAGCCTGAAACACAGCTCACCTACCCTGTGCACGCGTGTGCAGCCCACGGGAAGCCCTGGAGGAAAGCAGTGAGGACAGGAGGAGCCACACAAGAAAGACTCCTAAGTGCCTCCTCTCTCTATATCAACAGCAACCGACACGACAACAGCTCTGTAACCAGACCTCCAGCCAGACTGGTGCCACAGGCCTCACCTCATGTGACCCTCACAGCAACACTTCAAAGTCATGGCTAATCCCATTTTACAGATGAGCAAACTGAGGCCCACAGAAGCACTTGCCAAAAGTGACAGAGAGGAGAGCATAGATGTAAACCCAGTTCTCTCTGGTGCTAAAGCCCAGACTCACCCCATACCTCTCTGAATACACACTATGTCACAAGCTCCACCTGGGACACGCAGCGTGATCCTCATTTCACAGAGAGACTGAATGCCAGGAAGGAACCCAGCCACAGGCCCCATGGCCAGGAAGTAGCCATGCTGGTGAGGGGAGCCCAGGCAGAACCTCTGAGCTTCTAGCTGCCCAGTCATGCCCACCATCCCCAAATGGCCAGGGTCTGGAGAACGTGATGGTCAGAAGGCAGGGAGAGCAATAGCACAATGACTGGTGGTGCAAGCAGGAGTTGGAGTCACATCATTTTAGTAACTACTCCTTGTCTCACCGCGACTCTCAGCTCCCACCACACCCCAGGAATTGGGGTTCTAACCCTGTCCCTGCATCTGGGAGACCCACCATCCAGACCCCACTGCTCCACCCAAACCTACTAACCTGTGTTTTCCCTGGGAAGTAGAAATTAGGATCACTCATAGAACTAAAAGTTAAATTAGGAAAGCTCAATTGTCCTATTCATCTGTTCTTCTTACATCCAAACAATAACTTCCTAACTGCCTACCGAGTACCAGGCACTGCGCAGAGTACAAATTATGCTTTTAAGTAAGGAAGTAAGTTAGACTGGCTTTAAAACACTCCACAAAGAGATATTATTATAATGAAAACCAGTGACCCCCACCCCCCACCCCACCCCTCCGCCTCCCAAGGTAAGACACTGAAGATCTTTTAAGGGAAAAAAGAGAAAAATAAAAACCTTTTGCCTTTGTCTCTCTCTCATGCTAGGCCATGTTTCTGGAGGTTTTTCCCCCTCTTTTATAATTAAGACTAGAAGTTAAAAAAATAATGATGATGAATAGGATAGGCATTTACCCTCCCCTGCAAACTTGTAAAAGCTGAGCGAGCCTTGTTACAAAATCAGATCAAGGTGACCTCCTCGGTCTGAGAGGGGAGAGACCAGTTTGCATTTTGCCCCCATACCTCACTCACCTTATGTTACAACTCACACACGCCTAGGGAAATGGCAGTTGCCCAAAGGCTGTGAAGTCATAAAAGGAGCAAAACTCTCCATTTAAAGTCTTGAAAGGGAACCAAGCTAAAGAAAATTCCAAATAATTTATAACTGCTGGCTCTCACCATCATCAACAGAAAGTGAATGAAGTTGCAGGGAAGGAAATTCTCAAAGGACAGATATGGGGGCATGTTCCCCACTTAACCTATATTGAACTCTTGTGGGTTTTTTATTTTTATTTAATTATTTTTAAGTATATTTTTACTTGTTTCAGAGAGGTAAGGAGAGGGAAGGAGAGATAGAAACATCGATGATCGGCTGTCTCCTGCGCGCCCCACACTGGGGATCGAGCCCACAAGCCGAGCATGCGCTCCTGTCTGGGAACTGAAACACGACCTGCTGGTTCATAGGTCGACGCTCAACAACTAACTGAGCCATGCCAATTGGGCTGTGGGGGGGGTTTAAATATATTTTTATTATTTCAGAGAGAAAGAGAGAGTGAGAGAGAGAGAGAAATATCAGTGATGAGAGAATCATTGATTGGCTGCCTCCTGCAGGCCCCACATTGGAGACTGAGCCTGCAACCCAGATCCGTGCCCTCACCAGAAACGGTGACCTTCTGGTTCATAGATTGACACTCAACCACTAAGATACACCAGCAGGGCACTAAATTGACACTTTTGAACAGTTCCTCCCTGTACCAGCTCAGCTGAAGGCTCAAATTTGTACCCCTATATTTGGACCTTCACCCCACAATCACATGAGGAGACCTCCAGATACGCCAACACCTAAGTATAAAGAGCATGGGGGGAGAAGGGGAGTAGAGGTGCAGGACTGAACCCACTCAAACAAAGGAGAGCTCACTTGCTGAAATAATTGGTAACCAAGGAACCCAGAGGTCAGGGACACTGAGTGAGTTGGTGATGGGGTAGTGAGAGCTCAGAGCTCTGCTTTCCCGGCCCCTGGGACTGGGATGGGTCCCTTCCCGGCTCTGCTCTCCATCCTACCTCTGAGGTGAGAGCCATACTGGACTCACCTCATGAAACTGCCATGAGGTAATGTAGTGACGCAGGTAGCATTCTGCCTGATGATGCATCCCCACAGTGGGGCCTAGCCCAACTATTGTATTTCTATAATATTATACTCACAATTCTGGGGACTAACGGTGCCCTGTTAGCATTGTGAAAGATCCAATCAATTCTCCTCAGAGCCAAATACCCCAGAACTCAGGCTTCCAGCACAGACAAGCATTCCATCTGCTAACAACCACAAGAGCCAGCCCACCAGGGACCAGGATTAGAGCTGATAGAATCAAGATGTTCTCTGCTCAGTGGGCTGCTGGATGAACTGGCAGTCTCCTAAAATCTGCAGGCCACCCCAACTCCTCCAGCAGATTCCTGAGCAGTCTGAAGGGGCCAGGCCAGCCGCTGCCGACAGAAAATTAAATGCAAGGTCAATGCATTCAATTTGAAGCACAAAGTATTCAAGAAAGTTCCCGAACATGATTTCTTTTTTGAATGTGAGGAGGGAGAGGTTTGGGCACTAAAGTGATCTTTAACCATGAAAGCAGCTCACTGGTATAACTTCATGGAGGGCTGAAAACAACTTACGTGCCTTCCCGTGAACAAGGGGTTAAATACACTTTACAGAATGGCCAGGGAAGAGAAGAACA
Source organism: Lasiurus cinereus (assembly GCA_011751065.1). Lineage (NCBI taxonomy): Eukaryota > Metazoa > Chordata > Mammalia > Chiroptera > Vespertilionidae > Lasiurus > Lasiurus cinereus. The sequence goes on from JAAGEH010000020.1 coordinate 14,252,765, forward strand.
GGCTGCTGTGTAAAGAATGAGCAGGAGTTGTTTGTTTCAATAGGAACAGGCCTCCATGATATATTAAGGGAACTGGAAAATGTGTAAAAAACTACAGGTCGTGGCATTCTATTTTTGAAAAGGCCTAACTGCATCTGCAGGAAAAGGTATGGAAGCACAACAAACTGTGTCACTGGCTCTCTGGGAAGAAGGTTTGGGGACGGCAAAAGACGGGCTTTGTTTGAATTCCTTTTTAAAAATTTTTAAAAACTGATTTGAGAGGGAAAGGAAGAGAGAGAGAGAAACATTGATGTGTTTGTTATTCCTCCCATCCGTGCATCCATTGGTTGATTCTCACATGTGCCCTGACTAGGGATTGAACCCACAATCCTGGCCCATCGGATGATGTTCCAACCAACTGAGCTATTGGCCAGGGGTGAATTTTTAACCTTAAACTGCATACATTACTTTTTAAAAAAATGTGAAACTGCCCTCCCCCCAAAAGAAAGAAACTGTAATGTATGGGTCAGGGAACTCTTCATTTGAACAAAACTGCTCATCAGGCTCTACAAGCCCCATTTGGGAAAACAGACAGGTTTTACAAAATGATGATGAAAGCAACATGTATGGGAAGTTTGCATTTGAGTCATGTGGTGGATGGGGGATTACATAATTGGGTTCATAGGTGCATAAACTCTCTCTCTCCAAGAGACAAGAAACTGGTCGCTGCCCGGCTGGCGTGGCTCAGTGGTTGAGCATCAACTAATGAAGCAGAAAGTCACAGTTCAATTCCCAGTCAGGGCACATCCTCAGTGTGGGGCATGCAGGAGGCAGCCCATCAATGATTCTCTCTCATCAGTGATGTTTCTATCTCTCTCCCTCTCCCTTCCTCTCTGAAATCAATAAAAATATATTTTAAAAAAATAAAAAAGAAAGAAATGGTTCGCCAACATAGTGGCCTTGCTTTTGGGTAAAGGAGCATATGATTTTACCATGTACAATGCTACTTGTCAACAAATACATGGAGGCTTTGCGGGTTTGCATGGCTGTCCCTCTGGAAGTCTCCTTTGCCTGGCGTTCATACGGTGGCCATCCAAATGCCCTCCCATTGCTCAGCCAGATGCACTGTTCTGGACAAGCAGTCTCCCTGCCTCAGGAGGTGGCCTTTGCAATTTCAAACCACTTGCCACAAGATTGGAAGAATATATTGCAGAAAGATGGAGTCCTCTCATTGCTTCTGGGCATGTTTTTCAAGCCAACCAACCAATCAAAAACAACAACAAAACCACTCCCCCACCTTCCTGACCCCTTCATAGCCTCCCCTGCCCTACCCCCCCCCCCAAAGCTCCTCAGTGCTCTCCCCCTGATGCAGAGGCCCAGCCTCTCAGTGATGCAGGATGAATTCTCACAGCTGCCTTGTGAGCCACCACTATCAGCCCCATTTCCCAGATTTTTTAAAAAAGGATAAGCAGATAAATGAATCCCAAAGCAACATAGCTCATAAGTGGTGAGGTTGAGATTTGAATTAGGCCATCCAACTCCAGAACCTGCTGCTGACATTCAGCCTAGAGACCCGGATGGGCTGCATAGGAAGAGGCCATACATGGACATAATGGTGATTACAAAGGCTTTCAAAACTGGCCAACGCCAAGGAGGAAATAAATGCCGAGGCTTACATCATCCTCCTAAAAGAGATTTATCGCTGTGCCCCTGAACTCTGTCCCACGATAAACGGCCGTGGCAGTAAGATAAACAGACCAAGCACATAGCAGGTCAGCTTTGCTGCTAAAATGGGAACACATTCTAACATTCCTGAGGCACACTGCCCAAGTGCAGGGCAAGCAAGTGATACGGGCTAACCCAACCACAGCTGCCGCCGATGCCGCACACACGCAGCCCAGGCAACTGTCTTCACTGCCAGCTCTCCTCCGTCTAGAGTCCCTGCTTGAGTCAGAAGCTGTGTGCCAGCCTAGCAAGAACATCAGCTCTACCTAACCTTGGCTCTGAGGGGCACATTCTCAAAGCTGGCCCTCTCCTCCTGCCACTCAGGCCATCACCTTAAATCAACTCACCTTTCCTTTTTGCCTAAGACTGATTTTTTCTATAAACACAGACAAGGATTCCATCTGTTAACAACCACAAAAACCAGCCCATCATGGACCAGTGATTAAAGCTGGAAAGCCAGAATTACATGCATAAAAAGCAACTAGTGCTTCAAATACACACACACACACACACACACACCACATTCGAAAATACATAACTGTTACAATTTTTAAATGTAGGGCATATAACATCTAGCAGTGGTCAAATAAGCTAGAGACATGTGGAGCGGAACAATTTTGAGCTGTGCAGGATCTCTGAGCGCCTTTAATGTGCAAATGTTCCCTGACAATCTCCAAGAGGGCCCTCGGGCGCCACACAGCATTTCCCAATTTGGTCATGCAGTAAGGAATTTTTTTGATACTATCTCAAAGGATACTAATATTCTCCAGAAGATACTTTGGATAATCCTTCCTTGAATTGCCCTTCTCCTGGTCACTACCATAGGCTAGAGGATTATGTTTTTTAAAACAAGCAAGTAGCTCAGCCAGGCGTGGCTCAATGGTTGAGTGTCAACCTATGAACCAGGAGGTCACAGTTCAATCCCAGTCAGGGCACACAGGATCCATCCCCAATGTGGTATGTGCAAGAGGCAGCTAATCAGTGATTCTCTCTTATCACTGATGTTCCTATATATATCTCTCTCTCCTCCGCTCCTTTCCTCTCTGAATTTAATAAAAACATATTTTAAAAAATAAGTAAATAGCCAAAACCGGTTTGGCTCAGTAGATAGAGCGTCAGTCTGTGGACTGAAGGGTCCCAGATTCAATTTCCGTCAAGGGCATGTATCTTGGTTGCGGGCACATCCCAGTAGGGGCCTGCAGGAGGCAGCTGATGGATGTCTCTCTCATCGATGTTTCTAACTCTCTATCCCTCTTCCTTCCTCTCTATGAAAAATCAATAAAATATATTTTAAAAAAATAAAACAAGCAAGTATGGGGGTGAAGAAGACACATCAAAGACACAAAAGGATGATGACAGGAAATAAATTACAGAAGCTACAACTGTTTCAGTGGCAGTGATTAAGAAACTAAAACCTTGCAGATAAAGGATGATAAAAGCCGGCTCTCAAAACATCGTTCCTAATTAAGGGAAGCACACCCGTTAACCACGTGTTTATAAAATTCTGGTGATAACCAACTCATTTAAAAACCACACTAAGAAACATCTTATTGTTCCAGAGCAATGTGTAATTCTTAAGGCACAGGCAATGAATTAGAGGAATCCAGGCCAAAACCAGCCTCCTCCTTCCTGGGTCTGCTTTAGAGCTTCCAATGATAAGATCTTCCTCCCAGACAATATATTGCCAAGTGGGAAGAGTCAGAGATGGAACCAGTAATTTGGACCACCGCTTGGGATGGCAGAAAGAGAGGAAGTTGTCCTGATGTAAGTAACTGGAATATCAAATTATGTGAACAAGGGATTTTTCCAGAACCTCCACTCAGTTGACACTTAGCTCTTAAGTTCCTACGAGGAGTTGGGGGACAACTTGGGAAAAGTTAAAATTTCCATGAAAACTGAAGTACATCCAAGTAGCATTCCTAGTGCTTCTTAAGGATAAAACAGTCATCAGCACAATAATAACGGCAATGAGTCAGCTGGAGTGCTGACTGAACCCACTCTCTAAACTGCTGTGTAGTACTAGATCCAAATCTGAGGTTTAGTCACCTGTCCTAGGAGAGGGTCTGGGCTCCATCTTTAGTGTCATTGTGACCCTACTACCTAGTATGATGCCTGTCACATAGCAGAAAGAAGGGGACAAGTGGGGAGAGGGGGGCAGCTATCATCTACTGCCCAACCAACCACCACCCACCATCAATAAACTGTCAATCAGGCAACCTAACCAGACAACCACTAATCAACAAACCTACCAAACATCACCAACCATCAAACCTGATTGGACGGATCCTTGCCACACTCTCCCCCAAAATCCACTCGCCTCCCCAATCCTGGCTGGTTACCTCTAAATTGATCCCCAGCCCAGCAATCATCAATTAATGTTAGGCCCCCTTTACTGACCATTCCATCTAAGCCCATATGTCAACTCTTCCCTAATCTTCCCACTGGCTCCAGCAAGGCCACCCAGATCCCTCCCTCAGGCACAGCTCCTTCTCAGGAACCAGCAAACAATTCGAAAGTTGGTTAGAGGCAGATGGGGGGACTGGTCCCAAAACATAAGAAAACTGAAAGAAACGGAAGTTAATAAGTGTTTTATTAAATGCCTGAACTTAAAATTGTATCTTTTCCACTAATCACTTACATTTAGTATTCACAAAAACTGTAGTACATTTGAAAACAAATTACAGGTGTTTTTTCACATCCCAAGAATTCCCAAGTGTGCATTACGACAGCTAAGAAACCAGTCAGTTGTGAAATAGTCATGGCCAAATAATAAAACAAAGCACAAATATAAATAAAAGCAAAACAAATTTTTTAAATTTTCAAATTATTTTACAACAATACACACAAACACACACTTTTTTTAAAGTAGCGGTAGGTGTGTTTTATTGTAGCTAGTATGATAGATTTAGGGCCTAAGTTCTTAAAACATTCCAGCATTCTGGACAAAGTCCAAATTCAGCAGGTCACAATGCCCCTCACAGCTGACCTCCGTCTCCCCAGCTTGCCCTTGCTGCACGCCTTCCCCTGTGCTTCTGCTGCTGGTAGAAAACCCAGTATGTGAGCCTCTCGGTCTCTGCACAAGCTCTGCCTCTACTCAGACTGGAAGAAAGAGGGGAAGTTGTCCTGATGTGGAATATCAAATTATATGAACAGGGAAAACCTGTTTCACAAGAAAGAGTGCAGGCTTCACAGAGCCAAATGGGTCCAAAACACATCTTCTCAAGAATTTGGGCTCCAATTCATAATTTTTAGAATCAAGAAGGGAAATGACTTCAGTGATGGAATGGTTTGTTCAATGGACCACAGATTAGTGGGACTGTCCCTGCTGGGGCAAAGCCTCAGTCACCTTTCATGGGGACCCTGAGAGGTCACTGCAAGTGGATCTCTCCACCAATCTGCATCACCACCACCCAAATTATCCTCTCAACCCATGAATGCAATCACTTATTACTCCCAGCTTGAACACTTTCTCTTGCTCCCTATGGTCTACACAACGGGTTGGCAAACTTTTCGGTAAATAGCCAGATGGTAAATATTTGGGCTTTTGTGGGCCATACAATCTCTGTATCAACTGTTCAACTATACCATTCTGGTGAGAAAGAGACTGTAGGATGGCATCTGGGCAGCGTAGCAGCACCCAGCTCCACTTTTTCTGGTGAGAAAGTGAATGGGCATGGCCTGTGTTCCAATACAACTTAATTTAAAAAAAAAACAGGATCGGATTTGGTCCACAGGCCATAGGTTGGACTCCAGCACCACTGTTCAACAGAACTTTCTGGAGACGATTGAAATGTTTAATATGTACATTGTCCAATACAGCAGCCACAAGCCACACATGTCCATTGAGTACTCCAAATGTGGTTAGTATGGCTGAGGTACTAAATTATACATTTTATCTAATTAGTTAATTTAAACATAACCAGCTAGTGGATAGCACAGCCAAATTGAGGCTCATTGACATCCCCCTTTTGAGGTTCTACACAACCTGGCCAACATCACATGGATGATCCCAACCTCACCAAGGGCTAAGCACCCAGGCCAGTTAGTGGGTGGTCCAGGGCGCCCTCACATTCCTGCACTTTCCGCTCTGAGTCCCATCTTTGCCCAAGCAGTTCTGCAGCCCAGAACATCCTTTGTCTCCTGAATCTGCCCCTTTAAACGGAACCATTCACCAACCCCACCTTTGCCGCAGCTTCCTGTCACCCTGGATGAAATGTGACGCTCTTCATGCCTCTCTGGGACGCACTGTAAGGAGGCCTTGTCCTATAAAACATGCCCCAGTGACTTGTGTACACACTATCTGTCTTCTTCTTCATTCTAGATATTTAGAGATAAGGCTGTGTCTCTAGCACAGGGCCTTTAAAATTAATAATGCACTAAATTTAAATAATGAGTACACTTTAATTATTGCTGAGTGCCAAACACATGCTGTCTTAAAAAATCTTCTTTCTAAAATTAATATACTTATATCTGAAACCAGTTTTTATAAAGAGCTGGAGACGAGATTACAATAAAAAGTCTAAAGCCCAGATGGATTCAGGTCAACAGTACAGAGGGCTATGGCCACCTGGGTTTTCCTGCTGTAAAATGGGCTGACAATGCCTACACCTGGCAGGAGTGGAGAGTACTTAGCACAGTGCCAAGAGAGAGAGAGATAAATGGCAGCTTCCTGGTAGATACAAATGCTCATGAATACAGGGAATAGAGGGGGCATGCCCATGGGATGTGGCTGGGGTGCAAGTGCAGAAACACCAGGGTGACTATGGGATCCCAGCACCAGCCTTTGGTCTAACTCAGGGCAGGTGGGCATGGCCTTGACCCAACAGCTGTGCTTCTGTCCTCTGACCACACTTATCACCCACTGAAGTCACTGGGCACAGGTCAGTGCCCATGGAGGGCATGGGCCAGCCTGAGCGCTATGGAGCCAGGTGCTGCTACACTGCCCAGATGCCATCCTGTAAATGTCATCTGGACACAAAACAGTCTGTAAACTGCAGCTCTTGCAGCTTCTGGGGATTCTCTGAACAGATAAGAAATCTGGCCACTCATTATCCTGGTTTTTCTGACCCAAGGCACTATTTCCCCTCTTACTCAGCTGTCTTACCAGGCTGGGTGCCAAGTGACTGGGCCATTGTTAACAATCAAATCCGCCCTCAGAGGTGGTGTGGGGAGTTGGGGGGGGGGGGGGGGGGGGGGGGGGGGGGGGGGAGGGAGACCAGCCACCTCGGAGGGAATTCTAAAGAACCATTTTAACCCTGGTTACAAAGAATAGCTCTGAAGGACGGCTGCCCTGTTGGAAGTTCTTAAACTGAAGGAGTCCCAGTCGCAACATATGTTGGCATTGATATATAGGAAGTGTTTTTTCTGGATCACCACCTCTGTTCCCTAGTTATAAAATAGCCCACTACCATCCGTCCCAATTATATTCAAAGTGTGAGTGGAATAATGTGAGCCTCTCCCCACGATGCCATCTGCACGGGTCAGGGCTGCTGCTCATGCTCTGACCTCGGGCCACCTTCTCCAGCCCCAGCACTGCTGCTGCTCACAGAAACCACTGAGTCTCAACCCTGGCTGCACATGGCATCCTCCAGGAAGCCTTTAAAAACAGACGAAAAGCACTGCCCCTCCCCAAAAGAAAGCACAAGGAGTGTTTCTAGGGGGTCAGGCTGAGGTACTGGTAATTTTTAAAGTGTTCCAGTTGGTGCAGCCACACAGCCAGGGTTCACTGTGGCAACCAGACCTCACACAAATTTGATCACCAAAATCGTGACCCCAGAGGCCAACCCTTTCAACTGCAGACCCGGAGAGTGGAGAACAAGGGAGGAGAAAGGAAAGCAAGTGTATCCAGGAACTCACTGAGCCCAAGGCTCCTTCCTCACAGACACCTTGGGCTGCTTCTTAAAGGAAAGAAAAAGCTGCTGCTGCCAGTCCCTTAGACTAAAAATAATACAGTGGTGAGCAGGGGGCCAGGAGGCTCCTCCTGAGAACTGCACTTCAATTTTCCTTTTTTTAAAAATATCACCTAGAGGACTGGAAGGTGCTGCAGAAGTAGGGGGGAGGGGGCGGGCGCAAGCCAATCATTCATTGGAGAGCCCTTGACCTTGGTTCTTGGGGTCACCCCATGTCACACCCATTTTACAGAGGGATCAGAGAGATGAATGGTCAGGCACATTCAAATGCCAGTTGATATCAACCATCTAGAGTAATAATTCACATATCCAAGTACTCTGGCTGCAGTATTTCCCAATCAATAGACAAGATTATCCTATTTTACAGATGCCAAAACAGAGGTTTCGACAAGCCAAGCTATTTGCCCAGAGCCACTGTACCAATGACTGGGGACTCAGGGGGGCAATGTGGAAGAAAAGGGAGCTGGGGAGAATCTGTCCTAGCACTTCCCGAGCCCCCTCCCCCACCCCCTGCCCATATGTGAGCCTGAAGGCTCAGGGTCAATGCTTCCAATTTCTAATTTGACAAGGAAGCCAGGTGAGATGGAGGTCAGACCTTCCCAAGCCAAGCTCTGAGCCTCTCTTCTGCTCACCGGGGAGTCTTGACACCTGGTAAAGCGTGTAGGCCGTTAGTTCCTCAGCCAGGCAAAACACCTGGGGTAATTGCTTAAGTGGAACCTCCCACAGGCCAGAGAAACTTGAGCTACAAAACCCAGCCCAGGATCAGAACCCCCAGCCCTGGAACCATCTTTTTTCAGAATGTTTTATGGGAGATTTTCAAATAACTTGAAATGGCTCTAGTTACCACACTCAACACCTGACTCAAGTCAGATCCCCGTTCTGGCCTGACAGCCCACTCGTGCACAACAAAATACGCTTTAAAAATAAAACCCATTTAAAAGCCTACTCTAATTCTTCCAACTCACAAGATAGAGAGGGTTTTGTGAAGGTCTAAACCCAAAGCACTGTCCGACCCTCTGCACAAGGGGCCCTCCCCCAGCAGAGGGCCAGATGAGAGATGGTAAGGGCCCAGGTGATACCACGTAGGGATTCTAGAACTACTCAGAGCAGCCTAATGAACAATTTGCACATCAGCCTTCCTTTCTCCCCAATTTAAGGGCCCACTCAGAGCTGCAAAACAGTCTCGACACCCCCTTTGCAGCTCCTGCAGTGTTCGCAGAGAGCAAGCCAATTTTTCCAGGGCACTGGGCCAGTCGGGTAATCACATGCCGCATTAGAAGCTTCTGGTTGTTCATCAGACACAGAAACCTGGCTGGGGGTTGCAAGCAGGCAGGAGGCTCCCTCAGGCTTCCTGTTGTAATAAATTCCTCCACACCCCACCTGTGAAACTCCATTTCCATTTATTACCAAAACTGGAGCCCTGGCTCTCTAGCTTTTTCCTGACGCCTGGAAGCTGGCTTTTCCAGCTGATGACATCACTGACAGGCTTCTGACAATGGCTCCGGAGAGGTTTAACCTCTCACTAATACCTAGCAAGAACACATTCCCCTCCAGTGAGGTCATGTTTAGCTAATTACTAATCTGGCCCCTACCCCAGCACCCAAGGCTGCAGGGCAATGAGATGCTACTGGTTCTCCTAGGACACTCCCAAAGCTGCAGACACCACCCACAGCAAACAGGAAAGTCTAGGCATCGCTGAGCAGGCAGTGGCAATTAGGGTGGCCAGATTTTGCAAATAGAATACAGAATATTCAGTTAAATGTGAATTTAGATAAAGAATGAATGTTTAATGTAAATATGTCTCATTCAATAACTTGTAACATGAGGGAACTGCCTGCCATAGTTGGAACATACTTATACTAAAACATTCAATTTGAATTTCAGATAAATAGTGAATAACTTTTTAGTATAAGGGTGCTCACATGGCAAACGCCATCTGAACCAAGAGATAGCATTTAGCATCACCAATAGCGAGACAAATTGGCATGATGGACCTACTGGTATGATGCAGTTGGAAGCACTCCTGACCTTTGGGAGGGAACTTGCTAAAAATGTTTAACTTGAATTTAATCACAAGGCAGCAGATACATCTAGAACAGTGGTTCTCAACCTTCCTAATGCCGTGACCCTTTAATACAGTTCCTCATGTTGTGGTGACCCCCAACCATACTTCATAACTGTAATTTTGCTATTGTTATGAATTATAATGTAAATACCTGTGTTTTCCGATGGTCTCATGCGACCCCTGTGAAAGTGTCGTTCGACCCCCAAAGGGGTCGCGACCCATAGGTTGAGAACCACTGATCTAGAATATTCCTTATTCTAAATGCAGTCACAGACAGGTGGCACTGGCATTACGTGGAAGCCTGTTAGAAATGCATTCCGAACCCCACAGGTCTTCCCGAATCAGAATGTGCATCTTACCAAAACCATTAACAAATGAAAACTCTAGGGGAAGGTTATATGGAAGTGTCTACACTATTCTTTCATATTGTTTTAGGATTGAAAGTTTCCAGTGAACTTAGGAAGGAGAATACAAATACATTATTGCTAAAATTAAAATTTTTTAATTAAGTCAAGCATTAGAAAATAAATACTTATAGGGTGTTCCCCAAAAACGTATATATACTTTTTAACAGCTGACAATTCACTTCATTTCATTCCTTTTCAGGTTTCACTGATTAGACATAATGGGTGAAGTGAAACTAAGCTTTAGCCTAAAGTGCCACTAGACTTTTTTATGGGGATACCTAAAAGATAAAGGTTACGGTACAACAGTCGACAAGTTGAGGGCACACAAATACCAAATGAAATGAGTTTTTATATTTGTGATTCCATTGGTAGGTGTTATCAGCAATCCCTGGATCAGAATGGTTTTCAGTTTGAAGAGGCATTGACAGAAAAAATTGTTCACTTCTGTGTATTATTTTAAATTTTGAAAATGAACTGTATGTCAACACTGACTTTATAATCATCCAGAGTGTGTATACATTTTTCTGGGACACCGAAATATATAAGGATGTGTATATACAGGGTGTCCCAAAAAATGTATATATACTCTTTGAATAATGATTAAGGCAGTGTTTATTAAAATACATTTCATTTTTAAAATTGAGCTATCCGCTGTTAAAGTGTGCATACATTTTTTAGACACCCTATATAAGAAAAAATTTAATTACAACTCTTGGCTCTTGAGCATTTGTGTTCATTAACATGTATTAATTTTCTTGGCAATGAAGAAAGAACACACTTTCTTCCAGAAACCAACTTTTCACTCAGGTATCAAAACATTTAAGAAGCGTAGCAACTAGCTAGATACAGGGAGGCTGAGGAAGTCACCCATCTCATCTCCACACGTAGAGACTGGCTTTCCAGGAAAACGCTTACCAGGCAAAGGAAAAATAAATCTGAAAGCTTTCCCGCTGTGTTTTTAAATCAAGCCCTATACATTCCATCACTGGGCCATAAAAAGGAATAAAGCATGGATACAACTTGGTGAACCTTGAAAACACTCTGCAAAGTGAATACAGTCAGTCACGACAGACCACATGTCTGATTCCACTACATGAAGCAGCAAATCCATAGAGACAGAAATAAATTAGTGGTTGCCAGGGCCTGGGGCGGGGGGCAGGGGACAGTGGGGAAAGACTGTTAATGAGTACAACAGGGTTTCTTTGGAGTGAGGGATAAAAATGTTCTAAAAATATATAGTGGTGTTAGTTGTACAACTCTGTGAGCATACTAAAAAGCATACAGTTTAAAGGAGTGAATTTTACAGTGTGTGAGTGATATCTCAGTAAAGCTATTTTTTTAGAAAACCCTACAGGCTACCAGGTCTGTTTTATTCTTCCTACAGAAGGCAATTAAAGGCAGGACAAGGACAAGCCAAGAGACCTGGGACCCAGCAGGCCTGGGTTCTAGTCCAGCCATCATTACTCCGTATGTGACGTTGAGTACATCCTGTCCCTCCTCAGCTTTTATCTCCCAGACTGTAAACTCGAGGCTGGACCAGGAAGCATTTCAAGTTTCTCCAAGACATTCTATGAGGACCCACTGCACATCTTACCATACAGCACAGTTACTGAACTTCCCTTAATTTAGTGATGAAACTTCATCTGGTTCATCCAAGATCCAGTTTCAGGTTTTCAGGCATCTCTACTCATACTCAGCATTTTGATTCAGTTCAAAAGACATAAAGATGGGCGGGGGAAGGGGAGGTATTTTCAACACTGAGCGAGAATTTTCCCCAGCACATCTTTGAGATTTCCTTTGCAATATTATTATCCCAGTTCCAATCCCAAGTGTTAATGCCGGGGAAAAGGCCAGCCAATGACCTCTGAATCTGGTAAGTAGGGTTCTTCACACCTAGCAAAGGTCAGGATGACAAAGGGACACAGCCTTTCACCCGGCCTTGTCTCTACAGCCTTATGTTTCATCTTCTGGGCAGCAGGAGCCAGACACTACGGCCACAGTGGACAAAACTCTCTGCAGAGCCAAAGTCAACATGCTGGAAGTAATAAGTGCTGATTAGTGTTTGGGGAAACCCTTGGCCTAAGTGCACTCTTTGATTTAGTTTTTCCAGTCGAAGCCATCCCGAGTCATGCTGACTTGGGCCTGGAAGGAGGAAATTCCCATTCATGGCTCTTGGACGGTGCCATCTCTTCTGCAGGAAGGAGCAGAGGATGACAACACAAGAGATCCCAAGGTGCTAATCCGGGGCCTCGCTTCCAGGTAGGAAGCAGGCATCCATGCTGGAACTTTACCCAACACTTTCCCAGTGTGGGAGAGAGGCCCTAGGACTTAGAGAAGGCTTCTCAACCAGATAAGGAGACATACCCATTTGTCCCTTCTGAACCATCAGCCTGCATGACTTCTCTAAGCTCCACCCTTCCATTATTACCCTCCCCCTGCCCCCCCGCCACGAGATTTGTCTTAAAGGCCCCAGCCTCAGCCTCTACAGCTGATTGGATTGGGGTGGAACATCCAATGGGAGCTGAATCACTTTCTTCCTTGGAGTCCTAGAATCTGACTGACCTAAGTGAACTGTAAACAGCCAGCAGCCATGGGACAGCCATGTTGTGTGCGATGATAGCCAAGCCCATCTACAGAGAGAAGGGAACAACACAGACACCAGGGAAACAGGAACTAGAGGCCATCTCCCTGGCATTCTGCTTCCTAGTCCCAAGTCTTCCTGAGGTACAATGCAGGTCTGCTCTAGGTCTGTGAACCCGTGGTAGAAATCATTAGTTGAATCTCTGAGGGGATCATTGGTTGTTTCTGATGCCCAACCAGTATGGGAGGGGTCATGAGGCAGGCCCCCTAAGCACAGTGGTTGGTTCAGCACTAGGAACATGATTCAAGAGGGCCACATTAACGAATTCTGGACCTCATACAGGAGTCACTGGAAAGAGTTTTGTTCTGGCCACTCTCACTAGGTCTCTCTCTTCTGGCTGGGCTTGCATCTGGGAGGCCTAAAGGGCCAAAAAGGCAGCAGCCATTCTGCCACCATGTGGTGCCCAAGAGGACACAGTAGCAATGAGGAGAAAGATCAAACACTGATAACCCATTTGAGTCCCAGGACCCAGCCACACTTGGGGGTAGCTCTCCTATGGGACTTCTCAGTTACTGGGCCAGTGGTCCCTTCCTTTGTCTTTAAGTCATTTCAAATGAGTTTCTATGGCCACTTGTCATTAGAAAAAGAAAAAAAAAAAAAGTCTTGATAAAACCATCCTAACATAAAACAATTTTTTCATTTAAGTTAGATGAGGTGAGTTCCTGTCTTTGCACTTAAAAGAACGATGCCTAACAAATCATCAAAATTAAATTTTAAAAAATTACCAAAATTGCAAGCAAAAATCCGTGAAATTTCCCATCAGTAGAATTGAAGAGAAGTCTTATGACCTTGGTCAACAGCAGGACATGGTCCTATCCACAGCCTCCTGAGATTAATTTCCTCCAGTACCATGCTACAGCCATAAACATTCCCTGCACAAAATCGCCAACTGGGTAAGAATCTGAGAACTGCTCTGTGGCCTGTGATGAAAGGGGCTACATCTAGACACTGAAGCTCCTAAAAGGTGAACAACAACAAAAACTAGTCAAACAGAGCTAAGGCTCTGAGGTTTGCCCAGTGTGAATGAGGAGGCCAAGTTCACTACAACTGGTTTCCAGGCCAATTTGGAAAACCAGAGTGGTATGAATCAGGAATTGTTCAAGCTTCTAGAAGACTTGTTCAACCCAGGTTGCAGAAAACCCACACAAACCAAATACAGGAGGCCCTGCCAAGAATACAAAATTGGCCTGCACCTAAGACAGTCCCTTGAAGGGCAAAGGGAAGAATGGGGTCAACTGGGAACTGAAGAAATGAAATGGTTTGCCAAAGTGGCCACAGAAAGAATCTTAAGAATGCTAAAATCTCTAACCTCTCTAATGAATCTCAGAACTCTCTAAAAAGCAAGCAATGAGGGCGCTCAGGGCAACCCAGCTGGATGAGCCCCTTGGAGGGGCTGGTTGGCAACTAAGTTGTATGGCTGGGACCACCCAACCAGCCAGAGTCAAGACAGGTCGACCTGCAGGCTGTTAAGGGGAGAGTCCACAAAGACAAGTCAAACAAGGATTTGTGAGGTAGGTTATAAAGGCACAGTCCAGATGACCCTGCACAACCACACACCTGCTTGGATCTCAGCTTTCTAAATAGAGGGTCTGCAGATCCAAGCTATAGTTAAAACTATTTAGCTCCAGGCACATAATCAAGGTAGGTATGTCTGTTTTCCAGCAGTTAATTACCTAAGATACCAAAGCAAAGGGAGTGGATAAGTTACCTATTATTTGGAACCTAAGGAATGAGGAGGTTGGCTCAGAGCTCATGGGCTCATCCCACTGAAGGTATGAGTTGTGGGGGAGGGATGTTCAAGAAAAGCAAGGAACCCTCCCAGCCTGCCCCAACCCTGCGGAGACCTGGAGCATCCTAGGCTGACACCCACCCTTTGGCTCAGATACTAACCTAGCAGCCCAGGGGCACTCAGCTGCCTGAGACAACTCATCTTTGGAGATACCTGCTCACACATCTTTTTGTTTTATATATGAGAATAATCCTATGGCTTTCTTTCACTGCAACATAAGCAAAATGATTCTGAATCAAGTTCAGTCCTTCTGCCACCACCCTGAGCTCTGGTCTCCAGAGTTCCTCCAGACCAGTGCTAAGCTTGGCCACTTGCTTATTAGCTGGGTGACCTTAAGAGGAGCCATGGGTTTCTCATCTGTCAAATGGGGAGCAAAGCCATTCCTCAGATCTTGTGTGAGGATTAACTGATAAGGCATAAAAAGCTGCCTGGTACATAGTAAGCACCAAATCACTCAAATAATATTCGAATTTAGTTTCTATAAAAATCAAAGTTAAAAAAAAAGAAAAAGAAAATATGTGTCAATTTTGTGAACTGAAAAAAAAAAAAAAAAACCACCACCACCACAACCAATAAAGATATAGGAAGCCCAGGTCATGGTTGAGCACTGACCTTTGAACAAGAAGACTGAGGTTCCCAGTCAGGGCAAATGCCCAGGTTACAGGTTCCATCCCAGTGTGGAACATGCAAGAGGCAGCTGGTCAATGATTCTCTGTCATCATTGATGTTTCTATCTCTCTCTCCCCTTCCCTTCCTCTCTGAAATCAATAAAATATATTTAAAAAAAAAAACATTTAAGGAAAGATTTAAAGGGGAGGAAATCAGATATACTCAGTTCTCATATATGAATGGGATGGAAAAGGGAATATTTTTCAAAAACCATGTCCTTGCCCTGGTCAATGTGGTTGGACATTGTCACTTGCACTGAAAAGTTGCAGGTGCAATTCCCAGTCAGGGCACATTCGTGGGTTATGGCCTCCATCCCCAGTACGGAGTGTGCAGGTGGCAGCAGATCAATGTTCTGCTCTCATTGATGTTTCTCTTTCTCCCTCTCCCTTCCTCTCTAAAAATTAATTAAATTTTTTATAAATAAACAAGCAAACAATGTCCTCAGATCTAAACCCCTCTTTCCCCCCAAAAAAATCAGGTCTGGCAGGCAATAGGCTAGGAGGTTGTCCATCCCCCTTAACAAGAAAGGGGGATGTAAACAGCCCCCAGGTTGCTGGCCAGAGGCCAGTTTCATGGGGTAGAATGTAACTGTTTAGTCACACTCCCCTGCAGTTTCAGTGACAGTCCTATTTGCTTTTGCTCCCTGGGTTAGGATGTTCTATTTTTCAACAAACACAAAGCCTGCAGGAGAGCTAAAGAGATCAGATGTACCAGCACCCCAAGGATCTAGCTTGCTTCTGTGTATTTCCTCACAACATGAGATTCACCTCCTTGCTGGAAGCAGGTACTGGTGTTGAGCAACTGAGGCCAAACTCTGACACTCACAACCCACCAACAAAAAGAAGGGTACCATTCTGGGCAAAAAGTAGAATAGGCAATAAAGTTACTGGCATCCTTCCAAGAGCGAATCAAAGCATTTCCGAATCCTCTGGAAGAAAAGGAACTCCCAATAAGTTGCCATTTTCAAAGCCCAAGAAGGTTAGTTCTGTTCAGTCTAATCACTGAGGTTTTTATCACTCAGCAACTCGAACTGCAGTGGAACCAAAGTCTGGTAGGAAATGCACTAGCTGGGAAAATAAGGTGTGGGAGTGGGAATCTAGTTTCACTTCAGTCAGACTAGCCCAGGTCAACTGTTAACCTATGGGCATCAGCTTTCCCACCTATGAAATGCAATGTCTACATCATCAGGCCTTCCCTTCGCTGGCAAAGAAGAACAACCCAAGACACCATTTTCATGAGAATTTGCTCAAAGATGGAATCACTTTCTAAATGACGTTAATCCAGACACACAGAGGGAGAATCCAAGATGGCGGCATAGGTAAACACCTATACTGCTGCCTCGCACAACAATTTCAAAACTACAACTAAAAGACAGAACGGACACCATCCAAAACCACAGGAAAGCTGGCTGAGTGGAAGTTCTACAACTAGAGGGAAAGAGAGGGGCTCACGGAGACCCAGAGGAGCTGCAAAAAGCTGAGGTACGGAGACACGCGCTGAGAGAGCGGGTGCCGGAGTACCTGGCTGGCTTTCTCTGGCGGGAGGGAGACGGAGACTCTCAAAGGCATTGAACCCCTTATCTTATGACACTAAACCCCAGATCCAGCCGAAACTCATACGGGGGAGTTTGGACTGTGAAAAGGGAGAAGTGCACGGAAATTTAGGGGAGTTGCAAAGGATCGGAGGTCTGGTCGCGCACGGCACCACACGGAGGACGGATTGCTGATTGTGCGTGCCGCTGGCTTTCGCGAGTGGGCGGGAGACAGACCCTCCCAACTGCGCCACTTCTGACTCCACTAAGCCCCTGTTTTGGGCAAAACCCTGGGGACCTAGACTCGTGTGGTCCTGGTTCGCAGGGGAGCCGGAGAGGCAGCGGTTGGAGGCGCTGCGGGTGCGCGAGCGCACAAGGACCGCTCCAGCCATTACCCAGTCACGTGAGACTCAGGGGCAGTGGAGGGCGGGGCCGACTGGAAGGCCCCTGAGACTCCACCCCTCCCAAGCTCAGCAGAGGCTTCTGCGGCTGATTCCAGCACAGAAGTTTCCCCGGCACAGTGAAAATGCCGAGACAAGGGAAGGGATTACAAGCAAAAGAAATGGAGGAAAAAAAACGACTGGATATAGAGTTCAAAACCACGCTTATAAGGTTTTGCAAGAATATGCTAGAAAAGATGGATAAATTTAGTGAGACCCAAGAGAAGATGATAAAGACACTGACTGAAATGAAAACTATTATGCAGAGTACTAACAGCAGACTAGAGAAAGGCAAGGATCAAGTCAAAAATTTGAAATATAAAGAAGCAGAAAACATTCAACTGGAAAAGCAAGAAGAGAAAAGAATCCAAAAATGTGAAGATAATGTAAGGAGCCTCTGGGACAGCTTCAAGCGTACCAACATCAGAATTGTGGGGGTGCCAGAAGAAGAGAGAGAGCAAGATACTGAAAACCTGTTTAAAGAAATAATGACTGAAAACTTCCCACATCTGCTAAATGACGTTAATCCAGCTATGCAAAGAAATGGGTCCCTCCTATCAGTCACAGGCAGCTAACCATCCAAAGCTACACGTGTCTGATTTTCCACTCCATGGTTCCGATCATCCTTATGAAATTCTTATTTTTGTCAGTAAACAAAGGCACTTAACATGGGCTGCTGATATTACAGAATCAAATTGTTCAACAACATCTATAGAGATGGGAGTTTCTAGCAGGTGCTGGGTTCCACAGGAAGGAACCCAGCCCTCGCCTCTGCCCTCACCTCGCCCACCCCCCAAGGGGCAAGGCACACTAAGCAGCTGACTGAGGTGATAGCTGCTGGGATGGGACAGCTCAGAGAGCACTAGATTCTGATTCTCCACAGCGAGCTCAGAGTCTTCAACAATGCTCTCAAGAATTTACCACCACTGTTGTTTTCACTGATTTTATTTGTATAGTTACCTATTCTTTATGGCAAGCGATAGTGGTTTTCTACTGACGAGCCTGTTCTACTATGCCTTTTGAAGTAAATATAAAAATGAGTACATGTAAAGAAAAAATATTCAGAAAATACTAGTACTTTTAGAAGGCAGAAATCATGATGGTGAAATAAGAAAACAGAAGGCGGAGAATCCAAGATGGCAGCATAGGTAAATACCTACACTGCTGCCTCGCACAATAATTTCAAAACTACAACTAAAAGACAGAACAGACATCATCCAGAACCACAGGAAAGCTGGCTGAGTGGAAATTCTACAACTAGAAGGAAAGAGAGGGGCTCACAGAGACCCAGAGGAGCTGCAAAAAGCTGAGGTACGGAGATGTGCGTGTGGAGAGAGCGGGTGCCAGAGAACCTGGCTGGCTTTCTCTGGCGGGAGGGAGACGGAGACTCTCAACGGCATTGAAACCCTTATCCTATGACACTAAACCCCAGGTCCAGCCGAAACTCATACAGGGGAGTTTGGACTGTGAAAAGGGAGACGTGCATGGAAATTTAGGGGTCTGGTGACAAGCACGGCACTGCGGGCAGAGGACCAGCTTCTGATTGTGCCGCTGGCTTTCACAAGTGGGTGGGAGACAGACCCTCCCAACTGCACCACTTCTAACTTCACTAAACCCCAGTTTCAGGCGAAACCCTGGGGACCCAGATTCATATGGTCCGGGAGCACAGGGGAGCTAGAAAGGCAGCGATCCTAGAGGCACTGCAAGAGCACGAGCAAGCGCAAGGGACTGCTCCAGCAATTACCCAGTCACGTGAGACTTGGGGGCCGTGGAGGGCGGGGCTGACTGGAAGGCAAGGCGGTCCCTTAAGCCCTGAGACTCCACCCATCCCAAGCTCAACAGAGAGGCTTCTGCAGTTTTGTTAGTCTGTTAACATAAGGCTGAATCCAACACAGAAGTTCTCCCGGCATAGTGAAAATGCCCAGACAAGGGAAGCGATCACAAACAAAAGAAATGGAGGAAAACAAACGACTGGAGATAGAGTTCAAAACCACGCTTATAAGGTTTTTCAAGAATCTCCTAGAAAAGATGGATAAATTTAGCGAGACCCAAGAGGAGATGAAAAAGAACCAACTAGAGATGCTAAAGAACCAACTAAAAATTAGACATACACTGACTGAATTAAAAAAAAAATTGTACAGAGACCTAACAGCAGACTAGAGGAAGACAAGAATCAAGTCAAAAATTTGAAATATAAAGAATCAGAAAACACTCAACTGGAAAAGCAAGAAGAGAAAAGAATCCAAAAATGTGAAGATAATGTAAGGAGCCTCTGGGACAGCTTCAAGCGTACCAACATCAGAATTACGGGGGTGCCAGAAGAAGTGAGAGAGCAAGATACTGAAAACCTACTTAAATAAATAATGACTGAAAACTTCCCACATCTGGTAAAAGAAATAGACTTACAAGTCCAGGAAGCACACAGAACCCCATATAAAAGGAATCCAAAGAAGACTACACCGAGACACATCATAATTAAAATACCAAGAGCAAAAGACAAAGAGAGAATATTAAAAGCAGCAAGAGAAAAACAGTTCATTACCTACAAGGGAGCACCCATACGACTGTCAGCTGATTTCTCAACAGATACGATGCAGGCCAGACAGGAGTGGCAAGAAATATTCAATGTGATGAATAACAAGAACCTACAACCAAGAACACTCTATCCAGCAAAGCTATCATTCAGAATTGAAGGGCAGATAAAGAGCTTCACAGATAAGAAAAAGCTAAAGGAGTTCATCAAATCCAAACCAGTATTATATGAAATGCTGAAAGGTACTCTTTTAGAAGAGGAAGAAGAAAAACGTAAAAGATAAAAAATTATGAACAACAAATACATATCTATCAACAAATGAATCTGAAAATTAAGGGAAATGAAGATTTGATCAACAGAATAAACTGGTGAATATAATAGAATCGGGAGCACAGAAAGGGAGTGGACTGATAATTCTCAGGGGGGAAGGGGTGAGGGGTGTACAGGGAGAGACTAGACAAAAATCATACACCTATCGATGAGGTCAATGGGAGGGAGGTAAGGGTAGAGGGAAGGTTGGGAGCCGGGTGGAGGGGAACTATGGAGGGGAAAAAGAGAAATAAATGTAATAATCTGAATAATAAAGATTAAAAAAAAAAAAAAAGAAAACCGAAGGCTTTAGAGGCTACTCTAGGAAGTCTATGGTTGTAAGAGTATCATGGCCACTGTATGAGCATCAGTGTGTGTGTGTGTGTGTGTGTGTGTGTGTGTGAAAGAAAAGAAATGACAATTCTATACGAGGAATCTGAAGAGGGCATCTACAAGGGAAGAGGAATCTGAGTTGGCTCCTGAACTCTGGTGAAAGTGAGTGGTCGAGGGCAGGGAAGATCAAGGCCGAGGCATGGGGGTGTGAACACTGAGGCCGACACTAGCAGCCCACTGGACATGAGGTGCTTTGTAGGCTCTTTGCTAGGTAAAAATCAAACCATTATAAACACAGTTTTCATCTCAAGCACCAAATGGCTGCCTGGAACATCATGTTCAGTGGGAAGAACATCGTGACTGGGGTGGAGAGGAATGAAGCAGACCCTGATCTAGATCCAGGCTCAAAGTTTACAGATGAGGAAACTGAGGCCCAAAGACAGAGCTGACGAAGAGCACAGTCTGAATAAGAACCAGGTACCGTCTCCATGTTCTTCTCGTTCTGTGCTCCAGGATCCCCTGGCATCAGAGCCAAGAGCATTTAAGGTCACATTCATCAAAAAAAAAAAAGCACATTTCTCTAAGTCCTGAGTCAATTAATTAAGAGTCTTAAATTTATGGGTCCAAAACAATTAAGCTCTGTGGAATAAAGACCCTGGTGACTTCACCAGTGAGAAAAGATCGGTCTCATCTGAAGGTGCATCCCTGTAGAAAGTTAATCCAAATAAAAATCTTTCCCAGGTTGCTGCCCAAGCTGTCTGTTGTGCCGGGCCAGACGTCACACGTGGTCAGCTCACCTGTGAACAGTGTGGCCTCCGCTAGCTGGGGCTCTGATGAGGAGCCACTGTGACTGTCCAAGAAGGAATTCTCAAAGCTTCCACTTTCATCCTAACTGAACCTTCCAATCTGGAATAACACTCAAGACGGATGAGGCTGCTGGTTTGTCAGAAGTCCAAGCCCCATAACCATGATCTTTTTTTAGTTTTTAATTGGGGAGAGTCACTGGGGCTGAGCTACATTTTCCTCTCCTTTAACACAGATCCTGGAAGGCAATCAAACCCCTTATTTCTCACACATTCATTCTTTCTTCCAACTTGTTCTCATAAAAAAGGGGTTGGGGGGTGTGGGTACCTGTTGTTTTCATGAAACTGCCATTTTGCATCCTCTTTATATGGAAATCCAACTAGTCTGTAAGACTATGGATCACAAATTAAGTTACCTGGTATTTTAAGAGGCATGGATGCCACTTAAGTTTGAAGTCAGATTTTATTTTATATCTAAGTCTAACTGACACCTTTTAATTACATAGACAGCTTAAATGAAGCCTCAAGCATGCTGCAATTTCCACGTGTTTTCTTTTCTCTTTGATCTGCCTGTGAGGTGAAGAAGTAATCTTGCTTCAAGGAGGGGACAGAGGTGATTACCCTAAGTTACAGCCATATAATAGCACAGCCAGTGATATCAGTTTTATAAAATAAAGGGGATTTCTAAATAACAAACAGCAACCTAGTGTAGCAGTAACCCACTCTGAGGTCCATCCTCCCATTCTCTTCAATGTCCCAGATTTTGGGGGAAAGGAGGAGGCAGGACATGTGATCTAGGTTAAGCCAATCCCAACAAACACCTTGGGCCGTGAATGGTTTAAGAAAAAACAGATGACTCAGCCTGTCCAATCACAGTGAGCCTCAGGCTTTCCCCCCAAAACAGCAGGGACCAGAATCTGTTAACAGTGGAAACGAACACCTTTGTGGCACTTAAAAAGTGACCAAAGCCCTGTACAGTTGCTTTTAGCAACCAGACTAGAAAATACTGTCTTCTAAGAAAAAACACTTCTTGTGGCTAGGATGTGCAAGAACTGGAACTCGTATACACTGTTGGTGGAAATGGAAAAATGGAAAAACTGGAAAACGGCTTGGCAATTTCCTAAGAAGTTAAACATACGCCTACCATATGATCTAGTCATTTACTCAAAAACCAAGGAAATATATGTCCATACTAAGCTTGTACAATAATGTTCATAATGGCTTTATTTGGAAACAACCCAAACATCATCACAGAAGAATGTATAAACAAATTATGGTAAATCCATACGATGAAATACTGCTCTACACTAAAAAGTAATGAAATGTTGATACATGCAATAAGAAGAGTGACTCTCAGAATAATTATGCTGAGTAAAAGAAGATAAAGAGTATATACTGTATGGTTCAATTTAAGTAAAAGTCTAAAAAATGCAAACTGACCTATAGTGACATAGAACAGATGGGTGGCTGTAAAAGGGAGTGGGCAGGGAAGGATGAGAGCGAGAAGTGACAGAGGCACAAAGAAACTTTTGGGGCTGGACAGGTATGTTCACTATCTTGGTTATGGTCATGATTTCCCCATGTTTGCATGCATGCATGCATGCATGTATGTATATAACAAAAACTATCAAACTGCACAATTTTTTAACGTCATTCTGACAGTCAGAGACAACTTCTTTCAGAACAAAATAGGGGAAACATACCACCTGACTGGTGTTTAGAATTTAAGAATTTTGTCCTCAATTCAGCAGATACAATCACATCTATCACATATATCCTCTCCAATCAGGGACCTCTTAGGGGATGTCCAACTGCTGGTTTAGGCCCAATCCCACAGGCAGTAGGACATCCCTCTTGCAATCTGGGACGGCTGGCTCCTAACCGCTTACCTGCCTGCCTGCCTGATCGCCCCTAACTGCCCTCCCCTGCCAGCCTGATCTCTCCCCCAATGGCCCTCCCCTGCTAGCCTGATCTTGCCCCCAACTGCCCTCTGCTGCTGGCCTGATCTCATCTCCAACTGCCCTCCCCTCCTGGCCTGATTGCCCCTGATCTCACCCCTCCCCTGCTGACCTGATCACCCCTAACTGCCTCTGCTTCAGCCCCCACCACCATGGCTTTGTCTGGAAAGTCAGACATCCAGAAGATGGTTGGTTGACCCAGTCTAGTTAGCATATTACCCTTTTATTAGTAAAGATAGATTATATAGGATAGGATTGCTTAAATGGGGGGTGGGCGCTTTTTCACCCATATACACTATACTGCCACACTGGTCATTAAAAAATTGAACTGCTTTCTTACACCTTACACCAAACAGCTGTTACCCTTAAAACCCTGCCTCAGCCCCCACCTTAGGTTCTGACTTCACAGTTCACCCAGATTTGGTTCTGATTGGTCAGTCTCTATGCCAGTCAGTATCTCCGGGCCTAACTCTGGGTCTGATCAGAGAGGTGGGGCTGGTTAGCAGCTGGCCCAGGCTGCTGGCAAGGACCGGGGAGAGATAGAGAGAGAGAAAGAGGCAAGGGCTGATCAGCAGCTGCTATGGAGGCTGCAGATCAGATCCTGCTTCTCTCTCTGGGCCTTGCCAGCAGCCTGGGGTGGCTGTTGATCAGCCCCATCTCTCTCTCTCTCCATCAGCCTGCTCGCCAATCCCTGCCCACCTGAGACTGCTGCATGGGCAGCCTGGAGTTTGGTTGTCCCTTCAGTCGTTTTGGAAGTTACAGACCCTGGTTCTTCATATATAGAAATACACATACACACACACACACACACACACACACACACACACACATATATATGATCCCCACAATAAGTGTTAACATTTTTTCCTGGTCATAACTTTTAAGATATAATACAGCACTCTTAGCAACTTTCAACTATTAGAGGCCTAGTGTATGAATTCATGCATAGGTGGGTTCTAGCTGGCCCACCCCAATCAGGGCCAATTAGGCCAGACAGTGGGAGGGAACACGGGAGGTTAGCCGGCCAGCCCTGCCCCTGATTGGGGGAGGGGGGCGATCAGGGGTGGGACCAGTCAGGAGGACAATTTGCATATTAGCCTTTTATTATATAGAATAGTCACCATGCTATATAGTACAACCCCATGACTTATTTATTTTATAACTGGAAGTTTGTGCCTTTTTATATCCTCCTTACCCATTTTGCCTACCCTCCACCTCCTTCCTCTGGCAACTACAAATTGCATCCATCCATCAATGGATACTTAGGTTGTTTCTATGCCCTGGTTATCCTCCTATCTAATAAAAGAGTAATATGCAAACTGAACATACCTCTACTATACCCACAAGCCACACCCACCAGCCAATCAGGAGTGAGTATGCAAATTATCCCAACCAAGATGGCTGCAACCACAGAGAGAGCAGGAGGCTTGGGTTTCCCCGGCAATGAAAGAAGCCAAGCTTTCTGCCTGCCCTGGCCTGCCTTGGCCTCTGCTTAAGGCTACAAAGTTTCAATTATAGAAGATAAACAAATCCCAACAAAAATGGCGGCAGCCACAGAACTGGAGAAAGCAGGAGGCTTGAGTTGCCCCCAGCGATGGAGGAAGCCAAGTTTCTGCAGCCCTGGCCTGCCTTGGCCTCTGCTCAAGGCTACAAAGTTTTAATTATAAAAAATAAATTCCAGATACCAAGGCCTCCACTTGGGCCACTGGGGGGTGTGGCCAGCCTGCAAACCACCACAGGCCCCTCACCCTGGCAGCCCCATGCTCCAAAGGAACCCTACCCTGATCTGGGACATCCTTCAGGGCAAACCAGCTGGCCCGCACCCATGTACCAGGCCTCTATCCTATCTAATCCTCCTAATAAAAGAATAATATGAAAACACACAAGATGGCTGCCCCATGTGGTCAAAGATGATTGACCACATGTGAACACAATATGGCTGCCACAAGATGGCCAGCAGGAGAGGGCAGTTGGAAGGGATCAAGCCTACAAGGGAGGGCAGTTGGGGGTGACCAGGCCTGCAGGAGAGGGCAATTAGGGGCAAATAGGCTAGCAGAGGAGCAGTTAGGCATCTATCAGACTGTCAGGGGAATGATTACGGGGTGGTCAGGCTGGCAGGCAGAAGTGGTTAGGGACAATCAGGACAGCAGGCAGGTAAGCAGTTGGGAGCCAGCAGTCCTGGATTGTGAGAGGGATCCCAGATTGGAGAAGGTGCAGGCTGGGCTGAGGGACACATACTCCGTACACGAATTTCCTGTAACAGGCCTCTAGTTGTAAATAATGCTTCAGCAAACATGAGGGTGCAGATGTCTATTTCAAGTTAGTATTTTTATTTTCTTTGGATAAATACCCCAAAGTGGAACTTCTGCATCACATGGTAACTTTATTTTTCTTTTTTTGAGGAACCTCCATACTGTTTTCTATAGTGGCTACACCAATTTACATTCCTGCCAACAGTTCACAAGGGTTCCCTTTTCTTCACATCTTCATCAACACTTATTTTTCTTTTTGATAATAGACATTGTAACAGGTTGAGGTGATATCTCATTGTGGTTTTGATTGGCGTTTCCCTGATATTTGTGATGTCAAGCATGTTATCATGTACCTGTTTGGCCATCTGTATGTCTTTTAGAAAAATGTCTATTTAGATCCAGTGCCCACTTTTTAACTATATTGTTTTGAAGGGAGTTTGTTTTTATTTTTGCTTTGTTTTGTTGCTATTGTAGTAAAAGTTCTTTACATATTTTGGATAGTAATACCTTATCAGACATATGGCTTGCAAATATTTTCTCCCATTTGGTAGATTGCCTTTTCATTTTATTCTTGTTTTCCTTTGCTATACAGAAAATTTTTAGTTTGATATCATCCCACTTGTTTATTTTTAGTTTTATTGCCTTCTAACTGTACACATTTAATGTGCCGTTTGTTGTATGTCAAGTACATTCCAATAAAGAAGTTTTGTGTGTGTTTTTAAACAAAACTAAATACTTCTGGGCCTGGGACACCAACACCACAGTCCCCTAGACAGGGACCGCCAAACCACTGCAGAACGGGCTTGATGGGGGCCATAATGCAACTCTCCTAAAACTCACTCCTCTGTTGAAACACCCCCGACTATGTATGGATTTTAAGGGCAATGCGCTATTTCAGCAGTCTCTTGTGATATTTCCTTAAGAAATAAGTCCTTCACTTAGACAATAAGCAATTGACTATAAGTTCCCAGAGGCAGCTGTTTAAAGCTCTTTGCCTTTGAGAAACTCAAACCTGCCATGTTCACAAGCTACCCCATGGGAGAGGCCTAACATTCTAAGGTTATTAGCTCAGGAGTTTCAACATATACTTGGGAAGTGGGAGGAAGAAATTCTGCTAAGTGTGAATGTCTTTTGTCTTAATATCATCCTGACATCTTGAGGATGATCTGTTTTCTTTCTTATAAACTGGGCCCAAGCTTGTCTTTAAAACAAACAAAATAATAAAAGTAGGGTGCTTTTTTCTCTTCCTTTGGTCAAGCTCAGTAATGCACTGTAATAGCATGAAAATTTTAGATATACTTCTTATAGAGAGATGTTTCCAACAAACACACACAGAAAAAGGGAGGGGAGTGCAGAAAAATAATATATTTCACCATGAAACTAAAGAACTAAGATGGTACAAAGAGTTGCACACCCCTTAATGACTGCACATCTTCCCCCCACTGCTCCAGGCAATCAACACCCAAAATTTGGTGACCACTCTCATGAACAAATCTGTACTTCTATTACATTTGTGAAACTTTATAGAACAATGTCATAGTGGATATGTCTATCTTCCTGTAATTTGCTTTTTCTGCTCAACACTATTTGTTAAACTGATCCAGAGTGATACACTTGGAGATGCTGCTGGCACCGATCACTTCCTGGGACAACCTACCAACTCCAGCACAAGCCTTTCCTTTTCCTTTCTGCCCCCAGCAGACCTGACACGCATGGGCGCCCAACCTGGAAGTTGGAAAGAATTAATGCCTCCATCACTAGGGAACAGGAGCTGGTGGTCTCCAGCGTCCAGTCCTTCTCCAGGACAAGGCAGAGGCATTCTGCATACTTCTCAAGAGGTGCCAGGAGAACTGAGCTCTTGCTGCCCACAGCAGCAACCTTGATCATTCATCCTGATATGGTGTCTCCTTCCCTGTTCCATTGCTGTCTTTCTCTCCTACTTCCAGGGATCATCTCCTCAAAAAAGGCACCTCCACTTGGGTGCAGGTCCTTGTGGCCAGCCTCACTCAGGAGAACCCACCCTAAGTAGAATTCCAGTTTATCCACTTTTAATGCTCAAAATTCCCTTTTAATTGACACAATTTTTAAAGGAATGCCCTTTTTATGAAGGAGTGTTGTAAGAAATTAAGTTTTAAGTGATATTTGATGACAGAGAAATTATCACTAAATGATAGACTATAAAACTACGTAGTCTACATATACATGCATAGAAAATGAAAGGTAATATTAACAATTCCTTTGTTACCTTTGGACAGTGAAACTATAAGCAAATTTTCCTCTTTTACTGTTTTTTATGTAACCTTCCCATTTCTATGCAAAACATGTTCAGTTGACCTTTGAAAATGTGGGGGTGATGGGTACTGACCCCAATATATAACTCCACATGTGACTTTGAACTCCCCCGAAACGTAAAAAGTTCCTCAGTATCCATGGGGGACTGGTTCCAGGACCACCAGGGAATACCAATATTCACAGATGCTCAAGTTCCCTATGCAAAATGGAATAGACTAACACACACAGCCGGCCCTCCACAGTCACCGATGGATAAGAGCACATGTAGTTACTAAAAATAAATTGTGTATAATTGGACCTGCAAAGTACAAATCTGTGTTGTTCAAGGGTCAACTGTATGACTGCTAAATAGGAAAAACCAGTAAGTGCTATACAAATGACAATGGGAGGCAACCGATCAATATCTCTCTCTCTCCCACTCTAAAATCAATAATTAATAAATAAATAAAAGTGAGCAAATGCAGAGAGAAAATGTTAAGTGAAAATTAAATAGAGACAGCGATGAGACTGTGGCAAAAATAATGTCAGTGGCTCCTTTACGAATGACGAAAGTTTGGGAAACACAGGCATAGACCAGTTCTCCCATGGAACAGGCTGAGACAAGGAGGCAGCGCCTCTCCAAGAGGCCAGTGACGGCGAAAGCAGGCCCAGGACCACGGTCCAGTGTCTGGGTCCTGCCCTCTGCCTGGGACCCACCATCTTGCCAAATCCAGCTTGTTCTGGGTGGGTCACGGGACCAGAAACCCATGCCCAAAAGCAGAGCAGCTTAGCACCTGCTGATCATACTGATAACACCTAACTGATGGTCAACTTTCATAGCAGGCAAAACAAAAGCTATTGTGCAAATGTGTACATTTTTGCCCTGTCACATGGAAACGGCAACCAGGCTGACTAATTTCCCATCGTTAAACATGAATACTGCATTAATCACTCACTTAAAACCCTCACAAATTCTACCTTTGGGAGACGTGCTGTGTGTTCCCTGCCCCACGAGGGACAACCTGAAAATGACACTCCCCTAAAAGGCTGCAGTATGGGAAACGTGGCCCAACCCAGGGGACAGCAGGCAGCTCGTCTTTGAGAAGCAACTGAGGGAAGCAGGCGGTTACACAAGACACAGACAGATTCCTTTGGCCCAGCAAGGCTAGGACTAGCATATCCCTGAAAAGAACTGAGAACGAGGCAGCCCACACACACTTCCCACAGTCCTTGTGGGCTCAGGAGCCACAGATTTTGCTGTTGCCAGCCTCTGCCAGCCAACCAGGCCCAGCAACCTTGATGCTGTTTTATAGGGTGTGACCCCAGGAGTCCCGTTTCCAAGTGACTGTAAAAATGGTATCACCAGCTCTGTGACAGGAGGTTGGATAGTGTTGGGTTTAAGACCATACCAGGACAACAAAAATCCCGGGAGGTGGTACAGGCAGCCCCACCAGGGTGATTCAAATGTCACAGGGACTAGAAGGGAGATACAGTGGTGTCCTAGGCCAAGGCAGGAACAAGCCAGTCTGGAGGACTGTGTGTGGTGGGAACAGCAGGCATGCTCCCCTTTATTCCAGATTAAAAGTATACAAGGCAGTCAGCCAGCCTCACCTCTGGCACGGCTGCTCCCTTTTCAGCCTCCTTGATTAAGCCCTGAAAAGGGCAAGTGGAAGGTGTGGGGCTTCACAGCAGGAATGCCAAGGCTACCCCCTCAATAGCAGTAGCTGTCATTCACTGAGCACCTCCTATGCCTGGTGCTAAGTGTGCAGGAGGCAACCGATTAATGATCCTTTCTTATATTGATGTTTTCATCTTTCTCTCTCCCTTCCTCTCTGAAATCATTTAAAAAAAAAAAAAAAAAAGAAAGAAATGAGAACGAAGGACATCCTAAGACAGCGGTCACCAACCTTTCGAACCTCAGGGACCACCAGTAGTCCACGGGCCACAGGTTGGCGACCACTATTCTAAGAGACAAAAGGAGAAGATTAAAGAAGGTGGGGGGAGGGCAAAGGAGCTAATTAAAAAAAAAAAAATCGATCCATTAGTCCAGTGATCAGCAAACTGCAGCTCGCGAGCCACATGCAGCTCTTTGGCCCCTTGAGTGTAGCTCTTCCACAAAATACCACAGCCTGGGCAAGTCTATTTTGAAGAAGTGGCGTTAGAAGAAGTTTAAGTTTAAACATTTTGTCTCTCAAAAGAAATTTCAATCGTTGTACTGCTGATATTTGGCTCTGTTGACTAATGTGCATTAGTCAAACAAGACAAGAGGGAAAGTGAGGGAAGACATCAAGAATAGTTAGCACCTGCCTGGCTCAGGGGCTCAGCTGGTTAGAACATCGTCCTGACATGCCAAGGTTGCAGGCTCAATCCCCGGTCAAGAATCAACCAGTGAGTACATCAATAAAAGGAACAATAATAAATCCATCTTTCTCTCTCCCTCTCTCTCTCTCTCTCTCTCTCTCTCTCTCTCGCTGCTCCTCTTCCCCCCTCGCCCCCCCCCCCAAAAAAAAAAAATACAGTTGCTAAAAAAAAAAAAAGAATAGTTAGCACTTGTTTTCTACCCTAAAGGAAGCATGGCCAGAAGACCAGGAAATGCCTCAGGCCCAAGGTTCCTACCTAGGCTCCTCAAAAATCCAGGTCACTTTTCCTACAATAGCCCAGTAGGTATGAGGTATTTTTGACCAATATCCGGGTGTACTTCCACCCACCTCTTCCCTTTCAATATACGTAATTAGGTCACTTCTTTTCCAGTCTGAGGGGCCACCATGGGTCCAGGAATGAGGAAGAGGGAAGGAAGGCAGCAACCTGGGGCACTTACTGTCTTTCTGCCAACAGCTGTTCCAAGGCTTTACAGGGATTGTAACATTTAATCTTCAAAGGCATCAAGAGTGGGTACTATTATAGACTGGGACACTGACCCTCAGAGAGATCAAATGGCTTGCCCCAAGCTCCGAACTAGGTAAGGAGCAGGCTCTAACTAACTAGCACTCAAGCACACTCAGGAAAATCTGTATCCAGAAATGGTTGCCATCCATTTCCTTTGCCTCAAGTAAGCTCAAGGCAAGATGATTCCATGGGCCTGGTGTCCTGAGGCTGCTGGGGGAAAAAATGATGTCTCCAAAAAGCCAATAGCACGAAGACCTTAGGGATGCACATAATTTTCAGACTTCTAAAAGTTCCCATGCAGACAAGGGAGAATCACATTGCCCAACTACATTATATTAGGGGCACATTTGAGACATATTTAAATTGCTAATGCAGCTGAGAAACTAAAAGGTAAATGAAGTTCTATGCTGGACTAACCATTAGACAAGGTCACAATAGTTACCAAACATAATAACTATTATTAAGAGACACTGGCAGTCCCAATAAAAGTTGGTCGTGAAAACTTTTAAGTCAGAAAGTGGCTGGAATATTCCCACTCCATGGTTCACCGAAACATGTTTCTAGGCCAAGGGAGACTTGCAAACCGTAATAAGCCTCAATTACTAGTAAAACCTCCAATTTTAATGTTGGCCACAACTTAGTAATAACTCAAGGATGAATCTTGTTTCAACCATTAGTATGACCAAAATGATATCACAAAACATTTCCAAAACCACAGTCTTTTTTCTGAGAAAATGCATCTCCCTCTTCCCAAGTTGATCAAAAGGCAGCTGTAAGCAAAATTCCCCAATGCAGAAAGAGATATGTTAACATTCGTCACAAGTGATGTGTGTTTAATTTGTATTTCTTTATGTCCTTATAATTATTTTTATAAGTAACTACAAACGCAACTTTTTTATGTCAAAAAAACACACCTATTAGAAGTGAATTTAGAAGACATGTGGAACTGACGGTTTTCCTTGGGGATTAAAATCTCAGACAAGGATGTGAGTAATAGTCTGCCACGTATTCACTGGCTGATCTGGGTGTGCCTCAGTTTCCTTATCTTTATAACGGGGATTAAAACAATAACTGTATCTCAGGGATGTAATGAGGTTCCACTTAAGTTATTATTGAAAAGCATTTATCACAATGCCTGGTACTGTTAGGTGTTTGATATACCTTCATTATTATTAACAAAACTGTTACTAAGATTACAGTGAGTCTCAGGGGCTTCCTTTTATATTCATTTTCTGAACCTCACATGGCAACTTGGAAAAGTCTTTGTCCTCTAACAGTTGAGACAAATCATAGATGTTCAGAGAATGAAGTACCGACTTCTTTAACTTCAGCATCACTGTTCCATAAACAAGGTGTTTTACTGGGTCCCCAGACCCAGTTGTTCTCTGCACTTAATTCCCATTTCACTATATGCAAAGGACAACTATTTTGCACTTTCTGAAAGCAAATATATTATAAACAAAGTCAATAACTATGCTAGAGGCTGGTTATTTATTTAGTAAGTTATTTATAGTCCTACTAAGCACCAAGCTCAGAGCCACAAAGATGAACAAGTTATAGGAACTGTTCCTGGAGCAGTCATGTGGGTGTCCAGGAGAGGGCCTCATGCCTTCCACCCTCGGGTGTGATTGATTCCCCATGGATCTCAAACAAGAGTGCCAAGGGGAAAAACAAAACCAGGAGAGGCAGTGATCAGAGATACAGGCCCTGCAGGAAGTGTAACAGAACACCTGGATCATTTCCTGTCAAGGACTCCACCAGAGAGGCATTCCCCCAGGACCAGCCAGCTTGCCTCCTTTAGTGTAGATAAGGAATGTGACAAGCCACTGCCCAGGTGCTTGCAAGCCAAGATCCACAAGGCTCCTCCTCTCAGGACTCTGCCTGGATCTGCCTGGGCGGCTAGAAGTTCCACCTTGGGGCCCAGTCCCTCCCGGAAGCACATCCATGATCGTCCAACCTCCGCTTCTTCTGAGGAGGAATCTTATAAACAGAACCCACAACCCTGTTCAATTAACAGAACCTCGCCCGGCTGCAGTGGCTCAGTGGTTGAGCTTTGACCTATGAACCAGGAGGTCAAGGTTTGATTCCTGGTCAGGGTCCATGCCTGGATTGCAGGCTCGATCCTCAGTAGGGGCGGCGTGCAGGAGGCAGCCTATCAATGTTTCTCTCTCATCAATGATGTTTCCATTTCCCTATCTCCCTTCCTCTTTGAAATATATATATTCTTTTCTTTTTTTTTTTTTAATTTAACAGAACCTTGAAGTCACAAAGGCCTTTTGGGATCTGATCCAGGGCCTCCTCAACACCTGAGGTCCCCTTCGAGACAGGGCCTGCTCCTAACCTCTGACCTGCTTTACCTCACCAAGGGAACAATCACTTTGTTCTTGAGCAAGAAACACCATGCCCAGTGGAGCCCCCACGGGCTATAAAATACCAAATAACTCTTGTTTCCCTTGAACATCTGATAAGTCACTTCAGGGAAATCAGGGTGATTCGCACAAGCAGTGCAGGACCAGCATGATAAGAACGTGATTGTTTCCCTGGGGGAGCAGGGGAGATGGAGGAATCTGATCTTGGCCTCAGAGAAAAAAAACCCCGGCCTCCATGGGAGGCCCGCCTCTGCCTGGGTCACAAGCAGCATGCAGCCGACAGTAACACCGTTCCTATTGGTCAGAAGGAAAGCTGACTGCCCCTTGCCTTTTTAAATCTTAAACTCTGAATTTATGGGCCACAGCAAATTTACATAGTCCCTGCCACAAATCCCCACCCATTTCCCTATAGCTCAAAAGCCAAAATTCCACACTGTGTTCCAAATAATTCCAACCTCTTTGGTTGCCTTTATATCTGAACGGAAATTCCAGAAAAGTTGTCTGGCGTGGCAAAAGCTGACCAGCCTTATGAAAATACCCAAGAAAGGTGACCCATTTAGTCAAAAGAGCTTTCAGATCTCCATGAGAAAAGGAATTCATGCCAGCATAAAGGGCCCTCAGAGAGAGAGAACAGGAGTGCTGTGTTAACGCCCAGACCTTTCACCAAGCCAGCCCTGGGATGGGGAGCTGAGCACCGCGTGGGCCGGCCCACGGGCCAGCCTGCTCTCTCAGCAGGAGGCTGCAGGAAAGGAGCGTGGGGACATAAGTTCAGCTCTAGTGCACAGCACGGGGTGGCCCACAGGCTCCGTGAAGATGAACAGAGAGTGGCTGCCTGTGCCAGGGCTGGTGAACTGATAAAGGCCGAGTGCCAGCCAGGAAAGAAAGGTTCTGCTCACCAGCAAACACCACCCAGCACACGCTCCACGGGTTCATGTCAAAAGGTAGCGAAGGGAGGTCACTGACAGAGCACCGCTGTGTCAAAGGGCTGTCACCAAGGATCTCCGGATATAGCTGGTTCACAGCAAACCCCTCTAGGTCCCCAAGTGGTATTCGGTGAGCCCCACAGGGCTGTAGCCAAAAGGCACTCTAGGAGCACCTCCTCCTCACCTTGGGCTTCCAGGCCTCACAGAGAAAACCTCGCCTCCGCCTGTATCCCCAAAGCAGCCTGCAGCTGGTCCCCAACGTCCAGATCCACAATGAAGTCACTGTCCCTGGGAACCAAACGCAGGCAGGGAGAGGACTAGAGAGATGCCTCCAGAACCGGAGAGAAGGCCCCCTTCCAGGTCTAAGGTGCCAGGAAAGGTAAGGCAAATGGGCCAAAAGTAGTTTCGTTTTATAGTAGGAAAGTTCACATTACTCTAACTCAAATGAGTCAAGTTTCAAGCAAAATAAAAACAAACAGAACTACAGCAGTAGAAAGTCTCTCATGACAATAGGTCTATTTTACTCTACAAGCGTGGAACCCAGCTCTGACATTAAAACACACTTTACAGCTTGATGCAGGCAAGCATCGTGCCTGGCATGTGAAGTGAGGCAGATCCACGCATCAGTAGTCTCACCTGTGAAATGGAACCGATGTAAAACCACACACAATGCAGGGCTCCTAGTGAGGATTAGAACAAATAAAGGTAAGGCACCAGGACAATGCTTGACAGGCAGCAGGGATGGGAAAATACTGGGTATTATGTTAGAGATGGGTATGCACGCCTGGGTATTCGGCACACAAATAGCATTACCAGTGGGTTCGGTACCAAGAACAGACAAGGACTCTGCAGGAGGAAGACTGTCCTCTTCACCAAGCTGTCTACCTGAGCCAGGTTTTGATGGGGGAAGGGAGGAAGTCAGATGCTCTGTCAAAATAATTCAGTCTTGTGGCCAGGCTTGTCTAAGTGAAAAACCGAACTGCTCCTTTGCTTATAGTTAGTACGTACTAGGAAAGCTTCTTGACCAAGGACGTTCCACTGCACAGGGACTTGTCAAAAGGGGAACAGGGAAGGCAGATGTTCTTTGGTAAATTTTGTAACCAGACAATGAGCATTAGTAAAATTTCATCAAATTTTTTGCAGAAGAGGTGACAACCATCTATCTGTAACTTATCAAGTGAAGACATTTAAGACAACTGCTAGAAGGCTCTCAGAACAAGGGCAGCAACTTCATATAGAGCTCAGTATTTTTCTTGCAAAAAAAAAAAAAGAACAAGAAAAAGAAAAACTTGATGCTAAGTGAGCACGACTAAAAGCCCAATAATTCCACTCTTTCTAAAATGAAGACCTACTCTCATCTGCTGTTTTATCACTTTAGTCATAAAGAGAGCCACTTGGTTTTCTAATCATCTTTCCCAAGAAACTCTCTCCCTAAACACGCACTCAATTTCCCAAGAAAAGTGACCAAGGCACCTTAAAAACACAAGGCCACTTCCCAAGCCCCAGAAGAAAGGGGTACTATTTATATTCGGTGGTTATTGAGCATGTTTAATGAGTGACTAGGTTTACAACAGTACGTAATGTAAGATGGCTTCTAGTAGCATAAGGCCATTTTCATCATGGGAAGAGGAGGGGGTAGAATGCATTTGCTAGTAGATTGAAAGGGCTCTTTCCATTGGATTTATTTATTTGGTTCAACTTGTTCGAAGAAAGGATTATAATTACACCCAGCTCCTTAACTAAGGTAACTAAAGATGAAAACTACACGCAGAATTGTTCACCTGCCTAAGTCTAGTTAGGCTTCAGGTCTCAGCTTAACTGGCCATTCCTCCCAGGAACCCTCCAGACCATCCAGCCCACTCCAGCCTGAGGGAAGGTCATCCTCTCAACAGCAGGGTCCGCAGAGCAGACAGCAGCAGCTAGAAGCCGGCCCTCAGCCCTGACCTACTCAATGGGACCTACCTTTTTTTAAAATATATATATATGTATATTTTTTATTGATTTT
Organism: Lasiurus cinereus; assembly: GCA_011751065.1. Lineage (NCBI taxonomy): Eukaryota > Metazoa > Chordata > Mammalia > Chiroptera > Vespertilionidae > Lasiurus > Lasiurus cinereus. The sequence goes on from JAAGEH010000020.1 coordinate 14,288,562, forward strand.
TTTACAGAGAGGAAGAAAGAGGGGCAGAGAGCAAGAAACAATGATCCATCAGCTGCCTCCTGCATGCCCTCTGAATGTTCCTGCAACCAAGGTACATGCCTTTGACTGGAATCGAAACCGGGACCTTTCAGTCTGCAGGCCGACGCTCTATCCACTAAGCCAAACCAGTTTCAGCGGGACCTATCTTGGTAACTGTCTCTGGATGACTTGTGTGTGCCTAAAAGTTTGAGAAGGACACTCCCTGGTTACATGTCTCTCCTTTAACTGAGCAATGTGTGATGCAAGCCAGGGGCATGACTCTCATTATTCCTGTGGCCCTCGAAGTCCGTCTTTATATATATATATATTGATTTCAGAGAAGAAGGAAGAGGGAAAGAGAGATATTAACAATGAGAGAGAGTCATAAATTGGCTGCCTCCTGCACCCCCCGCCCTCCACAACCCGGGCATGTGACCTTGACCGGTACTGAACCCAGGCCCTTCAGTCCGCAGGCTGACACTCTATCCACTGAGCCAAACCAGCAAGGGCACAGTCTGTCTTTCATACATTTGTTGAATGAGGAAAGGAAGGAAGGATTTGGGGAGGCATCATCATCAGAGGTGAAGGGAAAGGAACAGCTATCACACCAGATGACAGCGCAGTGGGAGGACTAGAGAATAAATGGAAGTCAGTCCTGGACTCTGGTTCAAAAGCACAATGATGTTATTAATGATAATGCCAGCATCATGCGGTAGCTTAACCTAATCAAATATAGTGCTCTCACCAGCTCTAAGATACCAAGTATTATTCTCCTCCATTTTACAGATGGGGAAACAGGCTCAGAAAGGTGAAGGCAGCGGGCCAGAGTTGCACAGCTATTAGGTGGCAGTCTAGCTTCAGGCCACCCCCTGAATTCGGCTGTATCTAGCAGAGCCTAGTATGTGCAGATCTGGAGGCCATTTATAGGGAAAGCAGGATGTGGTACCTCTGACCATGGAGCCACTGCGGGCAGGGCCCAAAGGCTTGGAGCCCAAAGAGCAAGGAGCCATCCTCAACTAACCAGTGACACTGGCCTCACAGCACAGGACCAGGACCTGAGCAGGGATGAGGAAGTGCCGCGAGACACCATTTGGCTCCAAGTCAACGCCCTCCTTCAGCACAGACTCTCCAAGAATGAAGGCGGCTGCTGACTGGCATGCTGGCTCCCCATTGCTGGAGGGGCTCCGCAGAGGCCCGGCTGCCATCTGGAAGTGATTTGGCCCAGAGATTCCTGAGTGGGGTGGGAGGTTGGAATGACCAGCTACCCGTCCAGCTCTCGGAAACAAAGCTGTTGTGAATGGGCCCAGAGGCAGCCATAACACAGCCAGGGGTCATCTCCTTCCAAGGAGGGGCATGCTCTGGGCAGTCCATAACCTTAAGAGAGCAAACAGAATCAGCACTAGCCAAGCAAGCCCTTTCAGTGTGCACACCCTCCAGCGTGACTTCTGAGAGTATTCTTGGACAGTACCTGATGTATTTAACAAACACTCACAGAGCACTTGCCATGTGCCACAAATTGGTCTAAGCACTTCTTTAAGTGTTAACGTGTTTAATTTTTAATAGAGATAGGTACTGTCCCCATATTAGTGATAAGAGAACCAGCCCTGGCCCATGTGGCTCAATGGATACATCATCAGCCTGAACATCAAAGGGTCTCAGGCTCAGATTCCCAGTCAAGGGCATGTATCTGGGTTGTAGGTTCTATCCCCCTCCTTGGTCGGGGAACATACCAGAGGCAACCAATCAATGTGTCTCTCTCACATCAATGTTTCTTTCTCTCTTTTCCCTCCACTTTCCCCTCTCCCTTCCATTCTCTCTAAAAATCAATGGAAAAAATATCATGTGTGAGCATTAACCAAAAAATAAAAAGGAGAGAGGGAGGGAACAAGGGAGGGAGGGAAAATAAAAGAAAACCAAGGCACAGAAGTGTCTTAATTGCTATTTAGCAGTAAGTGGAATTTGAACAAAGAATTATTGCTCTTAACAAGAGCCACCAGGGCACAGGGGACACTAATGTGTTACTTGTTGCAAATGCCCCAAACTTGTTAATTCTAACAAAGCATGCTATTGTGCTAGTTACTTTTTAAACATTCTCCGGGTCTGAACTATATTGCCTAAAAGGCACACTGGCATTTTGCTAGGTAATTCAGAAAAGAGTAGAATTTAGGATTAGTTGTACATTATTTTGGTAGGACAAAAGGAAGGAAAAGGGCTAAGTGGCACGGTGGCCCACCACCCTGGAAACAGTGCCCAGTGACCCAAGGTCTTGGGAACACACACCCCATCTGCTCTGGGGCACTGGCCTGGCACAGGCACTTAAAGTAAACATTAGAGTCATACCACATCCTCTAAAAAGGCAAAAATTCATTTATTTTTTTCTGAAGGATCCAAAACACCACCACCCAAACTTCTAGGCAGCCTTGATTATCATTCCTGGGCTGGGAGACCCTTTTTCTCCAAGTTGGCTAGCCTGCCCAATGTCAGAAAGGTTTTTAGAAAAACAAGTAAATAAAACTGCCAGCTCTGGCAGACAGCTAGAATTAAATATGCTGAGGCCTCACTATGAACTGTCCAGGATACAACAAGAAACTGAAGAAAATCTTTGACTTTTGGATGGAGCCTAGGATGGGCCCACCTCACCTGAATTGCATTTGTGAATAAATAGCCAGGGCTATCTTTCGGTGAATTCTAAGGAGAAAAGCCAGTCCTCTGGGGGCTTTTGACCTTCCTTGATCTCAGAGTGGGGTGCCTGTACACAACTCTAATGACTAGCACCATGCATATTGTTGAGAGTTGTCCAAAGCATACAAATTCATTCAGATCCAGACTATGCAGTAAAACACCATCCACTGAGTAGCAGAAAAGTTCCCATCTCCCGACCCCCTCCCCATCAAAAAAAATCCGTGAAAACAGAGCAGCCAGTCCCCAAACAAATTCACCTGGACACAGGACAGAAGATGCAACTGATTCTGCTCACCTCCAGACCGACACTGATTTCATGGATCCTTTGTCACAGGTCAGAGGATTAGTCCTCTCATTCACCTAAGGACTTGGGGGTTCCTGCTGAGCTTGCTCAGGCCAGGCTACCCCAACATCCCAGACTTAACAGCCCTGTTGCAGGGGCTCTCTGGCCAGGGGAGAGGGGCTGTATTTACTCATTTTTGACCCTGGAAGGGAGGTCACTGAAGGTCAATTCAACAACTGGGTAGACCTGGGTTCCAGTCACCATTTACTTAGCAGGTGACCTCTGCAAGTTACTTCACTTCTGTTTCCTCATCTTTAAATAGAGATAAGAACACTAACATCACAGTTATAACAGTAACCATCACCTAAGCACCTGGTCAGGACTGGGGCAAGCCGGTAAGCTTCCCTGACTTGCTGAAGCAGCTCATTGTACAGACAAGGAAACCACCCTGAGAATTCGAGGTGGCGATCAATGAGGTGATCAACAGAACACCCTCCCATGCCCCCAAATCGGAGCTAGTGTCAATCAATGTCAGCACAGCAGCAACACAGCTAAGCAGTAAATACTTGAGCTCGATGTGACTTTTTGTCCTTCAGGGCTCTTACCCAGGACTGGCCCAGGAGCAAACGGAAGACACTTCAGGCTTTACCCCCACAGAAGTCCTGGCACTTAATATTCCCTCTCTCCAGAGGCTGGAAAACCTGTTTGCTTCTAGATCTTTCTGGGAGAGCAACTATGCAGCCGATGACGGGATTCATAAATGTGGTAGCACCCTTTGACCCAGACATGCTACTTTGGGGAATATGATCCAAGAAATCATTTAAAAGGAGAAAATAAAACAATGTAACTTGCGGTAGGAAGAAGCTGCCAACGCCCATAGGCCCACAACCAGGGAAGGGGAGTTAACCCTGGAATGTCAGCAGAATGGAAGGCCCTATGGCCTGAGTGGGTTCGGGAATGAAAACCATGAAGATTGAGTAGAAAACTATACCTAAGGGACCAGACAACGTCTAGAATGAGGCCCCAAGCTCAGGGCAATGATGGAAGCCAAACTGGGAGCAGCTGCAACCTGTGTAAACAGTTGGTAAATTAGGCAGCCCAGAATGTTCTGGCGCTGTGGTTTGGGTTTTTCATTTGTTTTGTTTTTAAAGAGATTTCATGTCATGTTTGGATACTCCTGGTTTACTTTAAGTTTCTTTGTTCGGTTAATTAAATAAATACACATTTTAAAACAAAGAAGAAGGGATCCCCATTGAGCCCAGACAGGACTTGAGATTCCTCAGAGGGGTTCCTCGTTTCTGAAAAGGAAAGAATTCCAGGAGAAGAATGTGGTTCTCTCCCCGTTATAGGCAGATACATGAGCATGCCACCCAGCTTCCCTCTGCACAGAAGCCACCCTTCATGGCGAGGCTGGCTGGGCGGTGGCAGCTGCCTGGGCCCAGGAAGCAGCCCTACCTGCCAGGACAGGTGTGGGGGAGGGAGAGCGGAGAAGGGAGGAGAGGCAGCCTACAGGGAACCCTCTTGGCTGGAGACAGTCCCAGCAGCCACACCCACACTTTCTTCCTGTCATGGGGGTCACAATAAGGCCTGGTTTCCTCAGGAAGAGACCTAGACCCAGGCCTGGGCCTGGGCCAGCACCTCTCCGGCAAGAACTCACTTGGCAGAACATACACATGCAATGTAAATGCACACACACGTTCCCTATATGCACATGCTGTGTGACAGCCCTCCCCTCAGCAGCCTGTGACCCTACTGGAAGTCCTCCCCTAGCCCCAGGTCCTAGTGGGACCTCACCCTCATTCTTCCTCCCCAGCTCAGGGTGTGAGGGACACAACACCAACTGCCTTCCCCCTCTCAGGAAGACCCCGGTGTTGGGAAGGGTGGGAAGAGGAAAGCAAAATCTCCTTTAATTGTCACCACTTCTTTCAGTTCTCAGCTGGACCCTCATGCTTCCACGGCTTGGGCAAGCGATTTAATCCTCTGGACTCCCTAGTCTGCAAAACGCATCTAACGCTCCAACACTCCAACCTGCAGGATGTGTAAGGACTGAGATAACCAGAAGGCTGTGGGCACACAGCACTCGTTGGTTTGGGGTCCCTGCAAGGCAGCAGTTCCCATTGCTACCACCATCTCTACAATGTAACTTCAGCCTCCAGAGCGGCCTCATCCGGCGGCGCCCAGCCAGAGCCGCACTGGGAGTGGAGCGAGCGAGGGCGACACACCCCCTGAGGCTCCCCTGCCCACCTCCAGGCCCACACCCATTCCTAGGCAGCGGGGGAGGGTACCTCGTCCTGGTCTCCACCTGGGCGGGGAGGCCTCAGGCGCAGAGAAAGGTCCCTCCCCAGGTCGCCTCCCCTGGCTGGCCTCCGAGCCAACGCCCATTCGCCGCGGCAGAGCGCACGGGTCTGGGCGCAGCGGGGTGAACGCTCCGAAGAGCAGCGGACTAGGGTCTCACTCCCGGGGAAGCGGACCGGAGGTTTCCAGTCCCCCGAGTTCCGGCAGGGGCATCCTCGGTACAGAGAAGTGCCACACCGCTTCCCGTGCGGCCCCAACTCAAATCCTCAACCCACAGCTCTCCAGAGACCCACTGCCAGGACGCACGGCGGGGAGCACTGCGGGCAGTTATCATACGAGGTCGCAGCCCAGGGGGTGGCACCACGGTTGGGGCCTAGGTCTGCTGTGTCCCCACAACCCCGGGGAGGACGCCCCCAGCCGCGGCGCGCACACCCAGCGCGCGGCTGCTGCGCGCAGTGAGTGGGTGCGCGGCAGGAAGCCGCAGCCTCCCGCAGGGGCGCACGCGGGGTTCGCCCGCCCGAGCCTGGCCGGGCAGGGCACTCACCGATGGACACGAGCTTGATGCTCTCACGGTCTAGGAACTCGAGCGCCACGGACACGTTCTCGAGCTGCATCTGGCGGAAGGTGGGCCGCTGGTGGTACTTGCGGTACATGCGCTTCTGGCTGAGCACCTCGAGCAGCGCGATGAGCCGCAGCCCGTCGCTCAGGTCAGTCTGCAGGTTCCCGATGCGCTTATTCACGCATTTGAGGTGCTCGTTGCACCAACGCGTGAACGTGTTCTGCTGGATCTTCTTCCACGGCGCGTCCTCCGCCAGGTCCTTTTCGGTTACCGGCATCCTGGCGGCGGGGAGAGCGCAATGCGCAGCGAGCAGCCGGGGACTGGCGTCAGAAGGCCAGGAGCCGAGGCAGCGAGAACCAAAGCGCAGGGGCAGTCGGACTCGAACTCGCTCCTACCGTGGCCGCGGCCGAGGCTGCTCTGTGGCCGCCTGCCCTTGGCCGCGCGAGGCGGCTGGCCCCGCGCCTGCGCACTGAGCCGCCCCGCCCCGAAGCCCCGCCCCTTCCCAACCCACCGGCGGGAGCTGCCGGGCCACAGTCGCCTCCTGCCGCCCCGGACAAGCATTGCGCGCCGCGGTCTCCGAGGAGCCTTGCACTCCGTGCTGACCCCCTGTGGGAATGGAAGTCGGGAGGGCGACCTCCAGATACTTAAGAAGGTCACCGTCCCGGAATGAGGGGACGTGCAGAAGTAGGAAACTGGAGAGAATGGGTGGGTCTTGGGAGAGGGGGCTGCACCTACAGGTTTTTAATTGAGCTCCTGTTGTGTGGTAGGCACTGCAGAGCACCGTGAAGGAAACAGACACTTATTATTCGTATCAATTATTATTCATAGCATTTATTGGGTGCCAGCGATTTTAATTCCCAAGAACCGATGGTAAATAAGGAACACATTCCTTAACCTTTAGTTCATAGACTAACAGGAGAGAAAAGTACGAATCACCTGTCACAAACAGCTTAGTCGTCGTCATAGAAATGAACAGTAATTTACAATGTACTACGTGTTTCCTAATGCTGCTGTAACAAATTACTAAAACTTTGTCTTAAAAAGTCACCCATATATTATCTTGCAGATCTATAAGCTTAGATGTCCCTCCCAGGTCTCACTGAGCTAAAATCAAGGTATTGGCAGAATGCATTCTTCTCTGGAGGCCCTAGGGAAGAATCCATTTCCTTGTCTTTCCCAATTTCTAAAAGCTTCCTGCATTCCTTGGCTGTGACCTCTTCCTCCATTCTTCAAACCGGCCAAGTCAGGCTGAGTCCTTCTCCCATTGTCACCTCTCTGGTTCTCCATAGTACATCTATCTCTAACTCTCTTAAGGACCCTTGGGATTACATTGGGCCCAGTTGGTTAATCTAGAATATTTTAAAATCGGTGATTAGCAGTCTTAATCCCATATGCAACCTTAATTCCCCTTTGCCATGTAAGGTAAAATTTATAGGTTCTGGAATAGAGGATGTGAATGTGTTTGAGGACCATTATTCTGCCTACCAACACCTGCTCTGTACTTAGGTTCTGTGTCAGGTGCTGGGATATAGCGAGACCCAGGCCAGAGCTTTGCTGTCAAGAGTAGTAGCTAGCATTATTTCAGTATCTGCCCTGCCCCTCTACCAAGCAAGAGCTGTGCTAAGCTGTTTCTTTGCTATTGGCCTCATTTGACTAGAGTCAACTGAGGTAAAGTGACTAGTTCAGGTCACACAGCACAAACAGGTCTTGAATTCAAGCCTGTAAGAGAAGCACAGGGAGCCCCTCTACTCAAGAAGGGATACCTAGCCCAGGGTTGGGGGAGGGGAGTCAGGGCAGGCAGGCTTCCCAGGGGGAAGAGGACCTGGCCAGGATAGAGGCAAGAGCTTCCAGCCCAGCAGTTTCCCAGGAGAAGCCAGCAGATTTCTGGTTGTAGCAGGTCATTTGTATATACTGCTCAAGTGCTTTGTTCAGGCAGAGTGCATTACCTGGCCATAGCCCTAGCCCATTATAGGAACATTAGAGGCCCGGTGCATGAAATTCATGCTCGGGTAGGGTCCCAAGTCTTGGTCAGCGATCAGGGATGATGATCAGGGCCTTCTGTTTGCCCTTATTTAGATACTTAAATAAGTTCTGCATGTAAATATCCAGTCCAGCTCTAGCTGGTTTGGCTCAGTGGATAGAGGGTTGGCCTGTGGACTAAAAGGTCCCAGTTTTCGATTCTGGTCAAAGGCACATGCACAGGTTGTGGGCTCAATCCCCAGTAGGGGGACGTGCAGGAGCCAATCAATGATGCTCTCTCATCATTGATGTTTCTATCTCTCCTGCCCTCTCCGTTGCTCTCCGTTCCTCTCTGTTCCTCTCTATATATAAATGTCTCTGAACTGAGACATCTTGTCTTAAGATGAGCCTCCTGATTCTCTCCATTCAATCAAAAGCTTAGGAGTTCTCTAGTGAGCAGTCTATGGGGATGAAGGAGACTAGACAACCATGGTGGAGGGTGGTGATCAGTGACTTCAGAGACAAGGAGAGAAAGCAGACAAGGCCTTCAGATAGCTCTTTATCGATATTTGATAAAAGATGAGGACCAAACTACTCAAGCTAAGCATTTCTGCAGGGAGCATTTTAGCCAACACATTCCAGTTTTGCATGACAAGACCTTCATTTAACAAATGCCTAATCCCTGTTTTCCAAATTTTTTCCTTGCCATTTGATCTCTTGGTAGAACTATGCAGAGTGGGAACAAGTAAAGAAGTGAAAAGCACAGTCTCTGGGTGTGAATTCAGACTGTTCTGGCTCTGTGCCCTTGAAAAAATAACCTCTGCAAGCCTCCATTTTCTCATCTAGGCAATGGAGATAACCCCACTCCTGGGCTATTAGATAATGCAACCAGAGTGCCTGGCACACAATCAATGCTCAACAAATATTGCTGGAAACCAGGCAAAATTAACAGACTTCACAACCAGCCCTTGAAAAATCTGGAATAAACTCCAGTCCTCTGTAAGAAGCCCTGGCTCCCTCCACATCTTTTACCCAGATATTGACACCAGTCTGCCCCAGCCCCGAGAGATCGTGGTGAGAATAAGCTGACCAAGAAAATGTAAGTATAGCAGTAAGCGCTACAGGTCACCTCGGACCTGACAAGACAGTCACAGATGCACAGATGCCTCCCAAGGAAGAGACTAGCTGAACCTGAGGATCGACCCTGGGTGAAAGAGGGAGCACTATAAGCCTACTTCTCAAAGGTGCAGCAATTGCCAAATCAGCCCACCTGCATAGAGTTGGGATGGGTTCTTCTAATCAAGCATGTGTGCTTATATAATAGCTCCCTGGATCCCACCCCCTACCTTTGCTCATAGCTTTGCCCTCTGCCAAGAATACTCTCCTCACTGCCCTCCAACTTGGGGAAATTATGTCCATCCTTTAGTCCCCTCACTCTCACAGCTTGTTCGGTCACAATGCTTGTTTTTTGCTCAAGTTTAGTTGCTGTTTTCTGTGGTCAGTGACTGACGGAGGAAAATACCACCTCCGTCTCCTTGCCGAGTATAGTCTGGGGTTTAAGACCTAATAGAGCCAGCACTATCCAATATAAATGAGAGCCACGTTGTCATTTTAAACTTTCTAATGAAAAAAGACACACAGGTAAAATTAAATATATTTTAACCAATAGTAAGATGACCAACTGTCCAAGTTGGCCCAGGACTAAGGAGTTTCCCAGGATGCAAACCTTTCATTTCAGTGCTAAAAGCAAAAGTGTTGCCCTAACCGGTTTGGCTCAGTGGAGAGAGAGTATCAGCCTGTGAACTGAAGGGTCGCAGGTTCAATTCTGGCCATGGTCAAGTACCTTGGTTGCAGGCACATCTCCAGCAGGAGATGTGTGAGAGGCAGCTGATCTATGTTTCTCTCTCATCGATGTTTCTAACTCTCTATCCCTCTCCCTTCCTCTCTGTAAAAAATCAATAAAATATTTTTTAAAAAAAAAAAGCAAGAATGTATCTGGCAAAATAAGTTGATCACCCTGCTGGCAGTGAAAACTGCACCAAGTGTTAGACTGGACCTGAGTTCTGGCTGAGAAAGAATTCAGAGACTAGACTCAAACTATAAGAGAATGTTTATTCAGAATGTCACAGAGGTAGGAGAAGTGAGCAGTAAAAGAAATGGGGTCAGGAAACAAGTTAAGAGGCAAAAAAAGAAGGGCCTTTGGAACTTAGGAGAAAGGTAACGGTAACTCCCCTCGGGAGCAGAAGTGGGTGGGAGGAAGAAGAAAGGGAGGGGAAAGGCAAGCATGTGCTCTTGGGAGCAAGAGCTGATCTGGGTCCTCTTTTTGAGGGTACCTCCAGAACTCAGAGGATGATCCCAATAGAATATTCATCAGCTTTCCAGGTGTGTCCTTTTAGAGCTGAGGTTTCTACTGATTGGTCGGCAGTCTTTAGTCAATGTAGTTGATCCTGATGTCACCCATGGCATCGCTGGTCTGGTTTTGCTGCTTTTCTGGGCCTGGAGCTGAGGCCTTGATGTTATCCCTACGGTTACCGTGTAAGGGAGTGGTCATGCAAGGACCTGCCTGGGAGTCACTTGAGGCCACTCTTCCACCTCTTATTCCTCCTCCAAGGGGTTTACTGCATTACTAGTGACATGCCAGGAGAGGAAAGGTCAGGGGTCTAAACCAAAAATGCTAAGGGAAGAAAGGTTACCCTGGAGGTGAGTTCCTTGTTTTCCAGTTGTGCCCATTAGGCATCCAAAGCTTTCTGCCCTGAGGAACTTCTGCACCTGGCCCATTGTCCTTGCTCATGTCTATCTAACTGCCTACCACAACCCTATCCAACATATCCAGAAAGTTATAATTTCAATATGCAATCGATATTTTATATAGATCACAATTCCGACTCGGCATATTGCCAAGTGTTCAATAGTTGCCTTTGGCAACTGCTGGCTCTCAAATTGGACAGTGACGGATAGAGATATGCTTGATGTAAAAATAAATCAATTTACAACCTGGAGATCCCAGCTCTCACCCGGGCCCTGATCTTGGAACTTCTTCCTTAGATGTGAAAACTACCTCCATGTTAGGTGTGATCAAATGATCAAATCAATATCCCTTCCCCTCAGAAACTGACCTTTAGATCATTTCGCAACTGATACTCCCTTTCTCTGAGACCACATTCCATTTGCTAAGACCATAACTTTCCCCTTAGAACTTGCCCAGGATCTGGACCTGCCCAGAGTATTCCCCACCAAAAAAAGCCCACTTGGGGGCCTTTAAAACCTCTAACTCCCTAATCCCTAGATGCTGATGCCATTTGGGGGCTCAGCCCATCTGGTTCCCAGATGACATAATAAATTTATAAATTTTTTTATCACTTTCCACCTCCTGTGTACCTCCCCAGTTCTGTTGGGGGTCCAATGAACCTGCATTCTGTGGTTTCTCGGCATCCTGGGGTCCACTACTATGTCCGGGTATTCAAAATTGTAGAAATAATAATAGAAGCTGCTATTTCTTGACTACTGACATTTGATCATCAGGACAACCGCAGGAGGTGTGGTTATTATTCCCACTTAACAGGTAGGAAACTGAGGCTGAGAGGATGAGTCATAAGCCTAAGGTCAGAGTGACAAAGACTGGATACTAAGGAAGGGCCAAGAAAGGTAATAGTCATGATTAAAAGCAGGGACTTAGGGCTGCCCCTGTCTTTGTTTCGAAATTTGTAAACTACATTAACAATACACTCCCCAGGAGTCTCTGCCCTGAGTGGGTCTTCCTAGGGCCACTGGGAGTGTGTGGGTTTCTGACTTAGTGCAGGAAAGATTTCATAATACAAGCTCAGGTGGTTTTTAGATGTTTATTAAAGTGGAGGACAGTGAGACAAGAAAGGACCTAGGACGGAAGAAGCAACAGGAGAGAGACTAGTGGGGAAATGAGCCGAGGCTGGGTTGCTTTGGCTCACTAAGAAGTCAGAGAAAAGGGGGCCTTGGAGACAGGTGCAGGAGGTTAGCCCAGGATGAGCTGTCTCGGCCCATTGCTCCATGGTTGCAAGTCTCATGGGCTCCCTTAGGAGTTAGCATTAGGAGATGCGTGCCTGTGGGGAAAGGAATAGGGGAGGATGAAGGGAAAGGTACAGGCATGCTCCTGGGAGGGAGAGGGCACTGGGACCTTTGTTTTGAGGCTGGGAGTTTAGGGGTGTTCTTAGAGGAAGATCTCAATAAAATATTAATCAGCTTTATGCTGATGTACCAAAATGAGATTTTTCCCCTTCATCTTTTTTATTTTTATTTTTTTATTGATTTCAGAGAGAGAGAGAGAGAGAGAGAGAGAGAGAGAGAGAGAGAGAGAGAGAGGGAGAGAGAATATCATGGATAAGCTGCCTCTTGCACACCTCCTATTGAGGATTGAGCCTCCAACACGGGCATGTGCCCTTGACCGAAATTGAACCCGCTCTAGCCACTGAGCCAAACTGGCTAGGGTTCTTCATCTGTCCTTGAGTGTGGTTGGCACAAACGGCACTAATTACATTGCTGCCATCTGTCTCCCTGAGTAACATGATTTAAGCTATTTACCCTCTTGTTGGGGAGGAGAAGTGCAAACCATTTATTAAGTGCCCTTGGTTTAGAGAAGATAGGATTTACTAGATGATTGCAAACTGCTTGGTTAACTCTGTCCCAGTTCCCCTGACCCACTTGCTCTGGTTTACTAGCCTAGCTCAAGCCACATCAAAGAGCAAAGACAGAAAGTTCCAGATTTAGAAACCTGCTTTCCAAAGGGAACAGAGCTGGAGAACCAGGACTTCCAAAATAAATGCATGTCCTACCCAGGGCGGGCCTTCTTAGTTGTAATTTTACACCAAGGTCCACACCCTGCCAGAAAGGAAAGAAAGCAAAATACAAATGAAAATACTTGCCTTCTTCCATCCCCTAGGGCAGTGGTAGGCAAACTGTGGCTCGCAAGCCACATGTGGCTTGAGAGCCGCTGTTTGCGGACCAATGAGATAGGGGCTTAATCACAAGGAACAACAACAGCCTGTGATTATTGGAATCGAGAGTCTAGGTCAGTGGTCGGCAAACTCATTAGCCAACAGAGTAGCAAACCCAGTGTAGCTGAGAGTGGCAGTTTGCCCACCACTGTCCTAGGGAAAGAGGTGCTGATTTTCTCAGTAGCTTCTTCCCTGGAGAAGTGGGAGGGTCACCCTTTACCCCCAACCCCACTGCATAAGTCCCTGGAACATGTGGGTGGGGTCCTGGGAGAAAGCCCCTTCCAGCAAGAAGAGGGCTGGGCCAGCAAGCCTCGCCCGAAGGGTGAGACAAGGCACTTGGAAGGCCCAGGGACCCACCAGCCTGCCCTGCCCTGAGAGGAGGTGGGGCTGGTGGAACGCAGGCTGCAGGGGGAAGACACAGACCTTCCCCACTTCTCCCACTCACCCAGTGCTGGGGTGGGGCTCAGAATGGGCTTGCTGCGGTTTTATCCATATTATATCCTTTGATCCCACCACTACAGTCAATGACCACTTTCTGGAGTCAGGCCCTGAGCTAAGCATCACATGTCCATGAGTGATCCTTTTAAATCTGGAGAATACTGTGAACTTGGTGCTCTAATTAGCATGCCCATTTTACAAGTAGAGAAACTGAGGCTGCAAAAGAACATCAAGTCATTTGCTCAGGGTCCCTTTGGTATTAGTGTCAGAGTCTGGATTCAAACCCTGGTCCAGAGGCCAGTTCTGAGTCTCTAAGCTCTCAGCCTCTCAGCCCACAGCCCTGACTGCCAGAAACACAGTTTGCCTGGCAATGGTGAAGGAGTGAAGGTGGAGACCACGATTCACGGGTGTCTGTGTGTTGTTCACTCAGTAAGGGGAATGGGGGAGACAGAGCCGGCTAAGGGCATGACTTCCTCTCTCTGGGCCTTCCCAGCCCAAGGTGGAACCCAGGGCCAGAGCCTGCCCTAGAACCTTCCTGTCTTTCTGGAATCTCCCCCCCCCCCCTCTCTCTCTCTCTCTCTCTCTCTCTCACACACACACACACACACACACACACACACACACACACACACTAATTTGCAAGGGACTGAGCCCTCTTCCTCCACCTAGTCAGACTTGGGCTTTTTTGGAAGATTTATGTGTGGGTCCGGTTTGTTTTTTTTAAAGTGCAGACAAATGCCACAGAGCACTTTTCTGCTAAAGAAAACCCTGTCTAGCCACTGCTCACCTGCAAACCAGTCTGCCTTCCAACTGGAACAAAGCCCTTTGTGGCCCGCAACTGACAAAGCCCTTTCCATCCTTATCTCGCCTACGCCCCCCTGCTGTGCTCTCCAGCCAGCGTTACTATTCTTATTCTGAGGCTCAAGGACAGGGGCAGATTGTCTACATCCCCAGGATCTCATGGAGGAAAGGCAGTTGTGACCTCTCACTGGCAGCTCTGCAAGGGTGAGTGACCTGCTCCTCGTCACACAGTGCCAGCGTCCGAGCTCAGGGCCTGTCTTCTGACTCTAGCACCTGCCTCTGTTGCTCCTCTGATATCCAAGGCAGCCTTGTTTCTACCAGCACAAATGCCCCTTGCTGGTGGGTCCCTCAGGTGCACGCTGGCCTTGCTTCTCGAGTGTGGTCCCACCAGCAGCTGGGGCAGCACTTGGGCTGTGCAGAATTTTGGGCATCACCCAGACCTGCTCAATCAGAAGCTGGGGTTTAACAAGATCCTCTGGGTGATGGAGGGCTCGTTCAAGTGGTAAATTCTGTATCTTTAAAAAGAATGTGATGGATCTACTACCGGTTAATAATGGGGGGGGCAGTAATCAAAGAAAAACACAATAATTTCAAGAGAAAGATCAAAAGTGCTTTATTCGAAGTAATGTCCATCGCTAACTACACATTTCCCCCCTCTTTCAGGTAATTTATGGATACTGTCCCAATAGAATTTTTCTTGTTTTGAGGCAAACCATTCAGAGACCCAATTTTTTACTTCTTCGTATATTTTGAAGTGCTGCTCAGAAAGTGTGTGTGCCATCGATGGGAACAAGTGGTAATCTGAAGGAGCAAGGTCTGATGAATATGGCAGGTGGGTTAATACTTCCCAGGCAAGATCTTTTAACTTGTCTTTAACTGGTTTTGAAGTGTGTGATGGTGCCTCATCATGAAGCAAATTACTTTGCCGTGTCTTCTGGCACATTCTGGTCGTTTCACAATCAAAGCATGGTTCAAATTGATTATTTGTTGTTAGTAGCGATCAGTATTAACATTTCACCTGGTTTTAGAGCTCATAACACACCACACCTTCATGATCCCACAAAATGCTGAGCATTTGTCTTCTTTCTGAAGCAATTTGGCCTTGCAGTTGATGTTAATGGTTGACCTGGATTAACCCATGATTTTGTGCATTTGAGATTCTCAAAATAAACACACTTTCCATCACCAGTCACAATTCAATGCAAAAAGACTTTCTTTCATGCCACTGAAGCAACATTTTACTGATGACTTTTCCGTTGTCCATTTGTCTCTCATTAAGTTGATGTGGCACCCATTTTCCTTCCTTTACAATTTTTCCCATTTGCTTGTAAATGATCAGAAATTGTTTGCTGCAACTTGTTTTTGAGTTTGACATGCATCTTTATCTAATAATGCTTTTAATACTTGGTCTTCAAACTTTTTTGGTTGAACTGGATGGTCTGTTGTGTTTTTTTTAAATTAAATCTTTATTATTCAGATTATTACATTTGTTTCTCTTTTTTCCCCTCCACAACTCCCCTGCACCCAGCTCCCACCCCTCCCTTTACCCTTACCTCCCTCCCATTGACCTCATCCATAGGTGTATGATTTTTGACCAGTCTCTCCCTGTACATCCCTCACCTCTGAGAATTATCAGTCCACTCCCTTTCTGTGCTCTTGATTCTATTGTATTCACCAGTTTATTCTGTTGATCAAATTTTTAATTCACTTAATTTTTAGATTCACTTGTTGATAGATATGTATTTGTTGTTCAAAATTTTTTGTCTTTTATCTTTTTCTTCTTCCTCTTCTAAAAGAGTACCTTTCAGCATTTCATATAATACTGGTTTGGAGTTTAACTCATTTGGCTTTTTCTTCTCTCTGAAGCTCTTTATCTGCCCTTTAACTCTGAACGATAGCTTTGCTGGATAGAGTATTCTTGGTTGTAGGTTCTTGCTATTCATCACGTTGAATATTTCTTGCTACTCCCGTCTGGCCTGCATCATTTCTGTTGAGAAATCAGCTGACAATCGTATGGGTGCTCCCTTGCAGGTAATGAACTGTTTTTCTCTTGCTGCTTTTAATATTCTTTGTCTTTTGCTCTTGGTATTTTAATTATGATGTGTCTTGGTGTAGTCCTCTTTGGATTCCTTTTATATGGGGTTCTGTGTGCTTCCTGGACTTGTAAGTCTATTTCTTTTACCAGATGTGGGAAGTTTTCAGTCATTATTTCTTTAAATAGGTTTTCAGAATCTTGCTCTCTCTCTTCTTCTGGCGCCCCCACAATTCTGATGTTGGTACGCTTGAAGCTGTCCCAGAGGCTCCTTACATTATCTTCACATTTTTGGATTCTTTTCTCTTCTTGCTTTTCCAGTTGAGTGTTTTCTGATTCTTTATATTTCAAATTTTTGACTTGATTCTTGCCTTTCTCTAGTCTGCTGTTAGGTCTCTGTATAATAGTTTTTATTTCAGTCAGTGTATGTTTAATTTCTAGTTGGTCCTTTACCATGTCTAGTTGGATCTTTTCCATCTCTAGTTGGTTTTTTTTCATCTATGTTGGTCCTTTTTCATCTCCTCTTGGGTCTCGATAACTTTATCCAACTTTTCTAGGATATTCTTAAAAAACCTTATAAGCATGGTTTTGAATTCTATATCCAGTCGTTTGTTTTCCTCCATTTCTTTTGTTTATGATCCCTTCCCTTGTCTCTGCATTTTCACTATGCTGGGAGAACTTCTGTGTTGGATTCAGCCTTATGATACAAGAGTTGCAAAACTACAAAAACCTCTCTGTTGAGCTTGGGATGGGTGGAGTCTCAGGGCTTAATGGACCGCCTTGCCTTCAGTCGGCCCTGCCCTCCACGGCCCCTGAGTCTCACTTGACTGGGTAATCACTGGAGTGGTCCCTGTGTGTGTGCACGTGCTTGCTCTCTAGCAGTGCTTCTAGACTGCTGTCTCTCCGGCTCCCCTGCACTCCAGGACCACACGAGTCTGGGTCCCCAGGGTTTCGCCTGAAACTGGGGTTTAGTGCAGTTAGAAGTGGCACAGTTGGGAGGGTCTGTCTCCCACCCACTTGTCAAAGCCAGTGGCTCAATCAGCAGTCGGTCTGCTGCGTGCAGTGCAGTATGCGCCACCAGACTCCCCTAAATTTCCGTGCACTTCTCCCTTTTCACAGTCCAAACTCTCCCCCCCCACCCCACCCCTGCGTATGAGTTTTGGCTGGATCTGGGGTTTAGTGTTGTAGGATAAGCAGTTCAATGCCTTTGAGAGTCTCCATCTCCCTCCCACCAGAGAAAGCCAGCCAGGTTCTCTGGCACCCGCTCTCTCCAAGCACGCGTCTCCGTACCTCAGCTTTTTGCAGCTCCTCTGGGTCTCTGTGAGCCCCTCTCTTTCCTTCTAGTTGTAGAATTTCCACTCAGCCAGCTTTCCTGTGGTTCTGGATGATGTCTGTTCTTTTAGTTGTAGTTTTGAAATTGTTGTGCGAGGCAGCTGTGTAGGTGTTTACCGATGCCGCCATCTTGGATTCCTCTCTGAACTGGACGTTCTTTTCTTTTCTTTTTTTTTAATATATTTTATTGATTTTTTACAGAGAGGAAGGGAGAGAGATAGAAAGTCAGAAACATCGATGAGAGAGAGACATTGATCAGTCGCCTCCTGCACACCCCACAGTGGAGATGTGCCCGCAAGCAAGGTACATGCCCCCGACCGGAATCGAACCTGGGACATTTCAGCCCGCAAGCCGACGCTCTATCCACTGAGCCAAACCGGTCTCGGCTGAACTGGATGTTCTTTGTCTTTCATGTCAAAATCATCACTTTTAAAGCGTTTAAACCAGCGTTCATGAATATCTTGAGATGGAACATGTTCACCATAAGCTTCCCGAAATATACTTTTCCTTTGAAATAAAGTAATGAATTAAAACTTCTCACAAATGCTCTTTTTTTGGCACAAAATTCAACATTTTTAAGTGTAAAAGTATCTATAATGTTAACACCTTCAGCAAATTTGACATATGAAGTTTTGAAGCTTGCTGTCAATACAACAAAATAGCATACATACTAAATGGGATATATATCAAGATATGTGTAACTCCATCTATTGGGGGGAAAAATCTGCATTATTAACTGGTACACTGGTACATAGACTAATATGGAAAGATCTTGGCATTTATTGCTAAGTGTGTGTGTGTGTGTTGAGGGGGGAGCAAGCTACTGACCAACATGAATTTGTATGATCCAATTTGTATGCACATGTATAAAATACCAGTAACACTAATCTGTGTTAATTCTGTACGTGCACCAAGCTGACCGCCAGGCAGCCTATGAGGTGCCAGTCTAGACGGGGAGCTCAGACGGCACTGAACTAAACACGAGATCAGTTTCTTAGGCTTCTACACAGGACAGACCCATGATCAGAGGCAAAGCGCATCCTCTGGGAAAAATGGGAACGTTCTTTTCCTCAGCCCTGGGGCAGCGTTGGCCCGGGCCACCAAGCCTGAGTCCAGCTAGGAGACAATTCTCTTGGGTCTTTGGCCAGGCCAGCTTCGTCCTTGGTCCCTGCTGCTCCAGGACCTAGAGTTTTGTTAGTGTGACACCCAATCCTACACCCTTTATTTCAGCCTGAAAAAGCTTAACAACTACGATTCCAGGACCATTCCAAAGAAGTTGAGAGGTCAGGTTTCACTCGGTGCATGTAATAAATCCTTTATTTTGAAAAGAAAGAAGAATGATATATTTTATTAACAGAAAACCAGTTTCTCCACAGCCTGCCTAAGTAAATTTTGAACAACTGTTTTTGCAATATCAGGTTGAGGGCATGCCAGATTATTAGCCTGCCCAGGGCACCTCATAGCCTCGGTCTGGTTCTGTGTGTGGACAAGAAAACAAAGGAACCCTGCAAGATTTATAGTAAACAGTGAAGCCGTCCAGTCCCTAGGAGGTAGAATTATAAGAACTTTTACTTTCTACCTTAAGGACTTTTCTTTCTGCCTTAAATGTTTAATGTTGAACACACACTGTTGATGGGGATATAAAATGGCATACCTGCTATGGAAAGCATGTTAGAATGTTACACATAGACCTACCATATGATCCAGCCAGTCCACTCCTAATTACCCAAGGGAAATAAGGCGTGTGTGTATAAAAACTTGCACTTGGATACTCATAGCAGCTTGATTTGTAACTGCCTGAAACGGGTAATGACCCAGTGGCCCATGAGCAGGTGAATGGGTGCACACACCGGTACAGCCACAGTGGTCACGAGTTAGTACTCAGCAGTAAAAATGAAGGGCCTACTGAGACATCCAGCAACAGCTGCATCTCAAAATGACCATGCTAAGTGAACAGAGCTAGACAGAAAAAGAATACACACCGCTTGGCTCCATTTATATACAACTCTAGGAAATGCAAACTAGAGTGAGAGAAAGCAGACCCTAGTGTACCTAGGGATGTCAAGGGTAGGGAGGCAAGGAGCACAAAAGGGTCTGAGGAAACTTCTTTAAAAATATATTTTTGCCGAGACCAGTTTGGCTGAAAGGTCCCGGGTTCGATTCCGGTCGGGAGCATGTACCTTGCTTGCGGGCACATCTCCAGTGTGGGACATGCAGGAAGCAGCTGATCAATGTCTCTCATCGATGTTTCTGACTTTCTATCCCTCTCCCTTCCTCTCTGTAAAAAATCAATAAAAATATATTAGAAAAAAATATATATATTTTATTGTTGATAGTATTCCAGATATCTCTCATTTCTCCCTCCCTCCCTCCCCTCCTCCCAGCCCCTTCACACCCACCCAGGTCTTCACCACCCTATTACTACTGCCTGTGTCCATGGGCTATGCATAAGTATGTATATAAGTTCTTTGGTTTATCTCTTCTTGTCCCCCCTGAGGAAACTTTTTGAAGTGATTCTTAGGTTCCCCATTTTTTTTAAAAAAAAAAACAGAACATGATTATATTTAATACACAAGTTTGATACAACCAAAATATTCCCCATTTTTATTGTAGTAATTGTTTCGTGATTGTGTGTGTGTGTGTGTGTGTGTGTGTGTGTGTAAAAATCAAATTATACACTTTAAATATATGCAGTCTACTGTAAGTCTATCATACAAGAAGGAAGAAAGGAAGGAAGGAAGGAAGGAAGGAAGGAAGGAAGGAAGGAAAGAAGGAAGGAAGGAAGAAAGGAAGGGAAGTTAGTTCTACTTCTATGGGTAAAAAAAGCAATAAGGATAAATTCAAAAGCACGCCCACAGGAATATGTGCGCTCTTTGACGACATCACGTTTGTCTTCTACACCTCAAAGTATCCCCTTCTCACCACTGCAGGGAACAACTGCACCAAATGTGTCCTCTCACTCAGCTTACTTAGGAGTCTCCACTTCTTTCTTCCCTCGTGTCCCCAACCCAGTGAACGAAGTGGGATCCTGCTGAAATGGAGTCAGATAAGGTTTCCTCACCACCCTTGCTCCACGGTGGCCCAGCCTCTCCCCATGGAGGTTACAGGCTGTGAGGAATGTGATGACATGTTTACTTTGGAGCAGACTTTGGCCAGTAAATACACTCTTAACTCGGACCAGAATCAGCCCCTGACAGTGATAGGCCCTTCCAAAATAGCCGGAGTCGGTCCTCCCTGCAAATGATCCGTGTGGGTCTTTAATAGTGTGTGGGGGAGATGGGGGTTGTGTAATGGAGTGGTGTTCCTTGGTAACCCTGACGCCCAAACGGAGAGCAGCTGGCTCCAGAAGCTCATAGAGAAGTAACCTGAGAGCAAGCAGAACCTGGTTGGCCAAACTCATGGGGTCTGGGAGGGTCGCTCTTCTCCAAGGGTGAAAGGTTTGGTTTTTCCTCTCATTTCTGGCAGCCTAGACAATTGGCCAGTCAGGTGATCCAAGCTGGTTAGGACCAGAGGGCGTGCACTGCACCAGACAGCTTTTCAGAAGGCAAACCTTCTCTAGTAGAGTGCTAACTCCCATAGTCATAGCCGCCACCACCCCATGCACGTCTTTTGCCACACCGCATCCTCACATACCTCTGTGAGGCGGGAACCGAGGCCCAGAGGGGTTAAGCAAGCAGCCTGTTAGCAGATCTGACTCTGAAGCCCCAGCTCTGTACCACAGCCCCACACTCACCCAGGAAACCAGGGGAAGGCCAGGCATGGCACAGATTCTGGACTCAGATCCAGGTTCAAATCCCGGTCCCGTCTTTGATGAGCTGTATAGGAATTATAACCTTCCCACCCTCTCTAGGCGACTGATTCCCTGTCCTCCTTTTCTGCCTTACTTTCTGCTTGGCACATATCACCTAGATACAGAATGTAACTCACTTACCTTATTTACTTCCCACGTAATTCATGGAGACACCACTGCCTAGAGCAGGCCTGGCACAAAGCAGATGCTCAGTGAGTACTTGATGTTGAAAGAAAGAACCCTTGCTTGAGGTTTTAGATTGGACTTCAGGTTCTGCTTCTCTTTAGTCTTTTAGCATTAAGTTATTCAACTTCCAGGAGCTTCATTTTCCCCAGGAGTTGAAAAACGCAATAGGATTTATGCTCCCCATGGCACTGTGAGCCAAGGAACAGGTAAGGCCACCCGTGAGAAAGAGTCACCTCCAAACACTCCGGGACCAGTTGCTGAGCGTCTGCTCCATGGCAGCAGGGTGCCAGGCACTGGGGTTGGGGTGCAGACAGACATCAGGAAGCCCCTGCGACCTAGCTGAGCAGACAGACGTGTCAACAAATACTTAAACCTGCTTGGGTCACAACTCTGATCTGTAGTCATCATTTATCCAGCTAAGTACCTTGATTAATTGTCTCATGTAACTATGTATTAGGAACCACCACCCGCCCCATTTTTTAGACAAGGAAACTGTTGTTAGGAGTTAAGGAACAATTATTCCACACCTTAATATATACCCAAGAGAAATGAAAACATGTGCACACAGAAACTTGGATGCGAATATTTATACAACATTATTCCTATTAGCCAAAAGCAGAAATGTCTCAAATGTCCATTAGAGGATGAACGGTTAAACAAAATGTGATACATACACACAATGGAATATTATTCAGCAATAAAAAGGAATAAAATACTGACACATGCTACAATTTGGATGAGCCTTGAGAACATGTTAAGTGAAATCCAGACACAAAAGATATATACTGTGTGCTTAACTGATACGGCACGGCCACAAGAAGAAAACCCACAGGGACAGAAAGTAGACTAGAGGCTCCCAGGGGAGCGGGGAGGACAGCGAGCGACAGCTTAGCAGGTATGAAGCATTTTGGGATGTGACGAAAAAATTTTGAAACTAGGGGGAACTGGTTTTTGCCCAACACTGTGAATACATTAAATATCACTGAGTTGTACACTTTAAAATTGTTCATTGTATGCTATATGAATTTCACCTCAATGGAAAAGAAACAAGGACTGGCATTGTATGTGGTGAAGGCTGGGCCAGGACCTGAACCTGGGCCGTGGCTCAGTCTGTGATCCTAGCAACTGCCATTCTTAGCTTCAGTATTGTGTTTTCAGTTCTGGAACTTCCGCTTGCTGCTGCTTCTTTTTTCTTTTAATATAGTTTTATTGATTTCAGAGAGGACAGGAGAGGGAGAGATAGAAACATCAATGATGAGAATAATCAATGATTGGCTGCCTCCTGCGCGCCCCACACTGGGGATCAAGCCCTCAACCCCGACATGTGCCTTGACCAGGAATTGAACTGTGACCTTCTGGTTCATAGATCCATCCTTAACTACTGAGCCACAATGGCCAGACCACTTGCTTCTTTTTTATGGTTTTTTGTTATCTAATTTCCTGAACATGTTCATTAGTTATTAGAGTTGCGCCTCAAGACTGAGGATTTACCAAAGAACCACCACCATGGTGGGGCCTGTGCTCCGATTTTTGTCCCTCAGACCTTGAGACACCAAAGCTCTGGAGCTTCTCGGTCCCTCTGCCGCCGCAGCCAGCATGCCTGAGGGGGGAAAAAACTCCCAATTCCAGGCTTACCTTCCTGGGCCATTTCTAGATGTCCTTGGTGAGAGGGTCCACCTGGTACTCACTCACCTGCCAGAGCAAGAGCAGGAAGCCCCAGCCGCCCCCCTCACCGCCAGCCATCCACCCGGCCGCTGCTCTCCCGCCAGCGTGGGCAAAGACTTCAAACTAAAAGGCAAACAGGGACTTAGGTGAAACTGCAGTTTTCATAGTTATGTTATTTATTTTCTTATTTGTGGGAATATTTCCCTCTAGTTCATTCCAAGAAATATTAAACAATACAACGTCTGAAGGGCATGAAAGGCAAACACTGCCAACTACTGAAAGGGCTTTCTGTCTTAGGCGTGTTACATGTATTGAGTCATTTGGTCATCAGAAAGAGCCCGAGGCCAGGTGTTGGCATCCCCACTGCACCCAGGTCCCGAGAGGAAGGACACCGGACACACACCACGGGCACCGGGGAGCAGTCCCAGGCCCCGGCCTGGCCACACATTTTTCTTTGTGACCCAAGAGCAAGGTATGAGTACGTTTAAGGAATCTGAGTGTCCAGGCCTCAGACGCAAGAAAGCTAGAAAAAATTTGCCAACACCAGCTAGCAGGTGGCTGAAGAGCAGCAAGCAGTGTTTGGGGGTCGAGTCCTGAGTTGTGCTGGTGAGCCCTCACTTTGAGGACAGGTAACTTAACTCTGAGGTCTCAGTGTCTTCAGCGGTTAAATGGGACTGGGAAAAGCCCACTGATCCTTCAGCTGTTTCTAGGACTCGAGCCCTCAACCCCGTTTCCTAGTTCTGCTCTCCAAGTGGAACCTGAATCTTCCCTGGTGGAAGGAAAAGGCGGGTGAGGAGGAGGGAGATCGGGTTGTGTGAACACCTGCCCTGAGCAGAGCCCCCTCCTTCTTTGGAAAGAGCCCAGATTTGGATGCCACGCCCTGCCGCAGAGGATGGAGGGAGGGTGCTCTCCCAGGCCACTGAGGAATCCCTGCAGGTCCTACAGGGAAGTAGGGCCTTTACCACACATTCGCTCCCAAAATTAAAGGGCTCTGGAGAGGGCAGAGACCCCAAGGCTCACTCCTACTCAACACGTGCTCACTAAGCACACTTTTAGCCATCAGGACTACCTGGTTGCCAGTGACAGAAATCCAGCTAAAACCCCTGAAGAAAAAGGATAAGGACATTCTCTGGAACCAGACAGCCCAAGGGGTGGGGTGGCTCAGGCTTCTTGGAGCCAGGAGCCTAGGGGACACCGTCCAGATCTGCCTCCCTCCACCCAGGCTCTGCCTTCCCCTCCACTGGCTCTCTCTTGAGGCCCACCCCCAGCTGCTCCAAGCTGAGCTCCTCAGCAGCCCCTCCAGGAAGAGCTTCTAGCAGGGGAGCCGGTGTGCCACAGGGCTGATGCTCGTTGGCTCTGGTAACCCTGGCCCAGACCCACAGTCAGGGGTGTGGGCCTCACATTGGCCAGCCCTGGACAGCACACTCAACCTGCACGAGGGACGCACACAACCTCTTAGCTGCTGATATGGGAAGACATATGTGACAGATGTACTGAGCCCTTCCTCTGTGCCAGATACTGTCCCCAGTGCCGTGAGTGTATGTGAACCTCACTGCACTCTGTGAGATGAGGTAAGCACCATTGTTAGGCCCATCAGGCAGGTGAGGAAACTGGGCACAGAGAGGTCAAGTTACTTGCCCAGATCACACAGCTGGGAGATTACAAGGCTGGGGCTTATACCCACGCCTCACAGAGCCCACCCTCCTAACCCCTGTACCACACAGCTTCTATCCTTCCCCCTCCACCCCCTCCTTGGGGCAGCCTGAGTCATCCCAGTTCCTCCAATGACTGAGCTTTCTCTCACCCCCTGGCCTTTGTACTCCACTTCCTCTGTTCTGCACCTGCCCTTTCCCTGTCTCCCAGTTAACTCTACTCACCTCCCAGCTTGGGCCCGGCCCTTCTGACTGGGGGGAGCCTTTCTCCATATGCCCCCCAACCCCCCTGGCCGCCTGCATCCCTGTGATGGGTTGCAAGTGCCCTCTGCTTGGTGATGTCCCCTGCCAGGGGTCAGCTCCAGGCCTCGGCACTGCTGTCAGGAGCCACGCTGTAAGTCAGGGACTCCCAGTGCTGTGGTGGGGTGGGGAGGGATTGTTCATTTTACAGACTCAGAGCTGGGGCTTGATGGTCACGGTCTGTCCCTGAGCCCACCCTCTAGCCAGCAGGAATGACTTTTGGTTCCTCAAACTGCTGTGAGAGCTCACCCCTGCCCTACGCCCTCTGCCCTCTGAGGCACAGATAGGTCAATTCACCTGGTCACACAGCAAGTTAGAGGTTGAACCACCTGGTTCAAGTGCAGGTCTCCCGGTGGGAGCCTTCACACATCACCCCTATTGTAGGCCCAACAGTGGCCCCTCAAGATGTCTACACGGAATGCGTGACTGTCAGCTTCTACAGCAAACAGACTTTGTGATGTGATTAAGCTAGGGGTGTTGCCATGGGGAGGTTATCCTGAACTATCTAAATGGGCTGGAGGTAACCACAGCCCGCCTTAAGGGACGGTGCCCTCTAGTCTCTCAGAAATGGCGATGGGCCTACCTCATAGCATTGCTGTCCTGCCCGAGGATGAAATGGGCCAAGACATGTGAGGTGCTGAGCAGGGTGCTGGGCATAAATGCTGACCATTAGGTACTGCCAATCCAGGATTCAAATGCACAGCATGTATTGGGACATGACCCTAGGAAGCACTGGCAGGGGAGGTGGGAGGAGAGACAGGCAGGGAAGGAAGCCCATAAAGGGCATGTTAATGAGGGGCTGCCTGGCCCTGAGGGAAGGGAGGGGACAAGCCGTGGTATTACTATCAGGTCGACTGGGGAGGAGGGGCCGTTCATTAGCAGCCCTTCCCGCCGAGGAGTGTGCAGGCAGAGTGTGGAATTTCGAGGACTAAACAAGCTACTTCATGAAGAGCATTCACCTAGCAACCACGTGACCAGAAAGTCATTGGGCAAAAACACCCGGATGCTGGTAAGACAGAGCCTGAAGGGACAGGGTGGGCACTAGGCGTGTGCCACAGGCAGCACACAAGGCCATCGCCCCCTGGGAGCCTTGATCCTGGGCACAAGAACCTGCTGATTATACCTAACGTGGCAAGCCTAGGAGAGTGGCATCTCGCCTTGGAAAAGGGCAGGCCCAGGACTGAGACCTGAGCCTTGTGGACCCCCCTATGCAATTAGGAGAGACTCTTGCCCAATTCCATTGACTTTCTCCAGAATCATCTAGGTGCTGCCCAGGACAGGCTGGAGTGCAAACGTTAACAGATCCCCGGGTCCTGCAGGTCTGGGCTGCAGGTGGCTAAAAGGCCGGCTTGGGAGCCCAGAGCCCTAGAGGCTGATAGGAAGGTGGTGTCTGTGGGCAAATTCCTGGTGGGGGTCAAGCAGCCAGAACATCAGTCATATCCCTGATTTCCCCAGGGAATCAGTGGGCCATGCTGGGCCTGGGAAGGAAGGGGCGGTGAAATGGTGAGGGCAGGGAAGAAGATGACCTTTTTTTTTAAGAACATGAGTCCTAGCTGGTTTGGCTCAGTGGATAGAGTGTCAGCCTGAGGACTAAAAGTTCCAGGTTCGATTCCGGTGAAGGGCACATGCCTGGGTTGCAGGATTGATCCCCAGTGGGAGATGTGAAGAAAGCAGATGATCAGTGATTCTTATCATTGATGTTTCTATCTTTCCCTTCCTCTCTGAAACAACAAAAGTGTATTAAAGAAGGAGGAGGAGGAGAGCATCCTGGCCACTGTGGCTATTTCGGGCATGAATAATGCTCAGATTGTGGGCAGGACCCAGAAAAGGAAAATGGAGAGAAGTCCTGAGAGATGAGGAAAGGCCAGCAACTCTGCAGCAGCTGCAAGTTAAGACCTCAATTGCATCTCCCCCCTGCAGTTGGTTCCTACTTCAGGGCACCAGCAGGCAGCTCAGAGTAGGGGCCAGGGACTATGGGAAAGGGTTTGTTGAACACCTGGCCAGAGCTCTGGGACACTGCATCCCCAGCATCTTCCCAGTCCTTTGCTCTCACTCCTGGAGGAGCCCAGCTGACAGAGGGTGGCCAGCTGCTCATTGCCTGGGATTTGGGACAGACCATGACCTCATTTGAAGTTCCAAAAAGAAGTCTTTTGTGAGGTGCTGCTCCAACCCCAGGACCCCCACCGCAGCCTCCTGATCTGTAGGTGTGACCTCATCTGTCCTCTGAGAGCAGAAGAGAACTTGGTGTTACCTGAAAAGGTAACCTACGTCAGGAGCCAGACAGCCTTGTGAAGGGGGCCATTTCAGCCACAGCTTTATCCCTGCACTTGGCACAGGGCCAGCCAAACAATAAATGAAAGAATAAAGAAAACAAGTGGACGGATGGTTTGATGGGTGGGCGGGTGGGAGATGGATGCGTGGGTAGATACATAGACGGATGATAGATAAATGAAGGATGGATATAAGGAACGGATGAATATACAGGTCCCAGGCTGAAGGGCCATACTTTATCCCTCAGGCTATGGGTAACCCTTCATCCTGTCCCTGCCCTGGGTGGGGTGTTTGCTTTACGCTTACTTCCGCGATGCAATTAACTGCAAACACCCTCAATTCAGAGACAGTTTAGAAAGTCAGACAGCCCTTACCTCCCTGACCAGGAAAAGAGCGGCAGGGTCTGGCTGTCCACCTATGGCTGGTTCAGGGTTCTCAAGACTGAGGTCACCGAAAGCTCACAACCTCCTCTTTTTATTCGCCTTTTAGACTATGTGGCAGAGCATTATACTCAAGCCTTCCATTCCTCAGGGATTTACAGCTTCCTGTGAACTCTCTGAACTTCATCCTCCTGGAAAACAGTGTCCACCCAGTAGAGATCATATGCACTCTGCACTCAATTTTTATTTGACATATTACTTCTCATGATACGAGATAGGATTTATTTGAGTAACTGCTGGTAGCTGTGTCCAGGCCTTTGCAGTTCAATCAGGTAATTTACTTTACCATCCTTCATGGTCAGTCAGCTGGGTGGGTTATACGGCTCAGTAGCCTAAGCGACCCTGTGGTTGGGTGCAGATCAGTGTGGCCAGCGTGCTACCTTTGTGTAAAAAAGGTGGAGATCTCAGACTCTGGAAGGACTCTGAGAAAATGTTAATCTTCAAGGACACAGATGGGGGAAGGCTTTTCAATGGTTTCCTTTGTCTTTTAAAAAAAGGAGCATAGATTTTTCTTTTCTAAGTTAAATTAACATTTCAAAAATTAAGGTTTCTCCCGGAGATGAAGCCTAGTTCCTGCCCTCCCCACTTGAGGGTAGCTGAGATCTATTGTGTCACTTGCAAAGGGTAAAGTTTGGCAAGTGAAAAATAGTAACTTCACAGCACGGCAGGGAAGCAAAGCAGACACCACCACCACCACAACTCAGTGAGCCTCACAGGCGGTGTCCTGTGGGTGTCACAGATGTGATAAGGACGTTTTCTCTACAACCTATAATCCGATTTTATTAGGAGGAAGCCACCAAATTAACCCCGATTGGACAGTTTAGGGATACCTGCCAGTCCTCTTCAAAACGGCCCAGGAGAAACGTGACAACTGAATGCCATGTGCTTCCCTCGACTGAGTCTTGGAACAGAAGGAGGGCATTAGCGGCAAGACAGGTGAAATCCAAATCCAGTCGGGAGATTAGTGCCCAGCAGTGTGCCAATGTCAGCTTCTTGGTTTGGCAAATACGCTACGATAATATAAATGTGAATAATGGAGACACTGGGGAAGACAGCTCCTCATGCTATCTTCACAGCTTTTCTGTAACTCTGAAGCGATTCCACAATAAAACGTTCACTTAAAAAAAAAAGGTTCCTGCCCTAGTGGGTTTTCTCAGAGATTAGAGCGGCAGCCTGCAGACTGAGAGTCCTGGGCTTGATCCTAGTCAAGGGCATGGACCTCGGTTGCAGGATTCTTCTGAGGCCCCAGTCAGGGAGCGTGCGGGAGGCAACCAATTGATGTGTCTCTCACACTTCAATGTTTCTCTCTGTACCCCCTTCTCTCCCTCCCACCCCGCCACCCCGTCTCTCTAAAAATCAATGGAGCCTAGGCGGCATGGCTCAGTGGTTGAGCGACCACCTATGAACTCAGAGGTCTCGGTTAGATTCCCGGTTTTGGGGTCGATCCTCATTGTACCGGGCGTGCAGAAGGCAGCCGATCAATGATTCTCTCTCATCATTGATGTTTCTATCTCTCTCTCCCTTCCTCCATGAAATAAAGAAAAAGAAAAAGAAAAGAAAAATCAATGGAAAAGGTGTCCTCGGGTGAGGATTAACAGGAAAACAAACACAAAAAGGTCCCTCCAGTTTTAGTGAGGATACGTAAACAGCAGCACTCCTGTGACCTTTGGAATAAAGGTTTTCCTTTGGTCAGCGGCTCAGAAGTGCTGGGTGCGATGAGTCAGGGACGCTCCCGGGCATTCCTCGGCATCCGGCTGGCGGAGGTCAGTGGGGCCCGGTGTTGGTTGGGGTTGGGTGAGGCTGCTTCAGCGTGAGAAATGGCTGTGGTGCTAGAAAGCGCGTCCATCCCCTCAGCACTGTGGTTTGCATCACTTGTGCATCCACTCTAGAAAGCGTCTGGGTTCTTTTGGTGGAAATGGCTCAGATCCACAGGGTCTAGAAGCCAGAGTTTTGGTGTCACCTTTGCTCCTGGACAGCAAGGTGCCCGCTGGGGTGGGGCATTTCTGTATCTAAGTTTGTTTGACTGTAAAGCGGAAGGATAACTTCTCTCTCATAAAGAACATGTGAAAGCACTTGGCCAAATTATGATCAGTTCAAACACGAAACCTTAAACTTGCTTTTTTATTTTTATTTAATAAATCTTTATTGTTCAGTTTATTACATTTGTTTCTCTCCCTCCCTCTCCGCCCCTCGCCCTCATAGCTCCTCTCCACCCGGCTCCCACCTCTCCCTCTATCCTTACCTCCCCCCACATTGTCCTCATCCATAGGTGTATGATTTTTGTCCAGTCTCTCCCTGCACCCCCCTCACCCCTTCCCCCTGAGAATTGTCTGTCCACTCCCTTTCTATGATCCTGATTCTATTATATTCACCAGTTTATTCTGTTCATCAGATTTTCAATTCACTTGATTTTTAGATTCACTTGTTGATAGATATGTATTTGTTGTTCATAATTTTTATCTTTACCTTTTTCTTCCTCCTCTTCTTAAAAGAATACCTTTCAGCATTTCATATAATACTGGTTTGATGTTGATGAACTCCTTTAGCTTTTTCTTCTCTGTGAAGCTCTTTATCTGACCTTCAATTCTGAATGATAGCTTGCTGGATAGATTATTCTTGGTTGTAGGTTCTTGCTATTCATCACGTTGAATATTTCTTGGCGCTCCCGTCTGGCCTGCATCATTTCTGTTGAGAAATCAGCTGACAGTCGTATGGGTGCTCCTTTGTAGGTAATGAACTGTTTTTCTCTTGCTGCTTTTAATATTCTCTCTTTCTCTTTTGCTCTTGGCATTTTAATTATGATGTGTCTTGTTATGATCCTCTTTGGATTCCTTTTGTTTGGGGTTCTTGTGCTTCCTGGACTTGTAAGTCTATTTCTTTTACCAGGTGTGGGAAGTTTTAAATCATTATTTCTTCAAATAGGTTTTCTGTATCTTGCTCTCTCTCTTCTTCTGGCACCCCCATAATTCTGATGTTGGTATGCTTGAAGTTGTCCCAGAGGCTCTTTACACTATCTTCACATTTTTGGATTCTTTTCTTTTCTTGTTTTTCCAGTTGAGTGTTTTCTGATTCTTTATATTTCGAATTTTTGACTTGATTCTTGCGTTCCTCTAGTCTGCTGTTAGGTCTCTGTATAATATTTTTTATTTCAGTCAGTGTATGCTTAATTTCTAGTTGGTCCTTTTTCATCTCTTCTTGGGTCTCGCTAAGTTTATCCATCTTTTCTAGGAAATTCTTGAAAAATCTTATAACCGTGGTTTTGAACTCTATATCCAGTCATTTGTTTTCCTCCATTTCTTTCCTTTGTGATCTGTTTCTTTGTCTTTGAATTTTCACTATGCCAAGAGAATTTCTGTGTTGGAATCAGCCTTATGATACAAGACTTGCAAAACTGCAAAAGCCTCTCTGTTGAGCTTGGATGGGGTGGAGTCTCAGGGCTTAGCAGACTGCCTTGGCTTCCAGTCAGCCCTGCCCTCTGAGGCCCCTGGGTCTCAAGTGTCTCTCGGTAATGGTTGCAGCCTCTCTGTGCATGTGTGTGCGTGCCTCCAGACCTCTGCCTTTCCGGCTCCTCTGCACTCCGGGACCTGTATGAGTCTGGGTCCCCAGGGTCTCACCCAAAACTGGGGAAACCTCAAACTTTTCTATTATGGGCCTAAGGGCAGGATAGAATGTGAGAGGCTGAAGGTCAGGGGTGGGAATAGCCCAAAGCAGCCGACCTCAAATAAGCTTTGGGAGTGGGGGGAAAGGTGAATCTTAGGCTTTAGCTTTAAAATTTTGAAAACTTGATGTTCCAGTTCATGCAGGGCATGCATGAAGGGCCAGGTCAGCTTCCTGGCCGTGGACCTGACAGGACAGGGGCCTGTGCTTAGAAGGGCCTAGCATTTGATTTCACATCCTGTTGTCAACATCTTACACCAGAACTCACATCTTCCTTTTACACCAGGACGTGCACGTTCTGTAGCCGGTCCTGCTAATGGCACTCAGGGTGTGTACATGCGAGGCCGAAGGTGACTGGGGTTTATAGGGCAAGAAGGACAGAGCAGCTAGCGGGGCAGAGAGGCAGCACGAAGCTGAGCCTCAGGAGAGCAGTTTCCAGAGAAGGAGTAAGCTGGGAGGCAGGGTTGTCAGGAAGTCTGGCCACATGAGGAAACTTGCCCTTTAAATTCCTAAGAAGCCATCAGTAACCCCTCCATGTCGGATGAGGGGGTGGATTGGTTTGAAGGGACAGTGTGTCCATATCCTGCCGGGAGGAATGCTGGAAGCACATCTTGGGTGTGTTCTGGCTGCCAGTTGCCATGTTGGGTGTGTTCACTCAGAGAGAACAACCCAATAAAGTGGGGCTAAAGGGCCCACTCTCTCTCCTTGATCTCTGTCCCAGGCTGAGTCCAAGCAGAGGGTCTGTTATCTCCTTAAGTCTCCATATTCTGGGATTTTGAGAGGCAGGGACTACAGTTTCTAGTTGAGGCAGGGTCTGTGAGGAAGGGAAATCTGGCTACGGAGAAGAGAGCTCAGACCCTGCCTGGGCCTCACTCACCCTTTGCTTCGTGCCTGAATTCCACTTGGAGGCTGGCCAGCCCCCTCACCTGTCCTGACTTTATCCCTGGCCCTGCCCCTGGCTGAGGTCCCACCTCCACACCTTTGCCCCCACCTGAAGCTACACCCCTCCCAGTGCACCAGTCCTCAGGGAGTCCAGGCCGCCGCTCCTGCGGGCCTTTCCAGCTTCTGGGTTCTGCTCTCTACACACTCACAGCGCGCTGGATGCTGGTGTGGTACCTGCCAGTCTGTCTCAGGTCTGTTGGTTTCATGAGGGTTTATGTATCTGATGGCCACTTCAGCAATGGCCCTTAAGTACAACTTAGTAGATGGCTCAGAGTGTGGGCTCTGATGTCAGAGAGACCTGAGTTCAAATCCTGACTAGACAGTGTGATCTTGGACACCTTACCCAGAATTCCTGAGCCTCAGCTATAAGATGAGAGTGGTGTCCTGGACTCATCGAGAGATGACTGGGTATGACTGGGTAGGGACCAGGGGACTCTAACAGATCCAAAGATGGTAATGGCCAACACAGACTTATGTTCCGGGCAGTGTTCTAAGAGCTTTATGTAGGAGTCAAAGCTGTGAAGCTGATATTACTATTTCCTCCATTTTTCAGAGGAGAACAGATCCACGAGTTATAAAAGTTAATGCCATTAAAGTTAATGACAGGGAGCTGGGATTTTGAACCCAGGCGCCCGTTAGCTACACTAGTCCTCACCACCACACAGCCCCTCCCTACTACCCCCAGCCTGGCTGCCACTGCCCATTTTCAATAACGTGCTCAGGGTCACAGAGTAGAATGTGGCAGAATGGGGACTCCAGCCCCGTGTGTGCTGCTCTCCTCCCCAAATGGGGGCAGACAGGTCCTTGGGACCCACCAGACGCGCCTTTTGTCCGGAAGTGAGGCCCTAAATCACAGCAGCCGACTTAGAGAGGCTGCAAGGGAGCTGGCCCACCACTCCCTGGCTCTAAGAATGTGATTAGGTCAGGGTGAGCCGCCCCTCCAGCCCCTCCTACTTCCTCAGCCTCCCCTCCTCTTCCCCACTTCCCATCCCCCAGACTAGAAGAGGCCAACTCTAGGCCCTGGTTTCCAAAGAGCCTGGTTTTCCTGGAAAGCAGGACGAGGAGAGGGCAGGTTAATTTCCCAGCAAACAGCTGAGGGTGAGTCAGCCAGGCCTGGATAGGTGGTGTTCTGCCTTCAGTCAGGGGGCTGGGCCAGATGACGCCATGAGATCCTCCCCTCTTGGCCTGGCCACCTTGAAGCCTAACAGAGACGGGTGGTGGGGCATCCTCTCAAAGTTTGGGGCCTGATCCCCCCGCAGTTTGGGGTTTTTTGCAGATTTCTCATGGCCGTTCTGCTTCTATCGCTGTTCTAAATGCCCCCAGCTGAAGACCCTGTTCTATAGACAACTTCATTTGATTGGGTGTTTCATTTAAAAGGACAAATTGCCGAAACTGCTTTGGCTCTGTGGATAGAGAGTGTCAACCTGCAGACTGCGGGGATCCCAGGTTTGATTCTGGTCAAGGGCATGTATCCTGGTTGCGGGCACATCCCCAGTGAGGGGCGTGCAGGAGGCGGCTGATCAATGTCTCTCTCTTATCGATGTTTCTAGCTCTCTATCCCTTTCCTCTCTGTGAAAAATCAATGAAATGTTTTCTTTTTTTTAAAAAAAAGGACAAATTGTGCAGAGGTGGATGGTAGTGATGGTTGCACAACAATGTGAACACATTTAATGCCACTGAACTACACTCAGAAAAGGTTAGAGGAGTAAATTTTAAAAAGACAAAAAAAAAAAAAAGTACTTACTAGAGATAGGTCAGCAGTTTTGCTCTGAGCTTCCTAGCAAGCAAGGAATTTGTTTATTCCTTTAACACATACTTATTGGGTGTTTATTATGTTCCCGGCACTGGACTAGGATACAATAGAGAACAAGACAAATATGGTCCTGCTCTATTGGGATTTATAATTTATATTTTAGTGAGAGGGAGACAGATAATAAATCCTCAAAAGTCTAGACAGTGGTTCATGCTAAGAAGAATAGAAAACACTGACACAGACTTGGTGGGGCTGGCTTAGCAGGGGTGACTAGGGAAGTTGATGAGACATACAGTGGTTTGAATTGTGGCTCCAAAACATATGTCCCTCAGCAACCACAGAATGTGACCTTATTTGGAGTAAGGGTTATTATAGATGTAATTAAGGTAAAGGCCTCAAGATGATATGCTTCTAGATCAGGGTGGGCCTTAAATCCAATAGTAAATACCCTTTATTTAAAAAAATTAGTTATTTATTTTGAGAGAGAGAAGAGAAAGAGAGAAAGGGAAAGAAAGAAACATCAATTTGTAGTTCCACTTATTCATGCATTCATTGGTTAATTCTTATATGTGCCCTGACTGGGGATTGAACCCACAACCTAGGCATATCAGGACAATGCTCTAACTGACTAGCTCTCTGGCCAGGGCCTAAATATCCTTTTAAGAGAAAAGAAGACACAAAACACGGAGAAGAGGGCCAGTGAAGAAGACAGAAGCAGAGGCCTGAAGCCCAAAACAAGGAGCACTCAAGGTTGCCCGCAGCCACCAGTAGTGAAAAGGGGCAGGGAATGAATTGTCCCTTCGAGCCACCAGAAGAAACCAACCAAATTGACACCTTAATTTTGAACTTCTGGTCTTCAGAACTGTGAGATGATATGTTTCTATTGCTTTAAGCTGCCAAGTTTGTGATCATTGGTGATGGCAGCACTAGGGAATGAGCACAAGACCTGCACGAAGAGAAGAAGCCAGCTGTGAAAGACCTGGTTATGGTCTCCCAGGCAGGGGAACAGCACCTGCAAAGACCCAGAGACACGATTAATTACATCAGTGGTTCTCCGCCCTGGCTGTGCCTTAAAATCGTTAGGGACCTTAGAAGAAACTTCTGAAGAACAAGTAAAACAGAATCTTCAGAGAAGGGGGCCCAGGCAATAGTGCTTTTTAAAAGCTCCCGGTCATTTTAACTTGCAGCCAGGGATCTACCACGGAGTGCCACGATTCACAGTCTTCACAAGGCAAAATAAGTTCACAAAACCAAACTGTTACGTTAAAGTATGGGAGCAATCCTGGTGCCCTGGCATCCCTGGGAGCTCTGCCCAGACCTCCACTGTCCTTCCTGACATGGTTATATCACTGGAAGGGGAGAAACGAAGAGCGAAGGAGCAGAAAATTCTGTTTGGCATCGAGTGGTCCATATGCCACTACTCTTACTATGTCAGTGTCGGAGGCTCAGCTTTCAGCTGCCAGCACCAGCTTTCTCCAAGTTGCCAGGGCCCACCTTGTGCCACACAGCAGCTTGCCATCCCCCTCTGTCCCAGCACCTCAAGGGGACTGACAGGCATGGCCCAGATCTGCTCCAGCTCCCCAGTTCTCAGCCCACCTGCTCCACACCATTTCCCAGGGTTGTGATCCCAAGCCCCAGGCCCCCAGTGATAACCTGCCCTTGAACACGCCAGGAATCAGCTGATTTCTCTCTGCCCCACTTTCCTCCCCCGCTGCTTATGCTTCATGAAATTCCTCATCTAAGGTCTGCTTCTGGGATCAACACCAGGGGTGATTTGGTCCCCAGCGATGTTAGGCAAGGTCCACAGACATTCTGGATTGTTACAATGAAAAAGGGGGAGATGCTACTGGTTTCTAGAGGCTGGGGCCAGAGACACTGCTGCACTCCTACAGTGCACAGCACAGTCCCCGACAACAGGAAGTACCTGGCATACATGTCACTGGTGCTGAGGTTGAAATGCCCTAAACTAAGACACTGAGTGTCTCTTCCTGCTGATAACCCTCTGGCATCCTTGGCCTGACAAGAATGGCCCAGCATAACCTGGGGATGGACAGCCCGATGGGTGGGGGCTAGCTCCCGGGATCCCCTGGACTTTGCCTGCCTCCTCCTGGCCCCCCTACACCTCCCACCCATTTGGCTTGGTTCTGCTGTTCTGTCCTGGCCCCACAATGAGGAAGGGCCTGCAAGGTAAGGCCCCGCCAATCCAAAATCCCCGCCCCAGACGATGGTGATTTGTTCAAACAGGGAAACATGTGACTCGAGATGTTGATCAGAATTTTCTCTACCAGAAACTCTCTTTCTTCTAGGGCCGGCGAGCTGGCTGGACCGGAGCCAGGGGTATCTGGAGCACAGGCACACAGAGAGCAACGTCAGGCCTGACTGATAAATATGAAGAGGACAGAGTCCTGACGACAAATAGATGAATCAGATGTTTTAGGAATGACTTTTCTGTCTTGATTAATAGGGCCCCGATTCTGCCGCTTGGTTGGGAATTTCCTGTTCTTTTATCTCATTCTCAGGCACCTCACCTCCTCCCCTTTCCGAGAGCCTAGACGAGGAGCCACCCAACTGGTCATTGATGAACGCAAGTTACTCACCCGCTGTCTGGCCCACGGAGAACAGCTGGCCCAGCCTCTCACCACCTCTCAGGGACGAGGGAGTAACAGCTGGGAAAGCATCACGTCCACTGTCCACGTGGGCATACATGTCCACTGTGGTAGGGTCCCCTGAGCATAGACATTCACTGTGGTAGTGTCCCCTGGCTGGAGGACCTGATGTAAGCTACAGATAATCCCCAAACCTCCTGATGCCCACCCCTGCCCTGCTTATCATCTCCACTGGGGTTTTTCAAGGAGTTTTCTATGAATCTGGAGTGGGCTTGAATCCTGGATCTGTTGCTTCCTGGATGAGCAAATCTGAGCAATGCACGGCTCTTCTCTGAGCCTGTTTCCTTGTCTGTAAGGTGTGGACAGTGATATCTGCCCCCCAGGGTTGTCATTGAGGTGAAGATTACAGAGACAGTGCAGGCAAAACCCTTAGTTTCATTGAGCAAACAGTCAACACTTTCGGGGAATAATATTCTCGATTTTATTATGAAATGTTTTCTTTTTGAAAAATAATGAGGAGACGCCCTGGGCCACCCATCCCGTCCTAATCCTGGAGGCAGAGGCAAGGAATCCCCTCTGTGGCTGCCGAGAAGGTGGGTGTGGAGGTCAGACACACTCCCACTGGGACCTCCCTCTCCCGGTCCGTTGGTGCTTGGCGGTGCAGGGCCTGGCATTTGCAGGCTCTCCCCACCCTTGGCACACCCAAGCTCCCACCCCCGTGAGTCAGCCCCACTCCTTAAGGCACAGCAAAACCCACAAGTCACTTCCTGGCTGCCCCAAACAAAGGCCTAGAATCCAGTGCAGGAACTGACTCCTTATCACTCCACAGGCCTGATAAGAGCGGCAGGAGGGTCTGAGTCAGCCAGGAGTAACAGGCTGTTTCACCACTCGCCCTGGCCTCAGGCCTGCTCCAGCACACCGAGGGCTCCCCTGGCCTCAGGCCTGCTCCAGCACACCGAGGGCTCCGGACTCCCAGCGCTCTGCTGCTCCCTCTCTGCAGGCCTCCTGGCCCGCAGGTCCAGCCTTCAGGCATCATCTCCAGAAAAAAACTGCTACAGCCTCTCTGGGAGGAGCAGCCATCTTGCAGTGGAGTGCTCCATGGAGTTTATCAGTTAGGCCTCTGTGGGCCCCGGGAGGGGGCAGGGGACAGGAATAGTTCCAGGTAGGAAGGGAAAGGTGATGGGAGGGGCAGGCCCCGCCCTCCTGCTGGAGCACTCTCTGGGGAGCTGGGCTCAGCCTCCTCCATGGCCCCACAGCCTCCCACCAGTCCCACTCTGGTCTGACCCTCCTCCACCCAGCAGCTGGAACCACCCCCTTTTGCCACATCTGCTTGTCCCACCCTGTCCAGAACCTGCTGTAGCTTCCCACTGTCCTAGGGGAGAGGCCAGGTTTTCTTCTGACTCTCAGGACTCCTTCCTGCCAGGCTCCATGGAGATACTCAGTTCCCACAAAGGTACTTCTCACACTTCTGGATGCCTGCTGCCTGACCCTGCGGGTGGGCATGTAGGAACTTTCTGGGTGAGTGGGAGGAAGTTTGAGGGAAGGCTTCCTGGAGGAGGTGACATTTGAAAGCTGGCATTTTGGCATCTGACAACAATGAGAGAGGCAGAAGCAAAGGAAGGCAAAGTGATTCCCAAACAAGCCAACAACCAATTCACCCAGCTTCTCCCTGAGCAGAGAGCCTGACCCAGGCACTGATCAGCTCTGGCTTTGGACAAGCGCCTCTCTATCTCCGATCTTCTCTGTAAGCCCGGCTGAGGTCACCTGTCCAGCTGCGAGGGGAGAGGAAAGCCTCCCTGCCACATGTACCAGTGCCAGGAGGTGCTTGGGCCCCAGGGTCTGAGGCGTTTTCTCCGGGGCAGTCTCCTGGTTGCTTCTCTGGTCCAGGTCAAGAGAAGGAGCCAGGGGTGGGGGGAAACGAGGCCAGGCCAATCCGGATTTTCCAATTGTTCCCGGCTGTGTGTTTGCTCCAGGGGCTGGCAGGAGGAAATGCTCCACACAAAGGCAGGAAGGCAGAGGTGCTCTGTGGCAAAGGCAAAGGCACAGCCACGCCTGGGACAGCCCGAGGGTCTGCAGCACAGAGGGCTGGGCCGGCAGCCCCCCGCAGATGCTGGCACCTCTCACCCCTCCGAGGGCTTCCACTCAGGATATCAGGAGGGGGAAACAGACCCAGACAGAGTCTCACATAGAGGCCTCCGATTCAGCGCCCCCTCCACTCTTCTTCAAATTCACAACCATTGACTGAACACTTTCTATCAAGTTCCTAGAAGATGGTAATCCCTCACCCACTGTGGTTTTAAGAGTTCCCTTTTAGATGTACACCTTTAAACAGCTTTCTCGAAGAGGCAGTTACATGCCATACAACTCACCCACAGCAGGCATGCTGTTTGATGTGTGAATTTCCACAGCAGCTCAACCACAGACACACACTGTTTTCAAACGCTTCTATCACCCTGTTTGCCCATTTGCAGTCAACCCCATGCCAGCCCCAGGCAACCACAGGTCTGTTTTCTATCTCTGTAATTTCGTCTTTTCTAGAAATCTCCACCTTCTTAAAAAAAAAAAAAAAAGTCAAATAAAACAAGAACGCTGCTCTCCTCAGGCCTGGAAAGGGGAAGGTGACTGAGGGCAAAAAATATGTCTCTGAATGTGGGGCCCAGTCCCTCCTGCCTCAACTCCCAGATGAACAAACAGGGTCAGAGAGGCATGGGGGTATGGCTCAGTCTTTTCAATCTATGCCTTCATCCCAGGCGCTAATGACAGTGGCAGTAGCTGTGATACTACTCAGGGCTTGGCCTGACCACACCGACCCCCACTAAGGACGATAGGTCTGGATGCAGGAGGTCCTGGCTTCCCCAGGTCCAGTGAGTGATGAGCTCACAAGGTGCAGATGGGCCATGTCCTGCCAGCTTGGATGCCAAAGGCCAGGCCTGGCATCTGCGTAAGCCTCTACCCGACCCTGCTGGGTTCCGGGAGGCTGTCCTTGTGGGCCAGCGGTCCTAGTTCTAGCTGGAAAGACTGGTCCCAGCATCTGTCTCTGGCCCTGGTAGCTCTCCACGGGTTATGAGTGTCCGAAAGGAAACTGCCAACTGCACACACAGTGAATGACGGGAAATCCCTGTCCATGCTAGATGCAGTGCAAGCAGCCTAAAGAGAGCTCATTCATTCACAAAAGCAGGGCAGGTTTGGAAGCAAGGCTGGGACGGGGGGGTGGGGGGGGGG
>JAAGEH010000020.1:14328511-14422711 GCA_011751065.1 Lasiurus cinereus
GCTCAGCAGGTGAAATCGCAGAGGCCTCCTCCATCCTAATCAGGAATTCGCTGTGTTTTCTGGAGACTGAAGCAGATGATACTTCTTTTTTTCTGCCAGGCCCAGGCCCAGGAGGGCAGGGGGAACTCATTTCCAATAGGATAAGCCTTTCTCACACAAAAGGAGCAAAGCTGTGAACCTGTGAGTGGAAGTGCCTAGGCCAAAAACAGTGCGCATGAATTCAGAGCTTCATATGTGCTGTTCCAGATGCTCTCCTACGGAGTGTGTGCCACTGTGGCCCGTACTTCACAGATGGGGAAACTGAGGCCCAGGGAGTTGAAGAAAAGCAAGGGGTCACAGACAGCAGGGTGTGCAGCTGGGCGCTGAGCCCTGGAAGTTGGTTCCATTTGTGCCCCATGCAGTGCTGACTTCTGCTATGGAGATACCCTGCCTTCCCCTGAGCCTTGTCAGTAGGCCAATGCTCAATCCTAAGACAGTGGAGACCCATCAGAGTTGACACGCAGGTACTGTTGCCCTATGAAGCCGGGGTGGGGTCTGTGATGCCGAGTAATGAGAAAGAAATTTGATAATTGTTACAAGTTGAATGGTGTCACCCAAAAGATGTTCAAGTCCTAACACACACATCCCCCCACCTGTAACTGTGACCTTATTTGGAAAGCAGGCTCTTGCTAATGTAATCAAGTTAAAATGAGGTCATACTGGATTAGGATGGCTCCAAATCCAAAGCCTGCTGTCCTTATAAGGAGAGGATGATTCGGAAACTACGGATACACACACGAGGAGAAGGCCATGTGATTACAGAGGCGGAGGCTGGAGCGCAGTGTCTACAAGCCAAGGAACCTCAAGGATTGCCAGCTACTCCCAGCAGCTGGGAGAGGGGCGGGCAGCGTCTTTCTTGGAGCCTTTGGGAGGAACCAAACCTGCCTGCACCTTGATTTTGAACGTTTGGTTTTATGACATGCCAGAAAACACATTTCTGTTGCTGAAGGTTACTCAGTTGGGGGTAATTTGTGGCAGCCCAGGCCAACATTTCCCCCCTCAAATCTCTTCATCCAGCTTTGTCATTTTGCTGGTTCCCTCATTGATGAGTTACATAAACTTTGACATGTGGTCACTATATCCTTGTATAAGTATCCTTTTGAAAATTATACTTTGCCATAGCGTGGGCCCCGAGCTGTTACTTGGGCTCACTCTGCCCACTGTCTGATAGGCAGTGTCCCCACTGTCCGGGCCTCTGTCCCAGGCACTGGGCCAATAAGGCCAAGCCCCCAGCACCCATGGCTGGCAGTTCACCAGGACGGTGGTGGGAGTAAAACAGCCCTCTCCGCCATGGTGGGTCCGTTCTTAGCAGCTGAACGGCAGGTCAGCCTGGGGACCGGAGGCTGAGAGGTGGAGGGCCGGGGGAGGATCACTTCAGCCTAGCCACGTCTGAGGAGTGGGGCAGGGAAGACACTGAGCCGGTGCAGGAGGTGCTGGGGCTGGGACTCAGCGACAGCAGAAGACGGCCAAACAGCCCTCCGAGGACAATGAGGTCATTTTGAGTTTGACTCACTCTGGTTAGCAGAGAAGGGTTTGCAAGGAGGAAGTCAGCTCCCCGGAACCAGAAACAAGGGTGCTTTCTCCTTGATCCTGGGGCTTCAGGAGCTAACTGGTGCCCCCTCTCAGGGCCCCTTCCAAGCTCAGGCCTGTGATGGGATGTGGTGGGGCAACGTGCAGGTTTGAGTCTCATCTCCCTCATTTACTCACCATGTGAACAAGAGTAAGAATCTGACCAGCAGGTCCCTTATCTGGAAAATGACCACCTTTCCCTCTAGTTCCCAGGGGCTTTGATGGACTCATACACAAGAACACACGTAGCTCAGGGCATGGAATAACCTGCCGTCTAAATGCTAAAAATAGTAACATGAAGTCATCCTCCAATATTCCCTTGGCTTTTTTTTTTTTTTTTTTTTTTAGAAAGTCACTCTGAATAGGAGGATGGGAAATAAAAGCAAATTTTTTCCCCAAAAATGGAAAATATCATTTCATGTGCATGCCACTAATTCTAAGATGCACATTTTTTCCCCATATTTTAACGTCTCAAAAACATCTCAATTGGTAAGACAGGCCTTATAATTTGTGACATGTAGTTTAATGGGTAGCAGTGTGCCTTCATGGGAGTGTATAAAACGATGGTCTCTTTCAGTCGATGGCATCTTAGACTTATGAAATGTGGTCTAAAATTGATACACACTTATCGTATAAAGTTCAGACACACAGAAGTATACAGAGTAAAGGTTCCGAATTCCAGGACACCAGCACCGCAAAGACAGCCAGCGCTGTGTGAAGTGTGCATTTGTTTTCATTCTCTTTAATTGCCCAGAAAGTCTCCGAACCAGCCATCCACACCTCCTCCAATGCACAGAGCCCAAGTAATGTTCCTCTAAAGAGGCAACACGTTACAAGTATGGGCTTCGTGATCAGACACCTTCCCCACCGGCACCCCCAGCCCACGTGGCTGGCGCTGCTCCGCCGCCCAGCTCTGACTGCATAGCCGTGCCCTGTGCCCACCAGCTGTGGCACTGAGGGAGCCGATGACTTCAGTACAGTTTGTAGTTTGACCACTTGCAAGTGACAAAAATCAGGCGGACGTGGGGCCCAAAGGGGGAAAATGGTGGGAAAGCAGAAATGTGTGTTCTGTGCAAAGACAGGCTCTTTTTTTTTTTTTACCCGTGATAAGATCACCAAGGAGCCCTCACACTCAGCTCTGTGCCAGCTTAGCCAAACAGGGAAGGAGGAGGCACATGATTTCATAATAAGCACATGTTGACTCTGATGGACAGGTAGTGGCTGAAAGGGAAAGTGACTTGTCCAAAGTCATTGGACTAGTGATCCGCAGAACCAGCCTGGAAACCAATCTAGTCTCTGGGCAAGCAAATCTATGGCTCTTTCTGCCACACCACGGCCTCCAGGGAAGTCCTCCCACCCGCATAAGCAGTGCACAAAATCTGCAAAACGGCAATTCCTCTTGAAGTTGTGATCCACAGAAGTCTACCTCCCCTCCTTCTGTGGATCACGACTTCAACAGGAGACTGAAATGAGAGGCAAGGGAAAGGAGGCGGGAAGCTCACCAGCAGGAGGTGGGGGACTGTGAGTGGGGGGAGGAGGGGGTCAGAGACTATGAATGAGACTTCTGTTTGCCTGCCCTGTGCGCCTGGAATTTTGTATAAAAACAATGAACTAGAAGGAGGTGAAAGCATGCTCCCCAAAGCAAGGCCACCCCTCCTACCCCACCCCCACCCTGCTTTATAAAAGACCTGCTTTGTTTCAAGCAAAGCAAAGGAGAAGCTGGGGAATAGGCTGAGATTTGGGGGAATTCAGGTGTTTAGGGTAGAGGAGGCAGCTATCTGGAAACTCAGGAGCCAAACCCAAGCCTGGGATTTCAGACTCAATCAACTTCCTAACCGCTCTCGTATTGGTGTGATGCTTTACACAGACTTGCAAAATGCTTTCTCAGACATTTTCTCAACAGAGTGAGAGCTGGGGGGAGAGGGGTGCCCAAGGAGCATGACTCCTCAGCCTTCTCTCTTGCTGTCTGGGTGGCCATGGTCCCCGTCCTGGGCGTCTGACAGACCGGCTGAGGCCCTGGCTTCTGTGCCTGCTCCACTCAGTATCTTGAGCACGTTAATGGCTCATGGTACCAGCGGCAGAGGGAGAAGGGTGGTGGCTGCCAGGCAGGGTGGCTGTGAGGGCTGAATGAGTCCCGAAGCAGGGGCTTATGGCAAGACCTCAGTGCAGGGCGATCACTAGCTAGTGAGAAGTTTACAGTTAGGCTGTGCATGTGGTCTAGCCTGGAAACATCTGGGTGAGTCACCTGGACATTAAGTCCCGTCTGGAGAAACAGGGTGTGTTGGGGGCAGCATCATGCCAGGCAGTGGATTCGGTGATGTTCCAGGGGGAGGGGCCCTCAGAG
Source organism: Lasiurus cinereus (assembly GCA_011751065.1). Classification (NCBI taxonomy): domain Eukaryota; kingdom Metazoa; phylum Chordata; class Mammalia; order Chiroptera; family Vespertilionidae; genus Lasiurus; species Lasiurus cinereus. Next base: position 14,332,464 of record JAAGEH010000020.1, read on the forward strand.
TTGGGGGAGCTGGTTGGCAGCCAGAGGAACTGTGCAGCATTCATTTTATCTGCAACACAAGTACTGAGATCCGCTGAGGGTCCCATTACATCAGTCCTCTCTCTCAACCTCCAGAGTCCTTGTCTCACTCAGGGGAACAGTCGAACTCCTTACAATGGCCTATTGGGCCTGACGCAGCTGGAGCCCACTATCTCTCTGACCTCTATTCTTACCACTCTCTTCCTTACTCTCTGCGCCCTGGCCACACCGGCCTCCAGGCTTGCCCTCAAACATGACAAGCACGCTCCTGCCTCAGGGCCCTTGTGCATGCTGTTCCCTCTGCCAGATGTGTCCTTCCCTCATTTCCTTCAGACTTCTGCTCAAATGTCACCTTCTCAAAGAGGCCTTCTTTGGCCACCTTCTATAAATAGCAACCTGCCACCGGTGTCCCTGTCTGCTGTTTCATGCCAAATTTTCCTCCAGATCACTTATCAGACCTGATATATTTCATGAGATATGCAGGTTTGTTCTCTCTCTCTCCCCGCTAGAATGCAAGTTCTCTGAGGGCAAAGGTTTTTAGTTAGCTTGCTAGGACTTACACCGGGGAGGCAATGGGGGCTCAGAAAAAATGTATGTGGACTGAAAGAACCTCTGTGGAGAGAACGCAGCAGGTTGCTGTCCAGGGGAAGGACTTGTTGTTGTTTAGAACTAACATGTGTTGGCAGTTGCTTCTAGCCTTGGACTAAGCCCCGGACATGAATTAGCTTATTTAAGCAAGTATTATAATTTTCCCATTTTATAGATGAGGAAACTGGATCTCAAAGTTTAGTCAGTCCCCTTACTCAGGCAGTCATGGCGGAGCCAGAGCCACATGGAGTTCTCCCCACCCAGAGTGGGGGCCCTGACTGCACACAATGCTCGCTCTCGGCAAGGGAGTTGGAGAGGAAGGACACCAGGACTGCAGGAGGCTTCCGGGGGGGTCTGGATCACCTTCACTTTTTTCTCAATTTATGAATCCCCCCAAGTATTAATTAAACAGGTATTAATTTTATAATCAGAAAAGCTAAAGGTTGATCTGCCTGTCCACCCACCCACCAGGAATTACCAAAAGAGTGGGGACCCTAAGTGGGTTTTTGACCCTGCAGGGTCTGGTTAGATGAAAGGAACACTGTGACACAGGTGTGATTAAACCCCTCAGGTGCTCCAGATTGCCGCTCTCCTCTCCCTCCAGTTCCCAGTAAACCCCAATCAGGGCCAAAAAATCAACACTCCCAGCGAGAAGTGAAAAACCAAGAGAATGTCTGTGTCTTTAGGAAATGCACACTAATGCAAAGGAACATGATGAATGAGCTCACATTCTCAGTTCAGAAAAAAAGTGTGTGTGTGTGTGTGTGTGTGCGTGTGTGTGTGTGTTTACACACATGTAGAGAGTGATTAAGCTAATTGGGCAAAATGTAATGTGAATCTGGGTGAAGGGGCAATGTGAGTTCCTTGTGCTATCCTTGCAATGTTTCAGTAAGTTTGAAATCACATCAAAAGGTACAAGACAAAGTACGAGTGGCTGAGGTGCTCAGCTTGGTGTTCAGAGAAGCAAGCGAAGGGCCAATCCTTTTTCTTGCTAAACCCACCCAGGAACGGGAGAAAATTGTGATCACCTCATTCCTCTTCCCTCGGTCACTCTGTGTCCTCTTAAGCGTCCTGGTATGGAAAACATCCTGCTGGGACCAGAGCTTTGATCATAAAAATGCAATAAATGCCTGAGCTGAGATCGGAATCTTTGCGAGGGCCTGCTGGAAGAGATAACTTGGAGGGTGAATCTTGGGTCCCACCCATGAGGAGGCCAAGCGGGGTCAACCGGGAGAAAATCTGAAAACTCTGTACGTATGTTTCCAGGGCAGTGGGGGGAGGAGGGCAGCCAGGGCTGTGAGCCGCAGCAGCCTTGCCATTAGGAGGTCACAGATAAAGAGAGGTTCCTGGGGTGGAAAGTGCTGGGGCAGGAGTCACAGAAAAAGTCCTCCAGGGGCCAAGTTTGGGGGAATTTTCTCAGGGAAATGAAAAGGACAAGGAGACAGAAACAGAAATGCCCTGCGGTTGCCTCCTGATAAATCCCCTCTGCTTAAGGCAGCCCTGACTCCTCACTACCAAACGCCTAACTGCAGTGGGGCTGCCCTTGCAGCCAGCTCCCTCGGTCTCAGCCTTCTTCCGCCTAAATGCTCTCTTCCCAGTCTCCTCCCAAACCCTGCCCTTCCTCCAGCCCAGCTGCAGTCTGCATGAACCCATTCCCACACAGCCTACCTTCCTTGCCATGCCTTTCTGTTGCATCCCCAACAAGCCCAAATTTTTCTTTCAAGGCCAGTCTATAAAGTCTCGCCCCTTCCAGTTGCTCAAGCTGCTCCCAGGGGAAGAAGTTATTTACTTCAGAAACAGTAGGAGCCCTTAGTATGTCTTGGTTGTTCAAACCCTTCAATCTCCCTGCAGGGGCAGAAAGTGATTTTGAATGGAACAATCCCACCACATTCTTTGCAGTTCAGGTCCTTCTGAAGCCATTCTCGAAAGCCTGGCACTCCAACGCTGGCTGATGCAGAATCACTCAGCGTGGAAGGCAACCTGGCAACCTTGTCACATGCGCCGCAGAGGGAACCACGTTTGTTGGGACTATGCCATCTTGGAGAGGTGCGTTCCAGAAGCCGAAGAGTTGTCATGAAAGGGGTTGAGTCCTGGATGGCGAAGGTTTCAGAACCAGGACTAATGCAGTTTGGAGATGCAAGACTTAGGGCTCCCCCAGCAAGGGCCACTTTACAATATAAAATGCTGCCGGATGTGGCCTGTGCTCCCTGTTGTCCAGGGAGGCAGGTGAAAGTGGGAAGCATGGGGAGACTTGTCTGAACTGACATGTCAATCATCAGGTGGTCTCCATGGCCTGGGATGACCTGAGAAAAACCAGGGCAACCTGCTGAGGTTTTCAAAAGCAAATCCATTTCTAGGGCTTTTCTTTTTTGATGAGGATCCACAATCCAAAAAGGTCTGAAAACCAGGATTTTTGGTTTGGCACCAAAGCTCATTTGGCAACAAATCCTGTCCTGAACAGAGATAGGGTTTTGCACAGCCTCTCCTTATTCTTCTACATAGTTGAATATTCATATGGCTCACTGCAGAAATGTTATGCTTTACTACGGAGTGTTATATGCACCATGTTAACTTTCAAACATATAAAAAAACTGGCTTCCAGAATTTCATAAGCAAACGTGGGCCACTGTTAAGTGCACCCTACTTTTTAGAGGTATAATGGACTTTCTCTAATGAAATGGTGAAAGTAAATAGTAGCTGTGTACGTGTTTTTTTTTTTTTAATATATTTTATTAACTTTTTACAGAGAGGAAGGGAGAGGGATAGAGAGTTAAAACATCAATCAGCTGCCTCTTGCACACCTACCACTGGGGATGTGCCTGCAACTAAGGCACATGCCCTTGACTGGAATTGAACCTGTGACCCTTCAGTCCGCAGGCCGATGCTCTAGCCACTGAACCAAGCCAGTTAGGGCTGTGTACGTGTTTTTTAATAAAAATGTGATTGCTGGGTAAAACATTGGCAACCCTACGTACAGCTCTGAAATTTCTGGAACATTGTACAGTATTGTCCTGTGAAATCCAGCTCTGGCATAGGCACGTGGGTGCTTTACAAATTCACTCTTGATTAGAACACAGGTTGCCAGCTGGTGGCCCCACTGGCCACAGCGAGCTTGTGCGCATGTTTTGTTTGCTTCGCTCGGTACATTCTCCCTTCCCCTTTAATCTGGAACGTGAACATAAAGTCCGGTTTCCAGTTTCCCTTGAAAATTCAGAAGCTGCTGACAACAGTCCTAGATGGCACATGATCAGTGGGAGCCGAGGGGCAGGTGGCCCCTTGCTTCCCGCTGGCCCCTCTATCCTGAAACACCTGAGCTTCACTGCACTGCGCAGAGCAGAGCCTGTCTTTTCCCAGGAGGACTGTGGGGCCCCACTCCAAGTAGGAATGGTGCTCCAGCCACAGCTCCACTTAAAACTAGGAGGCTGCTGGGAGGCCAGCAGGCCAAGAGCAACTTGCTCAATGCAGGGAGCTCCTTAGCTGATGACAAAACATCACCCTGAGCGCTCCCTCCTTTCCCTCTTCCTCTCTCCTCTCCCTCTCCAAGGCACTTTACCATTAGCTTCCTCATTCCCAAGTTTGTTTTCTAAGCTCATTTCTTTTAAAAATTACTTTTTCTACCTCTGTAATTTACAGAATAAATGTTCTCTTACAAAAACAAAACAAAACAAAACCCTCCCTTGATTAGAAATTACTTTTTACTTTTACAGACATTCCTGCCGAAGTGGCAACTGTCAGAAATACTGCCACAGTCTGCTTCAGGCCCAGCTCCTAAAAACCTGTATGAGATAAGAGTCCTTTGTCCACAAGGACAGCAATACTGTATTCTGAGGAAAAAGATTCGAAAGATGGTATTAGTGCATTTGAAACACCCTTTTTTTTTTACAAACACAATACAAAGCGAAATAAAAGTGGTGATTTTGGTTACTCAACCTATACCTGTCCAAACAGAACTAATACTTCGTCATAGCATTTTGTACAGTAGTTGCCACTTACCTATGGTTTTACTTTTCAAGATTTCAGTTACCTGTGGACAAGTGTGTCCAAAAATATTAAATGGAACATTCCAGAAGTAATTTGTAAGTTATACATTGCATGCCATCCTGAGTAGTATGATGAAATCTCGAGTAATCCCACCCCTCTACCTAGGACATGAATCATCCCCTAGTCCAGCATATCAATGTTGTATGCAATCCCCAACTCTTAGTCACTCAGTAGTTGTTGCGGTTATCAGATAAACTGTTGCAGAATTGCAGTCCTGATGTTTAAGTAACCTTCACTTTACTTACTAATGGCCCCAAAGCCAATCACTGTAACTTTTACTATATTGTTATAATTGTTCTATTTTATTTTTATTGTTGCTAATCTGTTATGTGCCTAATTTATAAATTAAACTTTACCTTAGGGACCACTGTATAGGTATACGAAAAAACATAGTACACGTAGGGTGTGTTACTATCTGCCCTTATAGGCACCAACTGGGGATCTTGGAACATATTTCCCGCAGATAAGAGGGACCACTGTATAGGTAAAACATGCCACCCTTACAGAAACAGTCTGTTTAATGGAAATAGAACTCTTTTATTCAAATACAAAACATGGAAGCAATATAAGAAACATCCATGTACCTATCATCATAAATGAATGTGTTAAATCCTGCCACCCATGCTTTTTAAAAAGTAAATAACGCATTCATCATCTCATTGAAAGCTGATGTCTCTTCCCTGTTCCTCCTTCACTTCCCTGAATCTCATGTCCTTGCACCACCATTCCAGAAGCAAATATAGGAAGTTAGTAGTCCTACTGTCACTAGTTACAATTTCACTACATAGAAAACATAATAGTTTTCATCTTTCATTCAATATTGTTTGAGTTCTAGCAGAGTTGATGCATTTATTAATTTTTATTTTATTTTTAATATATTTTTACTGATCTCAGAGAGGAAGCAAAAGTGAGAGAATGATGAGAATCATTGATAGGCTGCCTCTTGCACACCCCCCTACTGGGGATCCAGCCTTCAACCAGGGCATGTGCCCTTGACCCGAATTGAACTTGGTACCTTTTAGACCATAGGCCGACGCTCTATTTACTAAACCAAACTGGCTAGGGCCCATTTATAAATTTCAACTGCTGTACAGCGTTTCATCACATAGCCATATATATAACCATAATTCATCTCTTTCCTTATCATTGGACCTCTAGTTTGTTTCTAAATTTTGCTATTATATAGAATGCTTCTGTGAACAAAGATCCTTGTGCACAAACATCTGAGATTCTCTAATACATATCATTAGAAGAGGGATTATTGGTCAAAGTGTTATACATTTTCAACTTTACTAAATATTGCTCAATTGCTCTCCCAAGTGGCCATGTCAAGTTACATTCTGGCCTGCAACAAATGATGACTCCTGTTTTTCCATAAACTTACAAGCACTTAACATTGTCAGGCCGTCACTATGTAAAATGTGAAGATGCATTTAAAACATCTGAAAACTGGACACAAGTAAAAGCAAAATAAACATGGTAATTTTTAAAGGCTATCTTATTGATGTTTTAGTTTGCATTTCCCTGATCTTTTTATATTTTATTGGCTATCTGGATTCTTTTTCTGAGACTTGCTGGTTCATATCCTTTGACCATTTCCTTTAGACTTTTCTTATCAGATTATAGTTACTTGTAAATTTGAGATATGTGTTGCAAATAACATCCCCCAGTTTGTTTTCTAATTTATTAAATATCTTCTATTGTACAAGTTTTTAACATTAAAATAGTTGAACTTATTTTTACCTTCATAAGTTGACCCAATGCCAAGGTCATAAAATTACTTGTCCCTCCCTCCTTTTCCCCTAATCGTTTTTTTTTTAATTAAAAAAAAGTTTTTGATTTTTAGAATGAGAGGAAGAGAGATAGAGACATCGCTACCTCCTGTGGGAATCAAGCCTGCAATGCAACCGAGGTATGTGTCCTTGACCGGAATTGAACCTGGGACCCTTTAGTCTGCCAGCCAACACTCTATCCACTGAGCCAAACCAGCTAGGGCACTAATAGTTTGTCTTTAATTTATCTGGCATTTATTTTTATATAAGGTATAGAGATTAGCTTTTATTTTTCCATGTGGAAACCTAACTCTCCTCAAATTATTCATTGAATCATTTTTTTGTGTGATTTGTAGTGTAATGTGACCTCTATTATAATATACCAAGATTTCATAGATGTTTGGTTGATTTCTGGGCTCTTTTGTTCCACTGATATATGTGTAGTTCTAATGCTATATCCTAAGTTATTATCCTAATAAGAGAGTAATATGCAAATTGACACCAACAAGCTATGCTCATAAGCCATGCCCACAGGCCAATCAGGAACGAGTATGCAAATAAATCCAACCAAGATGGCTATGGCCACAGAGAGAGCAGGAGGGAGGCTTGGGTTGTCCCTGGTGATGGAAGAAGCCAAGCTTTTTGCAAACCCTGGCCGGCAGGTCTCCACTTAAGGCAACAAGCTCCACTCCAGGCTACAAAGTTTCAATTGTAAAAGATAAATAAATCCCAGATACCAGGGCCCCTGCTTGAGTCGCTGGGGGGCATGGCTGCAAACCACCACAGACCCCTCGCCCAGGCCACGCCATGCCCCAAGGGAACATCCACCCTGATCCAGGACACCCTTCAGGGCAAACTAGCTGGCCCCCACCCATGCACCAGGCCTCTATCCTATTTAATAAAAGAGTAATATGCAGATTGACCATCATTCCAACACACAAGATGACTGCCCCCATGTGGACACAAGATGGCCACCAAAAGATGGCCACCAGAGAAGGGCAGTTGGGAGGAACCAAGCCTGCAAGGGAGGGCAGTTGGGGGCAATCAAGCCTGCAGAAGAGGGCAGTTAAGGGTGACAAGGCCAGCAGAGGAGGGAAATTGGAGGTGATTGGGCCTGCAGGGAAGGGCAGTTGGGGGAGACTCAGACCTCCAAGAGAGGGAAGTTAGGGGTGACCAGGCCCACAGGGGAGGGCAGTTAGGGGCAAACAGGCTGGCAGAAGAGCAGTTAGGCATCAATCAGGCTGGCAGGGGAGTGGTAACGGCGTGATCAGGCTGGCAGGCAGAATGGTTAGGGGCAGTCAGGAAGACAGGCAGGTGAGCAGTTGGGAGCCAGCAGTCCTGCGGGTCCCAGATTGGAGAGCCCCCCGCCCCGCCCTGTGCACAAATTTCATGCACTGGGCCTCAAGTAAGCTTTATAAAAAGCCTTGAAATTTTCTCAGCTGATGCTGCTCAGTGGTTGAGCACCCACCTATGAACCAGGTCATGGTTAGATTCCCAGTCAGGGCACATGCCATGTTGTCAGCTTGATCTCCAGTAGGGGGCATGCAGGAAGCAGCTGATCTATGGTGCTCTTTCATTATTGATGTTTCTCTCTCTCTCTCTCCTTCTTTCTCCCTTCCTCTCTTTAAAATCAATAAAAATATACATATTTTTAAAAAGTTCCACTGGGCTAATATGCATTCAATCCCTACTCCTACCTCCACTCCAGGCAAGAGGGCCAGCCCCAAGCACTGGAGGGTTTTGGGTTGGATTTCCAGTCAAGGGCACATAACTTAATTTTGGGTCCACTCCAAGCCCCTGGTCTGGGTTCATGTGGGAAACAACCAGTTGATGTGTCCCTCTCACACTGATCTTTTCCTTTCTCTCCCTTCTTCCCTCCCCCCCTTTCTTCCACTCTCTAAAAAACAATGTAAAAATATCCTCTGGTGAAGAGGAACCAAAATCAAAAAGCAAAAACACTTCTAAATGTAAATTTTAGTTATGACAGCTATCTTGAGGATACACAAACTTGATAATTCATCTAAAGAAATGCATTTCCTTGTTTTGGACTTTCTATACCTCATTCAGAATCAATATAAATGATTTTGTGGGAACACAAAAACAATTTCTCTCCCACCTTTCTAAGTTCTTCTGGCTGGGCTAATAAATTAATATGAGACAGATTTACAGAAAGTGCCTAAAATTTATTACATTATGTACATGCTGGGGTTCCATAAGAATGAGACCCAAGGTCGCATTGGGCAGTTGAGTCCTGGACTAAGAAGGGGGGCAGGGTCTGGGACTTTAGAGGGAATTTTATAAAATTCACTGGTGGATGAGAAAGAGCAAACATGCTTTGCTAGATTTCTCCCTGTCTGCCACACTCAATTCAGATATGTCAGGGTAAATATGCTAAAGCTCCCTTTATAAAGCAGGTTTTTATTTTTTTAAACATGTTTTCATTGATTTTAGAGAGAAGGGAAGGAGGGAGGGGAGGAGGGAGGGAGGGAGGGAGGGAGGAAGAGAGAGAGAGAGAGAGAATGAGAACACGCACACCCCCACACCCCCTACTGGGGATCCAGCCGGCAATCTGGGCACGTGCCCTGACCTGGAATCCAACTTGGGACCTCTCAGTGCATCAAACGCTCAAACGTCACACTGTTCAGGGCCTGAAGCAGGTTTCAAAAATCTTAATTCGTTTAGACAGATAAGGGAGAGGGTCAAAGCTTCTGAGTCTTTTGTTTCTTAACACATTGCAGACCAGTAGGTTTATTGCTAGCTTTACCCAGTGGCCCGATAAGTTTCTATTGAATGAGTACAAAAAATGTCTTACATAAATGTTAAAGTCACACTTTAAAAATACCCACTGCATTTTGAAGTTATTTATTACATGCTCTTATGGTTCTAATGATTGGCTTCTCAATCACAATATCTTTTCTAGGAAAATCAACCTCAGATCTTAAGTATTTGCAAAACCAGGTACTTCAAGAGAAACCAGCCAAAACCGGTTTGGCTCAGTGGATAGAGCATCGGTCTGTGGACTGAAAGGTCCCAGGTTCGATTCCGGTCAAGGGCATGTACCTTGGTTGCGGGCACATCCCCAGTGGGGGGCGTGCAAGAGGCAGCTGATCGATGTCTCTCATCGATGTTCCTAACTCCCTATCCTTTTCCCTTCCTCTCTGTAAAATATCAATAAAATATATTAAAAAAAAAAAAAGAGAGAGAAACCAGTCCTGGCCACCCCCTTCTGTAGCTCCTGGTGCTGCTTATGCACTTGTTTGGTGCAGACTTGGCACCTCATCTGTGAAGTGGCAGCTGAGGAGACTCATCAAGACTGAGAATAACCATCATATTGAATTGAAGGTGGCAGGGCAGGATGGTTCTGGGGTGCAGTTTATGATTAAAAGGCACACATACCCTAGCAAACTAATGAAAGCCTATTGTGGACAACAGGGTTTGTCAATGAGCCAGATGCGATTCCGATTTGACAGGCAGCTAATCAATGAAACAGACACTTGCACATGGAGGATGAAGGTACTCGTGGAGTAATAAAACTACAAGGAGTTTGATTCCATTGCATCCTATTACAGTATAGTTTCCTCTTTTTTCATTTCCCCTTCTCCATTCCTTTACTGGACATAAAGTAACTGATGTATGTACACAAACATTTGCATTTTTTTCCTTTTTTTGTTTTTTTAATTTTTTAAAATTAAATCTTTATTATTCAGATTACATTTGTTTCTTTTTCCCCTCCATAGCACCCCTCCACCCAGCTCCCACCCTTCCCTCTGCCCTTACCTCCCTCCCATTGACCTCATCCATAGGTGTATGATTTTTGTCCAGTCTCTCCCTGTACACCCCTCACCCCTTCCCCCTGAGAATTATCAGTCCACTCCCTTTCTGTGCTCCTGATTCTATTATATTCACCAGTTTATTCTGTTGATCAAATCTTTAATTCCCTTAATTTTCAGATTCATTTGTTGATAGATATGTATTTGTTGTTAATAATTTTTTATCTTTTACCTTTTTCTTCTTCCTCTTCTAAAGGAGTACCTTTCAGCATTTCATATAATACTGGTTTGGAGTTGATGAACTCCTTTAGCTTTTTCTTCTCTGTGAAGCTCTTTATCTGCCCTTCAATTCTGAATGATAGCTTTGCTGGATAGAGTGTTCTTGGTTGTAGGTTCTTGCTATTCATCACGTTGAATATTTCTTGCCACTCCCGTCTGGCCTGCATAGTTTCTGTTGAGAAATCAGCTGACAGTCGTATGGGTGCTCCCTTGTAGGTAATGAACTGTTTTTCTCTTGCTGCTTTTAATATTCTCTCTCTGTCTTTTGCTCTTGGTATTTTAATTATGATGTATCTTGGTGTAGTCCTCTTTGGATTCCTTTTATATGGGGTTCTGTGTGCTTCCTGGACTTGTAAGTCTATTTCTTTTACCAGATGTGGGAAGTTTTCAGTCATTATTTCTTTAAATAGGTTTTCAGTATTTTGCTCTCTCTCTTCTTCTGGCACCCCCACAATTCTGATGTTGGTACGCTTGAAGCTGTCCCAGAGGCTCCTTACATTATCTTCACATTTTTGGATTCTTTTCTCTTCTTGCTTTTCCAGTTGAAGGTTTCCTGCTTCTTTATATTTCAAATTTTTGACTTGATTCTTGCCTTTCTCTAGTCTGCTGTTAGGACTCTGTATAATAGTTTTTATTTCAGTCAGTGTATGTTTAATTTTTAGTTGGTCCTTTTTCATCTCTAGTTGGCCCTTTTCCATCTCTAGTTGAATCTTTTGCATCTCTAGTTGGTCCTTTTTCATCTCCTCTTGGCTCTCGCTAACTTTATCCAACTTTTCTAGGATATTCTTAAAAAACCTTAAGCGTGGTTTTGAACTGTATATCCAGTCGTTTCTTTTCCTCCATTTCTTTTGTTTGTGATCCTTTCTCTTGTCTCGGCATTTTCACTATGCTGGGAGAAATTCTGTTGGATTCAGCCTTATGATACCAGACTTTCAAAACCGCAGAAGCCTCTCTTTTGAGCTTGGGAGGGGTGGAGTATCAGGGCTTAAGGGACTGCCTTGCCTTTCAGTCGGCCCCGCCCTCCATGGCCCCCGAGTCTCACGTGACTGGGTAATCGCTGGAGCGGTCCTTGTGTGCACGCGCCCGCAGTGCCTCCAGACAGCTGCCTTTCCGGCTCCCCTGTGCCCCAGGACCACACGAGTTTAGGTCCTCAGGGTTTCACCCGAAACTGGGGCTTAGTGGAGTCAGAAGTAGCACAGTTGGGAGGGTCTGTCTCCCGCCCACTCATTAAAGCCAGGGGCACAATCAGCAATTTGTCCTCTGCGCGTAGTGCTGTGCACGCCACCAGGCCCTGATCTTTTGCGACTCCCCTAAATTTCCGTGCACCTCTCCCTTTTCACAGTCCAAACTCCCCCTGTATGAGTTTCGGCTGGATCTGGGGTTTAGTGTCGTAAGATAAGGGGTTCAATGCCTTTGAGAGTCTCAGTTTCCCTCCTGTCAGAGAAAACTAGCCAGGTACTCCGGCACCCGCTCTCTCCACGCGTGCATCTCCGTACCTCAGCTTTTTGCAGCTCCTCTGGGTCTCCACGAGCCCCTCTCTTTCCCTCTAGTTGTCGAATTTCCACTCAGCCAGCTTTCCTGTGGTTCTGGATGATGTCCGTTCTGTCTTTTAGTTGTAGTTTTGAAATTGTTGTGCGAGGCAGCACTGTAGGTGTTTACCTATGCCGCCATCTTGGATTCTCCAACATTTGCATTTTTAAAACTAAATGGCTAATGGTATGTGGGGTTATTTGTTTTTGTTTTTTTTAAAAAAATGTTTTTATTGATTTCAGAGAGAGGAAGGGAGAGGGAGAGAGATAGAAACATCAGTGATGAGAGAACCATCAATTGGCTGCCTCCCACACTTAACCTACTGGAGATCAAGCCCACCACTTGGGCATGTGACCTACTGGTTCCTAGGTCAATGCTCAACCACCGAGCCACATTGGCTGGATGCTAATGGTATGTTTTGATAGACATCAAATGGAGATAGGATGAGGAAAAATACTGGTTCTATGAAAGTATTCCCCTTCTCCATTAGCAGCTCATTCAGCTGTTTATATTCTAGTAAGTTATTTTGCTCTCATTAACAAAAAAAGAACATAAAAATCCTTGCACACCTTTGGAAAATTTTAATGTTTTCACTTATCATTGCAAAATCAAGAACAATTTTATAATATTTTTGTACATAGCTGTTACATGTAGAACAATGTGTCTTTAAGTAGGAACAAATTACTCTAAAAGAGTTCTAGATAGTTTTCCCTTAAGTCAAGTGTCTTGTTTAAGAAAACTTATTTCAATTAAAAATAAGTGGGGTAGCTCAGTTGGTTAGAGCATCGTCCTGAAACCTCTAGGTTTCAGGTTTGATCCCCATTTAGGGCACATATAAGAACTAACAACGGAACCCATAAATAAGTGGAACAACAAATCAATATTCCTCTCTCTTTCCCTCTCCCTCTCTCTCTAAAACCAATCAACCAATCAATCAATACATTAATTAAAAAAAAAATTAGCCCTGACTGGTTTGGCTCAGTGGATAGAGCGTTGGCCTGCGGACCAAAGGGTCCCAGGTTCGATTCCAACCAAGGGCATGTACCTTGGTTGTGGGCACATTCCCAGCAGGGGAGTGTGCAGGAAGCAGCTGAATCGATTTTTCTCTCTCATCGATGTTTCTAGCTCTCTGTCCCACTCCTTTCCTCTCTGTAAAAAAAATCAATAAAATATATTTAAAAAAATAAAATAAAAATTTAAAAGAGAGAGAGAAAGGAAACCTGTCCTGTTCCCTAGACTAAGGAGAAGGAAAACTCTCCTCTGGCTCTGCAGCCAAGCATCTCTGGCTTGGATGGTGGGGTGGCTGAAAGCAAGAAAGAATACAGCCTCTCCCATGGTCCCACAGGCTCCAGTGTCGTCTAGTTCACTCTATTGTAACTGCCAGCTTCCTTGCCTGTATCCCCTTCTACAGGGATTGAGTATTGCCAGGACCTGGTACAGTGTCACCCATTAGACAATATTATTTGTTAAGGAAATGGATATGAAACCATTGAAACTTGGAGACAATGTGTAGTAGTACTTCCCATGATACTTCTCAACTTTATAAGTATTATTCTGACTTAGAGTAAAAAATTACCTGAACTTTCCCCCAGATTGGCAAAAAGGTGAGAATGGGTTGCTAAGACCTCCTCTAACATTCTATGTACATGTATACAAACCAGGTTTCAAATTATAAGACTGATTTTTAAATGAACACACCAGAATTCCTAAGTGCAAATGAACACTAGCCCCTTTAAATGCAGACACTCTGGCCACCGTGGCTCAGTGGTTGAGCATTGATCTATGAACCAGGAGGTCACAGTTCGATTCCCAGTCAGGGTATATGCCTGGGTTGCGGGCTCAGTCCCCACCGTGGAGGCATGTAGGATGCAGCAGAACAATGATTCTCTCTCATCACTGATGTTTTTATCACTCTCTCCCTCTTCCTTTCTCTCTGAAATCAATAAAAATATATTACAAAAATAAATACAGATACTTTGACAAGTTACTTACTCATTTAATCATGGAAACCAATTTGGAATTCTGAAAAATTCTTTTTATTTCTAATTCAAAGCAAAATCAAATAGCTTTTTAAAAATTTACAAAAGCAACATATATTAAAATAAATTAGAAGTCATAAAAGGAGAAAAGAATTGACCTATGATCATAGAGACAGAAGCACTACTGTGGCCTGGGTATAAATCTTTGAGTTCGCCTGCTAAAAACATATCCTGTATGTCTGCATTATTTCTTTATAAAAGCAGGGTTATTCTACCCTGTTAACCCTTCTTTTACTTAATATGACTATCTTCCTCCACATCCTTTACAAGCAGAGTAATGTGTAGAATGGCAGTATTAACTTGTTGGATATTTAAGTTGTTTACCCATCACTAGTACCAAAAAAATCCTATACTAAATGTTAGTTAAAATTTTGTGCACACAATTATGTTTAATTATGTTTCAGGATAAATTTCCAGAAGTGATTTTTTTTGAGCAAGGCTGTACATTTTTAAGACAGTTGTTTTGTATGCCGTTTTTTTCTCTTTAGTAGATTTCTCTTTAGTGTGTGTGTTTAACTTATTATTACATTTATTATCTTTATCTTTTTTTTTTAATCCTCACCTGAGGACATTTTTTTCTATTGATTTTTATTTTATTTTATTTTTAAAAAATATTTTTATTGATTTTTTACAAAGAGGAAGGGAGAGGCATAGAGAGTCAGAAACATTGATGAGAAAGACATCGATCAGCTGCCTCCTGCATACTCCTACTGGGGATGTGCCCACAACCAAGATACATGCATGCCCTTGACCGGAATCGAACCTGGGACCTTTCAGTCCCCAGGCCGACGCTCTATCCACTGAGCCAAACCGGTTTCGGCTCCGTTGATTTTTAGAGAGAGTGGAAGATGAAGGGAGAGACAGAGAGAAACACCAATGTGAGAGAGCCATATTGATTGGTTGCCTTCCCCAAGTCCTGACCAGGCCTGGGAGCCTATAACCGAGGTATGTGTCTTGACTAGAATTAAACCTGGGACCCTTCAGTCTGTAGATCAGTGCTCTATCCGCTAACCCAAACTGGCTAGTGCCAAATTTCAATCTTTTTTATAGTAGATATAATAACTGGAAGCAGCTAAAAGTTACTGGGGGTCAAATTTGGTGATTAAAGTAAGAGATCAAGTTTTGGTTGGAAGCCTCTACTATTTAGCACTGTGACTTGTTATCACATTCCACTCACAGTAGTTCTGAAGGCAGTATAGCAGGCATTCCTGTTGTAGGCTCATTATCAAACTAAGCGTAGTACTTCCCAGACACAACTATGAAGGGGACAAAGCTTAGTGAAGATGCTTTCTTCGGATTCATTACTTTGCAGTTATATCTCTTTCACACACAGAAAATCTCAACATTTGAGCCACTTTAAACAGATGTAATGGTTCACCTAACTTAAATAACTGCAGTATTTTTTCTAGTACAACATTCTCATAAACACTGATTTGGCACTCAAATGACAGTTCACATACATTATCTTTTTAATTTTCATACCACCTCTAAAATTATACATGCTATTCTCTCCATTTTATAAAGGAGGAAGGGGGGGGGCTCAGAGAAAATAAATGTTTTGTCTAAGGCAACATAGCTGATAAAAAGCAGAGTCAGGATGCCAATTTGGTTCTGTTTAGCTTCAAACCCCCACGTTCTTTTCATTTTTTCTGACCCAGCCGTGTAGCGCCTTTGTATAATTCCTTAATGTATCATTATAAGGCTGTTCAATTCTTAATGGCTATGATTAAAATTTCTTAATGACTCTATCACTACCAGTGAATAATCATACTCTTTATTTAACCTGGAAGTGAACTCAACAAAGCTGGAGGTGTTGCTTATGAATAGGCTCATTTATATTCTTAAGAAAAACTGGCAGCAACTACAAAACCTCATTTATTCAATTTAAATAAAATAAATATTGATACTAGACTTTACATTTAGAGAGACTTGTCTGCCAAGTGAGCCATGTTTTAACAATAACCATAGTAAAAGAGAAAAAAAATTAAAGCACTATGTTAAATAAAAAGCTAATAAAACCTAGAGGAAACAGCTCAGTATTTTCTTTTAAACCTTGAAGAACACCAAACATATGTGTTGCACAAAGAGTCATTTTAAGAAAAGACTTATTAACAATCCAGTAGTAGAGTAAGCACTAAGAATTTCAATGATATCCAACTCAAAAATGCATAGGGAGTAAAGTTATTTTATTAAATCATGCACATCACGTGTGTTAGTGCAAATAGTTTAATCTGTACTTCAGAAATTCTATTGTACTTTATATCTTTACAAAATAGATTTAAAACAATTATTTACTTTAAAAAATGTAATTCTGAAGTTAAGCATTTCAGAACAATATTTGCAATAACCTATATACAAGAGGTACTGGGTACCACTGGCATATTAGCATTCTGTGGTGGAGTGGCTTCCTGCAACAGAAAATGATGAAATGAACTATATATGACAGTATTTCCTACAAGTCACCTGTGACTAATTCCTCCATAAATCTAGTGATCCTCCCAACAGCCAATCCTGAATAGCTTAAAACATAAGCTTTAAAGTACAAACAATGACTGCCAAACATCACAAGGCAAATTATATCCTAAACGTCTATTTCAGTATTTGGCTAGGCCTGTGGATTGCCACAGAACATTCAAGCCAGTTCACTGACATCGCCTCCTGGCTTTCATTGACTGAAAAATTTAACTATGAAATACTTTAGGATATTCTATGATTTAAATAAACTTTATTGATGTGACTGTGGTGCTACACAAAACCACCTCTGTGTTTTAAATTTATAATATCAAGCAGTGTTTAGGTGCTTCACTGAGCCTGGAACGCTATTAATCTTGGGAATAGTGCTTCTCATTAACAGAACATACCAATTAACAATTAAAAGAAAATAACCATTTGCTTACCCAACCAGGAAATCTGTTGGTAGGTAACAACAGTATATACCTCGAACATGAATTAGCTTTGAAATATCATAATCAAATTAAGTCAGTAAAAGCTTATCTAAAGAGAAATTAATTCTTTCTTCAATTAAACATGCTTTGGAGGAAGAGATGATAGAAAAAGAAAATCATGCTTCCTAAAATGCTGTATATGAAAAAGTAACTTGGCTTTAAAGAAAATATCTCTTTAATACATGAGGTTTAATAAATTATATTCCAATTGACTCAACAATTTGGTTTACTGCACTGAAATTATATAATTACTATGTTTTTGCTTCCAGAAATTATTCAATTTGCTCGAGATAATATTCTCATGGAAAGTTTTTCAAAGTTGATGTCCTCCACATCGTTGAGTCACATTAAGGCTAAACAAGCGTGCACATATTGCCCAAAGTATCACTAGAGCAGAATACTTTCCAAGTGTATTGTTTCTC
Source organism: Lasiurus cinereus (assembly GCA_011751065.1). Classification (NCBI taxonomy): domain Eukaryota; kingdom Metazoa; phylum Chordata; class Mammalia; order Chiroptera; family Vespertilionidae; genus Lasiurus; species Lasiurus cinereus. The sequence goes on from JAAGEH010000020.1 coordinate 14,349,868, forward strand.
CTTAAACAAAAAAGTCCACACAAAGAGTTGTCTCTAAGTCTTGTTCCCAATAGCTCAGTGGTTTTATAACAAGTAAAAATGGCGTAAATATGTAAAAAATATATATATGTGTATATATTTCAAACTGATAGGCACTGAGCACACAGGGCCTCTCTTCCCATGTATACATCGGTTGTTTGGTTTGGGTAATTAATGAATCAGAAAAATGAATTATCTGGCTTTTAGAATTCAGAGTAAGATACCCATAAATTTAATGTTATAAATAATCTGGTATACCAAGAAGCCTACTTTAGGCCACCATAATATTCAGAACCCCAACATACTAATTTAAAAATTACATGAAAAATTGCAAGCAAGTTATTGCTTACAATAAAGTCACAATTTTATATTCTCTTTATAGACAGATACATTTTATATAATTTAAAGCAATGACCCTACAGCTGTATTCTTGTACTTCTGTCTGCTGTTTTAAGAGGTAAAAAGGAAGAAAATGGTTCTGTTTGTCCCCAGCATAAGTGTGATGCCAGCTTCTAGAGGGAGGATGGTGTACGGACTCAAGAAACGCTCTCATGGAGAAGCTCTGGCCAGACCTGGCACATACAGCACGATGGCTGTTACTGCAACCAGGGCAGCCAACATGGGCATCCAGGGCCAGGGTTTCTGTGTGGAAAGAAACCAAGAGTCAATATCACATTCTCCCCTCTTTTCATACCTATTAACCCCTTGGGTTCCAGAGAGTCCTGAGTATTTAGACTATTAGAAAAACCTTATCTTTGCATAAGAAAACATTTTAAAAAGAAAGGAAATAAAGGTGAGGGAGAGCAGGTGTGAGGAGAGCCAGAACAGCAGGAACTCTTTTGGAAGACCACTGTGTAGAAGCCCGATACATCTCAGGCAAGTCCTGGGCAGTTTTTAGTTTTGTTACAGCTAAAACCCAACAGTGACTTCTAAGAAACCTTCTAGACTCAGCCTGCTTTATTTATCCCAATACCCATATGTTACAACTAATTGATGTACACAGATGCTTGGAAGTATGCTTCTGCCTAAAGTGTTTATTTCTTGATAAAAACCAGACTCACATGGTAGGGTAGTTTTATACAAAAGACTGGTTGGTAAGGTGATTGAAAAAAATGGTCTAAGCTTTGATGCTCGAATTTGAAACCACATAAGACAAAATCAGATGGGGTTCAAGATGGGAAGTGCTACTTAGGGACTCTGCCTGGCTGATACTCTTGGTAAAGACCATGTCCAGTGTAATCATGTCACGTGATCATCTCATATGATCTACTAACATGCTGCCTGTTGGAGGCAAACATGGATGGGCTGTTCCCTGTTAACTTTCAGAGGGTTTTATAATATCAATTTGCTTTTGGTTGATAGCTTTATTTTTACTAGTGTTTTTATTAAGAAAGTTGGCTTTTAAGGAAATATTCTAATGTTGCATATCAGGGCTCAGAAAGATATGGGATAAGTTTACTCTCCTAAGTAAATGCACATTGGAGTTGAGATTATGAGCCAATGGTCCATTATGTCAATCTCATCCTTTTTCATCTTCATAGCCATAATATAAATACAGGCAAGGATTGAAACAAAGAAACTCTATACTATGGAAAAGAAGAGGAAAGGGAGGAGAAGAAAGAAAGCTGGCTGAAAACTTCAAAGAGGCAAACTCTTCATTTCTCATTAAAGTTTGATTAAAAATGTAATTGGGAAGGGGTACTAATATTGCAGAAATTCATAGCTTACTCCAGTTTGCTAGAGACAAAGACTCAGTAAAAGGCAAAATATTAACAACGGTTAGGTTGGAATTAATTCATTGTTAGCATTACTACAAAGGAAACAAGACAAAATGTTACATGATTAGTTGATTGTTCAGTTCATTCAAATGACACAATACATGGCATCCTAAATGAAGGGTTTGCTTCAGGTAACAAAATACCTGGGTGGTTTTGCCATGCACTATATTACAAATATGGTACAAACAGGTGACGGGGACAAACAGACAAGGACTCAACAGTAGTGCTTGTACCTTTCTCTACCACAATGGACCGAAACACCAAAACAGGAAAGCCAGGAATAGGCCGATGAATACGGCTGGGACGGGTTGTAATATGGAAGGCTAAAGAAGGGAAGGGATATTAAAATCATTTTATGCTATAAAAAAATCAGATAAGATGATTTAGACCCCAATGAGAGGGGAGGAAGGGTAGAAAGACTGAGGTAATTGCAGTATTAGCACTCAGGTTTTGCACTGATTCAAACATTTTAAAGACATCTAATACAATCCAGAATGATGGACTGTGGTATATAAGATGACAAACTGCAGCCTACAAGGAACAGCTGGAGGAATGGGCAATGTGGGTGTCGCTAACATCCTAATGAAAGGCAGTATGTTAAGACAGAGCAATGACAATACCTCAACAACTGATGCTCTGCTTGACAGTACATTATTTGTGCTTCATACTTGGAATCCATTATTTGACATGAGTGTATTGGAAATGGCTAAAATTTATTTGATCTCTCCATCAAAACCTTTCTTTAAAAAAACCAAAACTCTTGCTGCTGCTTTAAAGTTTAAAAATAAGTGCCCTATACATGTTTTCTAAACCAAGAGAGCTGATATATGTATGATAAATCATTTGGTATATGAAGATAGGCAGCTAAGTCTCAGGGCTTTGGGTTATATTACCAAATATAAACAATTATTAGGAGGAAATTACCACATGAGTAATATTGTAGTGCCACATGTCCATATCATTAATGAAAGGAAATTTACCCTTAAGGTAAATTATTCGTACAACTACAAATAATAATAATACTTTACAAAAGGCTTTAAATGGTGCAGGGAATCCATTCTGATTATGCTAGATGTCTTCATAGGTTAATTTAGTAGAAGGTAGACTGAAATTCCATACTCAGAAGGATATGAATTAACATAAAAGACAAGAGTAATCAAACTTGGGATCAAACCATTATGATCTGATTTTAGAAGAGTTCTATAATCTATATTTTCAAAACAAATGCACTCTATTTTTGCTTAGCATTCAGCCTCCAGACCCCATTCATCAACTTCTAAAAGGCTTCTAACTAAGCCACATGCCTTTATTAAAAACAAAACAAAAAACTAGGACTTTCTTTGGCAAAGGAAGGACAGCTGGACACAACTTATGAGCATTCTGTAATGGCCATGCAACATTACTCTTTTGCACTTGTGCTGCGAGTTAAGCAAAGTGCCTTCCTCTGCAGGAAATGTGTGTCTCCTGCAGTGTCCAAGCCATGGCAAAAGTCTGAAGTAAGTCACAGCACATCCAACCACACTGAACATCATCTATCAGTTAGATCCCACAAAGGCAATGATCACCAAAACATGTAACACAACATTTATTTAGTACCACATCTTTTTAAAGACCATCTGCCTTTCTAGCAAATGAAAAACAAATTAATATTATTAAACCCAGTTTATACTAAAACATTCCAACTTCACACGTGTGCGTGCGCATGCACACACACACACACACACACACACACACACACACACAGCCCTCCCTACAGAAACTCTTTAATATTTCCTAACATTTATGGGAGGCCAAAAAGACTCCAAGATTTTTTAGGAATGTGCCTTAGTGAGGAAGTTATTAGTATAAAATAAAAACCATAATAAAGTTCCCATTTTTGGATGCAGCTAAATGCTAAGGAGTCAATATGAACTACTCTTTCGTAGGTGAGACTCTGGTGGTACAAAGCTTCATTTCCAGCCAGGAAAAAAAAGAGCCAGAAAGTGGGACAGAAGTTCAGATTCATCAGGGAAAAGCTGACAATTCTTGGGTAATTATTCTCTTGCAAACAAGGTTATTACTAGACCAGGCAGTCCTCAGGCTCTTCTAGGGGTACAGGTTAAAGGGGAAAATTCTTAACTAAAAATTTTGACAACACAGTAATTCCATCATGGCATTTCATAATGAAAAGTTTAGTTCATGTGTATTGAACTATTACTTTCTCAAATCAGTAATAAAATCCTCTGAAAAATCGATTTCAGAGCTCTCACCTGCCTCTCAATCAAAGCTAAGCCAAGTTTGCAAAGACTTACATTATTTCCTTTTTCTCGGAGCAGCTTCAGGTTGTCTTTACATTGTTTGAGCTCATCTGTGATTGATTGTTTTTCCTGCTCAGTCATTTCAAACTTCAACTTCAGTTCTGAGAGTACAGTCTGTGTCTTTTCATACTAAAGGCAAAGAAAAAAGAGTGTGCAGTCTCAACTTAAATGGGTATGAAGTTATGGTTCTAGTCAGGCTTATATACCAGACCCTATTTAGTCACCTGCAACACCAAAGTCAAGCCTTTTTGTTTTAAGAAGGATAAGAATCATTTACACTAAAAATAAGAAGTCTTTAATGTTAACTTGATTCTATGTAAGAATTTTCTGCCTCTGAAGTTAAAAAAAAATTAAGAGACATCACTAGTGTGTCATCTGTTTCTAATATAAAGGGTCACTTTTCCCACTAAGCAAGTTAGAGGAGAAAATTAACATTTCAAACTGAGCAAAAGAAAACAAGTGAAGAAAAACTCCATAGCTTAATTAAATGGCAAGGTTAGAAAGTATGAGTTTATATTCTAGTAAGCAATATCAGCCAAGCTATTTTAGTTGTGAAGTAGAAAGTATTAATTCCCATTAGTCCTCTTTTAATCCAGCATCACAGGTTATGAAAATGTTCTGGATAAATGAATTTCTAGGCAAATAAAGCAAAGAAATGTGTCTAAGGCAGCAGTCGCCAATCAGTGGTCTGCATACCATTGGTGGTCCGTGAGGTCCTAAGATACCAAACTCTATGAGTAGGGATATTTCTATCTCTCAACTTAAACTTATAAGCATCAATTAAAAGTAATTTTTGAAAATGTGTTTCTGATAGACATTATAGAAAAATGTTTCTAGAAAAGTGAAACAAACTACTTCCTGCTCTGAAAAACAGTTCACAGTATGTAATTTTCAGATGCACTAGCTAGCCCTCATAAACAGGTGAGGTCAATGAGAAATGTGTATGGTTTGCCCTACTTTAAATGCCCCAGGAGGCAGGAATTCTAGACTGGTTCCACCTCTAGATATTGCATCTTACATGCAAGCTGGGCTCCCAAAGAGCAAAGGCTGTTCTGCTGCTGGCTGTGTCTTTGTCTTGGCCTCCACTGCCCCACTCTGCCATCTCTGAAGATTTTGGATGAAAGAAAGACAAGGGCTGAGTAGAAAATAAATATACCATGGTCTTGCCATACTAGAAAGGTTTCTCCTCTTCCCTAAACATGGCCCATGAGGCTGGAAAGTTTCTAATACTTTCTGCCTATATCCTAGAAATTCCATAATGCAATTACCCTGGAGCTTATCGTTATGCACCCCAAAGGTAAATAACTAAGAAGAGTAAAAATGTATAAAAACATTAGTCAGAAGAGGTGCTGGAGGGAGGGGGGGCTTGGGGTAAGCAGAAAAGTCACCAGAATATGGGGAGGAAGATATGTGTACAGAGAAAGAGGTAAAATATGAAAGGAGCTCCTTGTTACCTACCAAAGTCCCCAGAACAAGTCCAGATAATATACCAGAGAGTGAAGTAAGGAGCAAGATTCATGGACTTCATGACAGTTTTTTTGTGTGGGGTCTGTGGACTTCCTTCCAGAATGCAGAAGGTTATGGGCAGACTGCCAAGGCATATTCAGTGTACCTAAACTAGTCTCTGTGCCTTAGAACATAATCAATTCTCAATGATCTGATTAATAGTGAGTAATAGAGCAGAAATTAAAAGTGCTTTGCTGACCTAAATTTTCCCTTACTTTCCCTTTCCACCATTTTCACATCCAGCCTGCCCTTCACACCAAAGCACTTAGCCATTTCTCCATTCCAGGAGTTGTGAAGCTGAAAGACAGGAAGGCAGCTCAGTCAGAAGATCGGCTGTTCATCTTCAGCATGTGAGAGGGGTAGGAAGAACTCTGGCCTTGGGACAAGATGGTGAGGCCAAACAACTTTGCTGAGTTAGTCTTTGCAAGGTGATTTGTATATTCAATGTATTGTAAATTCATAGATACTCCTACTAAATTAAAATATGTAGATGTTTTTAAAGACAAATATAAAGATAATATACCATTATTTTTCTCTTAATACTGAGGGTAAAATGTACTGTTCTCATGTATTTTTTCTTTGTTAAATATTTAAATAAAAACTGCCACATGTAAAAGTTTAATTGTTGGAACAAAGGTCATCTTTTGCAATCTTGGTTTCATATCTTGCTTGGATATCACTTTTGCTCTATCTTGCTTTTTAACTCACAGGTGAGAAATTAGCTCATTTCTGATTAAAAGGGAAATACTGCACAATATTACCAACACTTCTGGTTTTCTTCTTAAATAACCTTGCTTATTAGCTGATAATATTTTAGTCTTTTACAGTGCTGAAGATACATAATGATGATACTACTCATGATTCTATGAAAGGTAAACAAAGGGGGATATTGAAAAGGAAGAATATATATGCATTAATAAAAGCTAGTAATTCATTTGCAACAGATTACACAGATATAAGAACCTCAATAAAGAACAGTTTAGTTACAGACTAGTATCCAATAGTTGACATTAGAACAAACAGAAAGAGGAACAATTTTACATTACAAAGAAGTGTGATGACTACACATCATTTCACAATGGAAAACAATGAACAAGAAAACAGAAAAGAAACATATTGACAAGATTAGACATATTTTTAAATATGTTGCATTTAATGTAATCCAAAGGCTATCAACAATTTAGATGCTGTGACAACATGCCACTGCCATTTGTGGAAAACAGTTAAAGTATTTTGCACTGATGGCTCGGTAACCAAAAACAGGCAAACAAATAATGCAACAAACGGCAATGCATTCATAGTAACTAACATACAACAGAATCATCTTCCAACCACAGCATTCTTCCCAGATTTTGAAAGAATTATGGCTTATGGACTGGAAGAACACAAAGTGCTTACAGTATTAAATACTTGAGTATTTACTTTGGCACAAAATTTGTGTTCCAACGAAATAAAATGGGATTTCTCCCCAAACACATATCCTTAGCAAGAGGATAAAAATGAACATATTACAAAATCAATATGGCCACATATACTGTTACAGTTGTTTTGTTTTTTGTTTTTTTCCTTTAGGAACAAACATGAAGACAGAACAATAATCATTTCCAAGTTCAGGATACTACAAGAAAAGGAAAGTGCAAAGGAAAACTGCATTGATTAAACAGGTTTTCTAAAAATAATTTTGGGAAAATTCGTTATTAAAGACAGAAAACTGTCTTTAACTTTCTTCTATTTATAACGAATCCTTTGTTTAACAGAGTCTACAACTGGGGTGGGCCCTGACCAGTAGGTAGATCAAAATGCACTAGCCTTCTCCATGACCAGAGTTGGTTATGCAATGCAGGCCAGGAGTACAAGGCCAATAGGACTGAACACAGTTCTTACCGCTGCATTGTCAACTTCAAGTCTTTGCTCAGAAGAGGCTGGTTGGATCTCTGCTCCAAAATCAACCTTCACATTTTAAACATGATATTTTTTAAAAAACCACCGAGTCCAGGTTTTAATCAAAATGACATGAGACAGGGAGCATGCATATTTGTGAAGAAGGGAAAAATGAGATGTGGATTGTGGGAAGAAAGTCAAAGGTCATAGAATATGTGTTTGGCTGGCTGGCTATTAGGTGAATTTTTAGTAACTTTTCAGGCCAGTTTCACCTGAGGCGTTTAAACAGCATTTTACTTTCCAAAGTATTCTTTCCTTTTTAAATATATTTTTACTGATTTCAGAGAGGAAGGGAGAGGGGGAGAGAGATAGAAATACCAATGATGAGGGAGAATCACTGATGGACTTTCTCCTGCATGCCCCACATTGGGTAGGGATTGAGGCCACAACCCTGGCATGTGCCCTGCCTGAGAATCGAACTGTGACCTCCTGGTTCATAGGTTGACTCTCACCTCTGAGCCACACCAGTTGAGCAGTTTCCTAAGTATTTTAATTTAAGTAAGATACTATCTTTGAGAGGGTTAAGTGATTTGGTACAAAGGGCTTTTCATAAAGGTCAACTAATTGGTACAGAAAAAATTTTAATGTAAGTTTATAGATTTATATTTTTTAACGGTTTGGCCTAAATATAAAATCTCTATATATAGACCATGATACACAGCTAGAGATCACCAAGCAGAGATGTTCCAAGCATCAACTTCGTGACAGGTAATGTAACTTAATTTCTAACTAGCATGAATATCTGGTTTGCTTTTGGTTTTAAGTCCAACCATAATGGGGCTTATAATGTCTTTCCGCTTTACCTCTTTCTGTACATCCTTTGCTTGGTTTTCAGCCTTACTGAGAAGAGTTTTTAAATCAGTTGAATCCCGAAGATGCTGTTCTTTCAAGGATCCCATCTGATTCTCAAGCTCTTTCCTTGTCATCTGAAGGATGCCGAGATCACTCGTAAGCTCTAAACTCTGCTTCTGAGAACTGTAAGATAAATATTCAGAGTTATTCATGTAGAAACTAGATACAGCAAGAAGTCCAATTCCTTAAACATTTCACTAGGAGGATTGGAGTAGATTTCAGTGGAGAAAAGAAAAGTATATAAAAATAAAAGTTTCAATAAGTAAAAAGTGTCAAAACACTAAAGAATGCAAGTAAGTTTAAAGCTGTGTCCTATTTGCAGATAGACACACATAAAGGTTGAAATTTAAAAATAGAAGTAGAAGGTGACTATATTTTGTTATATCACATCATATTAACTGTCATAAAAAGATTCAGTGTAGGTCTTCTACAGGAAAGAATAGCATGTGCTTCAGCTATTTATTATAAGTACTTGACAAATAGGATGGGAGATAGAAACTCACAGTGTAGAAGTCACTGCCAATTCAAGTAAAGATAAACCTACTCAAATGAGAAGACACACCAAAATGGGGAAAAGCAAAGGACAAAGAATCAGAAGTCTGGGGCCCCTATTTCGTTGTGGGATGTTAAGCAAGTCACTTAAGTGGTATAATACCATTCTCTGAGTAAGCATTTCCTGACCTCTCAGATCAGTGCCAGGCACCATGTTATACAGACACAGATAACACAAGGAGAGTCTCAGTGCCCTCCACATAACTCAATTTCTGAGGCTGTTTTCTCGCTTAAATTCTATGATTACTGAATTATAAAACTTAGGTTTTTTTTTTTTTTTAAAAAAAACAACCACAATTTACACAACTAGGAAAACAGCTTGATAGGCATAAACAGTAATTCTTTATTCAATTAGTTTTACATCACAGACAACAAAGAACAAAAAGACCTGAATAACGTAGTTGTGTTAAAGAATTTGGCTTCCAGGACCTGGCTGGGTAGCTTATTTAGTTAGAGCATCATCCCAATACACCAAGGTTGTGAGTTCAATCTCCAGTGAGGGCACATACAAGAATCAACCAATGAATGTATAAATAAGTGGAACAACAAATCAATATTTCTCTCTTTTTCTTTCTATCTCTCCCTCTCCCTTCTGCTCTCTCTCTCAAATCAATTAAAAAGATAATTTGGTTCTCATATATAAATGAAACGGCTAGAGGAGGATAAGGTCTTCAAATGACAGTTTTACGTCTTTCAGGATGAATCATAAGACTCAGGATGTAACTGAGGTACTATCCTAAATAATAAAACCCTAATATGCAAATCGATCGAATGGCAGAACGACTGGTTGCTATGATGTGCACTGACCACCAGGGAACAGATGCTCAATGCAGGAGCTGTCCCATGGTGGTCAGTGCACTGCCACAGGGGGAGCGCCGCTCAGCCAGATGCTGGACTCATGGCTGTAGAGCACAGCAGCGGTAAGGACCCCTCAGCAGACACCCCCCAAGGGATCTCAGACTGTGAGAGGGTGCAGGCCAGGCTGCGAGACCCTTGCCCCCTTCCCCACTACCCCCCAGTGCACAAATGTCATGCACTGAGCCTCTAGTGTAGTATACTAGTAAATCACATTTTGATTGTATGCTAGGCAGGTTTGATGTCAAGCCAATACAGCCAAGAACTAAATGGCAGAAAATAACCTATGAAGAAAGACTAGTTTCTAAAAACAAGTATGCTGGGGAAGCTTACCAAATAAATTTAGAGAAGTTTAAGAAATTAATTTGTCTTAAATAGTATATGTGAATTTAGGCAGACAACCAACCATCTAGCATGAATATTCCAAACTCTGACTTTTTATATATATATATTTTATTGACTTTTCAGAGAGAGAGGAAGGGAGAGGAAAAGAGAGAGAAACATCAATTGGCTGCCTCCTGCACATAGGAAATGTGAAAGAGGTATAAACCCCTGACTGGAATCAAACCTGGGACCTTTCAGTTTGCAGGCCAATGCTTTATCTACTGAGCCAAACCAGTCAGGGCCAAACTGTGACTTTTTACATATATACTGGAGTCCTGGTGTATGGATTCATGCACTGGTGTGGTTGCTCGGCCTGGCCTGAGGGGATTGGGCTGAAACTGGCTCTCCACATCTCCCGAGAGGTCCCGGATTGTGAAAGGGCACAGGCCAGGCTGAGGGACCCCACTGGTGCATGATCAGGGCCAGGGAAGGACCATAGGAGGGCTCCAGGACCTGTCCAGCCTGTCTTGTCCAGTCCTGATTGGCTGGACCCTAGCAGCAAGCTAATCTACTGGTCGGAGCATCTGCCCCCTGGTGGTCAGTGCACATCATAGCGATTGGTCAAATGGTTGAACGAATGGTTGGACACTTAACATATTAGGCTTTTATTATATAGGCTATAATGTTTTTATTGATTTTAGAAAGAGAGGAAGGGAGAAGGATAGAGAGATAGAAACATTGATGAAAGCCTTGCTGGCATGCCTCAGTGGTTGAGCATTGACCTATGAACCAGGAAGTTACGTTTCAATTCCCAGTCAGGGCACGTGCCCAAGCTGTGGGTTCGATCCCCTTTGTGGGGCACGGGGCTGTGCAGGAAGCAGCCAATCAATGACTCTCTCATCAGTGATGTTTCTATCTCTTTTTCCCTCTCCATTCCTTTCTGAAGTCAATAAAAATATATTAAACACACACACACACACACACACACACACACACACACACACCCCTTTCCTGTAAATAAACAAAAAACAATAACAAAAAATCTAATCATCAATGAGAACATGGATCAGTTGCTTCCTGCATGTTCCTACTAGGGATTGAGCCCCTAACCCTGGCATGTGCCCTGGCCAGGAATCAAACTGGCAACCTCCTGGTTCATTGGTTGAGGTTCAATCTCTGAGCCATGCCAGCTGGGCCCTTTTCTCTTTTTTTGTTAATCCTTACATGATATTTTTTCCCACTGATTTTTAGAGAGAGGAAGAGAGACAGAAAGAGAGAGAAAAACATCCATGTGATCAATTGGTTGTCTCTGACATGAGCCCTAACCAAGGTTGGGGATCGAGCCTAGGACCAAGGTACCCTTGACTAGAAGTGAATCCTGGACTCTTCAGTCCAAGGGCTGAAACCCTATCCATGAGGCAAACCAGCTAAGGTGATCAATGACTTTTGCTAACCTAATGCTCTTGAGGAGAGTAAGCACAAGGCTAGCAAGAATAATAACTTCCATTTTGGTGTACTGGAGAAAAGGAGGTGGATTAAGAATAGCTTCAATAATAAACAGGTACTACTTTCATATTCTGAATAAGAATACAAATCTGTTTAAATAAAAATATAGAACAGCTGAGACCGGTTTGGCTCAGTGGATAGAGCGTCAGCCTGTAGACTGAAAGATCCCAGGTTCGATTCCGGTTGGGGGCATGTACCTTGCTTGCGGGCACATCTCCAGTGTGGGGCGTGCAGGAGGTGGCTGATCGATGTCTCTCTCTCATCGATGTTTCTGACTTTCTATCTCTCTCCCTTCCTCTCTGTAAAAAATCAATAAAATATATTTAAAAAAATATATAGAACAGATCAAGTTTTCAAGGAAAAATAAATTTTGAACTCTGCAACAAATGTTTGTGGGAAAACAGGACTCTGCTAATCTGTTGAAGTAAATCTATTGCATTGATTGGTTTGCATGTAAGATACTGAATGTTAGAAAGATTTAACTGATTAGAGAATTCTTGATCTTATATATCATTACTCTTTATGTAACCCTGTTTGAAGTCCAGAAGCTGAATTTGTGTCTTTTGATTGTATAAATTCTTTGTCATGGTCATCTCATCATCCTTACTGTAAAAGAAGAGATCACTGGCGTGAAAGGAAAACAAACTTGTATTTGAAATTTATTATCATTTAGTTTATAGGACAAATTCAATCATTAATTATAGATCTTTGCTGTTCATTTAGGAATATTTTCTGGGGGAGGGAGCATTTAATGAACCTATATTCCATGAGTACAACAAAAGGAATGAATGTGTATCATGATGGTGGTAGTAGAAAAAAAATGCTGATGTGTCATGTAGCATGGTTAACCTGCCAAACAGCCAAAATGAGACTGGCTGAACATTTTGCTCCAAAAATATATTTAAGTATCAAAATTAAATTAACTTTAGATTAAAATGTAAGATAAAAAAATATTTCAAAGCTAAAAAGAGTTCTTGCATACTTGTGCAATTCTTTTTCTTGTCGCTGCAGTTCTGATGATAGCAAAACATTTTCCTTTTTTAGAGAATGGCATTCAGTTTCCAATAATTTCCATTCCTTTCTCAACTTCTCTAATTCACCTAAAAGAATCCCAAAACATATTCATTAACATAGAAACATAACTTCAATAATTAAGAGAAAAAAAGGTAAAAAATTTTAGAGACCAACATATTCCCCCTCGCCCCCCCACTTAAAAACATGTAGATTTTACAAGGCTATTCTTAGATTCCTATTACTCTGCATCTATACCTCACTAAGAAGCCCATCACTTTGAACTTTTGTAACCCCCTACCCACTTCACTTTTATAAGACAAATCATTTTTAACAGTATTTAAATAAAATACAAAATTATAAAACATTTAGTTTATTCTAGAACTTGCAGACCTGAAGTTCTTATAGCCCTAATATAAGACATTGCTTTGTACAATCTATTGTTATCAAAGAGAAGAAGAGCCTGGATCATTAATTTTTATAAGTTATATGGTTATCATTGTCAAGAGGTTAGAGCTTATGTAAAATATACTTATCCACCTTGGAGCCTTGTTGCTTCCTCTCTCTGCTGGTCCTCACACTGTTGACATCGAAGCTGAAAACTGTTTTGCAGACTCGTGATTTCTTTCTCATATTCAGACGCTGCTTTCCGCCACCGCTCAAGCTCACCTCGCACCTTCTTAAGCTCTTCTTGTAAAGAAGCAATGTCAGTGTCCCGCTCAGAGGCAGCCTTTTCTGCTGCTTGATGAAGAAGCAAAATTTCATCTCGGGCACTAAGCAGTTCATCTCGAGTGCTTGTGATTTCACTGTCCTTCTCCTCCCGGAGATTCTCAATATTGATGTGTAACCTCTGCAGTTGGGCTACAAAAGTATATTTATCTATTATTTTCTTAGTCCATAGCAATCAGAAATAAAAGAACAGCCTATTGGGATTGTAGTTACTACACAACCCAAGCTATCACAACTGTTTGTTGTTTTGATTAGATTGTACAATCTATGTTTAATGTAGAAAATGTCAAAATCCAGAAACACAAGGAGAAAAAAACAAACAAACCAATCTTTATTTCCCCCAAACAGAGAAAGTTGCTTCTAACATTTGAACTTATTCTTCTGGGTGTTTTCTATGCATCTATATACATACGAGACAAAATAGGAAGAGATAATAATATGTGTAGTGCTCTCTATCCTGCTACTGATGAACATCTCGTAACAACAAAATAGTTACCTGTAACTTTTTTTTTGATGGATCCTTTCTTTTAGACATTGTAGGCTGTTTAGTTTTTAATTATTCTAAACAATACTGTTTAGAGTGAATTCTTAGATAGAGTATACTTGATCAAATAGTAAACATTAGAAAAATCTTTGATGTTCTTGATTAAATTTTCTGTTCAAATGTCAACTCCTTAAAGAAATCTCTGATGACTTACCTAAAAAATCCTATCTGTCATTCTCTAGCTAATTATCCTGCCTTTATTGGCTATCACATTATATATTTATTTGTTTGTTGTTTATCTTTTCACTAGACTGTATATCTCATGCATGTTCTATCCCCAATACTAGCAGAGTAAATAATCAAGAATTAATACAATTAATGAATACTGCCTAATTTTTAAACTTTATTTTTATTGTTGACACTATTACAGATGTCCCCATTCAAAGAGGGACATTTTTAAAAGATCTGGTCTTATGTCCACATGATGGAACTGGAAATAATCTGTGTGAAATAACACTTTGTTTAGGACTAGAATACCAGTTTTGGTTACTATAACACAAGAAAATTAGCGGTAAAAAATGTTTCTTTAACAGAAGAATAATTAAAATAATCAAGAGGACTTAAGGTGGGAAGAAGAGGAAGAGGAGGAGGTTGCTCCATAAATAAATATTAAAGAGAATATTAGGCCTTTTAAGTGTGCAGGAAACACTGAGAGGTAACAGGTTCAAAACCTGAAATGACACAATGGCCATTGTGTATAACCATGGATTTGTGGGTTAAGTCCTGCAATATACATGCTGGCACTAGGGGGCACTCATTGATGTTAGGTAAGGCATCTTTAAAGACAAAAGGCAGCACTAAGTCACAGAACTGTCACAGAAAATTGCCCATGTACAATATGGGATGGCAATATAGATGCAAATAACATTTATATAAACTAATGAATAATAGCATTAAACTATAATAATGGCTTCAAAGGTTTTCAAATTAAAATGATATATAAAATGATATATAAATGAAATTCTAATTTGACCATAATAAAATTTAAAAGTTTTAATAGCTCAAATATCCCACTCAAATGAAAACCCAAAGACTGACTTTTCTCTGGGATATTTTAGGACAAATATCACAGAGCTCATACAATGGCTCTCCATTTCTTCTGAAGTGAGATTATTTGTCTATTTAATTTCTTCTCACCCTATCTCTCAAACTAAAAATTTAAATAACATTAGTTCCCTCTTTAACAATGAAGGCAAATTAATCTTGCTTGGGGATCTTATAATAGCATAGGAAAGAAAGATCTCTTTGGGGTATCTCACAATTATAGCCTCACAGTACCAGGAGCTGCAGTTCAAAGAAAACCCATGACAAGCAGAGGTCTTTCTGCTCATTTCTATAATGACTCCATGATAGACCACCACATGGGGGCTGTGAAGAGCAGTCTTTACCACTGAAAGCAGTGTTGGGACCATTATTCTGTTTCATGTAGTATATAATTTTTGTTGCAATGCCAAATGTGTTATGAACATTAGCAATATAAGCTAAAAGTGCTAAAGCACAGAGCAGCTCAAACTGATTTCCTATCTGAAGGCTCTCTCTGTAGTAACTCACTACAATAACTCAGAACATGACAATCTTTCCAAATCCTCACCTTCACCCCTGTTCTTTTAATCTAAGTGTCTATTGTTGGAGTACAAGGGAATTTTCCTTTATATAGAAAGAAAGGAAAGAAGAAAGGGAGAGATGGAAGAAGGAAGGCGGGGAGAGGAGGTAGGAAAGTGCCCACCTAGTTATAGTCTTAGATTGTAGGGAAGAACAAATGGAACGCTCTGCACTCTTAAGTTTCCATTCCCTGTGAATCACTAAAAACTATCTCAAATACCCTTTGAGTGTCCATACCTTGAAGAACCTGTATTTGTTTAGTGGATTCCTCAATTTGATTTCGATAGGCTTTTCTTTCTTCTTCCAAAAGAGCTAAAAGTAAAACACAGTATATCTAATTTTGTGAGTTGATAAAAGTATTCAGAATTGGGCAGTGGGAAATTTCTTAAAAAATTCTCTCCTATAGCATATTGAAGGAAACAAAAGTTAGGCAGTAAGTATCATCAATATTAGCAGTTAGACAGTTTAAATATTTTAGGAGCACAAAACAGTAAGTAGTAAGTAATAAATCTATTCAATTGAGTAGGGGGGTTTCCTAGACTTTGTATCACCAAGATATGTGTTATTCTTCACATGAGAAACATTCTTGATAGTTGTTAATGAGCATTTTGAACTTAAATTAAAAAAATGAACTTAAAATCCTAATGTGTACCATTAAGTACATAGAAAGTACTGACTAAACAACTGCTGTTTGGGAAATGGTGTGTTTTTATTATTTATTTATTTATTTATTTTTACTATAATTAATAAAATTAGCCTGGGACCTCCACAAAGTTCAAGTTCAATGCATACCAACTCTAATTTCTTCAAGAAGCAGGAAAGGAAGGGAATAGTAGCTTCTCCCTGAGAGTCTTCCTTTGGTCAGGAAGGTCATTTTAGAGAACACGAGGACGCCACTTTCTCCTCACTCTAAAACTTTCTAATGTACTGTACAACCTGGCAGTTATTGTGAATGATTCAGAAGTGTAAGCTCTAGGGAATAGCCTATGACTCCACTGGCCTATGACACTACAGTTAAGTGAGCTACTAGAAAAGAAATGGTTGGGATATTTAAAGATTCTTTCTATACCTTAATCTAGCCTGATTCCTTCCATTTCCAGTGCTGAGTACACTGGAAAGTCACAGGGAACAGAAATCTCCCTTATCTTATACTGAACAGCTAACATTAGGTTAACTAAAACTTAGAAATTTACATACATAGCTTTTCCCTTTTGTTGCACTCAATATGTAATTAACTAGCAAGATCTTTCATTGGTAGAGGTCTCTCATGATGTTCACATAAAAAATATGAAATAAGTAGAGCAATCAAACTCTCTCCACTTTATTGATGTGAAACATAAGTTCGGAGTTTAAATGAATGTCCCAAGATCACATATCTAATAAAGCTGTGAGTCAGGAACAAGATACCTTGCCTCTAGACTCTGAGTTTGGGGCCATTCAGTTATATCATGTTGCCTCCACATCCCCTAAAGAATCAAAGTAATCTTGATCTCACCTTGAAGTTCAAAGCATTTTTGTTTACTTGCTCTAGCTAGCTCTTGGGCTTCAATCAATTCTTTGCGAAGATGCTGAATTTCTTGTTTTGCCTCAATTTCTGACTGTGCACCCTGTGAGTCATCTGATAAAAATATGTTTATTTTAAAAGCAAGAGTTAGTATCACACTATAATCTCTACAACCAAAGATTAGCAATCTCTTTCATATTTAGACATGCATAGTTAAACAACACAGCACAACTAAGTTAAATAAAACTTGGGAGCAAATTATATTAAGCATTTTAGTCATTTTACCTTGGAGAAAGAATACAAGTACAGTTAAATAAATATATTAGTAGCTCATAGCATGTTACTATAAAACATATATTACTACATATTAAAATTATAAATTTCACTCATATAGAGCTTATGGAAGGCCTGAACTTCAGTAAGACAAGCATAATGCTATTCTTTACCAATTTTGAAATTCTTTGATAACAAATGAGGACAATTTTAATTTGAATTTAACTGGAAGTGAAAAAAAAGGAACTTTTCTTTAAGAAAAAGTATTTTTAGCATGATTTCCCCAGTTGTGGGATAAAAAATAAAATCAAGGCCGAAAGCTGCACTGTGCACACTTTGTCATCACTGTTTTCTCAACAATACACACATAACAAATATTTGTTGAATTATTAAATGATGTAAGAAATAACTTAAATGGTTTTATTGAAAGAAATTAGATCTACTATTACATCTCAACTAAGTCTCTTCCCTAATTTCTTTCCTTTCTAGTCATTCATCTTTCACTGTATTAAAACTTTCTGCTACTGCACATTGCCTTATATATATCAGTTAGGCCATATTCTTCCAGTACATTCGATTTGACTATTACTTTGGTTTACAATATAGTTCAGGTATAACAACTTTAATCTATCAAAACAGAGCTGCCCTAGTTTGGCTCAGTAAACAGAGTGTTGGCCCGTGGACTGCAGGGTCCCAGGTTCCATTCTAGTCAAGGGCACATACCTGGGTTGCAGTCTCAATCCCCAGTCCTGGTTGGGGTGCATGCAGGAGGCAACCAAGTGATGTCTCTTTCTCACATTGGTATTTTTCTGTCTCTTTCCCTCCCTTTCACTCTCTCTAAAAAACAAACAAAAATCAATGGAAAAATATCCTCAGGTAAGGATTAACAAAGAAAGAGAGGAGAGAGAGGGTAGAGAAGGGAGAGAGGGGAGAAAGGGCAGAGAGAGGAGAGAGGAGAGATGGAAGAGAGAGAAAGAGAGAGAGGGGGGAGAGAAGGGAGAGAGGAGGGAGAGAGGAGGAAGACGAAGGAGAGAGGAGGAAGAGAAGGGAGAGAGGGGAGAGAGGAAAGAGAGAGAGGGGGGAGAGAAGGGAGAGAGGTGGGAGAGAGGAGAAAGAGGGGAGAGAGGGGAGAGAGGAAAGAGAGAGGGGGGAGCGCAAGGAGAGAGAGAGGGAGAGAGAGGGGGGAGCCCAAGAAGTTGGGGGGAGAGAGAGACAGAGACAGAGAGAAAAGGAGAGAGAGGGGTAGGGAAGAACACTCAAGCACTGAGGGCCTGGCTGGTATGGCTCAGTTGGTTGGGTATCACCCATGCACAAAAAGGTTTCAGGTTTGATTCTGATCAGGGCACATGCCCAGTTTTTGGGCTCAATCCCTGAAGGGGGCATGCAGGAGGCAGCCAATTGATGTTTCACTTTCACATTCATGTTTCTCTTTCTCCCTTCTACCCATTCTCCCTTCCCTTTATTCTAAAAATAAAAATATTATTTTATTTTTTATTTTTTCTCCCTTCTACCCATTCTCCCTTCCCTTTATTCTAAAAATAAAAATATTTTTTTAAAACAGCTGATAATTTCACAATACAATCTAAGTAAGTCTCAGATGTTACATACACATATTTTCATACTCATTGATTACATGGGGAAAGGGGAAAAGAAGAGGAAACTCTTCTTTATAGTAGAAAGCCAGCCAGTAAATGTAAAAGGAATGACAGAATTGTAAAATCAGTAATAGTAACAGTTGATTCAGGCAAGAATCATTGGTAGATGCTAAAATTAAGTAGATAATAGTAGTAACAAGATATTTACATACCAGTGATAGAACAATTCAGTGTCAGATACCTCCTGATATGATGTGCACTATTATTATTGTTATATCCCTACCAAAAATGCATAGCTTAAATCGAATCATGAGGAAACATAAGGTACAAACTAAAGGACATTTTATAAAATACTGCTCGTCCAAAATGTCAATGTCATGAAATACAAAGAAAAACTAGAATTATTCCAGATTAAAGGAGACTAAAGAGACATGAAAACAGAATGCAACCCATGTAACACTCAGGATTTTCTTTTCTCATAAAGTTCATTATTGAAACAACTGATAAAATGTGAGTAAGGCGCCAAAACCGGTTTGGCTCAGTGGATAGAGCGTCAGCCTGTGGACTGAAAGGCCCCAGTTTCGATTCTGATCAAGGGCATGTATCTTGGTTGTGGGCACATCCCTAGTAGGGGGTGTGCAGAAGGTGGCTGATCAATGTTTCTCTCTCACTGATGTTAGCTCTCTATCCCTCTCCCTTCCTCTGTTAAAAATCAATAAAATATATTTAAAAAAATGTGAGTAATGCTTGTGGATTTGATAACAGTAATATATATCAATGTTAACTTCCTAATTTGGGGAATTGTATGAGAGTTGTATAAGAGAAACAAAAAATTCACATGGAAATATTTAAGAGTAAAGGCTATGATGCCTGCAATATACTTTCAACAGTTCAAGGACATAGAGAGATGGAGGGGGAGAAGGGGATCCTTTTATAAATGAAGAATCATTCTCCATAATCCAGTCATTACTTACTTTCCTTTCCTCACTAATATACTCAATTCCTAATAGTCTCCTCAGTAACTCCAACTCATGACTATTTCCTCACTTATTTTTGCTCATGCCATTTTCCTGTACTCCTCCAAACATACCCATTATTTAAAACCCAGGCTTTATCCTGGCTATGACTCAGTGGTTGAGCATCAGGTAGTCATGGTTTGATTCTCAGCCAGGGCATGTGGCCGGGTTGTGGGTTTGATGCCCAGTATGGGATGTGTAGGAGGCAGCCAGTCAGTGATTCTCTCTCATCATTGATGTTTTTGTTTTTTCTCCCCCTCTCCCTTCGTCTCTGAAATCAATAAAAATATATTTAAAAATAAATAAATAAAGCCCAGGCTCCAGCCTCCACATCTAACCCCAGGACTGTATTGAACTCCCAGCACACTGTAATTTCTTGCTTGATTTCTAGAGCTAGAACACAAGCAAACCAGGAAACCCTTTCAAGTTCCCTAATTGTTTAATAGTATTTAGTTTCATTTCTAAAGGAGCATATAGATACATAGGATTTTTGAAAAGACACTGAAGATCTAGTAACCTAATCCTTTCAGTTGCAGAACAGGAAAAAGGTTCAGAGTTCTGAAATGGCTTACATATTTGGAAAGTGGGGGAGACAGAACTAGAATTCTCACTCTAGCTCAATTGTCTCCTATAAATCACGGTACCTTCTTAGTTATAGCACAGCTATTAAGCAGCATGCTTTTCTAACAACTAACTCATTGTTTTCTCCAGAAATAAGAGGATTCCTATTATTGTTTTCTTTTTAGTAATAAAAGTTAGTGCATGTTTCACACTTCTGCTCCATACTATATCCCATCTAATACATTGCTATACGTACAGTAGACACTTAACTATTTGGTTAATAAACAAGGTAATAAAAGATTTGCATCTAAAATGTGTAGACTTTATCCTATTACTCTGCATCTATACTTTACTAGAAGCCCCATCACTTGGAACTTTTGTAATCCCCTACCTACTATATAAATATATTCCCCAAAAGTCAAGAACTAAAAACAAAAATAACTAATATTATTATTACACTGAAAATAATAATTCCTTAATATCAAGTATCCATTTAGTATTAAAAACTTCCCCATTGTAACAAATTTCTTTTGCAGTTAGATTGTTTGACTGATGATCCAAACAAGGTTCACACATCGCAATTTACTTAAAGAAACTGGGTCACTGTCCTACAGAATTTTCCACATTCTGATTTTGTTGTACACGCACCACATTATTTAGAATGTGCCCCTAATCTTTAACATCCTGCAAGTAGACAAGATTCAGGTTCAGTTTTTTCAATTATTAAACACTTCATATATAATATGATAGATATGCTTTCAGGGTCATCTCAAATGATACTTATTACATGAAACTCAAACTTTCTTCCCTCCCCATCTTCCAAAATAAACAAAAAGAAACAAAAAAATCAGAAAATTCTTTCTCCCATTTTGACTCCTAATGGCAACATCAACAAAGAAGCAGTTTATCATCTGTAACTTTTCTATCACTGTTGGACTAGAAACTCCTCCAACTCCAAGGACAGTCTTATCAGACTTTGAAACCATGTCAGTGCCTAAAGAGAGCACACTTGTGTTCAATACTAAATTACAGGGTTCTTTTTTTAGGGGTTTTTTTTTAATTGATTTTTCACAGAGAGGAAGAAAAAGGGACAGAAAGCCAAAAACATCGATGAGAAAGAGACATCGATCAGCTGCCTCCTGCACGCCCCCCAATGGGGATGTGCCTGCAACCAATGTACATGCCCTTGACCGGAATCGAACCTGGGACCCTTCAGTCCCCAGGCCGATGCTCTATCCACTGAGCCAAACCGGACTCGCTCCAGTTTTCTTTTTATTGCTTTTAGAGAAATTATTTTAAGGACATAAAAACCTGCAGTTAAAGCCATATTTTCTTTTTTTTAAAATATATTTTATTGATTTTTTACAGAAAGGAAGGGAGAGGGACAGAGAGCTAGAAACATTGTTGAGAGAGAGATATCGATCAGCTGCCTCCTGCACGCCCCCCACAGGGTAAGTACCCACAACCAAGGTACATGCCCTTAACGGGAATCGAACCCGGGACCTTTCAGTCACAGATCGATATTCTATCCACTGAGCCAAACTGGTTTCGGCTAAAGAAACATTTTCATTTCTCTTTCAAAAGTGGCATAAATTGGTTGAAAACCATTATTATTTCAGGAAAACAGTACTGTTGCTATCATCCTTTTATTTACATCTTATGGTTAATTTTTAATCTACTGTAGATTATTTTCTTAACCCTAGGTAACTAAAATGAAGAGTAGCATACTATAATTCTAAATAAAAATTGGCTATTTTTGAGAAACCAAGATGGCGGCATAAGTGAACACCTAAATTGCTGCCTCACACAACAATTTTAAAACTACAACTAAAAGACAGAATGGAACCACAGGAAAGCTGGCTGAGTGAAAATTCTACAACTAGAAGGAAAGAGAAGGGCTCACGGAGATTCAGAGGAGCTGCAAAAAGCTGAGGAACGGAGATGCATGAGTGGAGAGAGCGGGTGGCAGAGTGCCTGGCTGGCTTCCTCTGGTGGGAGGGAGATGGAGACTCCCAACTACACTGAAGCCCAGGTCCGGTGAGACTCATACGGGGGGAGTTTGGACTGTGAAGAGAAAGAAGTGCACGGAAATTTAGGAGAGTCACAAAAGATCAGAAGTCTGGGGGCGTGTACACCGCTGCGCGCAGAAGATGGACTGCTGATTGTGTTGCTGGCTATCTCTAGTGGACGGGAGACAGAGCCTCCCAACTGGGCCACTTCTAGCTCCACTGAACCCCATTTTAAGGAGAGATCCAGGGGACTCAGATTCATATGGATCTTGGAGCTCAGGGGAGCCAGAAAGGCAGCAGTCTAGAGGCACCGTGCACATGCGCACAGGGATGGCTCCAACAATTACCGAGAGACACGTGCGACCCAGGGGCCGAGTAGAGCGGGGGTGACTGGAAGGCAAAGCAATCTGCTAAGTCCTGAGACTCCACCCCACCCAAGCTCAACAGAGAGAGTTGTGCAGTTTTGCAAGTCTTGTATCATAAGGCTGATTCCAACATAGACGTTCTCCTGGCATAGTGAAAATGCGGAGACAAAGGAACAGATCACAAACAAAAGAAATGGAGGAAAATTAAAACTCTGGATATAGAGTCCAAAACCTCGGTTATAAGGTTTTTCAAGACTTTCCTAGAGAGAACGAACCAAGATGGCGGCATAGTTGAATACCTAAACTGCTGCTTCGCACAACAATTTCAAAACTACAACTAAAAGACAGAACAGACATCATCAAGAACCACAGAAAAGTAGGTTGAGTGGAAATTCTACAACTAGAAGGAAAGAGAGGGGCTTACGGAGACTCAGAGGAGCTGCAAAAAGCTGAGGTATGGCCGAGACCGGTTTGGCTCAGTGGACAGAGCATCGGCCTGCAGACTGAAAGGTCCCAGGTTTGATTCTGGTTGGGGGCATGTACCTTGCTTGTGGGCACATCTCCACTGTGGGGTGTGCAGGAGGCAGCTGATCGATGTCTCTCTCTCCTAGATGTTTCTGACTTTCGATCTCTCTCCCTTCCTCTCTGTAAAAAAATCAATAAAATACATTAAAAAAAAAAAGCTGAGGTATGGAGATGCACATGTGGAGAGAGTGGGCGGCGGAGTACCTGATTGGCTTCCTCTGGCAGGAGGCAGACACAGACTCCCAACTGTACTGAACCCCTTATCCTACGGCACTGAACCGCAGGTCCGGGTGAGACTCATATGGGGGGAGTCTGGACAGTGAAAAGGGAGGAGTGCCCAGAAATTTAGGGGAGCTGCAAAAGGGCAGAGGTCTGGGGGTGCACACGCCACTGTGCCCAGAAGACAGACTGCTGATTGTGCCGCTGGCTTGATCGAGTGGTCGGGAGATAGAGCCTCCCAACTGTGTTACTTCTAACTGCATTGAACCCCGGTTTCGGGCGAGATCCTGGGGACCCAGACTCGTACTGATCCTGGAGTGCAGGAGAGCCAGAAAGGCAGTGGGCTAGAAACGTGAGCATGCACAAGAAGGCTCCAGTGATTACAGAGAGACACTTGAGACCCAGGGGCCGAATAGGGCGGGGCTGACTGGAAGCCAAGGCACTCTGAGACTCCACCCATCCAATCTCAACAGAGAGACTTTTGCAGTTTTTCAAGTCTTGTATCATAAGGCTGATTCCAACACAGAAGTTCTCCCGGCATAATGAAAATGTGGAGGCATAGGAACAGATCACAAACAAAAGAAATGGAGGAAAACAAATGACTGTATATAGAGTTCAAAACCATGGTTATAAGGTTTTTCAAGAATTTCCTAGAAAAGATGGATAAGTTTAGTGAGACCTAAGAGGAGATGAAAAAGGACCAACTAGAACTTAAACATATACTGACTGAAATAAAAAATATTATACAGAGACCTAACAGCAAACTAGAGGAAGACAAGAATCAAGTAAAATATTTTAAATACAAAGAATCAGAAAACACTCAACTGGAAAAGCAAGAAGAAAAAAGAATCCAAAAATGTGAAGATAGTGTAAGGAGCCTCTGGGACAACTTCAAGTATACCAATATCAGAATTATGGGAGTGCCAGAAGAAGAGAGAGAGCAAGATACTGAAAACCTATTTGAAGAAATAATGACTGAAAACTTCCCAGATCTGGTGAAAGAAATAGACTTACAAGACCAGGAAGCACATAGAATCCCAAACAAAAGGAATCCAAAGAGGACTATACCAAGACATATCATAATTAAAATACCAAGAGCAAAAGACAAAGAGAGAATATTGAAAGCAGCAAGGGAAAAATAGTTAATTACCTACAAGGGAACACCCATATGATTGTCAGCTGACTTCTCAACAGAAACGATGCAGGCCAGATGGGAGTGGCAAGAAATATTCAAAGTGGAGAACCAAGATGGCGGCATAAGATATACATCTGTACGTGCTGTTTCTCACAACCACACCTAAACTACAACTAAAAGACAAAACAACTATCCCCCAGAACCACGGGAAAGCTGGCGGAGTGGAAGTTCTACAACTAGAAGGAAAGAAAAAAGTGCATCCAGACCTGTTAGGATGTGCAGAGGCTCAGAAAGGCAGAGGTACAAAGACGCGTGCGAATTGGGCTGGCGAGCACTATTGTTTTTCAATTGGGAGGGAGTTACAAGTTCCCAACTCTCTGAACTCCAGTATCTGGCGAGATTCTGGGGACCCAGACTCAGACAGGGAGAAACTGGACTGTCTGCCATCGGGTCAGAAAGGGAGGGTGGCTCTCTCACAGAGTTGCGCACTGGAATCATTGTTTACTGCACTGGGGCATAGGACTCAGGACACTGAACTGAACCCGGCAGAGAGGGCTGACTGGCAGCCATTGCTGCTTGCCACACCCTAGCCCACCGATTCCCTGAGACCCTACCCTGCCCAATTTACAAACCTACCCAGCGGTACGGCAACTTTTGCATATGAATGGCCTGCCTTCTAGCAGCTTAACCTAACAAATAACAACTGGGTCAGACAACTCCTAAACTTCCAAACTCCAAGCAAAGAGGAGAAATTGGCAAATCTTCCTGTAACTCCTGCTGGGTGTCCTCAGACACTAGCTGACTTGCACCTCCTTGGAGATCCAGGAACCAGTGTACCTAGAGGTCAGTGTGAAATGACACCAGATTTCAACTTCTCACATACAGAGGTGACACACTCAAGAGGCAGACTTGGCGAGCACCAAAGCCCCACTGAAGCAAGTCCTGCCCCACAGAGGTGTCTCCAGCACAACAGTTCTTCCATTAATAGACACAGTTAATCTTCACAGTCAATTGGCCTAGAGGTCAATTCCTCCCAGTGTACCAATAGCAATCAAGGCCTAACTATAGAAAATCTCGGGGAGAATCCAAGATGGCGACATAGGTAAACACCTACACTGTTGCCTCACACACATAATCAAGCATAACCCAAACTTTTCTATAGTAAGTGGTAGTGAATACATTATTTTTAAGAATTTATACAACTCTTACAAAAGAAAAAAAACAATGGAAAAAACAACTATTTAGGGCCATGGTAACTTTCTTAGAAACACTTCTAAAATATGCCTTAGTTTAAACTGGTTGATTTTTCTTTACATCTAATCAGTGACTGACTTGTCTGTTCTTAAAATCAAACTGCAAAATCTTTTAATAGGTGTTGATAAAGACAGTAATTCATTAACAAGAATTGGCAATCATATAGAATGTAAGAGAAATTGAGGGTTCCGTTTTTTAACTTAAAGTAAGGTTAGGGAATTCTGATCCATCTTAACCAATGGCAACCCAAGCAATTACTAGCAGCATTAGTACACCCACCCTCCTTCCACAGGCACCTTGCATTTTCCAGACTCCTTCTCTCCCATAACTTTCCCTTTTATGAGTACTTATACAGAAACGACTTAGCCTTATTATGGTACTCAAGGACTTAAAAAAATTTCTCCTGATGTGTGGCAAAGTAACAAACAGATATTATTATTAACTATTATTAAGATCTAATTTGCTTTATTATGTGATTTATTGGGCAGCATATAATCTACAAATAGAAGGGCACTCTCTATTATTAACTTGAAAAGATCCACCATCTGCTTTTCCCTAAAAGAAAGTAGGAAGTATTTTTTTTTTAAACCTCACAATCTTATTCAATGAGTGAAAAGTTACTCTGGAACAGACAGGTCTACTTTTACCAATTACTTCATTATTATAATCAGTGTCTTCATTATGGTGCCCATCTTAACATGTTATATTTCTACACCATGGCAGATACATTATTTAATTTAATCCTAACAATAACCTATGAAGCCAGTTTTTCCCAGTCTGACAAATGAAAGAAAGTGAAGCACCAATGTTAAGCCATTTGCCCAAGATCCTATCACAAATAAATAACAAAGCTGAGATTGAGCCCAGACCTCTTTAGCTTTTTGTCTAGAATGTTACTTTCCTAATGCTCTTGTGGTTTTATAATTTTGATGTAAGAGATCTTTTATTATTTCATTCAACAAATACGTGAATTTTACTGAACTTCTGGCAATAGGATAAAATATAATAAAAATAAAATTTAGAACAGACTGACATAAAATTACAAAAGTACTAATAACAGTTGAATATAATTAATATAATCATAAATACTACTTATAAATCAATCTGAACTTGGCTGCTGAAAAGATTTCTGGAAGATTTCTATAGTAAAAAAGACTGTAAGAACAGCTAATTTGTATGATAATTTTTCATTACTCATTCACCTTCCCTTTTGTTTTCCTATGTTTCCACAAAGGTCCAGGGGTTCTGACATGTTTTTAGTAACAGCTTTTTATATAATAACAATACTGTATTTCTTCAAAGAATCAGAAATATTTCAAGATATAATTTCTGGACTCTGAAAAATTGACATAGATTTATTATTTATAACACTAGAAAGAAATCATGCCTATTTAACATCAAAAGTGACCTTAGTGATTTTAGTGAAACAAAAATATTTAAATTGTAAAATAATGTGTATCAATCTAAGTTATGAAGGGCAAAGCAGGAAGTGATAAAATATGAAGTGCAACAATTCTTTTTGAGTTTACCTTGGTTCCTCTGATAGAAATTCATTGCCGCTTTTAACATAATTTAGGAAAAGGTGAAAATATTAACTTCCTTGGGAAAAACCACCTGTTTGCTCTATTATATTATAGCAGTTTTAAGTGTCCTAATTTTCTCGTCATTCTCTTCTTCTCCGTTAAAGATACCCAGGTTCTTAGGACACTTCTGTAAATTTTGGGTGGGGCTAAAGTAAGCAGTCCTTGTAATAATTTTTTTCATTTGTTTCGCTTCTAAATGAGAAGTGCGTTTATTTATTGATATTTACTTGTTTAGAATTAAATAGGTAGGCAATAAGTCAACATTTAAGTGTTTTTAAAATAAAGTGCCTTGGGTTGGCTTATTTATAAATCTGTGGTTACTAGCATTTAGATTCTTATATTGCCTTAGTCTACACAGAAAAATTTTATTATTTCATTCAACAAATACGTGAATTTTACTGAACTTCTGGCAATAGGATAAAATATAATAAAAATAAAATTTAGAACAGACTGACATAAAATTACAAAAGTACTAATAACAGTTGAATATAATTAATATAATCATAAATGCTACTTATAAATCAATCTGAATGCTGGAAATTATGCTCATACTTGAAAACAAGTTGGCAATTTGTTGCCTGGGCCAGTAATTTTAGGACTTCCCTAATAATGGAATTCAATCAAAGGTGGCTCAGGGAGCCACGTGCGTGAGCTTCAGTATCTATGCGGAAGAAAAAAGGCCAGGATGTCCAGACTAAGGAGCTCTAAGAGAACCTAAGTAATCTCTTTGTTAGCCACTTTCAATCCCCATCATTGCTCCAATAGGCCAGCAGAAGGGTCATGTAGGGTGAAATTAAAGTTTCCTTAAATAATCCAAAACTCAGGGTCTAGACTGGAAGATCCCTTAAAGCCCAGCCAGAGAATTCGTATTTCTACAAAACAGAAACTTCCATAGGCTGCTTCTGCTACTGATTTTGGAGAGCTTCCTGGTGTTAGTCCATTGCTACCAACATGTTTAACCAACTGGTCTGAACTCACATGTCAATTTTTCTGTGTAGACTAAGGCAATATAAGAATCTAAATGCTGGTAACCACAGATTTATAAATAAGCCAACCCAAGGCACTTTATTTTAAAAATACTTAAATGTTGACTTATTGCCTATCTATTTAATTCTAAACAAGTAAATATCAATAAATAAACGCACTTCTCATTTAGAAGCGAAACAAATGAAAAAAATTATTACAAGGACTGCTTACTTTAGCCCCACCCAAAATTTACAGAAGTGTCCTAAGAACCTAGGTATCTTTAACGGAGAAGAGAAAGACGAGAAAATTAGGACACTTATAACTGCTATAATATAATAGAGCAAACAGGTGGTTTTTCCCAAGGAAGTTAATATTTTCACCTTTTCCTAAATTATGTTAAAAGCGGCAATGAATTTCTATCAGAGGAACCAAGGTAAACTCAAAAAGAATTGTTGCATTTCATATTTTATCACTTCTTGCTTTGCCCTTCATAACTTAGATTGATACACATTATTTTACAATTTAAATATTTTTGTTTCAAGCATTGACACCAACACCAACATTTTAAATTTTAGTTCCTGCTACTTTACAGAATCTATCTTACTTAATCTTTTAACTAAAACTGAAAACCTCACATTACACATGGAATTGATTTGTGGCAAAGGGTAAATAAATTTGATACCCTCGTTTAAAATGTTATAAAAACATGTTAAAGTACCTTTTAATAGGGACACTTTAGCAAGCGGTTCATTTAGGTCTTGCTCATCCATTTGAGCGTCTACAGAGGGAAAAGAGATAATTATAAACAGTAGTCAACTCTATCAGCAAGCTGTTACTATCAAAATAAATAACTGAAGTTTATACTTCTCCTGTATTTGAGTAGTTGAAATTTATATAGCTATTTTACTTGGATAATTTTATCAATATATTTAGGATTCAAGAAAATGACTTGGTAAATGAAAGCACTACTTTTCCCTCAAACACAAATTTTGAAATCTCCACCCATATTAACCTGCATATCTAAACTGCTTGGTAATAATAACACCTGCAAATTAGTAAACGTTAGGTTAAAACTCACCTGTAGCGTCGTCACTACTTTTTTCCTTGCTTGGACTCAGAGTATCTGATAAATCAGATTCCTTTGCTCTTGCTTGATTTTCTACCAAGATGGGAAAAAAAGCAGAATTTCATTATAATTAAATAGCTTTTATCAATAAAACTACTTCAGGCTATGCGTGCTCTAAATCTACTGTTATGCAAAATACTTTTAAAATTAACTCAGGTCACTAATCTCTTACTTCTTCACCACTCTAGTCCAAAATGGAATGCTGGTTATTACACGTAGCTCATATTAAATTATAATGTGGAGCATGTCTGCTGTGCACAGGGCTGGGGCTGTCCACTGTCCAACTGGAAACAAAAATGAAGCAAGCTTTGCTAAAGTATTTAGAAAATTGCAACAAATATAACAAAATTCTCAAGAAAATGTGGACATTTTATGAAGATGATGAAAAAGAAAATGGTTCCATTATATAAAAAACACTCGTTTGCCTTAGTAATATTTATACTCATAACAAAAGTAAAATAAAATAATTATTTGTTATAAAGGTAACACTTAAGCCTTTTATTTATTTTAACTTTTTGAAAACATCTTTATTTATTTTGTTAACCCTCAACCGAGGATATTTCTTTCCATTGATTTTTTTTTTTTTAAGAAAAAATGGAAGGGAGGGAGGGGAAAAGAGAGAAAGAAACATTAATGTGAGAGAGACACATCAATTGGTTGCTTCCCATTCACCTCCTGACTGGAGCTGGGGATTGAACCTGCAACCCAGGTACATGCCCTTGACCAGGAATTGAACCTGTGACCCTTAGGTGATTGGGCTTATCTCTAACTATTGAACACCAATGGCCAAGGCAATAGCCTTTTATATCTAAAGAAAATATAACTGTACCTGAACCACATTGAGTAAAAAAATTTTTTAAAAGGTTTTATATTTGCAAGTAGTGTGCTGCCTGATCCAATGAAGATATCATAGGTATAGTTTCCAATGAAGTGCTCTCAAAAATCCTAACCATGACTCCAACAATTAATTAAAGGTGACTGGTAATTAATTAAGCCCTAGATTCTCATCTAAAACACACATCTGTGTATATTATGATATGCATTATGATACTATTTACAGAGATGGTTATTCTTAATTATAATTCTTTAGCATCTCCCTGTCCTCCATAAGGTCTCAGCCAATTAGCCACAAACTTGTCCCTGCATTAATTCCCATATGTGCTTTTCTCTTTTTCAATTAGGCCAGCCTCTTAGAGAGCCAATGCATGTCACCTCATTATGACCTGCAATTCTTTGCTTAAGTTGAATTCCCCTAAACTCAACAACCATTCTCTCTACTTGACCTATTTATTCTGTAAGATACAGCTTAAGCCCCATCACCTCCAAGGAAGTCTTCACATATCTATCTCCAGCATACCCTTCCTTTTTATTGCATCTTCTTCAAAGTATCACTAGAGGCTCTGTGCACAAAATTCGGGAGAGGGATCCCCTGCTGGCCTGATCTCAACCCCAACTGCCCTCCCTCAGCCTGGCCTGCACTCTCTCCAATCTGGGATCCATCTCACAATTGGGACTGCTGGCACCTAACCAGTCACCTGCCTGCCTGCCTGATTGTCCCCTAACCACTCCCTGCTGGCCTGATTGCCATTTAACTGCTCCTCTGCTGGCCTGGTTGCCCCCAACTCCCCTCCCCTGACGGCCTGATCTCATCCCCAACTGTCCTCCCTGCCGAGCTGATGACCCCAATTGCCCTCCCCAGCAGGCCAGGTCACACCCAACTGCCTTCGCCTGCTGGCCTAATCTCACCCCCAACTGCTCTCCCCTGCAGGCCTGGATGCACCCAGCTACCCTCCCTTGCCGGCCTGATCTCGCCCCCAACTACCCTCCCCTGTTGGCCTGGTCAACCCCAACTGCCCTCTCTACAGGCCTGGTTGCCCCCAGCTGCCTTCCCCTGCAGGCCCAGTTACCCCTAACTACCCTCCCCAGCAGGCCTGGTTGCACCCAACTGCCCTCTCCTGGCGGCCTAATCTCACCCCCAACTGCTCGCCCCTGACAGCCTGATGGCCCCAACTGCCCTCCTCTGCTGGCCTGGTTGCACCCAACAGCCCTCCCCCACAGGCCTGGTTGCCCCCAGCTGCCCTCTCCTGCTGGCCTGATCTCGCCCCCAATTGCCCTCCCTTGCCGGCGGCCTTCTTGTGATGATGTGAGGTGGCTATTACATAGGATATGTTTTTGAAATTAATCATGTTTTATTTCATGTCATTCTGTGTTTGTAGATATATATTATTTCCTTATTGAGATTATAAATTCCCTAAGTGTATGATTATTTTTTATAATTTTATATGTTTGTATTGTTTGTGATGATATGTATCAAAACTTAAATGCACATATCCACTGTTAATACTTTTCCTAAGGAAAAAATAAACTACATATAGTATCTATAAAAATGTTCACTGCAGCACTATTTATTATAAAATGGAAAGTATTCAAGATATACTGAAACTGTATAGTGTGGCTCAGGGATTGGACATCGACTTATGAAATGGGAGGTCATGGCTCAATTCCCAATCAGGGCACATATCCAGTTTGCAGGCTCAATCTCCAGTAGGGGCATGCAGGAGGCAGTCAATCAATGATTCTCTCTCATCATTGATGTTTCTATATCTTGCTTCCTCTCCCTTCCTCTCTGAAGTCAATATAAAAAAATATTTCTTTTAAAAAGATATATTGAGTACTATTAAGCAAAATAAAACCTGTTAAAGAACAGCATTTATAATATGATTCTATTGAAACTGAAAAACAGCTATACATCTAGCTATGAAATTCTTTTGTATATATTTATTCAAATGTAGAAGGACCTACAATAGAGATACCAATAGTTACTTTGGAAACAGGGACATGGAAGACATTTAATTTCTAACTTCACATAGTTATGTTATTTGAAAAATTATAGTGAATATATTCTCTTATAATAAACTAAATTAAGACATTTTCCATTTTGAAAACAACCAGAAATCTATCTAAAATCATTATTGTCAAAATTAAATATAATATTAAAATATAACTTGTAATGGCTATTCCATTTAAGAACACCCCTAGAATTTGTGGCTTAATGTATAAAAAGGATGATGGATTATAAACAGCCTTTGCTTCTTTTCTCACTGTCTTTTCTAGTCATCGGTTGACTACTGAGAGATGGGACTGAGATTAGAAGTGAAATTACTGACCATGAAGGCCCATGGTATCCAATCTGTTCTGGTGCATTCATAACGTGCTATAATCAGACATTTCCAAATGTCCTAGTTTTGATCACAAAGTTATAGTCTCAAATAAGACAGCTAGTACACCTAATCTATAT
Source organism: Lasiurus cinereus (assembly GCA_011751065.1). Taxonomy (NCBI): domain Eukaryota; kingdom Metazoa; phylum Chordata; class Mammalia; order Chiroptera; family Vespertilionidae; genus Lasiurus; species Lasiurus cinereus. The sequence continues at coordinate 14,382,812 of JAAGEH010000020.1, forward strand.
AGATACAAAAGGAACCACACAGGGGGAACACAAAGGAAAACAGAAAAATGAGACTCTTCTGATTTTTATATTCTTGGCAATTTTATGATCAAGATATTGAGGTAAAATCAAGAGGGATATATTTTCAAAAGCATTCTTCTCGTTTAGAAAGAACATTTGTTTTGTATTCAGAGTATTATCCAGGAAGGAAAAATTGCCTTAAAAAGTTGGTCCAACCCTTTCATTAAGGCTTACTAGAAAATAAGCTTTATGAAGGCAGGGATCTTTTCAGTTTTGTTGTTATAACCACCCCTCTGTCCCCCCACATACAAACACATACACAATGGATAGAACAGTGCACAGTTCATAGTTGCTTTTAAAAAAAGGATGATTGAAGGCACAAATCTACTGTAAATAAAAAAGCAAAGTTTTATCTAGTCAACTCATGGTCTACGATATTTATGTCCTGATATTACAGTTACTAGAGGCCTGGTACATGAAATTTGTGCATCAGTAGGGTCCCCTGGGCCTGGCCAGAGATCAGGGCTGATCAGGGCCTTCCTTCCCCCAGCTATCGGCTGGGGCCCTCCTTTGTTCTGCAATTCCCCCTGGTGGTCAGCGCATGTCATAGCAAGTGGTCAAACTCTAACCAACTTAGCTACTCGGCCAGGACCTGTTTTAAAAAGCAGGTTGTGGAATTGATCTCTGGTCAGGGTACAAACAAGAATCACCCAAAGAATTCATAGATAAGTGGAACAACAAATTGATCTCTGTCTCCCTCTCAAAACAAAAATCAATTAAAAACAAACAAACAAACAAACAAAAACAATCACAAAACCAAACCAAAAAAGTAACACTAAAACAAATAGCCTTGCACATTTGTTTAACTTTTTCCTCAAGATAAAAAGGCCAGCCCTAACCAGTTGGACTCAATTGATAGAGCGTCGGCCTGCGGACTGAAAGGTCCCAGGTTCGATTCCAGTCAAGGGCATGTACCTTGGTTGCGGGCACATCTCCAGTAGGGTGTGTGCAGGGGACAGCTGATCGATGTTTCTGTCTCATCAATGTTTCTAACTCTCTATCCCTCTCCCTTCCTCTATGTAAAAAAATCAATAAAATATATTTTAAAAAAAAGGCCAGAAGTAAAACTGCTAGATCAAAAAGCATGTTCTTTAAAACGTTCAATAGATATTTTATAGCCAAATTTCAAAAGAAAATCAGTAAGACTGCACAGACCTCTTTAAAAAATGACATCCCATAATTTTGAGAAAATTTAGTTTAATTCAGAATGCGTTAAAAAGAAGCATCAAGATACTTTTCTTTAATTAAAGAAGCATTCATTTTTCCATCGAAGGCTCTATTTCTACTTCAAAGTGTTTATTCAACCAACTAATCTGAATAGATATTTAGATGATGAAGTATAAGCTATTTTAAAACTTGTTCTCATCTCACTTTAATAAGATGAAATAAATTGCCATACATACTAAAAATAGTTCACGTTCTGAAACTCAATGCCTGCTTGCCAGAACAATATTAGTGATGCATACTCTATGCATTCTTTCCCCAAATATGGCATCTGCCATGCACAAAATTCAGAATGGAAGCCACCAGATATTTGAAATAATACTATCCTTCAAAATATTTTTAAAAACCAAATAAATCCAATTATTTTCATTAAATAGAATATACTGGAATTGAGTATTCCAAACTTTTATCACTCGTTGTTTTAACTGACCAAAATAATTGGGAATGTAGCTTTAAATTTTAAACTTGTATGTTCTGAAAGAAGCCCAAGAATAACCAGAATCATATCCCATAAAATTTGCCCGATTTCCCTATGCACAACAGTGACTTGACACTCTGATGCTTTAAAACTCACTTTTCTTCTCTAAGTCTGACAATTGTATCAGAAAAGAATTAACAGAATAAAACACTTCAGGCAATTATAGGACTATTCATGATAAAATATAAGAAGATCCTTGTATTCACTTTTGTTTAAATCAAATTTAGATACCAACAATCAATAAAATATTATCATAAGAAATGTTAAAGGTATAATATCCCCCCAAAATGAACTGTAAACATTGAAATCTGTTGTTTCAAATAAGATTTACATTGTATTTGATTAAAAATTTGAGATAAAACCTGAAGTGAAAGAGAGCAACAAATCTTAATACCTAAAGAAACCTATTCTAAGCACTTGAAAACACACACATATACCCTTTTAAAAAGAAACTTTCCAATTAAGATATTCTTCTTAAAACAGAATTCCAACCATCTTATATTATTATATGACACTATTCCAGGACTGGTATTTTTTGAGCTATAAGAAATAAACTGATTTTTAAAATACAATGACCTTGAAAATATACACTAACCTTCATTATCCAAGAGTCGGGAAACCCACAGAAAAATCCCACAGAACACAAACCTTTTGAAAGCTTTGTTTCTTCTACCACTTTGGTTAGATGCCCCTCGACGATCAGCTTCTCTGCCAAAGAAAATAAATGTTACTATCCAAGCCCAAACCGAATAGCATTTCCCTGAGCAGGGCAGTCAGTGCAACACATTCCATGACCAAATTTAAAGATGATAACATTACTCCCATGACTAGGCTTGAACAAGAACTAGACCCTGGATGGGGAACTCAGAGAAATCAAACTCTAATAGAACTATCAGATTAATGCAGAAATCTGGAGGTAGGGGAACAATTTACCTTTTATTTTCATTAATTTTCACCTTATTTTAAAGCCTAGTAATTTTAAAATAGTACTCAGAACAAACAAAGCAATTCTATTTAAATCAAGGATATTAAATTGAAATAAAGGAATTGTGAGAAGGCATGTTATTTAAATAAAGAAATAATACAAATTATGTTATACTGGTAGTTTACTTTTCCTTATTTGATATTACTCAGCAGAGATGCTTATATAAAATTCTTTTTAGTCAAAGGAATCATTTTAGAAGAGCTAAGTATCTAAAAAAATAAACTTTTACAGGGGATTATCTATAAATGTATAATGTAGCTTCTTTATAATTTATTTAAAGTCAGATTTTTCATATTCTGCATTTCACTGAGGAGGATAATATAGCTATTCTATATATTCCCTTATTTAACCTTATATGTTAGTTGGTCTCCTTCAATTTACACTTTTGCCATATTTTGCCATATTTTCTCTATTCTTTCACTCTTCAACATACTACAACTTGGACTACACCCACAACTCAATAATCAAAACTGTTCCAAGATCACTATAACCTCCTTTCTGTCCAAACCCATGGCTCCTTTTCAATTTTTTTCCCTTCCATTTAGGCTTTTTACAGGATGTAGTACGGTTTGCCCCAGCCTCCTTTAAAAAAAAGCCAGAGTAAGTCTTGCCAGTGTGGCTCAGTTGGTTGAGCATTGTCCCATGCATCGAGAGGTCTTGGGTTTGATTCCTGGTCAAGAGTATGTACCAGGAATCAAACCCTAGTTTGAAGTTGAAGGCTTCATCCCTAGCCTGGTAGGGGTGTATGTGGAAGGCAACCAATCAATGTGTCTCTCTCACATCAATCTTTTTCTCTCTCCCTCTCCTTTCCCTCCACCCTTTCACTCTATCTAAAAGCAATAGAAAAATATCCTTGGTTGAAGATTAAAAAATAATAATAATAAAGTTTTATTCTGCTTCCTATATTTTTTGTGTTTCAAGGTTGTAGGCTTGATCCCCAATAGGGTGCGGCGTGCAAGAGGCAGCTGATCAATGATTCTCTCTCATCACTGATGCTTCTATCTCTCTCACCTTCTCCCTTCCCCTCTGAAATCAGTAAAAACATATTTTAAAAAAGAATAAAAACTCAAGTCTCTTACTACTCAATTATCTGTTTTATATCTTCCAAAATTCTGTTGACATTTATTGTCTGTTGTAGTCTCCACTCCCATTCTTTTGTCTTTGTGATCTTATGTCTTTTATAATCTTTTACTATGAATGGGTACATATTTAATAAAAAATTTACTGCTTCCCTTTTAATTTGACTTATAAGATACCACCTATTTCTTGCTCATTCCTTCCTTAGCCTTTCATTGACTATCTTTGAATTTGACTTATAAGATACCACCTATTTCTTGCTCATTCCTTCCTTAGCCTTACCACCTATTTCTTGCTCATTCCTTCCTTAGCCTTTCATTGACTATCCTTTCTTCTAATTGTGATCTAAATATGTGTTAGTCTTTGAGATATGTCAACAACAAATTATTTTTAATGACATTAACTATTTAAAAAAAAGATTTTAAATTGATTTTAAGGGGGAGAGAGAGAAACATCAATGTGAGAGTGAAACATCTCAGCTGCCTCCTACACAACCCCTACTGGGGAACAAGCCTAAAACTGGGCCAAGTTCCTTGACCAGGAATTGAACTGGCAACTTTTCAGTGCACTGAACAACATCCAACCAACTGAGCCACATTTCTAATTTCTTTTTTTTTTTAAATAAGAAATTATATTTCTTATTTTTTACAGAGAGGATGGGAGAGGGAGAGTTAGAAACATCGATGAGACAGAAACATCCATCAGCTGCCTCTTGCACACCTCCTACTGGGGATATGCCCACAACCAAGGTACATGCCCTTGACTGGAATCAAACCTGGGACCTTTCAGTCTATAGGCCGATGCTCTATCCACTGAACCAAACCAGTTTTGGCCACATTTATAATTTCTAAACATTGATGCCTAGTTCAGACCTCTCTTTTAGGTCTCAGAACCCTATTGTCTTACTACTCCCCAAATATCTTCACTCAACAATCTCACAGGAACTTAATCTCATCATGTTTAAAATGGAATTTATCTTCTCTTCCTTTTTCCTCTGGATAGTCTTGGGATTTCTCGCTTCCCTTCTTTCCATTACTTTTCAATTCATATCTCTATTAAGCTATTTCAACTTTCTATGTCTACCCTTCCCAACATACTATGAACTTTTAAGATTCCTTCAAATATTTACAATTATGCACCAGTTACAATACTAGGTACTCCTCAAAGATTAACAAGAGAAATGTAATAAGTCTAGGAATTTATTGTCTACAGAAAGCAGGAATAATTTTTAATAGGCAATTTACAAATTGACCATTTTTACAGTTGCTTTCCACTAATACAATTTTGACATAAAATACAAGTTCCACAAATGTTTGTTACATAAATATAACAAATAATAAAGTAATATAAACACAGGCTTTGAAAATCATTCTAAACTTTCTCTAGTATGTTGAAGATTTAAGTAACACATTGTTTAAAAAATTATAAACATATCATAATCAGGAGTAATTTATTGCTTAAAACTTTCTTACTCTGCTGGTTTGGCTCAGTGGATAGAGCATTAGCCTGCGGACTAAAGGATCCCGGGTTCAATTCCGGTCAAGGGCACAGGCCTGGATTGCGGACTCAATCCCCAGTAGAGGACAAGTAGGAGACAGCGAATCAATGATTCTCTCTCATCATTTATGTTTTTCTCTCTCTTCCCCTCTCCTTTCCTCTCTGAAATCAATAAGAATATATATATATATATATATATATATATATATATATATATTTAAAAAAAAACAACTTTATCATTTTTAAGATAAAATCTGAAGCCCCTACCATGACCTGTAAAGCCCATGTGATCCAGCCCAGGGGTTAGTCATCAACAGTCCCACTGGGCCAAATCCAGCCTGCTGACTATTTGGTAAATAGTTTATGTTGTTTTCCACTACAATGGCAGAGTTTAGCAGTCCCAACAGAGACCTTATAGACTACAAAGCCTAAAATGTTTACTATCTGGCCCTTTATTTTTATTTTTTAAATTAAATCTTTATTATTCAGATTATTACATTTGTTTCTCTTTTTTCCCCTCCATAGCTCCCCTCCACCCGGCTCCCACCCCTCCCTACACCCTTATCTCCCTCCCATTGACCTCATCCATAGGTGTATGATTTTTGTCCAGTCTCTCCCTGTACACCCCTCACCCCTTTCCCCCTGAGAATTATCAGTCCACTCCCTTTCTGTGCTCCTGATTCTAGTATATTCACCAGTTTATTCTGTTGATCAAATTTTTAATTCACTTAATTTTTAGATTCACTTGTTGATAGATATATATTTGTTGTTCATAATTTTTTTTATCTTTTACCTTTTTCTTCTTCCTCTTCTAAAAGAGTACCTTTCAGCATTTCATATAATACTGGTTTGGAGTTGGTGAACTCCTTTAGCTTTTTCTTATCTGTGAAGCTCTTTATTTGCCCTTCAATTCAATTTGCTGAATAGAGTATTCTTGGTTGTAGGTTCTTGTTATTCATCACGTTGAATATTTCTTGCCACTCCCGTCTGGCCTGCATCGTTTCTGTTGAGAAATCAGCTGACAATCGTATGGGTGCCCCCTTGTAGGTAATGAACTGTTTTTCTCTTGCTGCTTTTAAGATTCTCTTTTTGTCTTTTGCTCTTGGTATTTTTATTATGATGTGTCTTGGTGTAGTCATCTTTGGATTCCTTTTATATGGGGTTCTGTGTGCTTCCTGGACTTGTAAGTCTATTTCTTTTACCAGATGTAGGAAGTTTTCAGTCATTATTTCTTTAAATAGGTTTTCAGTATCTTGCTCTCTCTCTTCCTCTGGCACCCCCACAATTCCGATGTTGGTACACTTGAAGCTGTCCCAGAAGCTCCTTACATTATCTTCACGTTTTTGGATTCCTTTTTCTTCTTGCTTTTCCAGTTGAGTGTTTTCTGCTTCTTTATATTTCAAATTTTTGACTTGATTCTTGCATTCCTCTTGTCTACTGTTAGGTCTCTGTATAATATATTTTATCTCAGTCAGTGTATTTTTTTTTATATATTTTTAAAAAAATTTAAAAAAAATGTATTTTATTGATTTTTTACAGAGAGGAAGGGAGAAGGATAGAAAGTCAGAAACATCGATGAGAGAGAGACATCGATCAGCCCCCTCCTGCACGCCCCACACTGGAGATGTGCCCGAAAGCAAGGTACATGCCCCCAACCGAAATCGAACCTGGGACCCTTCAGTCCACAGGCCGACGTTCTATCCACTGAGCCAAACAGGTCTCAGAAGTCAGTGTATGTTTAATATCTAATTGGTCCTTTTCCATCTCTAGTTGGTCCTTTTTCATCTCCTCTTGGGTCTCGTTAAATTTATCCATCTTTTCTAGGTTATTCTTGAAAAACCTTATATGCGTGGTTTTGAACTCTATATCCAGTCATTTGTTTTCCTCCATTTCTTTTGTTTGTGATCTCTTCCTTTGTTTCGGCATTTTCACTATGCCAGGAGAACTTCTGTGTTGGATTCAGCCTTATGATACAAGACTTGAAAAACTGCAAAAGCCTCTCTATTGAGCTTGGGATGGGTGGAGTCTAAGGGCTTAATGGACCGCCTTGCCTTCCAGTCAGCCCCACCCTCCACAGACCCTGAGTAATCGCTGGAGCGGTCCCTGTGCGCGCACGCACTCTCTCTTGCAGTGCCTCTAGAGTGCTGCCTTTCCGGCTCCCCTGCACTCCAGGACCATATGTATCTGGGTCCCCAGGGTTTCGCCTGAAACTGGGGTTTAGTGAAGTTAGAAGTGGCGCAGTTGGGCGGCTCTGTGTCCCGCCCACTTGTGAAAGCCAGAGGCACAATCGCAGTCGGTCTTCTTCGTGCAGTGCTGTGCGCGCCACCAGACTTCTGCCCTTTTGCAACTCCCCCAAACTTCCACGCACTTCTCCCTTTTCACAGTCCAAACTCCCCCTTGTATGAGTTTTGGCTGAACCTGGGGTTTAGTCATAGGATAAGGGGTTCAATTCCGTTGGGAGTGTCCGTCTCCCTTCCACCAGAGAAAGCCAGCCAGGCACTCTGGCACCCGCCTCTCTCCACGCGCGTCTCTGCACCTCAGCTTTTTGCAGCTCCTCTGGGTCTCTGCAAGCCCCTCTCTTTCCTTCTAGTTGTAGATTTTCCACTCAGCCAGCTTTCCTGTGGCTCTGGATGATGTCCGTTCTGTCCGTCAGTTGTAGTCTTGAAATTGTTGTGCGAGGCAGCAGTGTAGGTGTTCACCTATGCCGCCATCTTGGATTCTCCCTGGCCCTTTATTTTTTAAAGCCTTTTTATTATTCTAAAACTACAATTTCAAATTCGCCTTGGGTTTTCACACAGTTTCTATCTCACAGACTTTTCCCCAGATATATGTGTAACTCACTCAGTTTTGTACTATCTCTGTTCAAATCCCATATATTATTACCTTTGTTGCTCCCTACTGCATTATATTCTTTTATTTTTCTTCAGTGGACTCATCATTACCTAACATATTATTTTGTTGTTTTTTGTCTCTTTAAGGAAATATAAATAACATGAAGGCAAAGCTTTCCTTGTCTTGTTCATTTCTATACCCAGAACAGCTAGAATAATGCCTGGTATATACATAATAGATACTTAATGAATATTTGGTGAGTAAATGAATTTTTAAAGGGATCAAACTTAGAAAAATTATTTGAATATTTTCCTCACTCTAAAACTAAGGATTAAAAACATAAAAAGTTTTGAATAGTACTAGTATATAAGTGCTAAATAATAAATACCTGCTGCTACTATCACTATTGACATTATTTTAAGTTATATTTATTATTTAATCTGGTGAATTATTAGTGGCCTGTGATTAAAGAAGAAAAATATATTGTTTTTTAAAAAGTTTATAATCACAGGTTCACAAACTTGAAGTGGAAACCTCAGACCTTTAGGAGTACTAAAAGTAAGAGACCTCTCAGGGACATAAACTAGAACTTCCAAGTATGGACACTGGAGGTCTTAAAAGAGCTATTTACTTTGGCATAGCTGGAAGATAAAACAGAGGATTTTCTTTCTTTAGGAAAACTCCCTAACTTTTGAGGGATACTCTAGAGCAGCGGTTCTCAACCTGTGGGTCACGACCCCTTTGGGGGTAGAATGACCCTTTCACAGGGGTCGCCTAAGACCATCGGAAAATGCAGATATTTACATCACGATGCATAATAGTAGCAAAATTTCATGGTTGGGGGGTCACCACCACATGAAGAACTGCATGCAAGGGTCGCGGCCTTAGGAAGGTTGAGAACCACTGCTCTAGAGAGATAATTATTCATTTCCTCCTATTTTAAAATCATATTGTGAAAACAACATGCAAAAAAGGGCATAAACACAAAAGTACAGGTTAATAAACCTTTGTATGACTACATCCCAAATCAAGAAACAGAACCTAAAACCTTCCCCTAAAGTCTTCCACATTCCCATTTCCAATAATGCTGAGTTCTACAGTATTTTATTTCTTACATTTCTTTATAGCCACAATACCTAAATATGCATGATTAAGTAATAGAATTTTAGTGGTTTTGACTTTTATGTAAATGAAATACTACAGTATATATTCTGTTATATCAGGCTACTTTTATCCAATATACCTCAGTGTATTTATCCATTTTACTACTGATGGTCTTTGGGACTCTTTTGAAGTACTGGCTATGAAAATTCTTAAATTCGTGCCCGATATATATGTGCAGGCATTTCTGTAGAAAACCTACCAAGGACTGATGAATATAAATTTGATAATATTTGAGAACCATCATTAAACACTTAGTTTTGTCAGAAAACATGATTGAGTTGCAAAAATTATCATAACCAAATTTATTTTCTGGTTGATAAAAATAAATTATGCACTAACTACACTAGTATGCACACTAAATAAAAATTAGGAACAATGCAAATGATGTATTCAAAAGAAGTACCAGTGGAGCACAGGTGTGATTAATTTCTTAAAGCTAAAGAGCCACTTTTTTCATATGACAGCTACAACTAACTGAAACAGAAAATAATAGTACTGACTCTCAGACATTGATGTCAGTTACCTAGGGATCTTATACTGACAGAGAGAACAGATGAATATAAAAGAACTACATAATCTGCTGTTGTAACTGCCAACCTTAAAAAATATTTTTAACTCTCAAAGTTAGGTTTTATACCAAAAATAATGTTATTAATAAGGCATCAAAATAATGTGCTTGAGACCAAATTTTTAAAATGGCATTGATACTGGTAATTAAAAAGTTAACCTCTAAATTGTCAGAAACATATTACTTTAATAGGAACAAAAAAGCCAGATCAATCAGCTTTCACTATCTTGTGACTGGGAATAAAAACGAGGAAAACAAGTTGTTTCAACCACCCCCACCTCATGAGTAAGTTTTCTACCTACCAGTTAACATATATGCCAGACATATGAGTGTTAATATTATCTCATTTAATTCTCATATTGATCCTATGAAATAGATACTACCATCCCATTTTATTTTATTGTTTTAATCCTCACCTGAGGACATTTTGATGGATTTTTAGAGAGAGGATGGGAGAGAAAGAGAGAAGTATTGACCAGTTGCCTCCCAAAGCATCTCAACTGGGGCCGGGGATCAAACTGGCAATCTAGGTATGTGCCCTGACTGAGAATTGAACCTGAATCCTCTTGGTACATGGGATGACACTCCTACCAACTGAAATAGACCAGCCAGGGCCTCTCATTTTATAAATGAGGAGACTGAGGTATAAAGAGGCCAACTGCCCAGAGTCATATTGCCAGGGAGGGAATAAATCAGAATTCACATCAAGATCCCTATGATGCTGCCATGGCTGGTGTGGCTCAATTGGTTAAAGCATTGGCTCATGCACCAGTGGGTCAAGGGTTCAATTCTCCATCAAAAGCACATACCTGGGTTGCAGGTTGGATTCCCACCCTTCATGGTATGTGCAGAAGGCAACCAATTGATATTTCACTCTCTTTCTCTTCCCCTCCCTTCCATGCTCTCTAAAAATCAATGGGAAAAAAATATTCTCTGTTGAGAAAAAAAAAGAAAAGAAAAAAGGGTTCCTCTGATCCTACCATAAATGAAAATGAACTGAAGTCATCTAACAGATCATTGAAAGGAGATACAGCAAATAAACTGACATTAGAATTAACCTCAAGACACAATAAAAGTAAATATAAGCCATCAGCATTCATCATCAAATCAACATTTTATTTCCCTGCAGAGAGTAGAGTTCACAAAGTAGAAAGCTTTAAAATCTCTTAGGGAAGGTCCCGTGTCATTGCTAATTTTAATAATGTAGATTTTTACAAGGTAGATTTCTGAAGCAAAATAAAATTAATTAAAATAATTAAAGTAATTCTTGCTACAGAAGATAGCCTGCATTTTCATAAAAACAATTCCAGGAGCTGTCTGTCCTAAAACATAAGAATAAGAAAGAATGAGACAAAAAACTGGAATTCTAAGATAGATTGAAAACTAAATGAAATGGGCCATTTTAAGAACACAGAAACAAATCTGTTAGAAAGATAGCTCACCCAGGAAATGATTGGTACAAGCAAACAAAATCCCGCCAATATCCTAGACTATTCTAAGAATAAAGAAAGAGAAAATTAGTAACATCTAGTTTAAACTCAGGAGTTTTCTTTTAATGAGGCCATAAACGAATATGAGTAGGGTGGGAACCACACCAAGTGTTTTCTATTCTTTGTCATAAATAAAGTGCTTTGGCTGATGAAAATAAAAGTTTAAAAAATGAAAAAAATTAAATATGTTTTAAGTAGAATATATGATCAGACTAATCCAGGGATTTTTCAGAGAGTCTGATCTCATAGTGATGAAAACAATCACAAGAGCAAGAGATTCGATGTATTTGTCACTCCACATAAGGCAATTTCTATCTGAGAGCAAAGCTCTATAAGAAGGGAGGGGGAATGACAGAAGCATACACAAATAGTGACTGTGATTTCAAAATGCACTGGGAGACAGGGAGATAATTTTTTTAAAAGTCAGGGGAAAAAAACTCCCAGCTGAAGTGGCTCAGTGATTGAGCGCTGATCTATGAACCAAGAGGTTATGGTTCGATTCCCATTCAGGGCACATGCAAGTTTTATTCCCAGAGTGGGGTGTGCAGGAGGTAGCTGATCAATGATTCTCTCTCATCTCTCTCTATTCCTCTCCCTTACTTTTTGAAATAAATAAAAAATGTTTTTAAAAATAAGAAAAAGATAGTAAGACATGAAATATTAAGAGAATTAGATAGACTCTTGCCTAATAACAATAAAAACCATTAAGTTTCCTAATAAGCACAGATTAAGAATCAAAGATGGAGGGGGGGGGATTGGTGGAGGTAGATGAGGATGTAGGTAAGTGGTGATAAAAATAAAATTGAAAAAGAAAAAGCACAAAGAATTCAAAGACGTGAGGTTTATTTCAGGGCATGTTTTGAACATCATCAAAAGGAAGATGCCTTTAGGGGAGGGCATAATTTACCTCTACAAAGGAGCCCTCTAAGGAAAGTTCCTCAGGCATCCAACATTGATGCCTCTGCCCTCTCCTGGACAAACAGTAGCGAGAGCAATCAAGAACAATTGAAGGGAGAGTCAGGGTCCAGAGAAGGCTAAGTGATGGCAGGTCTCTAGGTCCTCAAATTCTCCCCCTTTTACCCTTTATCTTTTCACTCATAATACAAGTTAATCAAGTGATAGAGTTCGAAAATACATATGAAACAGATTTAGAGATGCACAATTTAACTGAGAAAGCAACTTTAGCAGAACACAAAAGTCTCAACACATTAAGTTTCATAGTAAACCTTGAGTAACTAAAATTTGCAGGGAAAATGGAATGTGAAAGTCTCTTTAAATCTCATGCCTGAAACTCTGAAGGAAATATTGCTAGGCCTTTTTAGCAAATTTTAATAAAATTATTGGTTAATTGTAGCTTTTATGTAGTGTATTTTTATAAAGAAGATTTACTTCACAGTTCTGAATTTAAAGTTTGCTCAAAAATAATCTATTGCTTGGGATTAAAAGCTTTTCTCCTAAAAAGAAACACAATGTGTTTTACCATAAAAAGAAAACAAATAGAAATGTGCTCCAACCCAATTAATTTCCTCAAAATTACTTTATAATGGAGAGAGCCACTAACCACACTGTCTCTTATGGATTCATACACATAAACAGAAAAATATCTCTCAATAAACTAAAAACAGACATGCAGAATCCTACAGAAGTGAACTATTTGCTTTCTAATTTTTAAAACGCAGGTGAATTTAGTACACAAGCACAGTAAATAATGAAAGCTTGGTATTTAACACCTGTTTTTTTTTAAAAGACTGGAAACAAGAACATGAAGTGTTCTGCTCACAGAATATATATTTCATGTTCAAAATCATAAATCAGCTCAAGATGCCTATCAATAAAAATAATAGTAAAAAAGTTTGTATGTGCTTGTCAAAAAATAATCCAAAATTATTTCAGAAATTCACTTGAGGAAGATTTTTTGCTTAAATTGCCTTGCTTGCCATAACTTATTATACACAACAATGTTTATAATAGCAGCTTGTCATAAAATGAAAATGTCCCGTGACAACAAATCAAACTAGAGATAACCCTTACTTATATCAAGTCTGGTTATCCAAATTTAAGGAATAAAACATATTTGGAAAAATTTATATATTTAAACCCCTAATAAGCAAATAGACTGAACGGTGGAACAACCGAACAACCAGTTGCTATGACAAGCGCTAACCACCAGGGGGTACGTGTGGAACATGGTGAGCATCAGCAGCAGGCAGCAGAGCGCGGAATATGGTAGGCATCAGATGCAGCGAGATGGTGGAGCAGGTGAGCAAGGGCACCAGACCAAGGCGGGGTGCTGGTTGCTGTCATCTGGGCAAGCCTCTGGTGGTTACTGAAAATTCTTTGCTCCCATGCACCACAGTCATGCCAGGCACTCACATCTGCTGTTGGCGCCAGCCCCACTTACACCTGTTGCCAATGCCAGATCTGACACTCGCACCCACTGCCAGTGCCCGGCGCTGGCCCTGATCACTCAGTGTTGTCAGCGGGTGCGGGCGGCAGCTGCCAGCCCTGATCACCCTTTAGGGTTTCCCCATTTCCCTCTGTTCCTGAGGGGTGATCGGGGTTGGCAGCCACCGCTCGCACCCGCTGCTGGTGATGGCCCTGTTTGCACCTGCTGCCAGTGCCAGAGCCACGGCTTACACTCATTGCCAGCACCGGCCCTACTCCCAACCACAGCCAGTGCCAGAGCTGCCACTCACATCTGCTGCTGGGGCCTGGCAACAATGCTGACTGCTCTGCACCATCATCAAGTGCAAGCGGCTGCTGCCGCTGGCCCCAATCACCTCTGAGGGCTTCTCCACCTCTCCCTGATCCTGAGGGGTGATCAGGGCAGCAGCTGTCACTCACACCTGCTGACAGCACCAGCCCCGCTTGCACTCACTACCAGCGCCAGCCCCAATCCTCCCTGCTATCAGTATCTGGGAGCGGTGGCTGTGGAAGCGGGGCTAGTGACAAACAAGGCAGACAAGAGACCAGGGACTGTGGCGGGAAGGGCCAGGTGGGGGCGAGGTGGATGGCCCAAGACCCACACCTGTACACTTGCGTCCCACAGTTCCTTTCAAAGTGCACAAATTTGTGCACTGAGCCCCTAGTTTTAATATAAAACTGGTATTCTCATTAACCAAATTCTTGCTACTGAAACTGGTATTCTCATTAACCAAACTCTTGCTCCCAGGCACCATAGTCCCGCCTGAATTTACTATTCAAACTTTCACTATTTGGATTCAAATGTGTAGAAATACTTGTCCCCCATTCTTTGGTTCATTCTTTGTCCACAAGAACAGGACTTTAATTCTTATCCACCACCAATCCAAGCCCCGTGTACCACATTTAGCATTTTATCATGCCATTACATAGTCCCGTAAACATCTTATTGGCTAATATCCCCATTGAGGGGATTGCTGTAACTTACTCAACTTCTGCTCTATCTCTGAATGTTTATTTGGTCCATTTTCTCCCTGTAACCCAATAAAAGTTTCCAAAGTTGTTTTTTTAATACAAACTTTGTTCTGCATTATAACTACAGGTAAATATTTTACACATTTTATAATATTTTAAATTATTTTTGCAAATTGTAACTTAGTATTATTCTTTTGATAGTTCTCTGTTCTTATATCTTTGAGTTCAAATATAAATCCCAAAAGTCAAAATAAAAATAACATTAGAAAATGGTCACATGTAATAAAACTAAGTATAGAATCCTTCCTCTAAAGGTTTATAATTTATATTATATAGTCTGCTCTAAGTTGGTTTCAATGGGTACCAATTATTTTGTCCCAAATCCCTGTGCCAATTTCCTGTAAAAGTGAGATTTAGTTATCAAAAGACAAAAAGATGCATTATTTTTGCTTTATAAAATTTTAAAGGAGAAAGAAATACATCATATTTGTTAAATCATTTGCCTCAAAGTAATATTAAACTTACATTCAATATTACAGTCTCTAAATAATGGACAAAAACAGAAGCTCTTCTAACACTATTAAATGAAATCCCTTAAAGCATCTCTAAGGAGTATAACATTTGATCTGTTGAGTTAATGTCTGCTACAATTACCAGGAGTAACCCTTACAAGTACTCTGAGATGGGATGGGAGAGAAGCATACCACACATGCGTACACACCCACAAAGTGAATTCATGAGCATAAAGTTGAAAAAAACCACTCATTTCAAAAACAAGAGAGTAAAGAGGAAGAGAGAAATGCATGACAAAGTATGTGTCTGATAGGAAAAAGTATAGAAGTCATCAATGAATTTTACTATGCAGTGACCTTTAATTGTCACTAACGAGATGAAGACACTACCTCAAGCTGTGACTGCTATAAATTTAAGTAGCTATGTAATTTTCAAGAAAGAGAGAATTCACAATACTTTTGCTCAGAATTCAGCAGAGATATAAATCACCTCAAAAGTAAACCTATTTATTTTTAAAATATTAAAAGTAGCCCAAGGGGAGGTAGTTCATGTCAGACTATAGGACAATCTGTTGCTACTCCTTCCCTAGAAAGCTCCTGCTACCCAAAGGTCATTTTCATCCTGAGTGCCTAAAGTAAATCATTGTTTTTATGCATCATTTAAGAAATTTATTTAAGAACCTCAAAATCCAAATCTGTGACGTAAGACCCTAGTAAAACAGATTAATATTACTCTCTCTTAAGCTTAGGTGCAGACATTCTATTTTCTTCCCCACTCAACAGAAACATATTTCTCAAAAGAGAGAAACATAAACAGTATGAAGGGGTTCACTGCTGTCTGAAGATGGTCCTTTGCACACCACTACAATAACAAACATGTTGAGATCTTCATTTTCCCTCAATATTTCTCAATTTTAGCCCCTCACTTCATTATAATTGATGTGAAAAATACTCTGTACTCACGCTGGCATTCTATGAATTGATGAATAAAAGTGCAGTCCCCGCCACTCTTTGAAAGCAAGTGCTCTAATAAAAAAAGAAACACCTTTAAGGATATAGTTTGTTGCTGTTTTTGAAAACCAACAGCAAAGGTAGAAAAACTGAAATGTTTCAACATGGGTAATTCTGAATACCATTAATAAAAGCTTAATATATTTTAATACTAACAGCAGACATATTTTTGGAGTTAAAGTGAAAAACTAAAAATCATTACATTATACCCTGAATGGTTAGCTTTTAAAGGTGCAGTTTCTATCCAAAGTGTTCAAGAAAACCGTAGAAAAATATTGCTTTAAAGGCTTTGTAACATTTTAAAAACATACTTTTCTCCATGAGAGCTTAATACATAATCTTAATTTCAAAATTTTACATTTGTTTTTACTGAATACATTTTCAAATGACTGTTCTCTAACAGCCCTCTTTGAAACTATTCATCTTAGTTAAGAGGAAAGGTATTTTAAGAATACTATAAAATAATTCTTTAAAATTTTAAAGAAAATGATGTGTTATTTTAATTTTTAAACTTTCATTTCAGTCTTCCTTTTTCAAAACATAATTTTCTTTTTAAGCCTCATGCGAGGATATATTTTTCATTGATTTTTAGAGACAAAGAGGAAAAGGGAGTGGGGAGGAGAAAGGGAAGGGAGAGGGAAAAAAATACCAATCAGGTGCCTCCCAACTGGGGATTTAACTCCAAACTTAGTAATATGCCCTGACTGGGAATCAAACCACAACTTTTTTGGGTATGAGACAACACTCCAACCATGTGAGCCAGCAGACCAGGGCCTATATTACCTTCTGAGCCTTTAAATCTGTACTTCATACACTATCAAAGCACTACATTATTTATTTTTACCAAATGATTAAAATAAATGCCTGCATAATTGAAAATAAGACCTTGGTAAAAGGTTTTCCTCAGGTCAAATAGAATTTGTTTTTTGGTTTTTAATGGCTGCAGAGAATCAAAATCTGACACAGTAGTTTAATAAAAGTTTTAGTTCTTTTATTACAATAATCTTTACTTTGATTCAAATAATTACTTTCTAGATCTGGATAACATCTTTCAATTACATATGTGTATCTTTTAGAAGTTCAAGTGTTAAAAATATACTCCAACCTGATAACTATCTGGAAGATGTGAAAGCACTATAATCTGTCAAAGAAGACAATGAGTTAGTACCATTCTATAAAATCCTTTTTTCTCTTATCCTTCCTCACCTTTCATCTCAACTTTGCTTAAGAGACAGGAATCTCCTACCCTGATCACTCATTAGCCTCCTTGTCATCTTCATTTTCATACTCAAATCTACCCTGTCCTTTATCTAGTTACATGTGTGCAGAGCCTCCAGTCTATAATCACATCAGTATAAGACAAAGACATAGGAAGAAAGACTGTGAAAATGTTTGAGACCAATGCCTTACATATCTAGAACAAAGATAAAATATAGTCCCAAAAAAGAAAAAGACTAACTGCAACTGAAATTTGAAATTTAAAAAGTATCTAAAAAATAGCATTCGCCAATTGGAGCCAAAAAACCCATAACAGGATCCCTAAATTCAGTAGCAATTATCAAGATAAAAAAAAGCTGTTTTATATAAATCCTATCTGAGCTATCACATTTTTTAGAACTTAAACTATACAAACATCACTGCTAAATATGAAAACTCATCTGAAACCAAATTTTAACCCTAAAGGATTTCATAAAACTTACTTGAAACCAAATTTCAAACTAACATCACAGGACGTTAGATGACATTTATGAATGCAGGACATCCCACCATTAGTCACCAAGCCAAAAATCACCCTTTTATCTACTCTGATTTTAATATCAGGATTCTACATGAAAATGTTTATTATACAAGTTTAGATAAAATAAAAGGTTAATATGAAAAGATAAATATACATGACTTTCACAAAGCCATCTCCTGAGATACATTAGAGAAATGTCTTTCAGATAATATATGTAAAGGATTGTATCATAACACTTTTAATACCCTATTTTTTTTAATTCTGGCCCTTGGGAACTCACTTTGTCAAAACTATAAAAGATGTTAGTGATAACCCAAAAGGAGTGTGGTGTGTCTTTGACAGTAAATAGGGTTGTAGGGATATAAAGAAAAGGATAGCTAGAGAAACATAATAGAGACTCATGATACTTAAAATGCATTTTATTTATACATATGAATTTCCTATGGATTTTTATTGGTTATACTTGTATTGTCCAATATAGTAGTCATTAGTTACTTGTGGCTACTGAGCCCTTAAAAAGTGAGATGTACTGTAGTGTAAAATAAATATAGACTGATTTTAAAAACTTACTGAAGAAAAAAAGAATGTGTATTACTTCATTTATAATCTTTTAATATTGACTACATGTTAAAACAACATTTTGGATATAGTGAGTTATTTAACTATATTATTAAAATATATTATTAAAATTTTACCTGTTTCTTTTTACATTTTCAATGTAGTGACCAAAAATTTTAAATTATGTATGTGGCTCTCGTATTTCTGCAGAAATTTAGAGAAAGCTGGCAATAGTAAAGCCATGTTACGAGCCTTAAAGACACTGAAGTTATTAAAGGTCCCTGAAAATAGCTATAAGAAAAAAAATATATTAGACAGTGCTTTTCTAGATCCTCTAAAATATATTCAAATTATGCTTATTAGAAAAATATATTTAAAATTTATAGTACAAACCTATACTTATAGTAGCTATGTTAGATTTAATCTCAAAAATGGAGTTTATAGGAGAAAGTTTATCTTAACATCACTAAGCATTTTTGAAATAGGCTCTTACTTCTATATTTAGCTGTCTTTCTATTAGTTTTAGAGTAATTTTAGTTAATAACCCATTAAAGGTATGGACTTTGGTAACACTGGAATACCTGATAACTGACTTGTTATTTTATCACAAATAATTCAGAATACATCCACC
The DNA here is from genome assembly GCA_011751065.1 of Lasiurus cinereus. Classification (NCBI taxonomy): domain Eukaryota; kingdom Metazoa; phylum Chordata; class Mammalia; order Chiroptera; family Vespertilionidae; genus Lasiurus; species Lasiurus cinereus. The sequence continues at coordinate 14,402,033 of JAAGEH010000020.1, forward strand.
TTATTCCAAAAAATCCACTCTGTAACTAAATCTGATGTAATGAAGTTTTTGTGCATATCCAGATATTTACTACTCTGTTTCTTTAAAGATATTCTATTAGTCACTCTCACACTATTCAATTTAATACCATTCAAAAAGCAAACACACCAGCAGGGAAAAATGGCAATAGCAAGGAATACCTTAAAATATCCCAAATATCTTATTCAGTCTTAAATCAAGAAGTTATCTACAAGTATTCTCATATACATCAATTGGAACTGGCAAAAAATTTTAAGCAGTAATTTGACAACTCTAAATAGTATAAAGATTGTTCAATATCTATTCAAGGAATCTCTTAACTGAAAGAAACAGAATGTTCTCAGCTTGAGTTAACACTAATATGTTAAATAAATGCATGCTAAATCAAAAGGGTGATGTATTTGAAAAAAATGTACATGCCAGAAAGGTAATTAAAAGGCAAAATAACAGAAAACAAGATCATTTAAGGATGTGAAGCTTTTAGAAGATACTTAAGTCATTTTACATTTGTTTGCTTAATATACTTAAGAGACAGAAAAATGTACAATGAATAAAACTACACCTTTAAAAATTCTCAAACTGAAACTCAAATTGGAATTTTAAAATGTCAATATATTGTATAAAACATATATAGAACAGTCAAATAACAATAATTAGTGAAACTTTTTAAAAATTTAGTTTCAAAATTCATTATATATTCAATATTAGGTCTTGACCTTGCAGTTTACATAAACATGATTACCTGCACCTACTTTGTCAGTACTTGATTAAAAAAACAAATACACAAAACAAACAAAAAAAGGTGCCTTCTAACTTTATTGGACTTTGGTTGCTGCCCAAGAACTAGAAAGATATCCTCTCATACAAGAAAATAATATTTAAGAAGTTCTGGATATCAACCTTGATAGTTTCCACTAATATCTATATAAAAACTGAGCTGAGAGGCACATGGATTTGCAAACACAGAAAACAGTTTTATTCACTTTGTACTCCAAGCATCTAATGTAGAATCTGGCACTTATTTGGTACTCAATTAAAATTGGATAGATGCAGAAGGGAGGAGTATGTTGGTATATTGATTAATGAAGGAATATAGAAGCCTGGGAAAACAAATAGTGGCTATAGATTTTTTGGCAAGAGGTTACCCAAACTATCTAGAAAGAAGGATCATATAGTATCAAGAACTAATAAAGGATTTTTCAGATGGCAGAAATTACTGGCCCTGATTTCTCTGATCTATGAAATAAATGAATAAAAAAAGCAATTTCTATGACATGTTCAAGGGCTCAATAGGCTGTTAAGTAAACTCTAAGCTGAGGCACAAATATTAAAAAGAGGGGCTGCCCAGCCTACGTGGCTCAGTAGCATCAGCCTATGAACCAGAAGGTCACGGTTAGATTACTGGTCAGGGCACATGCCCAGGTTTCAGGCTCAATCCCCAGTAGGGGCCATGCAGAAAGCAGCCGATCAATGATTCTCCCATCACTAGTGTTTCTCTCTCTCTCTCCCTCTCTGAAATCAATACAAATATATTTTTAAAAAGGGGGAAGGGGCAATTATCTCTAGGAAGCAGTACTTAATAAAGAAACTAATAGTTCTTTGAAAAATATAGTGGGGGGGGGCATATTATTTTCTTATTATTTGAATAATCAGAATTTCCACATAACAAAGGATACCCAATCACAGATTATAGCATTAAGAATTACAGACAAAGGAATTGAATGGTCTATGAACAGCATGCTTTTCATTCCAAACAATTAAAACCTTAAAAACCTGACCTCTCTATCCTGCTTATGTAAAAGGATATCATGAGAGAAAAATATTTAAGTTTTTTACACTACCTTTTCCTGTGCTTCCATTTATTTTAGGTAAGAAGTCATCAACTTGTATCCCTAGGATTAAGACAGTGTATCATTGCCTGATCAAAGAAAGGATTACTTTAAAACTGGTCTCTCATGTAACCATGGCATTTTGTATTCCTAACACTTTACATTTATTTTTACAAGAAGTGTCTAACTTGCCATCTTCTATGAACTCAGAGAAAAGACTAACTGTTTAGTAGTCTTCCAATGAACCTCAAAAAAATTAAAATAAAAAACTAAAGAATAAAAATAAAAAGGATCCTGCTGGTCATGTATTTTTCTCACTTAAATATCTCTAAATAGAATATCTCAGATGCAAAAATTTCATCCATCTCAAAAGATTAAACAATGGTGCCCACTGGTGGCAATCAAGCATATTTTTAAAGGAAATTTTATGAAAGAGTGTAGATATTTTATACCTAGTATGTAAATTAACACTCTTAAAGAAAATAAGTACCCAGTGTGAGATAGTAAACATCAAAGGTTTAATGATAAAATTCAGCTTTAATTAAGAAATTTGATGACACCTACCTAAGCTGCTGTATTCTTTAAGAGTTTTCTCCTGCAGATGTTCTAACCGTACTGTAAATAAAAGTCCAAGAAAAAGATATTTCACGGATAAAAAGAAAAAAAAAATCAAATTAGATCTATTTCTGGATGAGCTAATTTACCTTGTAAAGCTGTTAGCCTTTCATTGGTGAAGTCATTATCAGCTTGCAAAGCTTCTATTTTTGCCTGGAGCTCCTGTTCTTTTTCTTCCATTTCATCTATTTTATGTTGTAATTCTTTTTTCTCAGCTTGTCCTTTCTGTTGGATTTCCTCTTGTTTCCCCTCTGCTATCTGTTGAGAAAGAAATAGACAATTCAGTTATTTAATAAAACCTGACCTTGTTTTAAGAAACCTAAAGCAGAACTGCTTTTATTTACAAAACTTTTAAGGAGAATATTCAATATTATAGAACACTGGAGACCTGGTGCACAAATTCATGCATGGGTTGGGTCCAGCTGGCCTGTTCCCACAGGGGCCATTGGGTGGGGCTGGCGGGTGGGGAGAGGCCTCGGCAGTTGGTGGGGTTGGCCCAGACCCTTAGTCGAACTTCCAGTCAAACTCCCAGTTGAGGGAACAATTTGCATATTAGCCTTTTATTATATATGATATTTATAAATAGCAAAGTGATGTCAAAAGTGATCTGCATTGGGGTTATGCCTCCATACAACTTAGGAGAAAAAAACTTGTAGCAAGCAAGCAGCTTCAATATACAGAAATAATGTGGTCAAAATGAAAAACAGATTTTTAAAAGGGAAATAATAAAGTTTTCCCATGCAATTACTATTGTTGCAATTAGTTTGTAAGTTCTAAAATAAAACTTATTCTGAAATTTTAAACAAAATTATGTTTAACTACAGTAATGATGGTTACAAGCACTTTTCAAAACAACCTCCTGCCGAAACCGGTTTAGCTCAGTGGATAGAGCGTCGGCCTGCAGACTGGAAGGTCCCGGGTTCGATTCTGGTCAAGGGCATGTATCCTGGTTGCGGGCACATCCCCAGTAGGGGGCATGCAGGAGGCGGCTGATCGATTTCTCTCTCTCATTGATGTTTCCAACTCTCTATCCCTCTCTGTAAGAAATCAATAAAATATATTTAAAAACAAAAACAAAAACAACCACCTTTTAACAAGACCAACAAGAGGTATGCTCTTGCCTTCTATAACAAATGTTATCTCTTCTAGCCACTCAATCCATGGTTTTAATTACATGAAGATGGGTATTCACAAACTCAGTTATAACATTTTAAAGGACCAATTTGCCATTACCTATGGTCTGATCTGTCCTTATCCTATATGTCCTATAGCTACAGTAAGCCAAAGCAGAAGCGGAGTCAAAGGCAATCCTAGGAAGCTACAGGGTTCAAGCAGATCACTCCGAGATTCTCTCTGGGATTGTTCAACACTAACAGTTGGGCCCTGCCTTTGGGACTGCCTAAAGATAAGTAGATTCAAAAATTTTTTTAAATCTGAGTACCTTGGGTTTTGCTGTCTCTTCTGAAGTACTATTTCCATTAAGAGGAACTATGTCAACTTTTATAGACTTTCAATTATCTATGGCAATGGGGTTTGGGCTAAATCTATACTAATAAAAGCCTAGATGGCCCTTACGTCCTCCCACAATGTCCTCACGTCCTCACAAGATGCTGCCCCCACAAGATGGCCGGCAGGAGAGGGCAGTTGTGGGCAGGGGAGGTCAACTGAGATCAGATCGGCAGGGGAGGTCAGCTGGGGGCCATCGGGCCAGCAGTGGAGGGCAGTTAGGCTTCAATCAGGCCGGCAGGGGAACGGTTAGGGGGTGATCAGGCTGGCAGACAGATGAGTGGTTAGGAGACAGTGGTCTCAGATTGTGAGAGGAATGTCCCAGATTGGAGAGGGTGCAGGCTGGGCTGAGGGATACTCCCCCCACCCCGCCCCACACACATACACACGCAGTGCATGAACTTCATGCCCTGGGCCTGTAGTGCAGTGGTTCTCAACCCGCGACCCTTGCATACAGTTCCTCATGTGGTGGTGACCCCCAACCATGAAATTTTGCTACTATTATGCATCGTGATGTAAATATCTGCATTTTCTGATGGTCTTAGGCAACCCCTGTGAAAGGGTCGTTCGACCCCCAAAGGGATCTCGACCCACAGGTTGAGAACCGCTGCTCTAGTGAAATATAAGTACCTTATTTTTACTATAAATTTCAACGATTACCAAATTTTACAACGGCAACTGTTCCACAATACCTAAATTCATAAACTATCCACTGTGTTAGGGCCAATTAATTTAAAAACTTTCAGGTTGAGTAAACACATACCTTCAGTTTATCAGATAAATCTTTAATCTCATTAACTGCTCCATTATATTTATTGGCTAATTCTCTTAATTCTTCCTGAGTCCGTTCATTCATTTCTTTTAGGTGGGTACATTCATCTTCAGTATTACTCAGACTTCGCTGCAATTGAAGTTTACAGGCAATTAATTTAGGATTAATCCACATTCTAAAGTCCATTTATAAAAAGTATAACTCTGTGGGCTGCTCTAAATCAACATCTGCCCTGAACTTCATGTAAATAACAAGGATTTCAATTTACTTCAGATGCATGCTAAAACAGAAAATACAACTAAGAATTAAAAAAAACACACAAAACAGGGACACTTTTAAAAGACCACTGAGTATGACATTTACTTAGTTTTGAAAACATTTTAAGCCTCTCAATTTCTGAAAGCAAGTTCAATAATATGCAGCAATCAATTTAATAAGAAAGTTATAAAACAGCTAGCAACTTTCTTTCCTTGCATGTCAAGTTAATGACATGACAGTAAATCAGTCACTATGGGATAGAGCTATTATAGAAACTATCCCTCTATGGAGGTATGTATACTATTTAATTTACAATGGGCATTTTAACCAAATCCAGAAACAGATAACTTCTGTGGTAATTTTACATTGGTTCAAAGAAATGACCTGTTTTATCAATAAGATCATTTTAAAGCAATGAGAATCACATTTGCTTAAAAAACTTAAGAAGGACCTTAGAGATAATTTCTCCTTTGAATCTTTAAAGTTAAGACAGTTTTACTCTCTGGAGGATGGGTAAAGTAAAAACATTTGGTGTAAATTCTCTGCTTTATACTGATTATCCTCAATTGCAAGAAAAGCAAACTAAGGGGACAGGAGAGAAATCCCTGGCACATATCCTGGTCCATTTTGTGCAAGATGAATCCTAAGCAGAGTGTAAATAATAAGATGCCCTGGTTAGGCTTTTATTTCCTCAATCACTAACTAGGGACCATAAGCACGAGAACTCACATAGTTTTATTAGTTATGTTGAGAACTCATGACAATGAGAATAGCACACTGCTCCCTCCAACCTGATAGACAAGAAATACTTGCTAGCTAAATGATACTACCCAAGTTTAAAATGTCCTGAAATATTAGCCATTTTATGCTAAAATTTAAAAATCATATTACTATTTAGTATTTATCAAACTGAAATACCTCAACTTCTGAAAGTTTTCTAACCACTTCAATTTTCTCCTGCAGAACCCGCCTCAGAGACTCTTTGGCTGTCATCTCATAGTTGTGTTTATCCTCTTGTAATGCTATGAGTTCTTTCCGTAAACTATCTTCTGTTTGATTCTAGAAATAAAAGATAATTATAATTATAGCCAAGTTACTTTTTGAAAGTATTTACCATTTGAAAAAATAACACATTATGATGCTCTTTGAATTCTATATGAAGATACAGTAAAACCTTGATATAACGGACTAATTTGGGTAAGGGGTTTCATTAAAGTCTAAAGTCTGTAATACAATAAAGGTTTCCCGAATGCATTATGTTAAAAATTCGACAAATTTGCCCAACCAGCGTGGCTCAGTGGTTGAGCATCAACCTAGGAACTAGGTCATGGTTCCATTCCTGGTCAGGATGCATGCTTGGGTTGCAGGCTCCATCCCCAGTATGGGGGTGCAGAAAGCAGCCAATCAATGATTCTCTCTCATCAATGATGTTTCTTTTTTTAAAATATATTTTATTGATTTCTTTTACAGAGAGGAAGGGAGAGGGACAGAGAACTAGAAACATCGATGAGAGAGAGAGACATCGATCAGCTGCCTCCTGCACGCCCCCTACTGGAGATGTGCCCGCAACCAAAGTACATGCCCTTGACCGGAATCGAACCTGGGACCTTTCAATCCGCAGGCCGACGCTCTATCCACTGAGCCAAACCAGTTTCGGCAATGATGTTTCTTTATCTCTCTTTCCCTCTCCCTTCCTCTCTGAAATCAACTAAAAATATTTTTAAAAAATTAACAAATTAGTCTACATGTTTTTATTTATGTAGGTATGTTTGTGTAATTAAAATTAAGTATGTATGAAAAGTTTAATTTCACAGAAAAGTTTTCTATGTGTTACTGTAATTTTAAATTTATACTGAATAGGTCTAATAAATGTGTGCATTCACCAATCACTATGAGTAAACAAATACACATGGCTGGGGCATGGCTTAGCCAGTAGTAGTTAAAGCTGCTGCAAAGTCCAGCCAGTGTGGCTCAGTGGTTGAGCGTCAATCCATGAACCAGGAGGTCATTGTTTGATTCCTTGTCAGGGCACATGCCTAGGTTATAGGATCAATACCCAGTAGCGGGGGAGGCAACCAAACAATGATTCTCTCTTATCACTAATGTTTCTATCTCTGTCTCCTCCCTTCCTCTCTCTGAAATCAATCAAAAACAAAAACAAAAAAGCACAGAAAAACTGTTGCAAAAAGTCAGGCCCCAAGTAAACAGAACCAATTACTGCAAGCAAGGCAAAGTGATCGCATGCTGAAATTGTTTACAAGTAACGACTTTTGGGTTTAAATATGTGAGCCGGAGTTGTAGATACATATATAACACTTATCTATGTTGGTGAAATTATTACAGTGTTTTCTCAAACAGATGGCCTATTTGTAAAATTTGTTAAAAATAATAGTGAATTAATAACAGAAAAATAATCCATTAATTTAATTATAAATAAATCCTGGTTAAAAACATTTTAAAATTAACAGGTTGTTCATTTTCACCTATGACATATGGACCAGAAATTCTGTCCATTAAATCTGAAATTCATTAAATCAAGGCCTACAAAATCAAAGGTTTACCGTACCTTCAAATACAGATGGTGTTAGCCTATAATTAAATGAAGTTGTATTTAAAAGGTGCATTAGTGATCTAGCCAAATAAATCATTTGGTAAGAGTGTTGTTCTGATACGCCAAGGCTGCAGCTATGATCTCCAGTTAAGTCACATATAAGAATCAACCAATGAATGCATAAATAAGTGAAATAATAAATCAATGTCTCTCTTTCCCCCCTTTTTTTCCTCTTTAAAATCAATAAAAGGTTTCACTAGTAAATTATCCTTCACAAATATACTAATTCATACATTCAACAGAAAAAAAAATCAGACAATTGAGAATTTCTCTCAATTATACAAAATGAATTATCTCTGCTATTTTTCATATTTGCTGTGGGCCACAATATTTACATTTGTGGACAAAAATAATCTATCACCTTCAAAGGGCACACATATTTTAAAACAACAGTTAAACCAAAAGAAATAAGAACACCACAGGGGAAAGCTGATTCTAAGTCTGAGGCAGGGAATGTATAAGATGAGACTGGAATGTCTTATCTGATATGAAAGCAGGAAGCTATCAGACAGAGTCTGCTAGGGTTCTATCAAAAGGACTCAGGACACTATAAGATGAAATACACCAAATATATTTAAATCTAAGTTAGGGGATAAAACAATTCATGGTCATTCTTTGGTGGATGAGAAGGAACCAATTCATTATTTTGAAATCTAGTAAATAAAGGGAGAAACTCATTTATCCTGATTTTTCCTAAAGAAAAAGTACTTCAGGCTAACCAAGTAAATGAAGGGATGATAAAATTATATCTCCATTTTTACAACCCTGAATAAAACAATAGATCTAGGCAAGGATCATCAATGACTGCTAATATCCCAAAAAGAAAGGAAACGAGATATTATGATACCTCTTGGTAAGAGTACAAAATACCACTCATGAAGTGTATTGGCAAAATAAAAACAAACCTACAAAAAACACACACACACACACAAAAAAAACTGATCCTAAATCAAATCAAATCCCTAGATCAAACTACCAATTTATGGTGTGGGACAGATAGTCAGAATGTTTTTGTTTGTTTTAATATATTTTTATTAATTTCAGAGAGAAGGGAGGGGGGAGAGAGAGAAAGAGAGAGAAAGAGAGAGAGAGAAACATTAATGATGAGAGAATATCGGCTTGCCTCCTGCATGCCCCGCACTGAGGATGGAGCCTGCAACCCGGCATGTGCCCTCACCGGAATCAAACCTGTGACCTTGTGGTTCATAGGTTGATGCTCAACCACTGAGTCACACTGGCTGGACTAGAAGAATGTTTAAATAACAATCCAGAATGAGAGAAATTATAGAGGACAAATGAACCAGATTCTCCAATATCAACTGTAAAAAAGATAAAGAGTTGTACATGGGTATTCACTATACAATTCCTTCTACATACAAACATGTTTGAAATTTCCCGTAATTACAAAGAATTTAAAGGAATAGTGAAAATGTACAACTTTTTTAGCATGTACTTAAAAATGATAAAAAATTGAAGCTACATAAAAAGTATGCATTTTTCTTTATGTACTTGAGATTAATACTTACTTTGGAGCATGCCTGTAATTGGTTTCCCATAACTTCTAACCGTGATAAGAGTCTATCTTCATCTATTAAAGCCTGTTGAAGAAAAATCAAATACAAATAAGTCCCAGAGCAATTAAAAAAATAACGTATCAAAAAGGCTACATTTGTGGGCAAAAATGAAAATTGGTCATAAAACTGACCAATATCTAGTGTAAAATGCTAAGTGTTCATTATTTGTTCATTAGAAAAAAACTTTGCTTTTGCTTGCTACATAATTTTAGTTTTAGTTTAATCAACATCTAAGGGACATTAAACTTAAATGCTTCTTATAAATAAAGGCAACTGGAATACCTGCCAACTGGTATCGGAAGCCTCTTGGGTGATGGCTAGTAGCCGCTGAAGCGTGGCTAACTTCTGTTCCAACATCTGTTCCCGATGTAAGGCCTCCTAATATTACAAAGCATAAGAGATTCTAATAAACTCATCTTTATTTCTTTGAAGAGTAATCAATTTTCAGCACATTCTGAAAATACTCTCATATTACATTCCACTTTATATCTTACTTTCAAACATGATAAATTCTACTTTGTAAAATATATACAGGTCACATCATTTTAGCATTATTTGTTGGGCTGCAAATACTACCGTTAGGTGTACTCTAGCAGCAACTTCACCTTTTTAAAAAATATATATTTTATTGATTTTTTACAGAGAGGAAAAGAGAGAGAAAGTCAGAAACATCGATGAGAGAGAAACATCGATGAGAGAGAGACATCGATCAGCCGCCTCCTGCATGCCCCACAGTGGAGATGTGCCCGCAAGCAAGGTACATGCCCCCGACCGGAATTGAACCTGGGACCTTTCAGTCTGCAAGCCGTAGCCACTGAGCCAAACCGCTCTCTCTCGGCGAGCAACTTCACTTTTAATAGAACACAAGTCGCCTTGTTTTGTTTTGTTTTGTTTTAAACTCATAATTTACAAGAGTTAAAAAATACACACACAGAAACAAAAACCCATAGTAGAAGAATCCAACAAATGTTGGATGTGCCCGCAACCAGGATACATGCCCTTGACCAGAATCGAACCTGGGACCTTTCAGTTCACAAGCCGACGCTCCATCCACTGAGCCAAACTGGTTTCGGCGCAAAGAAACATTTTTATAGAGAAAGACATTGACAAGTAAAGCCTTATCTCTAGGTCACTTGTTAATATTTGATAGCTATTAAGAGGGTCTCCTTCATAGAAGTGAAAGTGAAATTGCTCACACAGTTGTGGTTTTGGCATATCTTTAAACTTCATTTCTCCTATTTCTGTCATTACCTGAAGAAGAATTCTTACCACCCTAATGCCTCTGAGCCACTGCAACAGAGAAGCATATGCTTCAAATACAGTACTTGAGGTTTAAAGCACGAACTTCTTGGTCTCCACATCCTTGATAAATAATGGTTAGGAAAAATCTGGTCTAATTGGAGTTAGAGGTACTGGTTTTTAATATAACTCTAAGAGTATAGATTAAAGAATCTAATAAAAGCCATTCTGCTCAGAACCCACATTAAAACACTGCTAACACTTACAGAAGACTAGTTGCCAAGTTTATTTTAAACTTCTAAAACATTCCTAATTCTCAGGAAATTTCTAGTCCACTCAAGCTGCAAATTTTACTTAAAAACAAAACCACCAAACAACCTCTACTTCCACTACATGATGTAATCACACTTTTTTTTTTACTCAATCCAACTTAAAACTTTGTAACTCCATGAACCATATCCTAACAGAAATCTAATACTTTCAGGGATAGGCTTTTGGTTCTAAGGTATGAATTGCATCTATCCTAGTTTTCATTCAAAAGATTTACAACTTACATTAGAACTTTACCAATTCAAAAAGATGTATACAGAAAAGACAGTGCAGTATAATTTTCTCTCAGCAGTGATTCTCAACCTTTCTAATGCCGCGACCTTTTAATACAGTTCCTCATGTTGTGGTGACCCCCAACCATAAAATTATTTTCGCTGCTACATCATAACTGTAATTTTGCTACTGTTAATGAATCGTAATATAAATATCTGTGTTTTCCAATGGTCTTAGGTGACCCTGTGCTAGCGGTACTCAACCTGTGGGACACTACCCACAGGTTGAGAACTGCTGCTGTAGATCTGATTAATACATTGATAATTTTATTTTCAAGATGTGTACATTCTTAACTAAAGTATAATTGTTCTAATTGATTCCTATAAAAGAATGTAGGGACCCATGATCACTGGTTTAGTCCTATTGTTTTAAACAAAAGGCAACTGAAGACTTACACTATATAATGACTCACCTAAGGTCACAACTCACTGAGTAGCTGAACCAAGATAAAAACCTCAATCTCTAAATTCTAGATCCAGTGTTTTCCTTAACCATGCTCCTCACCAGAATAATAAGAATCATAATCCAGCCCAAATCCACCAAAACCAGAAAGAAACTAATATTTGTTTCCTTTTTAGAGATTTGTATGGTTCTTTAAGTATGGTATTAACTCCCATTGCAAGTATCTGCCCTATGAAGAAATTTTTATAAAGCCAGCAGCACAGCACAGTCCTTAAGAGCAGAGATTCTGAGATTTGACTATGTGGGTTCAAATTCCAACTCTAACACATACTAAGTATGTAATGTATTTAACTTTACTGTCCCTCTGTTACTGTCTATAAAAATGGGAATAAAATATATACTTTATAGGATTGCTATGAGATTAAATGAATTAGGTGAAGTGCGAGAGTGTGGCATGTTAAGTACTATATAATTATTTGTTATTAATATCATTATTAAGCAACCATCTCTCCAGGTTTACTTTTATTTAAAAGTCATCTATAGGTTAAGAACTTTTCTGACATATCCTCATATTTGAAGAAAAAAAACTTCTCTTGTAAACTGAACCTTATCTTCTCTAGACTTAACAATCCTATTTTTATCCTTTCTTCTTAAGACCTATTTATAATCCCTTTTTTACTACAAAAAGGTACTTATTTAGTACATATATATCTAACCAATATTTCTTTAGCCTATATTTGTGAATTAACAAAATCAAACATAAGTTGTTTAATTTTATTTTTAAAGACTAAGAATTCTTAAGATTTATTTTTACCTGTAGATACTGAGAAAGCTGGAATAGTTCCTGAGAGTACATACTTGGAGTGTTAGCAGCAACCTAGAAACAAAATGATAGTATAAACAGTCACACAAAGTATTTATGAAAGACTTTCAAGCCAAACCAAGTCCTAAAAAAGCCCATTCACTGAAATAATGCAAAATAAAAATATTTTTCAAATTAACCAGTTCCATTAGTTTTCAAAATATTTCTACCCTATGTCTAGAATTTATAAATAGTATTTATCATGCTGACCAGTTTGAGATTTTAAGAAGGGTAATATAACAAGTCCTTCTCATGAAAATATTCCTTATAAACCAAAACACAAACTTACAGCTACAGAGCCTTTTCTTAATCCAGAAATAATACCACCTAAATCAATAAATCTATCTATATTTCCTCCCCTTTTAAATTTATATTTAAATAGTTTTTTAATATGTCAATAAGTCACAATTCAATTAGAAGTAGCCATCTTCAAAATGATATTGTATTGGGAGAGGGGGTACAGGGAGAAGAAGGACATGAAATGTAACACTGTTTCCAATGGCCAGAGGCAATGAAAATAGTTTTGTCTTTTTCTCCCCTTTAAACTACAGATAGGTTTTAAGGAAGAAAAAAAGAAAAAAAAAGAAAAAAACAAAGATGGGAAATTATGGTGTTTAAACATTACAAGTAACGGTCAAATGCTTAGAACTCAAGAGTATAAGAACAAATACCTGCCATAATGGATTTCTGCTGGGTGTGGAATATAAAAATATAAAACCATGGCATTATTCCAAACAACAACAAACAAAAGACGGGCACTAAAAGGTTGCCAAGACATTTATCCACACTCTCAACACTACCAAGCCTTATATCTTAACTTATTCATGATCACATCATTACCAAGTTATTAATGATCATTAATAGAATCATTCTTGATTAGGCTCATATTTATTAATATGCTTACGAGAAGACAGCGAGGCAGCATTATTTTTTTAAAAATTAGTCCTAAATCAGCAAGGCCATCATTTACTTCTGAAATAATTCTTGGTATTCCTGAAGTTGGTGACTAACCACTTTTACTTCTAAAAAAGGAATCTAACAGAGCACTTTTGTTTCAAACAGGCTTTCATTCTTTATCCATTTGGAAGAAAAAATGTAAAATATTTTCCCCAATAGCACTTAGAAAACTCACATCTACATTAATGTCAAAAGATAGAAAAGATGCTTGGGGTTTTTTTCCTTCATTATTTAGCAATGATATTGACAGTTTAGCATACCATTATTTCTGAACAAAGAAAAAAATATTTTCTAACAAGTAATTATTGCAAAGTTTCTGACCAAATCAGGATAAAACTGATCAATCTTCAAGGACAATAAAAGAGCCATTTCTATAAGCCCATATTTCTGTGTTATTTCCATATATAGATATATGTAGAGTGAAATCTCTGTGCAGAAAGCTTTAATAAATACTTTGAGAGAATTACATTCCAAAATAAACAGTAGTAACAAACACTTCTTACATTTGTCTTCGCACAAAACAAGTACTCCTAGAATACATAGCCCTCTACTAGAGATAACAAAGGCTTTTCTCTAAGAAACATCCATTCTAAATTCTCCAGATACTGAAGATCATAAGACTATAGTAACCATATATCTATATGCATTCTATAGATTTTGTTATGAAAGAGAAATAAGTTTCTAAGTAAAGCATAATAAAAACAAACAGAAACATTATTCAAAGCAATAGAGCTGAGTTAATTTGGAAAAAAACACAATCATTGGCAACTTACTTTATCAACAGGACTTGGTAATGGAGCATGGATGACACTGAAAAGTAAAATTTAGAATTTTTATCTGATTTCCGGACAACAGAGGAAACAGAATATGACGGTACCAGAATATCTTAAACCTCAAAGTTGACATATAATTGCTTTCATATGATTAAAAAATGGGAATTATTTTTAATCCTTCATAGAAAATAAGATAATAAATATACAAACCTTTCATACAAAATATATTTCTAAACACAAATTCAAAATACAAAATGTATTAAATGCTCTTTAAGAATCCTCTACTTAATAAGAGCTATGGTGAATTCCTTGGTCATAAGATCTTCTATATGAAAAAGAAGCACTCCTTAAATTATCCATTTTCAATTTCGGAACATGTAAAGTAAGTTCTTTTAAAATTAAATATTCCTAGATAGAAAGTCTTAAAAATATATAGTTCTATTGGAAAGAAAGCTATACTTTGGAAGCCTGTTTGATTAGAGAAATTTAGCTAATCAAAAGAGTAGTACATGTCTTCTCCATCCAGCCTCCTCACACGACTAACAACTGAAAGCTTAGATGTAGGTATAAAACTCAGTATATCCTCTTAAAGATAAACAGTAAACAAATAGTACTGGTACTAACTGTCTTTTGGCCTTAAAAGGTTACTACTGACAGATAGGCAGTGAAGTATAACAGTTAAGCATGCAGGCTCAGAAGTTATACTGACTGGGTCCAGTTCTACGTACTAGCTGTGTAATCTTGGGTTTCAGCTTTCTCATCCATACAAAGGGAATAATCATAAAACCAACCGCATGGGTTTTTGTGAGTACTGCATGTGCTAGTATAAATAAAGAGTTTAAAATAGTACCAAGGGCACTATAGCACTTGATCACTACTACCACTCCCATCAGAACACTGCAGCGTAAGGAAGCCAGGGTTCCTATCTTACAGTGTCCTGTAAGATGATGTACATATATGGGCTGGGGTTGAGTAGAGGGAACAAATAGCAAAGATGCCATCCATGTCCCCTACCAGTTGCTAATGGCACCATATCCTAGAGGTCACTCTGGTGAGAGTCACCTAGACGGCTGACTAAGTAAAACCCCAAATTCAATTGGTTAATCATGTGTAAGCCCTAGTTAATAATAGAAATGGCAATTCTGATCCCATTGTAGTAAGTGAAAACATCCTAAAAACTGTTTCAATTCAATTAATCATGAATATACTAAAGTGCTGAATAAAAAGGAATGTTAAGTAACAGCACCTCCCTCCCTCTGAGTATCTTTGATAGATATCCTGTACAGACTCACTGAGACCTTATAATCCTTCACTCTCCTTGTTTGATTTCCCATCTGTGTTCTCCATCACTGTGACCAATTCACCTCTCTATTCCCAGAACCTATCACAAGGCCCTAACAGAACGGTGCCTAATGAAGATTTAAAAAATTATATACAACTCCAGTTTTCTTAGTGACTCAAGTATAAATTTTTCTGTTCTCGTGAAAATCTTAACAAACAAAAAGCTAAAAATCAAATCATTTTTAAGTTATATGTATTTTATTTGACCAAAACTATCTTGGATATGGATGTATTCTATCTGAATTATGGAAAGAGTTCATATGCAACAAGAAAGGTAGAAAAGGAAAATTGTTACTTAGTGTTAGGGTGGTGGGATTTGTTTGTTATCATTTAAAAATTATTTGTAAAGCTCTGTCCATGTAGCTCAGTTGGTTAGAGCATCTTGACGAGATACCCCAAGTTTTAGGGTTTGATATCTGATCAGAGCACATATAAGAATCAATGAATGTATAAATAAGTGGAACAACAAATTTCTTTCTCTTTCTTTCTCTCTCTCTCTCTTCCTCTCTTCCTCCCTCAAATAAATTAATAAAAATTATTTGTACAATATAAAATCAAGGAAGAAAAAGAATCAACTTTTTCAGAACTACTGAAGACTTTAAAAGCATTCAATGCTATGTATACAATGTCCCTTCAACTTTAAGTATTCTTGCATACTCAAAAGCATCTTGATTGTTAAAAAGTATTAAATTACAATAAAAGAAACATCATGTGCTTATTATGTACCAGATATTACTCTTTTGTAAGTAAACAATCTTGCTTAATCCTCCTCATAAAATTCCTGCTAAATAGGTACTATTATTATTTCCATTTTCTTTTCTTTTTTTCTAATTAATCTTAGAAGAAGGGAGGGAGAGAGAAACATCAATGTGAGAGAAAACCATTGATCAGTTGACTCCCACATACACGAGCCCCGAGTGGAGATTGAATCCCCAATCTGGGTATGTGCCCTGACCCGGAATCGAACCCATTTTTTGGTGTAGTGGACCACGCCCCAACTGAGCCACACTGGCCAGGGCTATGTTCATTTTCAAATGAGAAAAGGAAGGCCTGATCAAGTCTCAGAATAGGCCTTGAAATGGACCATTCTGATCTTCTTCCAGCTCTAGAGACTTGCCTGTTTAAAATTCATCTCATCCATAAAGTAAGCCAGATTATGTACAATGAAACTGACAGTAAATTTTAAGTGATGCTACTATTTAACCACATAAGTAAAATCAAACAATGAGAAGAAAATGGGGCAAAGATGAAAAGATTTGGGGGAAAAAGAGGGATAGATTTTGAAAAAATTCACATGTCCTACTGGGTGAAACCAGGAACACAGATGACCCTTTATGTAATTGCTCAAAGCTTTTGACTACAGAAAGGAAACTTCCATTATCAAATACAAACATCAAGGTCTTTAAGAAGCTATACTTCATTAGTTGATTAACAGTTACTCTTCTTTTTAAAATCTTAACTCATAAAAGCTGAGTCACAATCAAGTTCCCAAAGTTAATTTTATTTTTAATAATTTAACTATCATTAAAAATAGAAAACATTAATGTTTTAAATTTATAATGTTTTTAATTTTATTATTAAAGTTATAATTCTTATTTAATTTTATTTTTTTATTGAAGAAGTGGGGAGAGGGAGGGAGAGAAAGAAGAAAGGAAGGACAGAAGGAGGGAGAATAAGATAATAGAAAATACGATAATAAATATACAAACCTTTCATACAAAATATATTTCTAAACACAAATTCAAAATCCAAAATGTATTAAATGCTCTTTAAGATCCTCTACTTAATAAGAGCTATGGTGAATTCCTTGGTCATAAGAACTTCTATATGAAAAAGAAGCACTTCTTAAATTACCCATTTTCAATTTCGGAACATGTAAGTTTACAGGTTCCAAAATTGGAGGGAGGGAGGGAGAGAGAAACAGTGATATGAGAGAGAAACACCATCGACTGGCACCTCCCTGCACATGTCCCCAATTGGAATGTGACCTGATGAACCCGCCACCCTTTGGTGAACTGAGCCACACTGGTCAGTGCTAAATTTATAATGTTTTAAAATTTCTGCTTTTTTTTCCCAGATAACCTTGAAGCTAAAAGAAAAGAAAAAAAAAGTAGCTTCTAGATGAAGAACAATATATCATTCTAATGAATGAACAGACTATCATAGTAATAGGAAGATTTCTCTCTGCTTTCTTTTTCTTTTTCTAAGGTTGGCATACCCTCTTACTTTTCAAAAAAATCTTTATTGTTGAAAGTATTATATATATCCTTTTTTTCCTCCCACTGACTCCTTATAACCTACCCTGCCCCTCACCCCAGGCCTTCACCACTCTATTGTCTGTGTCCATGGGTTATGCATTCTGCTTTTTTTCCATTTCTCTTTCCTACTGACTACTCTATACTTTGCCTTACACTTTGGTTCTCTCAACATCCTACCCTCAGATCTTTTTCTCTGCTTTTGAAAAGCAAAAAATATATTAGATATAGAAACAAATTTCTAGCATATTTAAGGTTTTTCCCCAAAATAAAAAATGCTAAATTTTAGACTGTTTAGTTTCCTCCAACACTTCATAATGATAATCTGCGAAAAGTACAAATCAAAATGTACTTATGTTTACATATTAACATTTAGATTTTGACTAATTTTTTTTTCCTTTTAGATTTGTCCTTCTCCAAATGATCTCTAAAAAAGCCTGGCTCGGTGGTAGAGCATCAACCTATGAACAGGAGGTCAAGATTCAATGACCAGTCAGAGAGCATGCCCAGGTTGAGGGCTCGACCCCCAGTGCGAGGCATATAGGAGGCAGCTGATTCTCTCTCAACATTGGTGTTTGGATCTCACTTTCCCTCTCCCTTCTTCTCTGATACCAGTTTTAGAAAAGAATTACAGCACTGAAAAATCTCTCCAAAAATGTCCACCAAAATGTACTAACTATATCAATATCCTTAAGGTTCTATAAGATTGTGACACTGTTATTAACCTCAGAGGCAATCATAGTCTAAGAAGCCCTACACTAAATGCAGATCAAAATGAATGCAGCTATCACTCACCAATAACTTATATATCCTAAATATTTTAGAAAACAACTAATTATTCATAAAAATATAATTAAATTTGGAAGCACAGATGTAACCTGTGCTTCCATTATTGCCTACTAGAATTACAACTAATATTAAAAACAAAATGAAGTACATTATTCTAAAAGTAATACATGAATTTTCTAACATTGTTAGAATAATCCTAAAGTATTAATGGTACACCATCATCTATAATATTATTAACCAAGGTAATACAAAATTTTATAGCACTGAATTATACTCACTCTGAGCGGAGTCGGGCTTCCATACCATCTGGTAGAAAAAGTTTTATTGTGGAAACAATACACCCATGGGTAACTGGTTAAAACAAACAAACAAAACGGATAAAATAATTGTTTAAAAATATGAATCTTCATACCTCTCATATGTAAATATATATTTTATTCTTATATGTAATAACCTGGGAAAGGAAATAAACCTGATGGTTTATTTACAATAACCCAGGTTTAATGACAATATTCATTCTCCTGGAGAAACTTGTCTCTACCCATTACAAATCACAAATACAGGTAGAATTATGTTTAGAAAAGTATCCTAACCTCCAATGCTATAACAAGTGAATAAGATGTAAACTTAATATATGGAAGTACAATTGGGAGTTGGGGAGGGAGTAATGCACTATCTTCCCTATTTGCCAGCATCAAACCTAAGTCCAGCTATTCCCCAGATTAAAATTTAGCCCTTATTCCTAATTCTCCTGTCCTCAACCTATTACTCCTATCCATACCTTACAAAACTCTACAGTTCAGTAAAATACAGCTTGAAATATGCCATTCATTTCACCATGAGTAAGAAAACCAAGTCCTCAGAAAAATGAAACTGCTATGAAGTACCAGAACTATTTGCTAGACTTCAAGTCTAATGTTTCCAGGTCAGTGTTTATAATTTTGGTTTTATTTTCTTGTGGCTGTTTCTTCCCTCAAACATCTTTATATAGCTTTACACCAGTCATTATGTAGATAACTCTCTCTCTCTTTTTTCTTTTCAAGAAATTTTTTGTTTTTAATTCTCACTCAAGGATATGGTTTTCATTGATTCTAAAGGGGGGGGGAGGGAGGGAGGGAGAGAGAGAGAGAGAGAGAGAGAGAGAGAGAGAGAGAGAGAGAGAGAGAGAAAATCATTGATAGGTTACCTCCCCTATGTGCCCCAATTGGGGATTGAACCTGCAACCTGGGTATGTGCCTTGATCAGGAATGAAACCTATTCCCCTTCAGTGTACAGGCTATGCTTTCACCAACTAAGCCACACTGGCCAAGGCTACAGACAACTTCTTACTTCCTCCTTTTCCTTCTGAAGATTTCAAGAGACAAAAGCCCCCAAAGTAGCACTACTGAGAGCTTCTTTTTTTTTTAAATTTGTGTTTTGTTGTTGTTGTTATTGTTAATCCTCGCCCAAGGATTCTTCCCATTAATTTTTAATGAGAATGGAAGGAAGGGAAGAAGGTTTGGGGTGGGGGGTGGGGAGAGAGAAAGAGAGAGAGACACACACATCAACTATTTGCCTTCCACACTCGTCCTGAGACAGGGGATCAGGATCAAACCCACAACCCTTTGGTGCATGAACAGAAGCTCTAACCATTGCTGGCCAGGGCAAGAAAGCTTCTCTTTGTGTGTTTCATAGAAAAAAAAATTTGGAGGGACTGGTTTAAAAGTTAAGTTTTACTTCTCTATTTTTCAGACAGTATCTCTTCCAGGGCTCAAAGAGTTAATTTATTTAGTTTACCAAACTCTAATTAAAAGTGAATGCAGGGTGATGAAAATAACTATACCATGTTTAGAGGAGTAGTGGTTATGTGACTGTATAGTTATGTGACTCAGTGAATTCTGTATATAAAACTGATATATAAACTATATCTTAATAAAACTGATTTTAAAGAATAGAGCTAATGTACTTCTAGGAGGGTAACTTATTAAGTGGTAAGTCCTACAAATCATCTAGAAGGTATTATAAACATGAAATAACATGACTACTCTGACATCTGGAAATACACTTAAATTTAAGTAATTTAGCACACTTTACTCAATATTAATTTTCATTAACTTATTATATAAAAAGTGCTAAAGAACCATCTATAGACAGTCTTTCAAATTCTCTGTCTAACATAGCAATTATGGCCATGAATTATTCAACCCCTTTCATCCCTACTTCCCTCCCTCCTTCCTTCCTTCCCTCCCTCCTTCCTTCCTTCCTTCCTTCCTTCCTTCCTTCCTTCCTTCCTTCC
>JAAGEH010000020.1:14422721-14472958 GCA_011751065.1 Lasiurus cinereus
TTCCTTCCTTCCTTCCTTCCTTCCTTCCTTCCTTCCTTCCTTCCTTCTGTCCTTCGGGCCTCTTCCTCCATCCTGCTACCATAAATACCCTAGACAAGAACAAATCTACTTGTATCTCCAAATACCTTACATTTCATAACCCATGCTTTTTACACAAGCTGTCCTATCAGTGATGTCCTTTATCCCTTGATCTGCATGACCAAATGCTCCTTTATCTTCTAGATTCAAACTTTTCTAGTTCCTTCACCAAATCTCAGAATCTAAGTTGTGTCCCCAGAGCGTCCTAAATTTACTTATTATAACACCAAGCACACTGCAGTTTTAATATTTATCATTTACACAACTGCTGTCTCAACAATTAGATACAACTCTTTGAGGGCAACAAGGATTGGTTGCTTCTGGTACAAAGCAGGCTTTTAGTAAATGTTTATTGAATACATCAAAGAACATGTCTGGTTAATATTTTACAGCTTCCATTGTTCAGTAGTGAAGTTGCCTGCCTCTCACTTTGAGAATGGCAGGGTTCATCTCCATTTGCAAGAAACATCTAATTCCCTCCTTTCCCTGGCTAAAGATAGGGAAGGGATGAATTTACTACAGTTCTAGGGCTCACTCAGAAATTTACTACAAACAGGCTACAATAAATACAGGAGCACAATACAAGAAAATCCAGCAAGACTGACACTTTACCAATACATTTAAATTAATAAGAAAATTGTTTTTAAAAAAAAATAGTATAGCCGAGACCGGTTTGGCTGAATGGATAGAGTGTCGGTCTGCGGACTGAAAGGTCCCAGGTTCGATTCCGGTCAAGGGCATGTACATTGGTTGAGGGCGCATCCCCAGTAGGGGGCGTGCAGGAGGCGGCTGATCAATGTCTTTCTCTCATTGATGTTTCTAACTTTCTATCCCTCTCCCTTCCTCTCTGTGAAAAATCAATAAAATATATTTAAAAAAATAGTGTAGTGAGTTACAGTGCTAAGATGACAAACTGTATGTTATATCAGGATTTCTAATTGTTCAGATATGTCCCAGAAGTCTAGCAACTGGATTGGTGTACAAATTGTGAGATGAACCAAGTGCTAACTCTTACTGGGTAATATAAGGTTGCCGCCACAATTGAAGGCAGTGAGAGACCACGGTCTGACTACATTGACAATGTAGCCAGCCCTTCCTTTGAAAAGGTTCTTGTGACAACTAGATGCCCAGAAATGTCAGTTACCTCTTTAAGAACATGCAAAAGCAATCTGATGAAAATGTTTTGTTCTAAAACTTATATTAATCAATTCTATAAAGCAGCATTTCTCAAAATGCGGTGCTAGCAGGTGGGGTTAGAGGAGCTTAGAAAAATTTTGTTAAAAAAAGTTGAGTTTTTAATCTTTTAAATCTCAGGCTTTCTCAGAACTTAATGTACATTATATTGCATTTTCAAAACCTATGTAACCACTGAACACATCCCTGCTCCCTTTTTAGGAATACATTAAGGAACTATGTGATTATGGATACAAACACACACACACACACACACACACACACACACACACACACACACTCTAGAGGCCTGATGTATAAAAATTCATGCAATGGAGTGGGGGGAAGGGGCGTCCCTCAGCCTGGCCTGCCCCCTCTTACAGTCCTGGAGTCTTTAGGGGTGGGAAGTGACCTGGTGATCAGGGGAAGGCGAAGTCCACATCACACCTCTACTGCTGCCACCGCCGGCAGCGCAAGCCTCAGCCGGCCCTGGTTACCTGAGCCTCAGGTGGCTTTGGGTGATTAGCATCTGAGGCTTGTCTGCACCTTGGGCTAGCACTGGGCAGCTGGGCAGCCACTATCCAAGGCTTGCCTGTGCCTCAGCCGGCCCTGCTTGCCTGAGTCTCAGTCAGTGGGGGTTGCAGGAGGACCTCAAGCCCCCGGCCCTGAGGCCCCCCGGCAGGGCTGAGAGGATTCAGTGCACCAGGCCTCACCCCCGCTGTAGGTGTCGTCATCTTGTGACATATGATGATAAATTTGCATAGTACCTCTTTATTATATAGGACACACATACACACACACACACACACACACACATACCTATATATATGGCATATATAGTTTTTTGAAGAAAATATGGGGTGGGGCAAAACTTGTGAGTATGCAAAACAGTTTATTCTTATATTTTTATTTATTAATTATTATATTATTTTCCATATGAACAACTGTCCAATCCACTTTTGTCCTACCTTGTACTTTGGAAAATGCTGCTGGACAGTATTTTATTAAGTACTTTTAAAACAAACTATGCTCTCAAAATTCACCTGGAAGTATTATTACAGTATTTAAAAGATTCAAAGACAAAATTTATTGTAAAACACACAATTGATATGTTTCTCGGGCCTGGTCAGTGTGGCTCAGTGGTTGAGCATCAACCTATGAACCAGGAGGTCATAGTTTGATTCCTCATCAGGGCACATGCCCAGATTGTAGGCTCAATCCCCAGCAGGGTGCATGCAGGAGGTAACCAATCAATGATTCTCTCTCATCATTGATGTTTCTCTCTCTCCCTTCCTCTCTTAAATCAATGAAAATATATTTTTAAAAAGTAAAAGTTTCTCAGAAATTCTCTCTCTTCTTGAGCTGGGGCATCCATCTTTTACTGCACTTGTACATCAGAACACCTGGTCAACAGGCTTTCAGACACTGAAACTTATATCATTACCACTTGTTCTCCTGGTTATTGGGCCTTTGGATTCAGGCTGAATTGAGCCACTGGCTTTCGTGGTTCTCCAGCTTGCAGACAACAGATTGTGTGACTTCTCACCCTCCATAGCCATCCTCTTTCTGGCCATGAAAAGCGTTCTTCAGAACACAGTATAAACTCTTTATTTATTTGACATCAGAAAGTAACTTACAAAAGTAACTAGTGCATGAATAGTGTACTTACAATGATGAAAAGTAAAAAAAAACAACACAACACACATACAGAAAAAATAACCCTAGCATCTAGGAACTGCTCTAATATTTATAGCTGCTAGGTCATGTTATTCTCCTGGGGGACATAAGTAATCTTACTAATATCAGACAAGATCATTCTGAAACTATGAAGCAAAACAAGACCACTTTAAAACTTCATCGAAGCACCGACAAAAACAAGATCACTGTGCAATACAGCAAATACTCCTCTCTCCTGGTTAATATGAATTCCTGCTACTTCTTTACCAATTATGAAGCCTTAGCTCTACTTTGCCTTCTCTAAAGATACGATTTATTGAAATGCCCAGTCATAGAATCCTATCCTCTTCCTTTTTTAAAAAATATTTTATTTATTTCAGAGAGGAAGAAAGAAGGGAAGAGGGATAGAAACATCAATGATGAGAGAGAATCATTAGTCAGATGCCTCTTGCACTAGGGATTGAGCCCGCAAGTCGGACATGTGCCCTGATAGGGAATCAAACCGTGACCTAATTCATAGGTTGATGCTCAACCATTGAGCCACGCTAGCTGGACACACTCCCCTTTCAAACCCCTGCTGCTTTCTTGGATCCTCCCCAAAACCCTAATCCTATATTAGATCTTTTCTAACACTTCTTAGCGTGATACCTCTGGTTACTCAAATTATTTGTTCTTTTTTCTATAATGAGTAATAAATCCAGCTTGTTCAAATAAATAAAAAAAAAGATTCTTGGGCAGGGTAAGAAGTCCACAGGTACACTGCCATATTAAATATATATTTATCCATTATAAGCTACACCCAAATTTTAGAAATGTTAAAACATGAAAAACAGGTGTGTCTGAATTGCGGAAACAAGGTATTTGTAGAAGAAAAACCTGCAATTACCTGCTGTAGTTAGGAGATTAAAAACCAGAATTAAGACAGCCACTTATATGGGTTTTTTTCTCTGTTATCTCACAAAGATTATTTATTTTGCTTTTGAGTTAATATATTTACTTTATGGTATGCAGCCAGCCTTTTCTATTGCCTCTTCACATGAACACTATTTAAAAAACTCATGTTCACTTTGATAAGTTAAAAAATTGTTTAAGGCCCTAGACTGGGAGACTAAAACTTCTGAAGTATGTTGCAGTCTATTTCTATCATCATTCTTGCACTACATAGTAAGGTTAATACAACCTACACTTGAGTAGTTTGAAGGATCTCTTGAAATGACTGGCAATAATATGAAGTACAATGAGTAAATTCATAAAAGCTCAAGAAAACCAAGAGCTAAATGAGAGGTATTAAAATTTTCCTTAAAGGCATTAGTATTTCCCCATTTGGCCCAGTGGATAGAGCATCAGTCTGTGGACTGAAGGATCTTGGTTCAATTCCAGTCAAGGGCACACACATTGGTTGGAGGCTCAATGCCCGGCGTGGGTGGGAGGCAACCAATAAATGTGTCTCTCTCACATCGATGTTTCTTTCTGTCTCTCTCCCTTCCTTCTACTCTAAAAATCAATGAAAAAAATATCCTCAGGTGAGGATTAACAAAAAACAAAAACAAAAAGGATGATGCTGTTGTATTAAATATACAGCTTGGAAAACAATAAAAATATTTTCCAAGCTGAGGACTTATTTGCTTAATTTCCTTTTGATTAAAATCTAAGATAAAAGAGTTACTGAACTTTCACTCCTAAATTTTTTGCTTCATAATGCTTTCAATTCAAAGACCTTTTTTCTTTTTTCAAGTTAGAAAAGAGGCAAGGAAAGTTAGCTGAAAAGAAAAATACTCTTTTAATTCTAAAAAATATTTTTTAAAATATGTTTTTATTCATTTCAGAGAGAGGAAGGGAAGGAGAGATAGAAACATCAAAGACAAGAGAAAATCCCTCCTATTGGGAATGAAGCCCACAACTCCAGCATGTGCCCCATCTGGGAATCAAACCATGACCTCCAGGTTCATGGGTTGATGTTCAACCACTGAGCCACACTGGGCGGGCAAAAATATGTTAAAATTGATATTGTATCATTCTATCTTCATTTGTGAGCTGAGTTCAGTTATAAAAACTTTACCACAGGCATAATTCCTATAGGAAAGGTAGCATAAATACTTTAATCTTCTTTTTTTCTTTTAATATATTTTTATATATTTTGGAGAGGGAGAAAGAGAAAAATATCAATTATGAGAATCACTTACTGGCTGCCTCCTGCTAGGATTGAGCCTGCAACCCAGGCATGTGCCCTGACTGGGAATCGAACCAAGACCTTCTGGTTCATAAGTTGACACTCAACCACTGAACTACACTTGCCAGCCAGGCTAATCTTTCTCATTATTTGTTTATAGATTGATAAATAGGCTTCCTAAGTTCTTCTAAATGCAATATAAACTTTTTTTAAATTTTATTAATTTTTTACAGAGAGGAAGGCAGAGAGTAAGTTAGAAACATCGATGAGAGAGAAACATCAATCAGCTGCCTCCTGCACACCCGCTATGGGGATGTGCTTGCAAACAAAGCATATGCCCTTGACTGGAATCGAACCTGGGGCCTTTGAGTCTGCAGGCTGACGCTCTATCCACTGAGCCAAGCCAGTGAGGGCTACACTTTTTCTTTTAAAATCATTGTGCATTCATGGATTCAAACAAATTTGATACATTTCAATCCACTGCTGTTATTATTATTTGATGATCAAATTGTCCCTTCTTTGATCAATTGGAACTCTACATTAATTCTTGAGTCCTTTGATGGGGAAAGTCAGTAGTCTTAGATAGTTTCATTGCTTTCTGGTATGATAAATATTCCAGGCTCAATTTGCATATTTCCTCCCCTAGACTCAGAATTAGCTACAATTTATTCCTGGAATCTTGTTTCTAGATATTTATTTTGTGGGGGAATCCTTTCTCTTGTAGGTGGATTCATTTTCCACTTTCTCTAGCATACTGTGAAATGATATTGCTCTTTGACATATTTTTTTATTCACCAATAAGCAGTGGTGATTCTTTGGCTTTACCTGTTTGTTTAATATTTACTGAGAACCTGCTGGCTACAAAGCAGTATGCTGAGAATGATGGAAAACAACAAGATGATTATGACTAGGATTTCAATTTCGTTTACAGAAAGAGAACTAGAAATATTTAACATAACCAAGAGAGAAACTTTCACAAATACTACAATAAATATAAAACACTGAGAGAATTTGGAATGGACAAGGGCAGGGGAAAGAAAGGCAGAGAAAATGCCATAAGCAAAGAAATAGAAAAAGAGAAGGATATGAGAGATCACAAATCTAAGGAGAGAAGATTGAAAAGATGAGATGAAGAACATTTCAAGGCCCTCCTGCTAAGCACATTATACATGTTAACTCCTTATGACAAACTATGCAAATAGTTATTTTTATGTCCCATTTTACATATGAGGAAACTAAAGTCAAAGAGACTAAAATAACGTGCTGGAGATCACACCTTTGGATCAGTGCTAGGATTCAAAAGAATCTTTTCGAAATATCATCTTATCTCTAAACAATCTAGTTAATAACTTAATATATATAAGGGAAATAAAAGCAAAAGGCTAAATTTAGTCATTTTTTTGATCTGTAAAATCATTTCTTTATTTTTTTAATTAAATCTTTATTATTCAGATTATTACATTTGTTTCTCTTTTTTCCCCTCCCTAGCATCCCTCCACCCAGCTCCCACCCCTCCCTCTGCCCTTAGCTCCCTCCCATTGATCTCATCCATAGGTGTATGATTTTTGTCCAGTCTCTCCCTGTACACCCCTCACCCCTTCCCCACTGAGAATTATCAGTCCACTCCCTTTCTGTGCTCCTGATTCTATTATATTCACCAGTTTATTCTGTTGATCAAATTTTTAATTCACTTAATTTTTAGATTCACTTGTTGATAGATATGTATTTGTTGTTCATAATTTTTTGGCTTTTACCTTTTTCTTCTTCCTCTTCTAAAAGAGTACCTTTCAGCATTTCATATAATTCTGGTTTGGAGTTGATGAACTCCTTTAGCTTTTTCTTCTCTGTGAAGCTCTTTATCTGCCCTTCAATTCTGAATGTTAGCTTTGCTGGATAGATTATTCTTGGTTGTAGGTTCTTGCTATTCATCACGTTGAATATTGCTTGCCACTCCCGTCTGGCCTGCATCATTTCTGTTGAGAAATCAGCTGACAATCGTATGGGTGCTCCCTTGTAGGTAATGAACTGTTTTTCTCTTGCTGCTTTTAATATTCTCTCTTTGTCTGTTGCTCTTGGTATTTTAATTATGATGTGTCTTGGTGTAGTCCCCTTTGGATTCTTTTTATATGGGGTTCTGTGTGCTTCCTGGACTTGTAAGTCTATTTCTTTTACTAGATGTGGGAAGTTTTCAGTCATTACTTCTTTAAATAGGTTTTCAGTATCTTGCTCTCTCTCTTCTTCTGGCACCCCCACAATTCTGATGTTGGTACGCTTAAAGCTGTCCCAGAGTCTCCTTACATTATGTTCACATTTTTGGATTCTTTTCTCTTCTTGCTTTTCCAGTTGAATGTTTTCTGCTTCTTTATATTTCAAATTTTTGACTTGATTCTTGCCTTTCTCTAGTCTGCTGTTAGGACTCTGTATAATATTTTTTATTTCAGTCAGTGTATGTTTAATTTCTATTTGGTCCTTTTTCATCTCCTCTTGGGTCTCACTAAATTTATCCATCTTTTCTAGCATATTCTTGAAAAACCTTATAAGCGTGGTTTTGAACTCTATATCCAGTCGTTTTTTTTCCTCCATTTCTTTTGTTTGTGATCCCTTCCCTTGTCTCGGCATTTTCCCTATGCTGGGGAAACTTCTGTGTTGGATTCAGCCTTATGATAGCAGACGCAAAGCCGCAGAAGCCTCTGTTGAGCTTGGGAGGGGTGGAGTCTCAGGGCTTAAGGGACCACCTTGCCTTCCCGTCGGCCCGCCCTCCACGGCCCCTGAGTCTCACGTGACTGGGTAATGGCTGGAGCGGTCCTTGTGCAGGCGCCTGCGGTGCCTCTAACCGCTGCCTTTCCAGCTCCCCTGCGCACCAGGACCACACGAGTCTAGGTCCCCAGGGTTTTGCCCGAAACAGGGGCCTAGTGGACTCAGAAGTAGCACAGTTGGGAGGGTCTGTCTCCCGCCCAGTCGCGAAAGCCAGCGGCACAATCAGCAGTCTGTCCTCCGCGCAGCACCGTGCGTGTGCGAGACCGGACCTGATCTTCTGCGACTCCCCTAAATTTCCGTGCACCTCTCCCTTTTCACAGTCCAAACTCCCCCCATATGAGTTTCGGCTGGATCTGGGGTTTAGTGTCGTAAGAGAAGGGGTTCAATGCCGTTGGGAGTCTCCGTTTCCCTCCCGCCAGAGAAAGCCAGCCCGGTACTCCGGCACCCGCTCTCTCAGCACGCGCGTCTCCGTACCTCAGCTTTTTGCAGCTCCTCTGGGTCTCTGTGAGCCCCTCTCTTTCCTTCTAGTTGTAGAACTTCCACTCAGCCAGCTTTCCTGTGGTTCTGGATGATGTCCGTTCTGTCTTTTAGTTGTAGTTTTGAAATTGTTGTACGAGGCAGCAGTGTAGGTGTTTACCTATGCCACCATCTTGGATTCCTCCTTAGTCATATTTTTGAGGGCTTCAAGTGTACAATTAAGCATTTCAATCTTTATTCTGCAATTGGCACAGTCACCAAAGCTTCTAAATCTGTACCAGAAGAATGGTAGCCAGAAATAGAAAGCTTCTGTAAAACTCTAGGTTGGCAACAGGAAAAACAAGAAATAGCAAGGAAAGGAAGGCAAATGGTGTAGATGACATAACTGTTGGAGATAAGAAAGAGACGGGATTCAGAAGAGATTCTAATAAGCTGAGTGTTTGGGAGAATGATGGACTAGAATAAATTGGGAAGTCAGTAGAATACTCTCATTTGAAGACTAAATTGAGCTGTGTACAGAGTAAGGTGCAGCAGACGTTCGAAAGGAAACACCTGCAAGCAGCTGAAAATACAGGTATAGAGCCAGCATGAACAGATTCACAGCAGACAAAGCAAGAAGTGAAACTTGGGACTTGAGGATAAGGGAAAGCATTAAAACATTTGCCAGAAATTTCATTGAGTAGGGTTCTTAAAGT
This sequence comes from Lasiurus cinereus, assembly GCA_011751065.1. Taxonomy (NCBI): domain Eukaryota; kingdom Metazoa; phylum Chordata; class Mammalia; order Chiroptera; family Vespertilionidae; genus Lasiurus; species Lasiurus cinereus. The sequence goes on from JAAGEH010000020.1 coordinate 14,431,749, forward strand.
TCATTGTCCAAAAGAACAATTTGAGGCTTAAAAAAATTAGATATGTCCAAGTCCCACACCCAGCAATTCTCCTTCTTAGGGCTGAATGGGTGAGATCCGAGCATCTGTAGTTTTACAATTCTGGTGTACATCCTGGGTACATTGCCATGACATCAAAAAGATTCTTTCAGTTAACCAGGCAAATCTGGTGTGGTCTGTGATGAATCAGCTTTGTGATTTCCCCTAGGAGCTAGAAAGTAGAAGCATGTAAAGCTTATGGTGAAAGTTACCAAGAGCTAGGAACAAGCAAGCCAGCATAGCCAAAAGTCAAGGGGAAGTCTAGTTTGTGAGAGTATCTTTGAATGGCCAATGATGGGTTCCAAAGAACAGACAGGTAAAGGATCCTGGATCTGAAAGCTACTGAGAAAGAAGGGTAAACTTGATTGCAAAAAAATAAAGATGAGGGGGAATCCAAGATGGCGGCATAGGTAAACACCTATACTGCTGCCTCGCACAACAATTTCAAAACTACAACTAAAAGACAGAATGGACATCATCCAGAACCACAGGAAAGCTGGCTGAGTGGAAGTTCTACAACTAGAGGGAAAGAGAGGGGCTCACGGAGACCCAGAGGAGCTGCAAAAAGCTGAGGTACGGAGACGAGCGCGCTGAGAGCGGTGCCGGAGTACCTGGCTGGCTTTCCCTGGCGGGAGGGAAACGGAGACTCCCAACGGCATTGAACCCCTTCTCTTACGACACTAAACCCCAGATCCAGCCGAAACTCATACGGGGGGAGTTTGGACTGTGAGGAGGGAGAGGTGCACGGAAATTTAGGGGAGTTGCAAAGGATCGGAGGTCTGGTCGCGCCACGGCACCACGCGGAGGACGGATTGCTGATTGTGCCGCTGGCTTTCGCGAGTGGGCGGGAGACAGACCCTCTGAACTGTGCCACTTCTAACTCCACTAAGCCCCTGTTTTGGGCGAAACCCTGGGGACCTAGACTCGTGTGGTCCTGGTTCACAGGGGAGCCGGAAAGGCAGCGGTTGGAGGCGCTGCGGGTGCGCGCGCACAAGGACCGCTCCAGCCATTACCCAGTCACGTGAGACTCAGGGGCCGTGGAGGGCGGGGCCGACGGGAAGGCAAGGCGGTCCCTTAAGCCCTGAGACTCCACCCATCCCAAGCTCAGCAGAGGCTTCTGCGGCTGATTCCAGCACAGAAGTTTCCCCGGCATAGTGAAAATGCCGAGACAAGGGAAGGGATTACAAGCAAAAGAAATGGAGGAAAAAAAACGACTGGATATAGAGTTCAAAACCACGCTTATAAGGTTTTGCAAGAATATGCTAGAAAAGATGGATAAATTTAGTGAGACCCAAGAGAAGATAATAAATACACTGACTGAAATGAAAACTATTATGCAGAGTACTAACAGCAGACTAGAGAAAGGCAAGGATCAAGTCAAAAATTTGAAATATAAAGAAGCAGAAAACATTCAACTGGAAAAGCAAGAAGAAAAAAGAATCCAAAAATGTGAAGATAATGTAAGGAGCCTCTGGGACAGCTTCAAGCGTACCAACATCAGAATTGTGGGGGTGTCAGAAGAAGAGAGAGAGCAAGATACTGAAAACCTGTTTAAAGAAATAATGACTGAAAACTTCCCACATCTGGTAAAAGAAATAGACTTACAAGTCGAGGAAGCACACAGAACCCCAAAGAAAAGGAACCCAAAGAGGACTACACCAAGACACATCATAATTAAAATGCCAAGAGCAAAAGAGAAAGAGAGAATATTAAAAGCAGCAAGAGAAAAACAGTTTATTACCTACAAGGGAGCACCCATACGACTGTCAGCTGATTTCTCAACAGAAACGATGCAGGCCAGACGGGAGTGGCAAGCAATATTCAACGTGATGAACAACAAGAACCTACAACCAAGAATAATCTATCCAGCAAAGTTATCATTCAGAATTGAAGGGCAGATAAAGACCTTCACAGAGAAGAAAAAGCTAAAGGAGTTCATCAACTCCAAACCAGTATTATATGAAATGCTGAAAGGTACCCTTTTAGAAGAGGAAGAAGAAAAAGGTAAAAGACAAAAAATTATGAACAACAAATACACATCTGTCAACAAGTGAATCTAAAAATTAAGTGAATTAAAAATCTGATCAACAGAATAAAATGGTGAATATAATAGAATCAGGAGCACAGAAAGGGAGTAGACTGATAATTCTCAGGAGAACAAAAATCATAAAGCATCAGACTGTGAAATTATAGCAGAAAGATTAAAGTTAGGTGAGGTAAATAAGTGATCAATCAAAGGACTTGTATGCATGCTTATAAACATAACCAATGATCACAGACACTGGGGGGTCGGGGTACGCCTGGGAGGGAGGGGGGGCAATGGGGAGATATGTATAAAAAATTAATAAAAATTAATTGAAAAAAAATAAAGATGATGCAAATGAGTGGCAAGAGTTTTAGTGATAATAAAGTACCTGGCCCTGCTCTGAGCACTTTATAACATCCTTTCTTTCTTTTCTTTTTTTGTAGTAACTTGTTGTTTGGAACTTTTTTTTAAAAATTAAATCTTTATTATTAAGATTATTACATTTGTCTCTCTTTTTTCCCCTCCATAGCTCCACACCACCGCGTTCCCACCTCTCCCTCTACCCTTACCTTTCCCCCCAATTGATGAGTCCATAGGTATATGATTTTTGTCCAGTCACTCTCTGTACCCCCCTCCCCCTTTCTCCCCTGAGAATTATCAGTCCACTCCCTTTCTGTGCTCCTGATTCTAGTATATTCGCCAGTTTATTCTGTTGATCAAATTTTTAATTCACTTGTTGATAGATATGTATTTGTTGTTCATAATTTTTTATCTTTTACCTTTTTCTTCTTCCTCTTCTAAAAGAGTACCTTTCACTATTTCATATAATACTGGTTTGGAATTGATGAACTCCTTTAGCTTTTTTTTTATCTGTGAAGCTTTTTATTTGCCCTTCAATTCTGAATGATAGCTTTGCTGGGTAGAGTGTTCTTGGTTGTAGGTTCTTGCAATTCATCACGTTGAATATTTATTGCCACTCCCGTCTGGCTTGCATCGTTTCTGTTGAGAAATCAGCTGACAATCGTATGGGTGCTCCCTTGTAGGTAATGAACTGTTTTTCTCTTGCTGCTTTTAATATTCTCTCTTTGTCTTTTGCTCTTGGTATTTTAATTATGATGTGTCTTGGTGTAGTCCCCTTTGGATTCTTTTTATATGGGGTTCTGTGTGCTTCCTGGACTTGTAAGTCCATTTCTTTTACCAGATGTGGGAAGTTTTCAGTCATTATTTCTTTAAATAGGTTTTCAGTATCTTGCTCTCTCTCTTCTTCTGGCACCGCCACAATTCTGATGTTGGTACGCTTGAAGCTGTCCCAGAGGCTCCTTACATTATCTTCACATTTTTAGATTCTTTTCTCTTCTTGCTTTTCCAGTTGAGTGTTTTCTGATTCTTTATATTTCAAATTTTCAACTTGATTCTTGCCTTCCACTAGTCTGCTATTAGGTCTCTGTTTAATTTTTTTTATTTCAGTCAGTGTATGTTTAATTTCTATTTGGTCCTTTATCATCTCTAGTTGGATCTTTTGCATCTCTAGTTGGTCCTTTTGCATCTCATTTTGGGACTCGCTAACTTTATCCAACTTTTCTAGCATATTCTTGAAAAACCTTATAAGCGTGGTTTTGAACTCTATATCCAGTCGTTTTTTTTCCTCCATTTCTTTTGTTTGTGATCCCTTCCCTTGTCTCGGCATTTTCACTATGCCAAGAGAACTTCTGTGTTGGATTCAGCCTTATGATACCAGACTTGAGAAAGCTCAAAAGCCTCTCTTGAGCTTAGGATGGGTGGAGTCTCAGGGCTTACGGGAGCACCTTGCCTTCCAGTTGGGCCCGCCCTCCACATCCCCTGTGTCTCATGTGACTGGGGAGTTGCTGGAGCGGTCCCTGTGTGTGCATGCACGCGCGCTCTCTCACAGCGCCTCTAGACTGCTGCCTTTCTAGCTCCCCTGTGCTACGGTACCACACGAGTCTGGGTCCCCAGGGTTTTGCCCGAAACTGGAGCCTAGTGAAGTCAGAAGTGGCACAGTTGGGAGGGTCTGTCTCCCGCCCACTCGCGAAAGCCAGTGGCATGAGGAATCCAAGATGGCGGTATAGGTAAACACCTACACTGCTGCCTCGCACAACAATTTCAAAACTACAACTAAAAGACAGAATGGACATTATCCAGAACCACAGGAAAGTTGGCTGAGTGGAAGTTCTACAACTAGAGGGAAAGAGAGGGGCTCACGGAGACCCAAAGGAGCTGCAAAACGCTGAGGTACTGAGGCGCGCGAGGAGAGAGCGGGTGCCGGAGTACCTGGCTGGCTTTCTCTGGCGAGAGGGAAACGGAGACTCTCAAAGGCATTGAACCCCTTATCCTACGATACTAAACTCCAGATCCAGCCGAAACTCATACGGGGGGAGTTTGGACTGTGAAAAGGGAGAAGTGCACGGAAATTTAGGGGAGTCGCAAAAGATCAAAGGCCTGGTGGCGCGCACGGCACTGCGCGCAGGACAGACTGCTGATTGTGCCGCTGGCTTTCGCGAGTGGGCGGGAGACAGACCCTCCCACCTGTTCCACTTCTAACTTCACTAAGCCCCTGTTTCGGACGAAACCCTGGAGACCTAGACTCGTGTGGTCCTGGTGCGCAGGGGAGCCAGAAAGGCAGCGGTTAGAGGCCTTGGGGGCACGTGTGCAAGGACCGCTCCAGCCATTACCCAGTCACGTGAGACTCAGGGGCCGTGGAGGGTGGGGCCGACTGGAAGGCAAGGCGGTCCCTTAAGCCCTGAGACTCCACCCATCCCAAGCTCAACAGCGAGGCTTCTGCAGCTTTGCACGTCTGGTATCTTAAGGCTGAATCCAACACAGAAGTTTCCCCGGCATAGTGAAAATTCCGAGACAAGGGAAGGGATCACCAACAAAAGAAATGGAGGGAAAAAAACGACTGGATATAGAGTTCAAAACCACGCTTATAAGGTTTTTCAAGAATATGCTAGAAATGTTGGATAAATTTAGTGAGACCCAAGAGGAGATGAAAAAGGACCAACTAGAGATGCAAAAGATTCAACTAGAGATGGAAAAGGTCCAACTAAAGATGAAAAAAGACCAACTAGAAATTAAACATACACTGTCTGAAATAAAAACTATTATACAGAGTCCTAACAGCAGACTAGAGAAAGGCAGGAACAAGTCAAAAATTTGAAATATAAAGGAGCAGAAAACAGTCAACTGGAAAAGCAAGAAGAGAAAAGAATCCAAAAATGTGAAGATAATGTAAGGAGCCTCTGGGACAGCTTCAAGCGTACCAACATCAGAATTGTGGGGGTGCCAGAAGAAGAGAGAGAGCAAGATACAGAAAACCTATTTAAAGAAATAATGACTGAAAATTTCCCACATCTGGTAAAAGAAATAGACTTACAAGTCCAGGAAGCACACAGAACCCCAAATAAAAGGAATCCAAAGAGGACCACACCAAGACACATCATAATTAAAATACCAAGAGCAAAAGACAAAGAGAGAATATTAAAAGCAGCAAGAGCAAAACAGTTCATTACCTACAAGGGAGCACCCATACAATTGTCAGCTGATTTCTCAACAGAAACGATGCAGGCCAGACGGGAGTGGCAAGAAATATTCAACATGATGAACAGCAAGTACCTACAACCAAGAATAATCTATCCAGCAAAGCTATCATTCAGAATTGAAGGGCAGATAAAGAGCTTCACAGAGAAGAAAAAGCTAAAGGAGTTCATCAACTCCAAACCAGTATTATATGAAATAGTGAAAGGTACTCTTTTAGAAGAGGAAGAAGAAAAAGGTAAAAGACAAAAAATTATGAACAACAAATACATATCTATCAACAAGTGAATTTAAAAATTAAGTGAATTAAAAATTTAATCAACAGAATAAACTGGTGAATATAATAGAATCAGGAGCACAGAAAGGGAGTAGGCTGATAATTCTCAGGAGGAAAAAATCATAAAGCATCAAACAGACTGTGAAACTACAGCAGAAAGATTAAAGTTAGGTGAGGTAGATAAGTGATCAATCAAAGGACTTGCATGCATGCTTATAAGCATAACCAATGATCACAGACACTGGGGGGTCGGGGTATGTCTGGGAGGGAGTGGGAGCAATGGGGAGATATGTATAAAAAAATTAATAAAAATTAAAAAAAAGAAAAAGAAAAAAAGAAAGCCAGTGGCACAATCAGCAGTCTGTCCTCTGCGGTGCAGTGCCATACGTGCCACCAGACCTCCGATCCCCTGCGACTCCCCTAAATTTCCATACACTTCTCCCTTTTCACAGTCCAAACTCCCCCCATATGAGTTTCGGCTGGATCTGGGGTTTAGTGTCGTAGGATAAGAAGTTCAATGCCGTTGAGAGTCTCCGTTTCCCTCCTGCCAGAGAAAGCCAGCCAGGTTCTCCGGCACGCGTCTCTGTACCTCAGCTTTTTGCAGCTCCTCTGGGTCTCCGTGAGAGGGTCTCCCTCTCTTTCCCTCTAGTTGTAGAATTTCCACTCAGCCAGCTTTCCTGTGGTTCTGGATGATGTCCATTCTGTCTTTTAGTTGTAGTTTTGAAATTGTTGTGTGAGGGAGCAGTGTAGGTGTTTACCTATGCCGCCATGTTGGATTCTCCCCCTCCAAACAACTATAACATCCTTTCAATGTTCACATTGAACACTGGGTCACAATGTGAACACTGAATCAGAAGTATGTACAATGAACACTGTACTAAAACCCTTTAGTCCCATTTCATAATATGAGGAAATTCAAGTTTAAGGCAGAGTAAGGAGAAGTAATTAAGTCACAGCACAACAAAAAGGGCAGTGGATAACAAGAATGTTTCCACTTCCCAATCCTCATATTAGGAGAAAGGTTATAAAAAGTGTTAGTTAATATGACAAAAAGAAGTTTGTAAAATGGTCGATGAAGATTCTTGGGACGTTTTAAAATTTATCAACAATATTGGTGCCAGGTTGAGTGGACTTTCTATAATAAAGACAGCTACACTGACTGCTCTTGCATAGTTTAGTGAGGGAGGCAAACACATAAAGGGGAGGAACACAATGTGTAATGGGGACATGGAAAGGTACCTTGCCCAGCCTACAAACATTTCTAGGTGAAGGAAAATGCATGTGTGTGCCATGGCTTGAAGGACAGAAAAGGTAAGGTTTATTGTGGGGAATAAAAGTAATTGAGTGCTGTGGGAGCATAAAGCAAAAGGAAGATACCATTGCCCTTGCTTTTCAGAGGCTCTTTTTTCATAGGGACTTACCTAGGAACAGATATTGGTGAAGTGGACCTGAGCTGATAAGCTGATAGAAGTTATATGTGAACTTTATAGAACTAACCAGTACCAAACTTTGCAACAGAGGACTGCAATGTTGTGTGACCAAAAAATTCATGTCCTGTCTGAGCAGTTTGTGGGTTTGAGAACAAAATGGTGGCCAGTAGCAGTTTGGTAAGCCTTCCTTTCCAGGAGGATCTAATAGGTTGGCTTTCTCCATTCCTTCCTTCCTTTAAAAATAAAAAAAATCCTTTACAATGTCATCCTATTTGTTTACAATGATTATTTTTTATCTATAAGGTAGGTTGTTAGTATAGTACGAATTAGTGAGCTTCCTCCCTGGAGCCACACTATATAAAAAAAGAAAAAACAAAATCAGCTTGTCTTTAAAGAGCTGGGAAGAGAGGAAACAGTAATATAAACTGATATGTTCAATGACATCAGGCTCATATCACCTAACAAAATCCTGATTTTATAGACACGCACACTTCTACACATTATAAATTCTTTTTAAAGTTTCCTTTTACACATAGATATTATGTAAATTTCATATACAGTGGATGGTTTTTTATTTGAAAGAGGGAAGAGAGGAAGGGGAAGGAGAGAGAGACAGAGAGAATATTAATGTGAGAGAGAAATGTCTATTGGTTGCCTCTACACAGGATTGAACCTGTAACCTGATTATGTGTCTCGACAGGGAATTGAACAGAGGTGGTGGCTCCACCAAGAGGTGGTTCCAACCAACTGAACCACACTGGCCATTCATACACAATGGGCAAAAACTAAAACCATTTCCCCTAAGAACAGGAACAAGACAGGGATGTCTGCTTTCACCACTATTATTCAACATAATACTGGCAGTACTAGCCTCAGAGATCAGACAAGAAGAAAAAATAAAAGGTATTCAGATTGGAAAGGAGGAAGTAAAACTGTCATTATTCACAGATGACAAGATATTGTACACAGAAAACCCTAGACTCCAAAAATCTACTAGATTTAACAAATGAATTTAGCAATGTAGCAGGATACAAACTTAACATTCAGAAATCAATGGCTTTTTAAAAAAATATATTTTATTGATTTTTTACAGAGAAGAAGGGAGAGAGATGGAAAGACAGAAACATCGATGAGAGAGAGACATCGATCAGCCGCCTCCTGCACGCCCCACTGTGGAGATGTGCCTGTAAGCAAGGTACATGCCCCCAACCGGAATCGAACCCAGGACCTTTCAGTCCGCAAGCCGATGCTCTATCCACTGAGCCAAACCGGTCTCAGCATCAATGGCTTTTTTATACACCAATAATGAACTCTCAGCAAGAAAAACTAAAAAAAATCCCATTTACCATTGCAACAAAAAAATTAATATACTTAGAAATAAACTTAACCAAGGAGGTAAAAGACCTGTACTCAGGAAATTACAAACATTTAAAAAAGAGACAGAAGAAGCTATAAATGAGTAGAAGAAAATGGCATATTCATGGCTTGGTAAAATCAATATCATTAAAATGTCCATACTACCCAAAGCAATCTATAGATTCAATGCAATCTCTATTAAAATACCAATGGCATATTTCACAGATATAGAACAAACACTCCAAAAATTTATATGGAAACAAAAGACCCTGAATACCCATAGCAATTTTGAGAAAGAACAAAGTTGGAGGAATCACAATACCAGATATCAAGTTATACTAAAAAGCCACTGTCCTCAAAAGAGCCTGGTACTGGCACAAGAACAGGCATGTAGAACCCCAGAAATTGACCCAAGCCATTATGCTCAATTAATATTTGACAAAGGAGGTAAGAGCACACAATAGAGTAAAGGCAGTCTTTTCAATAAATGGTGTTGGGGAAACTGGACAGATACATGAAAAAAAATTAAACTAGACCACCAACTTGCACCATACACAAGAATAAGCTCAAAATGGATAAAAGACCTAAATGTAAGTCATCCTATATAATAAAAGGCTAATATGCAAATTGTCCCCTTGACCAAGAGTTCACCCAGGAGTTCGACCAGGGTCAGGGTTGGGGCCAGCCAGCCAAACACCCATGATCCCTCCCCCAGGCCAACCATATCCCCTCCCCCTGCTGGCCTGGCCTGAGAATTTGTGCATTGGACCTCTAGTGAAACCATAAAAATCTTAGAAGGAACCATAGGCATCTCTCTCAGACATCTCTCTCAGCAATGTTTACTGATAAATCTCATAAGGCAAAGGAAATGAGGGGGAGAAAATAAATGGAACTACATCAAAATCAAAAGCTTCTAAGAAACTAGAAACACCAATCAGAAAAGATATATGCACCCCTATGTTCATAGCAGCACAATTTACAATAGCTAAGATTTAGAAACAGCCTAGGTGCCCATCAGCAGATGACTGGATCAGAAAACTATGGTACATCTACACAATGGAATACTATGGTGCCATAAAAAAGAAGGAATTCTTATCATTTGTAGCAACCTGGTTGGACTAGAGAGCATTATGCTAAGTGAAATAAGCCAGTCAATGAAAGAAAAATACCACATGATCTCACTCATTTATGGATAATAAAGAAAATTATAAACTGATGAACAAAAAGATAGATACAGAGGCAGTAAAGCATCAAACAGACTGTCAAATTACAGTGGGAAGGTTAGGGAGAAGTGGGGTAGATAAGAGATCAATCGAAGGACTTGTATGCATCATATAAGCATAACAAATGGACACAAGACACTGGGGGGTGAGGGCATACATAAGAGTGGGGTGGGGGTGAGGCAATGGGAAGATATGTACACATGTAATTCATTAATTTAAATAAAAGGAAAAAAAATCAAAAGCTTCTGCACAGCAAAAGAAATCATCAAAAAAGTGAAGAGAGATCCTACTGTGTGGGAGAACATTTTTGCCAATGATAAATCTGATAGGGGGTTCATTTCCAAAATATATAAGGAATTTACACAACTTAACAAAAGGAAGACAAACACTGTAATTTAAAAAATGGGCAAAGGACCTAAATAGACACTTCTCCAAAGTGGACATACAGAAGGCCAAGAGACATATGAAAAAATGCTCAAAGTCACTAATCATCTGAGAGATGAAAATTAAAATGATGAGGTATCATCTCACACACCTGTCAGAATAGCTGTCATCAATAAATCAACAAACAACAAGTATTGGCAAGAATGTGGAGAAAAGGGAACCTTAGTACACTGCTGGAAGGAATGCAGACTGGCACAGCCACTGTGGAAAACAGTATGGAGTTTCCTAAAAAAATTAAAAATGGAACTGCCAGCCCTACCCGGTTTGGCTCAATGGACAGAGTGTCAGTCTGTGAACTGAAGGGTCCTGGCTTCGATTCCAGTCAAGAGCACATGCCCAGATTGCAGGTTCAATCCCCAGTAGGGGGATGCAGGAGGAAGCCAATGATTCTCTATCTTTGATGCTTCTGTCTCTCTTTCCTTCCTCTCTGCAATCAATAATATATATATATATATTTTTTTTTAAATATATTTTACTGATTTCTTACAGAGAGGAAGGGAGAGGGATAGAGAAGAGTTAGAAACATCGATGAGAGAGAGACATCGATCAGCCGCCTCCTGCACGCCCCACACTGGAGATGTGCTCGCAAGCAAGGTACATGCCCCCTACCGGAACCGAACCTGGGACCTTTCGGTCCGCAGGCCGACGCTTCATCCACTGAGCCAAACTGGTCTCGGCAATATTTTATTGATTTTTTTACAGAGAGGAAGGGAGAGGAATAGAGAGTCAGAAACATCAATGAGAGAGAGACATCCATCAGCTGCCTCCTGCACACCCCTCACTGGGTATGTGCCCGCAACCAAGGTACATGCCCTTCACCGGAATCGAACCCGTCAGTCCACAGGCTGACGCTCTATCCACTGAGCCAAACCGGTTTTGGCAATAAAAATATATTTTTAAAAATATATTTGAACCAGTAATCACATTTGAATCAGTAATCCCACTTCTAGTAATACAGTGGTACCTCGAGATATGAGTTTAATTCGTTCCGTAACCTTGAGGCGTGGGAAACTATGAGACGCTCGAGTCGCGGTAGGTAAACTCTGGGTCGTGTGCAGCCAGCCGATCCGTGCGATTACTTCTATCTCAAATGTTGCTCGTATTTCAAAGCAAAAATCGCTCGCTCGACGGCTCGTATCTCAAAAATCTCGTATGTTAAGGCACTTGTATCTCGAGGTACCACTGTATATCCTAAGAAACCTGAAACATCAATTGTAAAGAATATATGCACTTCTATGTTCATAGCAGCATTATCTGTAACAGTCAAGATCTGGAAAGAGCCCAAGTGCCCATCAGCAGATGAGTGGATAAAAAAAAAACTGTGGTACATTTACACAATGGAATATTACACAGCAACAAAAAAGGAACTTTTACCATTTGCAACAGCATGGATGAACCTGGAGAGTATTATGCTAAGTGAAATAAGCTGGTTAGAGAAAGCTAAGTATCATATGATCTCACTCATATGTGAAATCTAATGAAGAAAATAAACTGATGAACAAAATAGATCCAGAGACATAGAACCACGAACAAACTGATGAATTTCAGAGGGAAAGTGAGGGATGGGTAGATTAATCGAGGAACTTATATGCAGATATGCATAGCCCATGGACACAGACAATAGTGTGACAAAGGCTTGGGAAAGGCAGGTGAGGGGAGAAGGAGTTCAATGGGGAGGAAAAAAGTAGACATTTGTAATACTTTCAATAGTAAAGATTAAAAAAAAAAGAGTATCCCTCCCTTACAGCTAGATAAGAAAGAAGGGTAGAAAAGAATTGGGAAAGAGCATTCTGTAATAGTCACTCCCTTGAAGATATGCATATATGTTAGCATATTAGAAGCTCTGGGGGTGGAGGGAAAAGAATCCTATACATGGTGACAGTGGTGACAGGAGAAGATTTGACTTTGGGTGGTGGGCACATGGTGCAATATATAGACCTTATAACATAGAAACTTATATGATTATGTCTACCAATGTCACCCCAATAAATTTAATTGGAAAAGAAAATTAAAGCTCGGGAAGTCCCTATTACTTTGGGTTAACTAAGATGTCCTAAATATATTTGATTACTTTATTCTTTTATCAATAAACACCTATTAATTCTCTTTGAAAAATGCAAGCCAAGGAGTTAGTAATTTCCTGGAGAGGACAGTTTAATTCAATTATCTCTGTTCTGTGGGTTATTCACACCTGGGGCTCAGGTAAATGTTTGCTGAATGACTTGGTAGCAGAAGAGGTGTGATTTGGCAATAGCAGACATCAGGGTGTCCACTATACCTGTTCTCATTATAGTTATACATAAGCTGAGTTCTTAGAGTACTAAATATTTTGCATCAAAATAAACTGTTCTATTTTACAATTATAAATGGAAATTTCTAAAACTGTGGCCCTACACAAATTCAAATATCAAAACCCAACTTCCTGAGGAGGCCAACAAAACCCAGTAAAGCTAATATTGCAATTATAACAACAGTGAAAGTAAAAATATAAAATGCATGCACACGCACATCACCACCACCAATCCCTGTACACACTGTGTAAAATGTCAGAGACTGATGACTCAGGGTATCACCAGATCAGAGTATGTTCAGAGAAATGAAAGAAGAAACTTGACTATTAGGTCCACTGTCCATATTAAACTAAGATAGTGGAACTGCACTCTTTGTTTCCTATTCATTTAGTTTTATGATTCAGCTATATAGTTTCATGTTCGTAAGTAGTGTTACTACCTACAGCCAGAAAACTTCAGAATTCTGAATATACAGACAATTTACATTTACTTAGCTAGAGAACCTCTAGCTTCAAACATTGAGGCATGAAATTTTATAACTGTGATAGGTATTATTAGCTACTTTCAGAGCTCTAATTTTGTTTGAGGCAACAATGTATGCACAACTGGAAGGGACAAATTATAATTGATCAATAATGGATCTCCTTCTCACCTATGTCAGGTAAGTAACTTCCCAGGCTTCTTTGTAGCTCTAAGTAGCTATGTATTTAACATATCCATGTGTCCATTGAGACAGAAGGAAGAAATCTGCTGGGAGGATTCTATAAAAAACTATTCTTTCAACATGAAGAGAGAGCCACATATGAAAGCATTTTGTCCCCACATCCTCCTTTTGGATAGAATACTGGTGTGAGGAAAATAATGCCTGGGGCTATAGCCAGCACACTTTGACTATGAGGCAAAGAGCATAATTCTAAGAAGCCAACGTATTAAGGATAACAGCATGTGAGATCAGTAAGACTCTGGGTTCCTGATAACATCACTGAGTCAAGAGAACAAAGTCTGGACCTACCTATCTCCAGACTTCTTATTAACAATAACTATCTTTATGGTTTAAGCTCCTGATTGAGTATGGCGTCACTGCATACTATTTCCTAACTGACACAGTCATGACCTATGTAGTCATATTGTGATGAAGAATATAATTTAATTATTAACATTTCAGATTTTAAAATTTTATAAAATAGGAGATATGAGAGTTTTAACTTTCACTGCATATAATGCTGTATTTAAATTGTTTCTACTAGCACAACATATTCTGTAACATTTAATGATAGAATAAAAATAAAGTTAAAGAGATAAATAATAGGAAAAATTGATCCATACCCGTACCTTTCCGTGTGTTCTCTGTCACATCTACTCCAAATTGGATAATGTCGCCAGAAAGAATTTCACATGGTGGACTTTCTTCAGAGCCTCGACTCAATCTCTGGCTATTTATAAAGGTACCATTACTACTTTTAGTGTCTTGGAGATAAAACTGCAAAAATAAAATTGAAAAGCCAAAGATTAATTGTAATAATTCTAAACCTACATTAAAAGAAGTACTTCCAATTTTGCAAACTACTGCAGGTGAATTTTCCCCCGACTATTAATTCAAACCACTTGTTTCAGCTAAGGTTCCCCTTCGACATATATAAAATTAGAACACTAAAATCAGTGATTTAAAATCCTGCTAAACACAATAGTACAACCATTTTGGGAAAAAGTATATAAGGTCCTCAAAATGTTAAACATAAAGTTAGTATATGAGCCAAAAATTCCACTCCAAATTTTTTATATATTTAAGAAAACTAAAAACATAACTTGTACACAATGTTCATAGCAGCATTTATTCATAATAGCCAAAAAAGTAGAAACAACCCAAATATCCAACTAATGAATGGGTAAACAAAATAATGGTCTATCCATCAGATGTTATATTATTTGACAATAAAAAGGAATTAAGTATTGATTCATGCTACAACATGGATAAACCTTTAAAACATTATATTAAGTAAAAGACCATATATTATGTTATTATATTGATATAAAATATCCAAAATAAGCAAATCCATACAAACAAATTACATTTGTAATTCCAAAGGGCTGACGTGCCAGGCTTGGGGTGAGGTAGGGTGAGAATGACTACTAATGAGTATGAGGTTTCTTTTTGGAGTGGTTAAAATGTTCTAAAATTAGACAGTGGTGATGATTGCATAACTGTGACTATATTAAAAACCTCTAAACTGTACACTTTAAAAAGATGAATTTTATGGTAAATAAATTACATCTTGATAAACCTGTTATTATTATTTTTTTTTAAAGCCAGCTAGATAAAATTCTAAGTCTATCTCACTCTGACTTAGTAATTTTCCTAGGTTGTCTGGGTTAAGTCAAAGGAAGTGTTGTTTATTCCACAGGCAGGACAAATGGTTTTAGGTAACACTTATAATTAACAGCTTTCAGTTAGCTAGCATATTTGCTATCAGGACCAATATATACTCCATAAAATTTTTTATTAAGCAGACTGGAGACACTAGAAACTAAAATAATGGAACCAACTATGAAGATACTACTTCCTGGCCTTCTAAACTTGTCTTTCATCACTTAGATTACATAATCTTCCCTCTTTAAAAGGAGGGAAGAAGGAGGAAGCACAGGAAGCCCATATATTTATCATTTACTTATCTCAAAATAAATTAGGAACAATTGGGGTCATACATAATATACTTACCAGGAAGAAAATAACCAATAAGAAAATATATACCTTTCTTTTTGAAATTTTCTACACTCTCCAGACCTGAATATTTAGCAACATATTTTCACTGAATTCCTTTCTAAGTAAGAAAGGAAAGAAAAAAAAACACAAAAAAACCCCTAATGTTTATTAAAATACATGTGACACCACCAGGTTCTCATTTAATCTTAACATTAAAGCTGTGATATAGACATTACTACCTCTCATAAATGAGAAAAGGAGGCCCAGGCAAGTATTTTCCTGTGAGCTATGGAACACAAAAGTAAGGATTCAAATAAGAGAATTAAAAGAACTATCTTTCCCATTACTTCAACTGACCTTTATGTTTCATTTGTGCTTTACTCCTCCCAAAGGCTCTCTTCCAAAGTGAAACACAACAAAAGAATAAGCAATTTGCAGAAAATATAAAAATGACAATTCCTTTCATTAATTCTTAGGTGACAATATAAAGGCCATCAGGCTGACTATAAAATGATTTACTCTGTTCATAATTCATTTAAAAAAAAATATCTATTTTTTATTATTTCCGTGAGGGAGGAAGATGGAAAGATAGAAACATCAATGATGAGAGAGAATCATCAACTGGCCGCCTCCTGCACATGTTGCAACCTGGGCATGTACCCTGACAGGGAATCAAACCAGTAACCTCTTGGTTCACAGGTTGATGCTAACCATTTAACGCCACTGTCCAGGTTCTGTTTACTAGTATTATTCAAAAGAGAACAACTGTTACTTTAGTTAGCAGTTTGTGTATTTAATTACAGACCATAATAAAGAAAACTATTAATATTTTAGAAGTCCATTTGAAACTTAGAGGCCTTAATATTTCATATCAGGGAGAATAGCACACACAACACACTCAAGAAAGAACATTTATCCTCAACATTTTTTTTATACTAGAACATAAATGTTATACTGTATAAGGGAGTTTTATTTTGTTTTTAAATAAATATACTCTTGGGAAATGTGGTGATATCTGGACTCTGGTTTGGTCATTTTCAGTTATGTGTGCTATGGTAAAGGGATTATACTAAATTATAGTGGTTTTCAAGCTTCAAGCTCTGATCCATTAATGTTACTAAGTTAACTTAATGGGATGCAACTAATATTTCATTTTAAACAATAAAGAGAACAGAAGACAAATAAGAATATCAGCTAAGTAGTACTGAAATGAGGTACAGAACTATTTAGCAAACTTTGAAAACAAAAAAGTGTGTGTGTACTCCTCATGTATGTAACTCTTATATAAATCTAAAACCACAAAATATCAAATAAAAAAATCAATGTTATGCAGGTTGTTTTATGCTGACATAGCTATATTACTACTCAAAGCAGCACCGATTTAGCTTGAACATAGTTTACATTAGTTGCTCACTCTTCCTTTCCTCTCAACCTAATGGCTTCTATACACCTCAGAATAAAGTCCAAAGTTCTTACCATTATAACCTGAAAAGCCCTACATAAATCTGATTCCTGCTTCCTTCTCCAAATTCATTCACTTTCACCATTCTATTTCCTCATCCCTCTCAGCCACTCTAATCTCCACATATGCCCCTGAGTATCTGCGTTTGTGGAGAGCTAGACATCATTTGTTTTACTTCCCTGAAGAATTATTTTTGTTGATATGATTCATCTTGGCTGCTTTGAAAGATTGACATAAAAAATATTTCTGCACCACCTATAAAACAACCTGCCATTATTCAATCTACATTGAACAGAAGCTATTTAAAATTAGGTTAGGAACCTCAAAATAGGAGTGGGGAAAACCATCAGCATGAAGTCAGCATCTGTGCAGGAGGATGCATAGGAAAACAACTGGGCATTTGAGGGACTTAAGGAGAACATCAAAATAATCAGTAGGTATTTACTGGATAGTCTGACTCATATAAATTTTTAAAATCAACCTCCCAACCAAAGGTGCCTTCCACAACAGGACTCCACACTGAGGAAAGCTGCTAGGTGTGGACAAAAAATTGAGCAAAACAGTTGCAACAGAGATAAGGGGAGAAGAGGTCCAATAAAATAGAGAAGGGGAAAGAAGTCATCATATTTTTTAACATTTTACAAAACAAAACAAACTAACTAACTAACAAACAAAACAACAGAAGAGGGAGCTCTGTGACATTAGAAAAGTTATCCTAAATCATGACCCCTTCTAAAAGTTCAGAAAAACAAAACTTCATATAAAAATAAAGACAGAAAAATGTCAAGGTCCCATCCCATACAGTTATTTTAAGAAAAAAGAGACTGAAGAGCAAAATAACATACCTACATATAATGAAAGGCAGACCTCAGGCACACATCAAAATTATAACATACTATTTGAAAACAAGTTAAAAGGCATTAAAAAAAAAATTCAAGACATGAAAGAAAAACACAAATCACAATTAAAAAACTCCAGAAAAGGTGAAAGAACTAAAAATAAAATAGGAACAAAGGAAAAATCACTTTAGAAATGAATACAAAATTAGAAAGGACACAAGTGCCTAAATATAACAAATAATATATTTATAGAAATAAAAGGTAAAAAGGAGAAAATTTTTAAAAATCAAAAAGAAATTAAGAAAGTGACATCAGTAAAATGGTGGAGTAGGCAGCTCTAAGCTCCCCACTCCCTTCAGAAACTTTGAAAACAAGTAAACAATGTCAGCATCAACTTTGTTAGAACTTTTGGAAAACAAAGTTTTACAGAAGCCAGGGAATACTGAATCAAGAAAAGGCAACTTAAAAATGGTAAGAAATCTTTGTGGTATTACCTTCCCCAATATAACAGAAGTCTTGAAGACATGAACCTGCTTTCCCAGGGGATCCTGATACCTGGGGTCCGGAATGAGCAAAACAGACCTAAATCTCAAATTACTGTGTCTGTATGTTCTAACCTGTCTGGGGCTATCTGACGGACTGACACAAGGCTCTTATCTCTGTTTAGCCTAACCTAGAATTCACCCAAGCTAAAAATTAAGTGACTGGCTAAAAAAATGGGATTTATATCCCCAGTGGTTCAATATAATAAAGTCAACCAATATACCACATTAATAGAAAAAAGGAAATACACACATACACAGACACACGTGCACGCGCAGTCATTGATCATCCCTGTTTATGCAAAAAAGGCCTGTCAAAGTCCAATACACTTTCATGATTAAAACTATCAAAAAGTTAGGATTAGAAGGAAACTTCCTCAACATGATAAAGACCATTTATGAAAAACCCACAGGTAATATAACAATGGTAAAAGACTGAAAGCTTTCTTCCTAAGATCAAGCACAAGATGAGGAAGCCTGCATTCACCACTGCTTTGTAATAATGAAAAGCCTGCATTCACCACTGGTTTGTAATAATGTACTGGACATTCTAGCCAAGCAGAAGAAAAAGAAACGAAAGACATTAGAAAGAAATGGAAGAAATCCAAAACACTAATTCGGAAAGATATGCATCCTACATCAGCATTATTTACAACAGCCAAGATATGGAAGCAACCTAAGTGTCCATCAATAGACAACTGAATAAAAAGGATGGAGTACATATCTACAATGGAATATTATTTGGCCATAAAAACTAATGAAATCTTACCATTTGTGACAACATGGATGGACCTAGAGGGTATTATGCTAAATGAAATAAATCAGACAAAGATAAATATATTATTTCACTTGCATGTGGAATCTAAAAAACAATATAAACAAAACAGAAAGAGCTTCATAGAAAACAAACTGATGGTTGCCAGATGGGAAAGGTGTTGGGGAACTGAGTGAAAAAAGGTGAAGGCATTAAGAAGTACAAATTGGCAGTTACAAAATAGTCACAGGGGCCCAGCCAGTGTGACTCAGTGGCTAAACTTTGGCCTATGCACCAAGAGGATGCTGGTTCAATTCCTGGGTTGCAGGCTTAATCTCCAGCAGGGAATGTGCAGGAGACAGCTGATCAATGTTGATGTTTCTCTCTCATGGATGTTGCTATCTTTCCCTCCCTCTTCTTTCCTCTCTCTCTCAAAATCAATAAATACATATTTAAAAAAATAAAATAATCACAGGGATGTAAAGTACAGCATAGGGAATATAGTCACTAACATATTGTTAATAACTGTGTGGTGCCAGGTGGGTATCAGATTTATGGGGATCACTTTGTAAGTTATATAAATATCTAACCATTTTGCAGCACACTTGAAACTACGGTAATATAATATTGAATGCTAACTGTAAGGCATTTTTTAAAAGATTTTTTTTAAAGATTCTGTGTAAGGCACCACTGGAAATAAAAGTTGAAAAAGAAATCCCTGGTCAGGTGGCTCAGTTGGACCGTTGTCTGATACACAAAAAGGTTGCGGGTTTGATGCCCAGGCAGGGTATAATACCTAGGTTGTGGGTTGAATTCCCAGTCAGGATGCCTACAGGAGGCAACCAATCAATATTTCTTTCTCACATTGATGTTTCTCTCTCTCTCTAAATCAATAAACATATACTCAGGTGAAGATTAAAAAAAAGAAAAAAACTGAAAAGAAAAAGAAAATTGAAAAGGAATAAATGAAGTATGTCTACTCACAGATGACTGAATCTATGTATGAAAAATCCCAAAAGAACTCATAAGAAAGCAATGAGAACTAATAAATGAATTCAACAATGTTGTAGCTTAGAAGATAAACACAAAAATCAGTTGTGTTTCTATAAATCACCAACAAACCAAAAAGAAAATTAAGAAAACAATTCCATTTATAGTAGCATCTAAATAAGATACCTAGGAATAAATTTAAGCAAAGACTTGTATATTGAAAACTACAAAATATTGTTGAAAGAAATTAAAGACTTAAATAAAGAGAAAGACATCCCATATTCATGGATTGAAAGACTTAATATTATTAAGGTGTCAATTTTTACCAAAGTGATCTACAGATTCAATGCAATCTCTATCAAAATTCCAACAGCCTTTTTTTTTTGTTTTGCAGAAATGAAAGTTGATCCTCAAATTCATATGAAATTGCAATGGGCCCTGAGTAGGCAAAATTACCTTTTTAAAAAAATTGTTAATCCTTACCTAAAGATATTTTTCCACTGATTTTCAAAGAGAGTGAAAGGGAGGGGGAAAGACAGAGAGAGAGAGAGAGAGAAACATCAATGTGAGAGAGACACATTGACTGCTTGCCTCCTGCATGCATCCCAACCAGTGCCAGAGATCACATTTATGACCAAGGTATGTACCCTTAACACACAACCCACAACCCTCCAGTCCACTCTATCCACTGAGCCAAACTAGAGGGGCAAAACTATCTTTAAAAAGAACAAAATTGGAGAGAGTGTGAGGTAGAGGAAGAGATTAACCAAATAACCTATATGCATATATGCAAGCCCATGGACTCAGACAATAGTGTAACAAAGGCCTGGGGTAGGGCAATAGCAGCATGGAAGGGAGCAAAGGAGGTAAATGAGACATTTGTAAGACTTTTAAGAATAAAAATAAATTTTAAAAATACCCAACTGGCTTGGTCCCTCAGCAATCTAAAATACTGTGAGGGAGATGGAGAAACCAAGATGGCAGCATAAGTGAATAACTAAACTGCTGCCTCGCACAACAATTTCAAAACTACAACTTAAAAACAAAACGGACATCATCCAGAACCACAGGAAAGGTGGCTGAGTGGAAATTCTACAACTAGAAGAAAAGAGAGGCTCACGGAGACTCAGAAGAACTGCAAAAAGTTGAGGTATGGAGACACGTGCATGGAGAGGGCGGGCAGCAAAGGGCCTGGCTGGCTTCCTCTAGTGAGAGGGAGATGGAAACTCCCAACTGCACTGAACCCCAGTTCCAATTACACTGAACCCCAGTTCCAGGTGAGACTCATATGGGGGAAGTCTAGACTGTCGTGAAAAGAGAGGAGTGCATGGAAACTTAGGGGAGCCACTAAAAGCAGAGGTCTGAAGGCGCACACAAGTGCACACAGAGAGGACTGACTGCTATTGTGCCGCTGGCTTTCTCTAGCGGGAGGAAGACAGAATCTCCCAACTGCACTGAAATCGAGTTCCAACTGCACTGAACCCCAGTTTGGGTGAGAGCCTGGGGATCCAGACTCATACAAGTCCCTGGAGCACACAGAAACTCAGGGGAGCCAGAAAGGCAGAGGCCTGGAGGCGCACGAGCACCAGTGCACAGACAGGGCTGCAGCGATTACTGAGGGACTCTGAGACCCAGAGGCCTCTTGGGCAGGGCTGACAGGAAGCCAAGGTTGTCTGCTTAGCCCTGAGACTCCGCCCCATCCAAGTTGAACAGACAGGCTTTTGCAATTTTGCAAGTCTTGTATCATAAGGCTGAATCCAGCACAGAAGTTCTCCCAGCATAGATACAGCTGATCCTTACAACTAATTGGCTTGGAGGTCAATTTCCCCCAGTGATACCAACAACAATCAAGACTTAACTACAACAAGGCTGTACACACAGTCCACAAAGGGGTGCACCAAGAGAGTCCACCTCAGGTAACTGGGGAGGCAGAGCTACTGGGCCATATAGGACACCTAGCACACAGAGCTACTCTACCAACTCAGGGAAGCAGCCAAAATGCAGAGACAAAGGCACAGATCACAAATGAAAGAAATGGAGAAAAACAAATGACTGGATATAGAGTTCAAAACCACGGTTATAAGGTTTTTCAAGAATTTCCTAGAAAAGATGGATAAATTTAGTGAGACACAAGAGAAGATGAAAAAGGACCAACTAGAAATTAAACATACAAGGACTGAAATAAAAAATATTATACAGAGACCTAATAGCAGACGAGAGGAACACAAGAATCCAGTCAAAGATTTGAAATATAAAGAAACAGAAAACACTCAACTGGAAAAGAAAAAAGAAAGAAGAATCCAAAAATTTGAAGATAATGTAAGGAGCCTCTGGGACAACTTCAAGTGTACCAACATCTGAATTATGAGGGTACCAGAAGAGAGAGAGCAAGATACTGAAAACCTATTTGAAGAAATAATGACTGAAAACTTCCCACATCTGGTGAAAGAACTAGACTTACAAGTCCAGGAAGCGCACAGAACCCCAAACAAAAGGAATCCAAAGAGGACCACACCAAGACACATCATAATTAAAATACCAAGAGCAAAAGACGAAGAGAGAATATTAAAAGAAGCAAGAGAAAAACAGTTCATTACCTACAGGGGAGCACCCATATGACTGTCAGCTGGTTTCTCAACAGAAACTATGCAGGCCAGACAGGAGTGGCAAGAAATATTCAAAGTGATGAATAGCAAGAACTTACAACCAAGATTACTCTACCCAGCAAAGCTATCATTCAGAATTGAAGGGTAGATATAGAGCTTCACAGATAAGAAAAAGCTAGAGGAGTTCATCAACACTAAACCAGTATTATATGAAATGCTGAAAGGAACTCTTTAAGAAGAGGAAGAAGCCGAGACCGGTTTGGCTCAGTGGATAGAGCGTCGGCCTGCGGACTGAAAGGTCCCAAGTTTGATTCCGGTCGGGAGCATGTACCTTGCTTGCGGGCACAACTCCAATAGGGGGCGTGCAGGAGGCGGCTGATCGATGTCTCTCTCTCATCGATGTTTCTGACTTTCTATCCCTCTCCCTTCCTCTCTGTAAAAAAACAATAAAATATATTTAAAGAAGAAGAAGAAGAAAAAGGTAAAGATAAAAATCATGAACAAAAAATACATACCTATCAACAAGTGAATCTAAAAATCAAGTGAATAAAAAAATCTCATGAACAGAATAAACTGATGAATATAATAGAATCAGGGGCATAGAAAGGGAGTGGACTGACAATTCTCAGGGGGAAAAGAGTGAGGAGGTGCAGGGAGAGACTGGACAAAAATCATAGACCTATGGATTAGGACAATGAGGGGGGAGGTAAGGGCAGAGGGCGGGATTGAGAGCTAGTTGGAGGGGAGCTACGGAGGGGAAAAAAGAGGAACAATTGTAAAAATCTGAATAAAGATTAATTAAATTAAAAAAATAAAAGAAATAAAACATACAATTCTAATTTCTGAAGAATAAGTATGTCATACCAAGAACCATGGGCCACCATGTTCACAGCTGCCTGCCACAGGGCTAGAGAATAAGTTATGGTAGCCACTATGCAAAACACCAAAATTTTCAAAAATTTACCAGCTTCTTTCTTCATTAAGCACTCTGCTGGATGCTTCAAGTGTTTTACTACACTCAAGAGTTTCAAATTAATTGCTTCAGACTTAAACTAGCATAATAATTTTGGTGAAGGAACCAAGTTTTGAAGCTTCCTTCTCCATCATTTTCCATGACTTCACTCCTATTAGCCATATTTCAACTTACAAATATTTTCTTGGGCCAAACCAGTACTTAATTATAATAATAGTTACCGTCTATTGCCTGCCTGCTACCCTGTTTCCCCGAAAATAAGACAGTGTCTTATATAAATTTTTGCTTCCAAAGATGCACTAGGTCTTATTTTCAGGGGATGTCCTATTTGTCCATGAAGAAGAATATGGTACACATTTATCGTTGAACAAAAAAAGAGGAAATTTATTACCTGTATACGGTATGGTAGTAGTTGTCATCACAAACCAGCTCACTGATTGGCCGCAGCGCAGCCGGAGCTGTTTAGGCAGTGCGAGGTTTCTTTAAATCAGGAGTCAGACGCCTTATGGTAGCTTCTGGGGGCCTTATATTCCGGGGAGGCCTTATTATCGGAGAGGTCTTATTTTTGGCGGGATGCCTTATATTACAGCGAGAGGCAAAACTGGAAGTAGGTCTTATTTTCGGGGGGTGTCTTACTTTTGTGGAAACAGGGTATGTACAGATACTTCTGATCCTCAGAACAATCTTTCCATCTCCATTTTATAGAGTAAGAAACTGAGGAGTAGGTATATTAAGTAAATTGCTTTTGTCTCATAGCTATTGCAGATTTGATGGTTATTCCTTCAAAAACTCCATTCTGCCTTTCTCTTAACCTACTTAAACTAAACACACATTGGTCTTTTGAGTCCAAATATATGAAATCCCCCTTTGTTTATGAAGTTTTCCTGAAGCAATCAGAATAGAAAGAACCAATTTCAACTCTAACTCCACCTTTAAGGCAAATCATTCAGTCTACAATATTTACTTGGCACCTCTCTCAGAGATTGAACATTTACAAAATCAAATGCAGAGGAACTCTACACTAACAATAAACTAAGAGAGTATGGATTAAGTACCAAAATTTTGAGAGGCAGATGAGAATATCCTAAGGAGTTGATATTTTTTAAGAGAGAACACTGATAATTGGGCAGCTATGTATAGGATGAACTGCAGTGGGTGTCACCAGAAATAGGGAGATCCATGATATGTACATTTTTGCCACCAAAAATTTAGTTAATTCTGAAGTGTACACGAAAGGCTTTCTGTGCACATAAATTTATTTGTTTATATAACCTTTCTAACTTCTTGAGTATCAAAGCACCACAAGTTTCAGAGACTGGAATTTTTGTTTGTACCACTGAAAAGGAAAATAAAAGATTTTATTCATATGCTATAGGAAAAAATTACAGAAAAGTGATAAAATGTTCTTGCCAAAATAAAAATTCACATGTAACTAGAAAGAACTTGTCAACACATAACCAGAAGTCTTGCAAATGTTATCAATTTGCAAGATTTTTCCACCTCCAAGTGACATCCCAGACACATTAATTGTACAGTAATATTTTTTCTTATGGAGTTAGCCCACAAGAGAAAGAAGAGAAAAAGTATTTCTCTCTCTCTCTCTCTCTCTCTCTCTCTCTCTCCTCCCCTCTCCCTCTCCCTCTCTCCCCCTCTCCCTCTCCCTCTCCCTCTCCCTCTCTCTCACATAAATAAGAACATGAAGTAGAGAAGGTAGAAAGGCAAAATTAAAAATATTTTAACCAGAACATTACAAAACACAGCTAGAGTGATTAAATCCTTCACTAGGCTTTAGGACAAAGTAAATTAGTTTCCTGAAGCTCAGCAAAATACAAACAAACCTATCACTTGAAAATTACAGTTCTGAGAAGTGTTTCTATTGAAAGCCTACACCAAATTCTAATTTGTAGGAGATTGACCAATTTGCCACATTTCAAAACTGATGCGTTGGTAAGCAAATTCTAATTATTTTTTTCCTGTAATGGTGTGTTAATCACAGCAAGATGCATTCAACTTTTTCTTTGAGCCTTATACTTAGGTACTGGTATTAAAGAACAGATACTGATTCCAAACTCAATCTTTTTAACCCCAAGAGGTCTCTAATAACCTCTCAAAAATTGAACTCCAATATTTAAAATATGTATTTATTAAAATGCCATGTATTATAGCATATTAAGGATAAAACAAGGGAATACTGTTATATTTTAAATACACAATACTGACTATATTTTATATGTCATTATTTTCCTCACAAAATGTTAGCTTAAACCATCCTGAGATCAGTTGAAACAACAACTGCACCACCCACTCTTTATCTCTGAAAGTTAAAAAACCTCACCCATAGAATAATATCCTTGTTTGCCACAAAAGGAAATCATTGTGATCACATTTGTGGGAAATATAGAACAAGGTCACTATAGACTTACATATTGTTTAATAATGAACACAACGGGCTTGATATAAGGACAGCTGATATTGATTTATATAGTCCCTAAGTGGTAAAGGAGAAAGAGAAACTTTAAAAATGTTTTCTATTAAAGACTGGCAAAATTGGCAAAACATAGGAATCTAGATCTTATATAGGGAGAAAAAGTTGCCCACACCTAAAACAATTTATTTGGCAAATTCAATGGAAATGTTAAAAATGTAAACAGTACATCTGTATAAAACACCTTTATCTTTACTCATATCTCTCTATTGTTAGTGAATAGTAAGTCTTCAAAAGAGTTATCTCCTCAAGGTTTTGACAATTCACATATCCATAGGTGAGTTATTTAGAAATCTTAATTTTATTTTAGAAGAGAAAAGGAAACAAAGTCACTAACTCAAGATCATAAGTAGAAATAATAAAAATGCAAACAAACCCCTTAAAGGGGTTCAGTATAGTACAGAAGCTCCCATTTTTCTGCCACCACAGGATTAAGATGTTCAAACGGGGAGTGGGGAGGCGAGCAGGAATGGGGGTTTGCAGGGTGGAGGAAGTCAATGGAGGAAAAGGGGACATCTGTAATACTTTCAACAATAAAGATAAATTAAAAAAAAATAAAAAAGATGTTCAAACACAGTCTACTCTCACTACTCCTCATAACATCCACTGCTTCTCAGGATGGATAGGTAACGCCCCCAGTTAAGAGTCAGTAATTCTTTCCTTTAATTTTGAACTTAAATTTAATAGTATAAAATATCACACTCATAGAGTGGGGGATAGGTAGAAAAATAAAAACTGGCTAGTTGATTCTTTAGGAAAGGAAAGGGAGAAAGAAAAACATCAATATGAGAGTGTAATATTGATCAGCTGCCTCCTGCATACCCCCTTTCAACAACCCAGACATGTGCCCTGATTAGGAATTGAACCTGCAACCTTTTGGTGCATGGGACCATGCCCAACCTCTGAGTCACACAGGCTAGGGTTAGCTTCCTTCTTGTATAATGCTGTACAAACGATCCTATGAAGTTAGAAAGTGTTTTGAAATTACAAAGCCATTTTCATATACTTCAATCTCATTTAATTATTATAAAGACCCTATATCTATATGTTCGATTAAATGGAATATTTCAATCCTTATTTATAACATTTCAAATTCTACCTCCATTTATGGCTGAGACATCAACAAAACCTTAAACATTTTCCCTTAGAAAACTTTTAGGATCAAAGTGAAGTTTTCTTTTAAAAAGATCATTGGTTTCTTTCACTACCATGAAAGGAAGCATTAATTATATTCAGAATCCAGCCACACAGAAAATTTAACAACAGAGCAAAGTCAAATAAAGAAGAGTTCATTGCTCAATAGTGTCAAGAGGATATCAAAGCATTTACAATAATCACACGTTTTTGAGTGCTTAGTATGTGCTTGGATAAGCTACTATGCATATACTCTTTCAAATAATCTTTACAAAAATCATATGAGGTAGCTGTTTTATATCCCTATAATACAGATAAAGAAATGAGGACTAAACAAGGCTAAGTTGCCAAATGAGATCCCAAAGTTAGTAATAGGGAGAAATGTACATTTTAATCTTTTTTATCTCAACCATTCTGCTATGCTACTTACGCTTGCCTGGCAATTTCTTTTCCACTATCTCTAATGCATCTCCCAACCACCCTGTAAAATAGGATGTTGTTCATTTAATAGATGAGTAAATCAAGGATGACATACAAGTCAAGTGGCCTATGTATAGTAACAATGGAGAAAAAAATAAAAACAGCAATCAGGCCTTATGCTACCAAATCATCAGATAAGGTAAACTTTTAAAATTTCTTTTAAAAATGCATTCACTGTCTGCTTCCACCTACTTGACACTCAATCCTAATAAATTTGGGTTTCCTAATTTCTGTGCCCATGGAAGATGAAAGGAAAAGAAGCATTTGCTTTTGCCAGGCACTTTACATACATTACCTCATCCAAACTTCAGAATACTAAGATATAAACAGTATCCCACACAGATAGGGTTAGGATTTAAAGATTATACAGAATGTAATAATAGCCAACAAGGCCTACTGGACTCTTGATGACTATGGCAAATTCCTTAAAGATCAGGATCAATGATATTCCTAGACCTTATTAACAAAATGCCTATTAATAAGCGTTTAAGTGTTTTTAAATAAATATTTCATGAGTGCAATATTTACAACCCAGACCTATTTTTTACCCACCATTTCCTGAGCACCTCTAGACAGGAATTCAGCCAGCAACATTAGAAAGAATATGTGACTATAAGAAGCCACTTACAGCAAATGCAAAACAACAGTAACAGCAAATACTACCAGAAATACAAGTAATTTCTATGACACTCTAGAGCAGTGGTTCTCAACCTTTCTAATGCCATGATCCTTCAATACAGTTCTTCATGTTGTGGTGATCCCCAACCATAAAATTATTTTCGTTGCTACTTCATAATTGTAATTTTGCTACTGAGCCTAATGTATATATCTGTGTTTTTTTTTTTTTATCATCTTAGGCAATCCTACTAGCGGTTCTCAACCGCTAGTGGGTCGCAACTGCTGCTGTAGAGCCTAAGACCATCGGAAAACACAGAGCAAAGGAAACCATCAACAAAATGAAAAGGCAACCTTCTGAATGCGAGAAAATATTTGCAAATCATTTATCTAAGGGGTTAATATCCAAAACATACAGAACTCACACAACTGAATAGGAAAAAAACACACACAACACAATTGAGATTTAAAAATGAGCAGAGGGGTCCTGGCTGGGCAGCTCAGAGTGTCATCCCCGTATGCCAAGTTTTCTGGTATAATTTACACCCGCCCCCTGCTCCTAACCTGCCCACTGTCAGAACACTGACAGGAATCAATCAATGAATGCATAGATGAGTGGAGAAACAAAACTGATGTTTTTTTTCTCTCTTTCACCCTCCCTCCCTCTTTCATAAATTAATGAATGAATGAATGAGAGTAGAGAATCTGAATAGCCATTTTTCCAAAGAAAATGGTTAGCAGGTACATGAAAAGATGCTCAACATCACTAATCATCAGGAAAATGCAAGGATGAAATAACCTCACACCTATTTTGCATGGCTACTATTAAAAAAAGACAAAAAAATAGGTGTTGGTGAGGATGTAGAGAAAGAGAAACTTTAGGCATTGTTGGTGGGAAAATAAACTGGTGCAGTCACTATGAAAAACAGTATAGCCCCAGTCAGTTTGGCTCAGTGGATGGAGCATTAGCCTGTGGACTGAAGGGTCCCAGGTTTGATTCTTGTCAAGGGCACATGGCTGTGCTTGATCTCCAGGAAGGGACATGCAAGAGACAGCTGATCAATGATTCTCTCTCATTATTGATGTTTCTATCTCTCTCTCCTTCTCTCTTCCTCTCTAAAATCATAAAAATATATTTAGAAAAACAAGAAAAACGGTATAGAGATTCCTAAAAAATTTAAAATAGAACTACCATAAGATCCAGAAATTCCGCTTTGGGTATTTATTCAAAGAAAAAACTAACTCAGAAATATGTATGCAACCCATGTTCTTGGAGCATTTACTATAATCAAGATATGGAAACAACCTAAATGTCTATTAATGGATACATGAATAAAGAAAATGTGGTATAAATATTATTCAGTTATTAAAAAGAATGAAATCTTGCTACTTGTGACAACATGGTCTTTGAGGGCATTATGCTAAGTGAAATAGGATGGAAAGAGAAAGATAAATACCATATAATTTCACTTATATGTGGAATCTTAAAAGTAAACAAAAAACTCCCAAGTTCAAAGACAACAGAACACAGACTGGTGGTTTCCAGAGCAGGGGTGGGAGTGGGTGAAATGGGTGAAGGGAGTAAAAAACACAAGCTTCCAGTTACAAAACAAATAAGTCATGGGGTATAATAATGTACAATATGGCAACTATCCTATATAATATAAAGCTAATATGCAAATTGTCCCCTCGGGAGTTCAACTGACCAGGAGTTTGACGGCTCGTTAAGATGTGTGCTGACCACCAGGATGCGGCATGGAACAAAGGAATGCTCCGGCCTGCGGCCGGCAGCCAGGGTAAGGAAGGCCCCAGCTGGCAGCCAGAAGGTCCCGATCAGCCCTGATTGCTGGCTAGGCCTACGGACCCTACCCATGCACGGTTTGTGCACTGGGCCTCTAGTAGTTAATAACACTATATTGTATATTGAAAAGTTGCTAAGAGAGTAGATCATTATGTTGTATACCTAAAACTAACATTATATATCAATTACACCTCAATAAAAATTTTTTAACCAGATAAAGAAGAAATGAGCAGTAGCTAAAAGAAAAGGTAGGCTCAGATAATTTTTTTTTAAATAAGAGAAAAATCACATTGTTTCATATACAGTACTAACAAAGAATGACCCAGTAATGAGGAGGGGCACCTAGCCTAACCCTGAGGAATAAAAAAGGGCTTCCTGGAGGAGCTGTCCCATGCTGAGTCATGAAGAGTAAGGGTGAGTAGGGATGAGTGGGGAGGAAATTGAGCAAACAGAGGCAAGAAACAATGCGGGGGGGGGGGGGGACGGTAATATGAAATTCAAAACTGAGAATGATAGGAGGTAAGGATGAGGGTGAGGCTTGAGAATTAAGCAGTCACTAAGTCTTTTAAGATAAATCAAGCAGAAAAACTGTTATCATACAGATAACACAGGTCTAACCACTATAGGGTTTTTAGGCAGGGAAGTACTAAGATCAAACTGACATTTCACTGAGGAAGTGAATGGATTGAGGGGTTATTAAAAGGCAGGGATAACAGTTATGAGGCTACTGAAATAAATAATAAAGTCCTAAACTAGGACAGCGTTAAAAGTAGTGAAAGGGACTTAGTGAAAGATCTGAAGTGCTCAGTGTTGAAGACAGCAGCTTTTAGAGGGGGCTACTGTGTACATGATAATGCCATTACCTATATTTGGAATATTAATAGCAGGTTAGTGAATGATTTGTCTCAGTTTGAGGTACATTGTTTTTGGAATTTCTATAGGACATCCAAGTAAGTAAATGTAAGCAGGCCAATTGAGTAAAAAACTCAGACCAAGGGCTCAAGATATCTGAAGGGCATCAGCATTTGAGGGTTATTAAAATTATTATTTACACACACACACACACACACACACACACACATATATATAATAGAGAAATATGCAAATTAGCCCACACACTGTAATGCAACGACTGAACAGCAGGGACCTGAGTAGCCAAAGGCTCCCAGTGCCACCAGCCCCTGCACATCAGCACATCCTCAGGCCTGGAATAATGATGCATTCACAACAAGCCCAGAGCCACTGCATAGGGGGCTGCAGATCATGGGGGGCTATGGATCAGGGGGGCTGAAGTTGGGGGGAACTGCAGATCAGGTGAGCTGCAGGTCAGGGGGGGCTGTGGATCAGAGGGGCTACAGCCCTGGAGACCCCAGCTCTGAGCCCAGAGCCAGGCCTCAGGACTGGAGCTGTGGCTGCACTGCCCAGCGGGGAGCCCCACAATCTGCCCCCACAGACTCAGGAGAGGCAACGGGTCCCTGGATGGCAAGGAAGAGGCCTTGCCTGGCACCCTTTACTCTGTGAGGAGGACCACATGGATGGGAGTTGGGGGCCAGACCATGACCGGCAATCAGTGTCGTGAACTTTCTCTCCCAACGAAGCTCCAGCTCCTCCCTGAACTCAGGCCCTGCCAGAGGGCCATGCTGGGCCCACGTAGCCGCTGCCCACACTCACTGGTGTCTGCAGTCCCACGTGGGACCATGAACCATGACTGAACCACTGAGGTGGAGCTCATGTCAACTCTTCAAAGTTTTCATTTTTACTGATAGGATCTTTGCCTTCTAAGGCGTAGAAGCCAGGACAGTGGGCACAGTGAAGCTCGCAGACAGAATGATGGCATCATTCAGAGAAGGTGTCCCTCCCATCTCCCCCTTCTCTCCCTCCCAGGGCACTACTCACCTCGGCCTTCGGGGAGCAGCATAGTCTCCACAACAGGCATGGCCCCAAAGCTGCTCCTGAACCTCACTCTTCCTCCCTCAGCTCCCTAAGCCCAATGCAGCCTATGACCAGCACCGCAGAGAGTTGGCTGGTGCCCCCAGCACCCTCCCCAGTACCAGACAGAATCAAGCAGCAGCGGGGTGAGGTTAGCCTAGGACAGACTTAGCCCCGGCAACCTGTGTCACAGCGGATCCTGAGCAGCAAGAACTTACCAACAGGGATGTTTGTGCAGACATTTTACACAACTTCCACTTTTAAAACTGAATTGAAGAGCATAGATTGTTGCTCTAGAGAGCAATGCTTCAGCAGGACCCTGAGGTTACCTTGGAGGCTAGAACCAAAAGTTATATGATAGCAAGTGTTGGCGAGCATGTGGAAAAATCCAAGCCCTCACACACTGCTGTTGAAATGGAAATGGTGTGGCCACTCCTCAAATGATTAATATCAGTCACATAGGACCCTGCAACCCGCCACTCCGAGGTACACACCCAAGCGAGGTAGCCGGTCACAAAACACCCATTGTATATGGCCCCATTTCCATGAAATGTCTGAAACAGCAGTGTGCAGACGGCTGGGGGGAGCAGGCAGCTAGACGGGAAAGGTGGCTCGGGGTTTCTACTAGAAGCCATACAATGTTCTAAAAGTGACTGGTGGTGCCCTGACTGGTTTGGCTCAGTGAATAGAGTGTCAGCCTGCAGACTACAGGGTCCCAAGTTCAATTCTGGTCAAGGGCACCTGCCTGGGTTGCAGGCTTGATCCCCAGGAGGGAGCATGCAGAAGGCAGCTGATCCAGGGTTCTCTATCATTGATGTTTCTCTCTCCCCCTCTCCCTTCCTCTCTGAAATCTATATATATAAGTAAAAGCCTAAGCAACCATGGCAACCTAATGGACGACCAAACAGCCTGCATGGGGTGACCAGGCCAGCTGGGGGATTAGTGAGGGGCAACTGAACAGTAGGCTGCATGCAGCAACCAGGCCCATGGGGGAGGGGGGGAGTTGGGAGCAACCAGGATGGCAGGGGGGCAGTAAGGGGTGACAAGACCAGTGGGGAGGGGCAGTTGGGGGCGACTAGGCCAGCGGGGGGAAGGGGAGAAATTAGGGGCAACCAGTCTGGTGGGGAGCGGGGCAGTTGGGGGTGACTAGGCTGGCGGGGTGGGGGGGGGCAGTCAGGGGTGGTCAGGCAGGCAGGCAGGTGAGTAGTTAGGAGTCAGTGGTCCCAGGTTGTGAGAGAGATGTCCGTCTGCTGGTTTAGGCCCGATCACCAGCAGTCGGACATCCCCTGAGGGGTCTCGGATTGGAGAGGGTGGAGGCTGGGCTGAGGGGACCCCCTCCTCCATGCACAAATTTCATGCACTGGGCCTCTAGTCTATATTAAAAGACTAGGCAACTGTTACAGTGGAACAACCAGAATGATCAGTCGCTATAATGCGCACTGACCACCAGGGGACAGACGCTCAACACAGGAGCTGCCCCCTGGTGGTCAGTGCGCTCTCACAGGGGAAGTGCCGCTCAACCAGAAGCCAGGCTCATGGCTGGCAAGCACACAACAATGATGGTGGGAGCCTCTCCCGCTTCCACGGCAGCACTAAGGAGAAGCAAGCCAAGTAGTAAGGAGCAGCAAGCAGGTGGGTGGTACGGAATGAGGAGTGCCAGACTGCGAAAGGGCACAGGTGGGCTGAGGGGAGCCCCCCCCACCCATGCATGAATTTCATGCACCAGGCTTCTAGTAATATATAAGATGATTCAAAAATAACATTTACAAGGAAAACAATGACTGAACTTTAGGAACACTAACATTTAAGAAGAAATTAGTGGAGAAACATGCTTGAAGTATTTTTATATAGGACAGTCAGAAAGGTAAAAGAAAAATCAGGAAAAGATATATCCAAAAGGCCAGGGGAAACAGCCAAAAGCTAATACTTAATTAATTAAATTAATTGATTAGTTAAAAAAAAAAGCTGTAGTGACCTGAATAAGCTAGCAGAGATCAGAGATCAAGAAGCATCAAATCACATAACAATCTGAAAAGAACCAAGATGGCGACATAAGTAAGCGCCTGTACTTGCTGCCTCTCACAACCACATTAATACCACAACTAAATGGCAGAACTACCACCCAGAACCGCAGGAAGGCTGGCTAAGTGAATAGAGTGTCAGTCTGCAGAATACAGGGTCCCAACTAGCGAGGTGAGGAAGATACACTGCGACTAGTAGGAGGTCCAGAGGCATGTAAAGTGCTGATACATTGTTGGCTGCCCTTTTAACCGGGAGGGAGATACAAGCTCCCGCTTGCTCTGAACTTCAGTTCCAGGCGAGACTCTGGGGGACCTCGGCACATATGAGGAGAAACTGAACTGTATGGCATCGGGACAAGAATGCGAGGGTGGCTTTTTCTTATAGGGGCTAGTAGCGATCATTGTTCCTGCATGGGGGTGTGGTACATGGAGAACCGGGGACTTCTCTGGTTCAGGGCGGACTGGCAGCCATTGCTGTTTACTCTGCCTTGGTGATTCCCAGAGACCTTGCCCCACACAATTTACAATCCCACCCAAGCTGTGTGCATTGGCTTTGGCATATGAATGACCTGTCATTTTGCCTAAAAACTGCATCTGGGTCAGAGAGCCCCAGAGCTTCCAAAAGAAGGCACAAACCACTGCCTGTCTTGCTTCACAGCTGGGCCTCGTCTGGGAACTTCCAAACACCACACAAAGAAGAGGAATCTACAGAAGTCGCTGTAGCTCCTATTTGGTGGCCCCAGACAGTGGCTGACCTGGACCTCTTTGGAGATCCAAGAGCCAGTGTACCCAGTGGTCAGAGTGAGACCATACCGGATTACAACTCTTCACATCCATAAGAGACATACTCAAGGGGCAGACTAAGTGAGTACCAAAGCCCCACTGAAACAAGTCCTGTCCCATAAGGGTGTCTCCTATGCAACAGATATTCCAGTATAGACACAGCTGGTCATTACAGCTAATTGGCTTGGAGGTCAATTCCTCCCAGTGATACCAACAGCAATCAAGGGTTAACTATAGCAAGACTGTGCAAACAGTCCACAAAGGGGTGCACCAAGAGCATCCACCTCAGGTGACTGGGGAGGCTGAGCTACTCGGCCCTGTAGGACACCAACCACACAAGGCCCCTCTATCAACTCAAGGAGGCTTAGCAGCTACACAGTACACAGAAAAAAACACAGGGAAGCAGCCAAAATGTGGAGACAAAGAAACAAGTCACAAATGAAAGACATGGATGAAAGCTAAATACTGGATCTAAAGTTCAAAACCATGGTTATAAGGTTACTCAAGAATCTTCTAGAAACCTCCAGGAAATTTAGTAAGATCATCAAGGATATGAAAAAAGACCAATCAGAAATTAAGCATACACTGACTGAAATAAAGAATAATATACAGAGTTCCAACAGCGTATTAGAGGATCCCAAGAATCAAATCAAAGATTTGAACTACAAAGAAGCAAAAAACACCCAAATAGAAAAGCAAAAAGAAAAAAGAATTCAAAAATATGAAGATAGTGTAAGGAGCCTCTGGGATAACTTCAAGTGTACCAACATCAGAATTATGGAGGTTCCAGAAGAAGAGAGAGAGTAAGATACTGAAAACCTATTTGAAGAAATAATGACAGAAAACTTCCCCTACCTGATGAAAGAAATAGACTTACAAGTCAAGGAAGCACAGAGAGCTCCAAACAAAAGGAATCCAAAGAGGACTACACCAAGACACATCATAATTAAAATGCCAAGGACAATAGACAAAGAGAATCTTAAAAGCAGCAAGAGAAAAACAGTTACCTACAAGGGAGTAACCATACAACTGTCAGCTGATTTCTCAACAGAAACTATGTATGCCAGAATGGAGTGACGAGAAATATTCAAAGTGATGAATAGCAAGAACCTACAACCAAGATTACTCTACACAACAAAGCTATCATTTAGAATTGAAGGTCAGACAAACAGCTTCACAGATAAGAAAAAGCTAAAAGAGTTCATCAACACCAAACCAGGATTATATGAAATGCTGAAGGGTATTTATTCTTTAAGAAGAGGAAGAAGAAGAAAAAGGTAAAGATAAAAATTAGGAACAATAAAGTGACAACAAATACATGTCTATCAACAAGTGAATCTAAAAATCAAGTGAATAAAAATCTGATGGACAGAATAAATAGAATATAATAGAATCAGGGGCATAGAAAGGGAGTGGACTGACAATTCTCGGGGCGGGGGGTGGGAATATAGGGGATGCGGGAAGAGATTGGACAAAAATCTTACACCTATGGACGAGGACAGTGGGGGGGGTAAGGGTGGGGACTAGGTGGAGGGGAACTATGAGGGGGAAAAAGAGGAACAACTATAATAATTTGAACAATAAAGATTTTATTAAAAAATTGTCAAAAAAATCACATAACAGTCTGGATTTTCCAATTCTGTTGTATTAATATTTTAGAAATCAGGGCCATTTCCTCATGAGGTTCTTTTAAAAAAATAAGGCCATGGAACCTTATTTAGTTAGTTAGTTAGTTAGTTAGTTACTTAGTTACTTAGTTAGTTAGTTAATCCTCACCTGAAGGTATTTTCCATTGATTTTTAAAGAGAGTAGAATGAAGGGGGAGAGACAGAGAGAAAGAAATATCAATGTGAGAGACACATGGATTGGTTGCCTCCCGTACTAGTCCTGAACCAGGGCAGGGATCAAGACTACAACTGAAGTACATGCCCTTGACTAGAATGGAACCTGAGACCCTTGGATCTGCAGGCTGATGCTCTATCTACTAAACCAGCTAGGGGTCTTCCTGAGTTCTTAAGCAGTGACGTCAATCTGAGTGGAAAATACTAAAGGGATTACACATAATTTTACATTACCTACAGTTTTAATAGAGGAGTATTTATGGTTGTTCTACACGAAGAAATTTGGTTATGTATTTCTTATTAAACCAAAAGTTGTTGTTAGTAGTAATAAAGTGAATGGAAAAATGTTTACTTTTTATCGTTTCTGACTTCTTGATTGTTACACATTATCTCACGTATGACTTCACAAAACTCAAGTAACTATATAAAATCTTATAAGCCTTATATAACAATGAAAAGTAAGTATGGATGATGTAGCAATCTATAATGCTAGTAATTAGGGGAAAGTATTACCAATACAATAAAAAATTATCAGAAATGTAAAGAATTTTTGATGTTAGAAAAAAAAATAACTTGAAAGATAGAGAAATATCAGAGCAAGGGTCAATTTCCATTTCTTTTTGTTTGTTTGTTTCTTGATTTTAGCTGTTTGTTTCTTGATTTTAGCTTAACTTTATCTACACTTTTTGGCAGGCCATCTAAAAAATTCACTCACTCTTGGATGGCTGTATTAACTTGGAGTGACTCCCAAATGTTTGATCCCATCCATACAGAAAAATGCCACAAAGAATTTAAAAAAAACAGAAAACTATAGGAAGCATATTTTCAGATGAGCACCTAAAGCAAAATCAGTGAAACGGAGAAAAGACATGACATGGGAAAGGTAACAGATTTTCTTGGAATAGTAGGAGAAACTCCCAAGGTGTGGGTCATTAGCCAAAGCTGGAAAAGCAGGATTAGAACAACAGAGCAAACATGCAGCTCTCTAGACCAGACAGAAAAAAAGCTGTGCTGAGTTAATGCTTCTAGAGTTTGGGCGAGTCAGAGACAGAGTGGGGAAGAAAGCACTACCACACTCAATTTCAGCATATGGGAAAACTGTGTGGCTGCTTTCTTACCTTTTAGTTTATTCCCTCTCTTATTAATTTACTATTAAAACATTTTAATTACATTCAAGGAAGCTAAAGTGAAAGTTACCTCAGAATCTTATTACCTCAAGGATCTGGACAGGCTTTGCCACACTACTTTGCACATAGACCAGACCAGTGGTTGGCAAACTGCGGCTTGTGAGCCACATGCGGCTCTTTGGCCCCTTGAGTGTGGCTCTTCCACAAAATACCATGGCCTGGCAAGTCTATTTTGAAGAAGTGGCATTAGAAGAAGTTTAAGTTTAAAAAATTTGGCTCTCAAAAGAAATTTCAATCATTGTACTGTTAATATTTGGCTCTATTGACTAATGAGTTTGCCGACCACTGGACTAGACTAACATATAAAGCTGCATCACTATCACAAACCACCTTTCTAGCACTACATAATTTGGTTTTGTTAATATAACAACTAATTTGTAAAAAATTTATTTCTATGATTACTAGCAAGGATTAATTTATATTTATTACATATATTCTTCTTGAATAAATTGCTTGTTTCTTTGGCCATATGTTTATCTACAATAATCTTGATGGTCTCCTTTTATTTTAGAAAGGGCATTTCATGTGTTATATATATTAACTTTTCTGTCATAATGAATGCAAATGATGCCCCATTTCCATTTTTTTTTAAACAGAATGTTTCAATGTTTATTTAGATACTCATTGATTTGATTTGCCTTCACTTGGGTGTAATCTTTAGCAGTTACTCATTTACTAATAAATCCTGAAGTTGTTTTCATTATTATACAGTCACACTGCCTTAGAACTTTTTACTTGCCTGCTCCAATCATTACCCTTCAATTCTTTTATATCATTTGTGTTTTTCTTTATATATATCTAAATACATATTATTGGTTTTAGAGAAAAGGAAAGAGATAAAAACATCAATGATGAGAGAGAATCATGGATCAGCTGCCTCCAGGATGTTCCACATGGGGAATCAAGCCTGCAAGACCAGGAATTGAACCATGACCTACTGGTTCATAGGTCAATGCTTAACCACTGAACCACACTGATCGGGCTTTTTAAATTTTTTAAATCTACCTTAGGCTATGTTTATTGATTTGAGAGAGAGAGACAGAGTCAGAGAGAGAGAAAAAAAAACATCAATGTAAGAAACATTGATCCCACATGTGCCCCAATGGGGGATCAAACCCACAATCTAGGTATGTGCCCTAGATTGAACCTGCAACTTTTTGGTGTGTCAGATGATACTGCAATCAACTGAATGTGTTTCTTATCAAACATTGCTATCATCCATTCTTTAAAAGAAATATTTTTGTGGCTAAGTAGTGATATGAAATTTAATGGGTCCCAAGCAATTCTACTCCTAGGTATCTACCTAAGGGAAATGAAAACACAAGAACTGTACACAAATGTTCCTAGCAGCACTGTTCATAATAACCAAAAGTTGGAAGTAATCTAAATGTCCATCAACCACTGAATACAATAAGATATACTGTCCATCCAGGGGCTGGGTGGATATGGACAGAGCAGGGAAGATGGAGGATACCTATAATTAACATTACCCAATTAGGAGAAGATACAAAAAGTATACACTTGGGAAAGTGAAAGGCATTGAATTAAATCTCTGGGAAAATAGAATAAGATATCTGACATATAGGACAGGTCCAGTAGGAACTCTCTCATATCCATACTTACACAAACAACTCATCATAAAATAAAATACAATCCCTACACGAGCAGAGCTCTCTCCTCTTGTTTGTGAGGTACAAAGTTTTCTCAGGGTTATTTTACCCATCAAGCCAGAAGACACCCCACCTCTCTCCTGTTACGGGGGTTAGCTAGGTATCCTATATAATAAGAAGGGAATAAGCTAATTTACCTTCACACCATCACCAAGATGGCAGCACACACAGCCAGTAAGGATGGAATATGCTAATTGTCACTCCCTTAAAGGTGGCGGTGCCCAGAGTCAATAAGGAGGGAATATGCTAATTGACTGCCACATCCTCAAAGATGGTGGCACCCACAGCCACAGATGGCAGTGCCCAGTATTCTTAGCCTTGCTGGGGCGGCAGGTGCATTCCTGCCTCCCGAGTCCCCCAATCCCCTCAGCCTCCCCAGCCATGCAGGGTCAGTCCAAGGAGCAGGCAAGCTTTGGATGGCAGCTGCCCAGCCGATGCCCGAGGCACAGGCAAGCCTCAGATGCCAGCTGCCTAGCTGCCCAGGGCTGGCTGACACTGTACTGCAGGCAGTAGCAGCAGCAGAAGTGTGATGGAGTGTCGCCTTCCCCTGAGTGCTGGGTCACTTCACGCTCCTGCCAGCTCCCGGACTGTGAGATGCGGCAGGCCAGGCTGAGGGATCCCTCTCCAGTGCATGAATTTTTATGCACCAGGCCTCTAGTGTTTTATAAACAAAAGTTATTATGATTAGAGGAAAATGTCCTCTAATATTAATTATGAGTAACAAATGTATCTCTCAACTGTGGCCATCCAACTCCCACATTTTATTCCCTGGCAATGTTATTCTATTAATTTACTCTCTTAACATAAAAAATAATGATCCCCAAAGTGGGCAGCCTACTGCAGCTACACTATATGTATAGAAAAGAGGAGAATTTATGAAAATCTAAAAATAAGTGTATGAGTATATAACTTTCATTCTCATCCTTCAGAGAAAAACATATCATCATCTTCATTATGACTGCCACTATAAATTGAGGTCCCAGAGTGACTTGCTCACAAAAATTTCCAAAACAATGGAATAGCTAGCTAAGTCCCTTAATCAGTAAAGATTTAATTATCTCATTTAGTCAGTGAAGGAAAATTATCCTATATAAAAAAGAGGTGATATGCTAATTATCTGTCACACCATCACAAGATGGCAGCGCCCACAGCCACAGATGGCAGCACCCAGTCCCCTCAGTCCTGCTGCACACCTTCCTCTGGAGTCCCCCAGTCTCCTCAGCCCCACTGGCAGTGAATTTTCATGCAACCATTACCTTTTAAAAAAATCTTTACCCAAGGATATGATTATTTCTTTTAGATCATTTGTTCTCTGGGAGCAGGCCTAAGCCAGCAGGTGGGCATCCCACAGGGGTCCCAGACTGTGAGAGAGCACAAGCTTAGCTGAGGGACCCCCCATAAATTTTCATGCATCGGGCCTCTATTTCTATAGTCTTTGTTCCTTGGTGTTCTGAAAATGAATTCCAACATGGTTGTTGACTCTGAAAGTGACTTTCACATACTCAGATTTGTCTCTTAAAGCATTTGGTCATGCTCTACCAACTTTTAGCTAAGTTCCCCTTATAATATTAACCTTTCCTAGAATGGGCTAGGCAGCTGAAGTATAACACTCCCTTGGGCTTTTATGCCCATGTACACAGATAATAATGTGGTGAAGGCCTGGGGTGGGGTGGGGGCTGGATGGAAGAGCCCAAAGGCAGGGACAAATGGGGGACATCTGTAATGTTGTCAACAATTAAAA
>JAAGEH010000020.1:14473358-14489885 GCA_011751065.1 Lasiurus cinereus
GTTGAGAAATCAGCTGACAGTCGTATGGGTGCTCCCTTGTAGGTAATGAATTGTTTTTCTCTTGCTGCTTTTAATATTCTCTCTTTGTATTTTGCTCTTGGTATTTTAATTATGATGTGTCTTGGTGTAGTCCTCTTTGAATCCCTTTTATATAGGGTTCTGTGTGCCTCCTGGACTTGTAAGTCTATTTCTTTTACCAGATGTGGGAAGTTTTCAGTCATTATTTCTTTAAATAGGTTTTCAGTATTTTGCCCTCTCTCTTCTTCTGGCACCCCCACAATTCTGATGTTGGTACGCTTGAAGCTGTCCCAGAGGCTCCTTACATCACATTTTTGGATTCTTTTCTCTTCTTGCTTTTCCAGTTGAGTGTTTTCTGATTCTTTATATTTCAAATTTTCCACTTGATTCTTGCCTTCCGCTAGTCTGCTGTTAGGTCTCTGTATAATATTTTTTATTTCAGTCAGTGTATGTTGAATTTCTATTTGGTCCTTTATCATCTCTAGTTGGATCTTTTGCATCTCTAGTTGGTCCTTTTGCATCTCCTCTTGGGACTTGCTAAATTTATCCATCTTTTCTAGCATATTCTTGAAAAACCTTATAAGCGTGGATCTGAACTCTATATCCAATTGTTTTTTTTTCTCCATTTCTTTTGTTTGTGATCCCTTCCTTTGTCTCGGCATTTTCGCTATGCCCAGAGAACTTCTGTGTTGGATTCAGCCTTATGATACCAGACTTGAAAAACCGTCAAAGCCTCTCTTGAGCTTGGGATGGGTGGAGTGTCAGGGCTTAAGGGACTGCCTTGCCTTCCAGTTGGGCCCGCCCTCCAGGGCCCCTGAGTCTCACGTGACTGGGTAGTCACTGGAGCGGTCCCTGTGTGCGCTTGTGCTCTCTCGCAGTGCCTCTAGACTGCTGCCCCTCCGGCTCCCCTGTGCTACGGGACCACACGAGTCTGGGTCCCCAGGGTTTCACCCGAAAGTGGGGTTTAGTGAAGTTAGAAGTGGCGCAGTTGGGAGGGTCTGTCTCCCGCCCACTCGTGAAAGCCAGAGGCACAATCAGCAATCTGTCCTCTGCGGCGTAGTGCTGTGCACGCCACCAGGCTTCTGATCTTTGGGACTCTCTTAAATTTCTGTGCACTTCTCCCCCTTCACAGTCTAAACTCCTCCCCCCCCCAATCCCCCTCCCAATGAGTTTCGGCTGGATCAGGGGTTTAGTGTTGTAGGATAAGGTGTTCAATGCCTTTGAGAGTCTCCGTCTCCCTCCCGCCAGAGAAAGCCAGCCAGGTTCGCCGTCACTCGCTCTCTCTGCGCGCGTCTCCGTACCTCAGCTTTTTGCAGCTCCTCTGGGTCTCCGTGAGCCCCTCTCTTTTCTTCTAGTTGTAGAATTTCCACTCAGCCAGCTTTCCTGTGGCTCTGGATGAGTCCATTCTGTCTTTTAGTTGTAGTTTTGAAATTGTTGTGCAAGGCAGCAGTGTAGGTGTTTACCTATGCTGCCATCTTGGATTCTCCTCCTCTATATTTATGTTTTAAATATGGATAGAAGGACCAAGTAAGACAGTATTCAAAAATGGTTCAAGTGAATTTTAATGATTTTGGATTAGGCAATGGCTTCTTAGATTCAACACCAAAAGCACAGTGACAATATAAAGTTAAAAACTTAAGATTATTAAAAATTATTTAAAATATAAAATATAGACAAATTGAGATTGATCAAAATTAAACTTATATGCTATAAAAAACACCATCAGGACATCTATTCTCTTATTCCACTTACATGAGGCACCTAGAAGAGGCAAACTTACAGAGCTAACAAGTAGAAATAGTGGCTATTAATGGTCTAGGAAAGGATAAGAAAGGGAATTATTATTTAAAGGCAAGAGTTTCTATTTCATATCTCTCTCTCTCTCTCTCTCTCTCTCTCCCTCTCTCCCTCTCTCCCTCTCTCTCTCCCTCTCCCTCTCCCTCTCCCTCTCTCTTTGACAATCCCTTCCATGGTAGCTATTTGGGCTACTCATCCCAGGATTCACAACTTTTAAACACATTATATTCAAGACAGCTTCAATTTTATATTCTCTCTTCTTGAATGCTCAGTTTGGTCTTTTAATTAAGTTAGAGCAACATGGTTATCCTTTACTCCTATAAATATTCCAGGATTGCTCTTACATTCAAATGAAACACATAGGGAAGTTGGAGCTCAGTATGAAGAAAAAAAGATCTGGTCTGGCGATGAATTTCACATTTTTGTAGTTTTACAGAGTGCTCCTTGTTGTTGGCATGCAGCCAGAAGTCTTTGTCTTTTGTAAGACTAAGGCTTACCATTGATTTGTGACAATCAACACAATCACCTATTTCACTTGCAGGTAACTGCAAGCGATAGTAACAGAATAATACCTTGTCTTTCTCTTGTTTTTGCCTCAAATCTTCAACATGGATCTCATAACCTCCATCCGCAAAACTAAAAGTAATAGATTGATTGCTGTATATGCTCAGGGAAAAAGAACATTCTAGGATACTCGAAAAGAATGTTCTAGTATCTTTCTGGACCATAGGCATATCAAAGGCGAGGCCTCCACAAATTGTTCAAAGTGTTCCAGGTGCTTCCGAAAGGTAGTGAATAGCAGATGTGGCTCTTTGTGATTTCCAACTGTTTCTGGTGAATG
The DNA here is from genome assembly GCA_011751065.1 of Lasiurus cinereus. Taxonomy (NCBI): domain Eukaryota; kingdom Metazoa; phylum Chordata; class Mammalia; order Chiroptera; family Vespertilionidae; genus Lasiurus; species Lasiurus cinereus. The sequence goes on from JAAGEH010000020.1 coordinate 14,476,015, forward strand.
TATTTTGGCAGTTTCTTTCCTAAAGAAATAGGTCTTCTTTACTATGACAAGGCCAGAACGTAGCTGCATAAAGTACATCTGATAAATTCTTTGGCCTTCTGTTGTGATTTTCTCAACCCAGATTTTACCAGGGTTTTTCCTGCTGAGTTATTCATCTTTGCTGGGGAAATTCTGGTGATTGAATACTTCATTTCAGGCTTTATTTTTCAGGCTTCTTGGGCTTTAGCAGAGGAAGGGCAGAATGGACTACAGCTATGTGAGGAGAGTCTGGGGTTGGTGGCTCTGGGAAGAGAGCTAAGAGGAAAGCCGCCAGGACCCCTATACTGAGTTATTCCTCCATAGCACAGAAGCCATCTTTGTCAGGCAGAGGGTTCTCATCCAGGCAGAGTATTCTCATCTATGCAGAGCTTTCTATTTCAGATGACGGAAAAGTTCAGGATATGGATGAAGGTGATGGTTGCACAACATTGTGAACATATTTAAACACATTAATATCACTGAATTGTACACTTAAAATGGTAAATTTGTTGTGTATATTTTACCCTAATAATAACAAAGCACCATCAAGAAAATCTACTGAATGGAAAAAAATATTTGCAAATCATTTATCTGATAAGCAAATAGTATCCTGAATATACAACTTAATGATAAAAAGATAAATTAATTTTTAAAATGGGGAGAATATGTGAACATTTCACAAAAAATATATACAAATGGCCAATAAGTAAATGAAAAGATCCTCAATATTAATAGTTGTTAAAGAAATACAAAAAAAGGGAGAGGGGGAGAAATACCACTTTATACTCACTAGATGGCTACAATAAAAATGACAGGAATAAGTATTGACCAGAAAGTGAAGAAATTGAACCTTTATTATACACTGCTGGTGGGGCACATATAATAGGCCAACCACTTTGAAAAACAGTTTGGCAGTTCCTCAATATGTTAAATATGGAGCTACCATATAACCCAGTAAACTAAAAACATATGTCCACATAAAAACTTGTAGATATATGTTCTCAGTAGCATTATTCATAATAGCCAAAGAGTAGAGACAACCCAAATGACTATCAACTGATGAATGAATAAGTGAAATGTGGTATCCTATCTAATAAAAGAGTAATATGCAAATTAACCATCACTACAACACACAAGATGACTGCCTCCATCTGGTCAAAGATGGCTGCCCACATGTGGACACAAGATGGCTACCACAAGATGGCCAGCAAGGGAGGGCAGTTGTCAGGGACCAGGCCTGTAAGGGAGGTCAGTTGTGGGCAATGAAGCTTGCAGGGAAGGGCAGTTAGGGGTGACCAAGATGGCAGAGGAGGAAAGTTAGGGGTGACCAGGCCTACAGGGAAGGGCATTTGTGGGGGACCCAGGCCTGCAGGAGAGAGCAGTTTGGGGGGGGGGGACCAGGCCTGCAGGGGAGAGCAGATCCTGGTAGGATTGGGCCTGAGCGGGCAGTGGACATCCCTCAAGGGGCTCCAGATTGGAAAGGGTGCAGGATGGGTGGAGACACACACCCCTCCTTGCACGAATTTTGTGCACTGGGCCTGTAGTATCCCTATAATGGCATGTTATTTGTCAATAAAAGGTATAAAGTTTCAATACATACTACAACATAGATAAAACCTTTAAAACACTATCCTAGGTGAAAGAAGGCAGACACAGAATCATATAACATAATAACATGTTATATAACTCCACTTATATGAAATATCAAGATATCTATAGAGACAGAAAGTAGATTCATTTGTGGTTGCCAGGAGCTAGGAGAGGAAAAATTGGGGAGTGATAGCTAATGAAAACAGAGTTTCTTTCTGAGACAATGAAAATGTCCTGGAATTGAATAGAGGTAATAACTGCACAATTCTGTGACTATATTAAAAGCCATTGAAGTGCACACTTAAAAAAGTTAAAAATAAACTAAAAGGATAGTTAAGAAATTCAGGCTAAGGACATGAATTCTGAAATAAAGTGCTTAGAAAAGTCATTATGGAAACCATAGACAATGAAAACAAAGATGGAAATGTCAAAACTGTCAAAAAAATTAAAAACTAGGAAAGTACAGTATGATGCAAACAAAAGTTTGAAAAGTTCTATTAAAATTCATACTGAGGAAGATGGAAAAGTGAGTTTCCAAGCAGGAAGAAAACAAAAAGAATACCTACCAAAACAAAATCATTCAATGACTCATCTAAGAAGTTTCCTAATGATTTTGAAATTTAACCAAAATATGTCAAGGACATGTGATAGTATTGCTTTTGCATAGCAAATTTGATGACCTGAACTATGTCGAATTTCCTGTCAATAAATGAGAAGCACTCCTATTTGCCCTAAATAGGCTGAGGTGATGATGAAAGAAGGTTAAATGTCAGCTCCATGGAGGTGGCAGGGACTTGCTTTTGTTTAATAAAGAACAGTGCTTGGCACACAGAAAATGGTCAACTATAATGGCTAAAGAAATCAACAGCATTATGAAATTTATAGAATATTGTACATATGAGCCTCCCAACTGCACCACTTTTAACTCCACTGAACCTCAGTTTCGAGCGAGACCCTGGGGACCCAGATTCATACGGATCCCGGAGCACGAGGGAGCCGGAAAGGCAGCAGTCCAGAGGCACCGCGCGCATGCCCACAGGGATGGCTCCAGGGGTTACTAAGAGACATGTGAGACCCAAGGGCTGCGTAGGGCAGGGCTGACTGGAAGGCAAGGCGGTCCACTAAGCCCTGAGACTCCACCCCACCCAAGCTCAACAGAAAGGTTTTTGCAGTTTTGCAAGTCTGGTATCATAAAGCTGATTCCAACACAGAAATTCTCCTGGCATAGTGAAAATGCGGAGACAAAGAAACAGATCACAAACTAACAGCTGGATATAGAGTTCAAAACCATAGTTATAAGGTTTTTCAAGATTTTCCTAGAAAAGATGGATAAATTTAGGGAAACCCAAGAGGATATGAAAAAGGACCAATCAGAAATTAAGCATACACTGACTGAAATAAAAAATATTATATAGAGATCTAACAGCAGACTAAGGGAAGGCAAGAATAAAGTCAAAAATTTGAAATTTAAAGAAGCAGAAAACACTTAACTAGAAAAGAAGAAAAAAGAATCCAAAAATGCGAACATAATGTAAGGAGTCTCTGGGACAATTTCAAGCATACCAACATCTGAATTATAAGGGTGCCAGAAGCGAGAGAGCAAGATACTGAAAACCTATTTGAAGAAATAATGACCGAAAACTGTCCACATCTGGTGAAAGAAATAGACTTACAAATACAGGAAGCACACAGAACTCCAAATAAAAGGAATCCAAAGAGGACCACACCAAGACACATCATAATTAAAATGCGAAGGGCAAAAGACAGAGAGAGAATATTAAAAGCAGCAAGAGAAAAACAGTTAATTATGTACAAGGAAGCACCTTTACGATTGTCAGCTGATTTCTCAACAGCAACTATGCAGGCCAGATGGGAGTGGCAAGAAATATTCAAAGTGATTAATAGCAAGAACTTACAACCAAGAATATGCTATCCAGCAAAGCTATCATTCAGAATTGAAGGGTAGATAAAGAGCTTCACAGATAAGAAAAAGCTAATGGAGTTCATCAACACCAAACCAGTACTTTATAAAATGAAAATGCTCAAAGGTACTCTTTAAGAAGAGGAAGAAGTAAAAGGTTAAGATAAAAATTATGAACAACAAATACGTATTTATCAACAAGTGAATTAAAAATCTGATGAACAGAATAAACTGGTGAATATAACAGAATCAGGAGCATACTGACAATTCTCAGGGGGGAAGGAGGAAAGGGAGCGCAGGGAGAGACTGGACAAAAATTGTATACCTATGGATGAGGACAATGTGGGGAGGTAAGGGTAGAGGGAGAGGTGGGAGCCCGGTGGAGGAGAGCTATGAGGGGAAAAAAAGAGAAACAAATGTAATAATCTGAACAATAAAGACTTAATTAAAAAAAAATAATAATAGCCGAGACTGGTTTGGCTCAGTGGATAGAGCATCGGCTTGCGGACTGAAGGGTTGCAGGTTCGATTCTGGTTGGGGGCATGTACCTTGCTTGCGGGCACATCTCCACTGTGGGGCGTGCAGGAGGCGGCTAGTCGATTTCTCTCTCTCATCGATGTTTCTGACTTTCTATCTCTCTCCCTTCCTCTCTGTGAAAAATCAATAAAATATATTAAAATAATAATAATAATTATTACATACACTTAGAATTCATCATTGTCAAGTTAAAGGAACAAAGTATAGAAGATAAAATCCCCTAAAGATATGATTTAAGATGGTGGAATAGGTGAACAAGGAACTCACCACCTCCCACAACCTCATCAAAAGTAGAACTAAAATACATAACAATCATCATTCAGAACTGTCCATAATCTGGCTGAATGGAAGTCCTACAACTAAAAAATTAAAAAGAAAGCATACTGAGACTAGTAGGAGGGGCAGAGGCAGAAGAGGCTGATCCGACACCTGCGTGTCAGGAGGGATATGGATGCTGTGGAGGCATCCTATTAAGGAGTAAGGGCCTCAAACCAGACCCCTCAGCCAGGGTTTCAGTGCTGTGAAAAGAACTGTAACTGTAAAATTCAGTGCGTATTGTGGCTGAGTAACACAGAGGCTGCTAGAGACCCAGGTACTTCCTCTTAAAGGGCCAGTGCACAGACTTACAGTGGTACCTCAAGATACGAGTGCCCTAACATACGAGATTTTTGAGATACGAGCTGTCGAGCAAGCAAATTTTGCTTTGAAATACGAGCAACATTTGAGATAGAAGTAATCGCACGGATCGGCCGGCTGCACAGGACCCACCAGTTTACCGAGACTGAAGCGTCTCATAATTTCCCATGCCTCAAGGTTATGGAACGAATTAAACTCGTATCTCGAGGAACCACTGTACTTGGATTCATTCCCCCTGAGCTCCAGTGCTGGGGCAGTGGCTTTGGGGGATCTAAGGACATATGGGGAAGAACTGGATTGTCTGGCATCAGAGCAAGAACTCAGGGACATTTTTCTCCCAGACAGGGATGCTCACAGAGATCATTGTTCCTATGCTGAGACCTCCTTCATCGCAGACCTGACTAGCAGGCACCATATCTGAATCTCCATCAACCTGACTCACACTGTTTGCTCTGCCCTGAAGATTCCCTGAGACCCCTACACCACCCAATTTGCAGCCCTACCCAAGCTGTTTGCAGCAGCTTTTCCATATGAATGCCATACTGGCCCAGGCTTCAAACTTTCCTAAAATCTCTCGAACAAGTAGCAGCTGGTGTCAACATGTCCCATACCTCTCAATATGAGGCCCCAGGCCTGGCACTAGAAGCAACCTGCCTTGGCCTCTCCTGAAAACTTCCAAGCTCAACACAATTAACAGTCATCTGCAGATTTCTCTGTAGCTCCTGGTGAGTGGCCATAGGCAGGGAACAAGCAGTTGCCGACTTTGCACCTCCAGGGGGATCCCATTGGCCAGTGCACTGGAGGACAGCTTCAGATCATTCCATATCCACAAGAGTCACATCTTGCTCCATGGGGGTGTCTCCTGCAGAGCAGCTCTTTCGCTGAAGTCCCTGCTGATCCTCAGAGCCACTTGGACTGGGTGTCAATTCCTTCCAGTGATGCCAATAGTAACCAAGGCTCAATTACAACAGGACAGTGCACACAGACCACAAAGGAGTGCACCTAGAGTGAACAGCTGAGGTGATTGGGGAGGTTGAGCCACTGGGCCCTATAGGACACCTAATTACACAAGACCATTTTACTAATTCCAGGAGACATAGCAGCTCTACCTAATACATAAAAACAAACAGGGAAGCAGACAGAATGCAGAGACAAACATGTCAGAAATGAAAGAACAAAGGAAATCTCTAGAAAAAGAACTAAATAAAATGGACACAAGCAAACTATTAGATACAGAATTCAAAACAATCATTATAAAGTTGCTCAGGGATCTTAATGAGAGCTTCAAGGGACTTAGTAAGAATTTCAGGAGACTTAGTGAGAATTTCAAGATCTTAGTGAGAATTTCAAAGACATAAGAAAGGACCAGATGCCAAGACCGGTTTGGCTCAGTGGATAGAGCGTCAGCCTGCGAACTGAAAGGTCCCAGGTTCGATTCCGATCGGGGGCATGTACCTTACTTGTGGGCACAACTCCAGTAGGAGGCGTGCAGGAGGCGGCTGATCAATGTCTCTCTCTCATCGATGTTTCTGACTTTCTATCCCTCTCCCTTCCTCTCTGTAAAAATCAATAAAATATATTTAAAAAAAAAGAAAGGACCAGAGAGAAATTAAGCATACACTAACTGAAATAAAGAATAATTTACAGGGATTCAACAATAAAGTAGAGGATTTCGAGAATCAAATCAATGACTTAGAATATGAGGAAGCAAAAAAACACCCAATCAGAAGAGCAAAAATGAAAAGGTATCCATAAAAATACCTAAGACAGTTTAAGGAGCCTTTGGGTCAACTACAAGCGTACCAACATTCACATTATGGGGGTGCCAAAAGGAGAAGAGAGCAAGATATTGAAAACCTATTTGAAGAAATAATAACAGAAAAGTTCTCCTACCTGGTGAAAGAAATAGACTTACAAGTCCAGGAAGCACAGAGAGTCCCAAACAAGAGGAACCCAATGAGGTCCACACCAAGATACATGATAATTAAAATTCCAAGGATTAAAAACAAAGAGAGAATCTTAAAAGCAGCAAGAGAAAAGCAGTTAGTTACTTACAAAAGAGCACTCATATGACTGCCAGCTGATTTTTCAACAGAAACTTAGCAGGCCAGAAGGAAGTGGCAAGAAATATTCAAAGTAACCTACAACCAAGATTATCTACCTACCAAAGCTATCATTTCGAATTGAAGGTCAGATAAAGAGCCTCACAGACAAGAAAAGGCAAAATAAGATCATCACTCCGAAACCAATATTACATGAAAGGTTTAAGAAGGAGAAGGAGGAGGATGAAGAGAATGAAGAGAAGAAAATGTGGACAATAAAATGGTAATAAATACATTTCTATCAACAATTGAATCTAAAAAGCAAAATAAAAGAACAAGGAATTTAATGAACAAAATAAACTGATGAATAACAGAACTAGAGGCAGGAAACGTGGAACAGACTGATGAATCTTAGAGGGGAAGGGGTTATAAAGAGATTAAGCAAAGAATTTGTATGCATATATGTATTACCTATGGATACAAGTAATAGAGTGGTGAAGGCCTGGGGTGGGGTAGATATGATTTAAGTAAAATATCATAGAAAATAACTATGAGATCTAAGAAAATATAAAACCTGTTAAAATCTATTCAATTCTGAACTAACAGGTTGGGCTCAGTGAACAGAGTATCAGCCTGCGGACTGAAAGGTCCCAGGTTCGATTCTGGTCAAGGGCATGTACCTTGGTTGTGGGCACATCCCCAGTAGGAGGTGTGCAGGAGGCAGCTGATTGATGTTTCTCTCTCATCAATGTTCCTAACTCTCTATCCTTGTCCCTTCCTCTCTGTAAAATGTAAATAAAAAAAATATATATTTTTTTAATTTTGAAAAAAAAATCAATTGTAACTGAATTTAGAACAATGAGCACAGAAGTAAGACAAAGTCCCACCTTATAAGAATTCACTTAGTATAACAGACAAGAAAAAAACCGCAATTCAGTGATAAATGTCCTTAAAAGATATAGATAATTTCTAACAATTATTGATTCAGCAAATTTACTTCTAAGTTTACATGGAGAGTTAAAAAGAGACACATTTTATTTTAAAGCATTAAAATATATGTATATAAAGTTTCTATATCTGTCACAAAAATAAGTCAATACCAAAAAAAAGGTATTTTATATTAAAGTGTCACTAACAACATTGTTTAAATATTTAATAAAAAATAATACAAAATTTTATTCTTTAAAACACAGTATTCTATTGTTAGAATAATGGCAGATGCACTCACTAGTTAGTTCATTTTAACTTACTTTTCTTTTAAAACAAGATACCTGCAGGCAATGGACATACAATTAAAGCTGTAGTTCAAGGTCAAACAATTCCCTTTGAACACACTAAAATGATAGCCCACTAAAACGTCCTGTTATACTTGTCACATTTGAAAACTATTTTTTATTTACCTCTATTAAGAACTTTAGCCAAAACCGGTTTGGCTCAGTGGACAGAGCATCAGCCTGCGGACTGAAAGGTCCCAGGTTCAATTCTGGTCAAAGGGCATGTATCTTGGTTTCGGGCACATCCCCAGTGCGGGGCGTGCAGGAGGCGGCTGATCGATGTCTCTCTCTCATCGATGTTTCTAACTATCTCTCTCCCTTCCTCTCTGTAAAAAATCAATGAAATATATATTTTTAAAAAGAACTTTATTTGAATTAAAAATATCAAGCAAATTTGAGATTAATTTTTTTGCTTTCCATTAATAAATATAGATGTCTTTATATGGATCAAAGTTTAGTAAAGCACATAAATTCAAGTATAAGAGATCTCTGTTACTCACTAAAATTACAAATTTTAAGTACTTAAATCAGAGCAAATTTAAATGCCAATCAAAAAACAAGCAATTTTTGGAGTTTTCTGTTGACAAAGGAGTTCATTTGCTAGTTTTTTAAAAATTATATTGACAATATTGAAATAAACTTTTAAATATTTATAACGTAGAAAAATAAGCATACCTTAACTTTTCTTACAGGTTCTCAAACTGTTTTTCAAAACCCTGAGAAATTTACAATGTTTCAGGCATGTTATCTGAGCAGAGCTGGAATATAATAAGGAAGTGACAATGCAGATTCTGGGTTTTGACATACATGCTTTACAATAGAAAATATTGTGCAAGTAAAAGAGTAACACATGCAAAATAAAATGTTACTCTTTTTTTTTTTAAAGTAAGACTGCTGCTATATACACTGGCCAAACTCATGAAAAGTCATTCCAAAATCTCCTTCTTCCCCTAACTCCTGCTCAAAGTAAGTTTTTCTATCCCAGAACTCATAAAATGTATTTAAATATATAGCTCAGTATTATCTTTTTTATCTTTACATTCAAGGATATAAGTCTCTGAAATAGAAAATATTTCATTTGACCTCTTTGCTCCAAAATAATTTAACTATGTTTTTCTATTAAATTTAGAGTGCATTTTTAAATACATACATTATCTCATTTTATATAGTATAAATTCAGAGGAATTATTAGTCTTATATGTTTAATTGGAAATTGCTTAATATCTTCCTTTTTACTTAATGTCAAAAGAACATTACATTTTAATAGTCATATATTCAACACCTACCACAAAAACAAGAATGCAAAACTGAAAAACTATTATAAAGTTTATGAATAGAAAATAAGTGACTAATAACAAAAAATTAAGCAAGAGATTTTGATAATCCACAAAATAGATCTCTCACTGCAAAAATATTCAAATTTTACCAGGATGTTTCACTTTTTTCTTTTAACATTAATTTGTAAATTTTTTAAATTGTTAATTGTTTGTCAGGATGGATAATAAAACATTAACCCTTTCATTGAATACTACTGGATTTATGCTAAAAACCTAATTTTGGTCAAATGTAAAATAACAATCATTCCCAGATTAAGCAGTCCTCAGAAAGACTCTCCTTCATATTCTTTAGACACACACACACACACACACACACACACACACACACACAACTTAACTCAGGACATCAAAAAAGTTCTAGGGAATATTATCAGTGACTACTGAATTTCTAATTTTTGCAGAATTTCAAAGTTTCAGCATTCCTATATCTTTTTGAAATATGTCACTCATATCCCATTTCCACAAATTATATTTAACACAATAAGATTTCAATTTACATTTAAGTCTATTGAAAAATTAATATGGTTAAGGAGTGCCCAACCTATAGGCTTTTCTCATTCCACTTCTCCCCCACTCCACCTCATCCCACGTATGTGGGGAACCACTAGACTCCTTAAAAGTAACAATTAAAACTGGAGAAAAAAAACAACAAATTATCACCAATGAGGTCTACATACATATATCTTTTATATGGAAGGAAATGCCCTTAGTTACACCTATATATCCAATTCAGTCAAACACTTTCAGAGCTGTCACACTCACAATCTTCCTTTTTTTTTTTTTTAAGATATTTTATTGATTTTTAGAGAGAGAGAAAGGGAAAGAAACATCAATGTGAGCAAAACATGGATTGGCTGCCTCCTGCATGCCCCCTACCAGAGACTGACCCCACAACTCGAGCATGTGCCCTGACCAGGAATTGAACTAGCAACCTTTCTGTGTACAGGACAGCTCTCAACCAACTGAACCACACCAACCAAGGCACTGACAGCCTGAGGATATTTTTTTTCCATTGCTTTTCAGAGAGAGTGGAAGGGAGGAAAGGAGGAAGGAGAGAAAAAAACATAGATGTGAAAGACTGGTTACCTCCTATGCAACTTACACCCAAGGTATGTGCCCTTGACCAGGAATTGAATCCTCTACCCTTCTGTGCTCTAACCACTGAGCACCCAGCCAAGGCACTCACAGCTTCTTAACCCAGTGACAGTAAGCTTCCATACCCACCACTCCACTAAAAGCCTCAAGCCACTGATGAGACCTATCTGTCAAGCCCAAGGACTATTCTCAGCCCATGAATCCTACTATTAAGTACCTTCTCAAAAACCCTCCCCTGCCTTGTACCTCACAAATCCAATCTTTCCTGGTCCTTTTATTTCTCTGGATGTTTTTCCAACTCAGTGCCAGCTGTTCAAATACTGATCATTCCCAGGGTTCTTCCTTAGCCTCTAGAGATGTACAAACTTCCCTGGCAGTGTATTTCTTACAGCCTTCATTACACTGGGGATGAGTCTAAAATCTGTCTCTCCCCATTCAGAAATTATTTCTAACTTGCCTTTCTTCTGTATCATTCTACTGGGTCTCCTTGTCTCTAGGCACAATTCCAATGTATTCCACATTATCACCAAAATTGCTGCTCTAGTCCATCTAGCATGGCTTAGTGGTTGAGCATTGATCTATGAACCAGGAGGTCACAGTTTGATTCCCAGTCAGGCAGGGCACCTGCCCGGGTTGTGAGCTCAGTCCCCAGTGTGGAACCTGCAGGAGGCAGGTGATCAATGATTCTCTCTCATCATTGATGTTTCTATCTCCCTCTCCCTGCCACTCTGAAATTAATATATGTATATATGCACACATACACACTTTGCTGCTCTAAAAGCAAAGATCTAAACATGTGATTCTATTATTTTAAAATTGTTTTGAACTCCTCACCACTGTTTTAAAGGAGAAAGCAGCATGACATTAAAATTCTTCAAAACTTGATCCTAAATTACCTTTCTTCCTCATCTTCTTTGTCCCTTCGCCCATATGTCACAAAAAAACCCTCAAAAGTTCTCAAACAAGACACCTATCTTTATTCCTTCATGCTATTACTCATGCTATTTGTTATTGCTGCCTAAAATGTACTTTCCTCTCATTTGCATGCTAAAATCCTACTCTTCTTTTAAGACTAGTTTCAGTTACCCAGAGATGCCATTCTATCAATTCCTTCCTTCATCGCCTTATCAATTGGTCGTTCCATCCTCAATATTTTTACCATACTTTATTAGTTCTTAGCCATTATTTCACTTCATTATAATTTTCTGTAGACATGTCCATTTATGCAGAATCCCTAAAAGCAGAGGTCATTTTTTTTCACTCTTGTATTCCTCTCAGCTAGTAAATATGCCACATAGCAGGTGCTTAATAAAGAGATGCTCAATAAGCAAATGCTATGTAATTTATGTCATGATCTTATTTTACCTTTTTATTTCTATTTTATACAACAAGTTTACTTTTCTAAAGGTTTACAAACAATAAAAAAGTAAACATTCAATCAGATCTTAACTGCCGAGTATTATCTGTCCTGGAATTGTTCCATTAAGTTCCAGTGTCTAATCATCATAAATTCAATAATCATCATCTTAATCAGAGTCCATTAGTTTTCTTCTCTTGAATTTAACTGTCACTTTCTTTTCTGTTTGTTGGCTTTCTTTTTCAAGGATTTCTATTAAACTTTGTTCTATTATCTTCCCAGTTAGTTGTCCATATCTCTGTACGTATAAGGTATCCTCTTCTCCTTTAGTTTTTTAGGGCTTTATAAGTGCTAAGTTATAAAACCAGGCCCCAGCTGACTGATCCAGAACTTGGGCTAAGATCCTGTTTCTCATTTCTGCCTCTTTGTACTCTGCTTCTTGTTGTGCTGCATCGACAGGATCCCCATGCTTTGCCTGCAGCTTGGCCAGCCCCTGCTTACACAGAGCTTCCAGCTCCTCTACCAATGTGTGACCCTCTGGGTAGAAAAGCCACAACCCCACTCCAGCCCACTATGAGTTATCTCCCACAGCCTATATGTCACTATTTTAAATATCCAAATGTTTGACCCTATGAACTAATAATATATACTAGTGTTTTATTTGAAAATATAATTGATATAGATTCAGTCTCTTAAAAAGCAGGTGAATAGACAAAATAAAGTGATATAGTTTTTAAACCACCATGACTAAACCTCATAACTCAATGTCACAGTTATTCACAAAAGATATTAAGTATTGTATAAATGATATAGTCTTTTATCTCTTATAAGAACAACACTCGCCTAGCCAATGAGCAGGAGGTCACAGTTTGATTCCAGGTCTAAGCATATGCCTGGGTTGCAGGCTCCATTCCCAGTAGGGAGTATGAAGGAGTCAGCCGATCAATGATTCTGTCTCATCATTGATGTTTCTATCTCTTGCTCCCTCTCCAGTCCCTCCCTGAAATCAATAAGAACACTTAGGGAGGATCCAAGATGGCGGCATAGGTAAACACTTATACTGCTGCCTCGCACAACAATTTCAAAACTACAACTAAAAGACAGAACGGACGTCATCCAGAACCACGGGAAATCTGGCTAAGTGGAAGTTCTACAACTAGAGGGAAAGAGAGGGGCTCACGGAGACCCAGAGGAGCTGCAAAAAGCTGAGGTACGGAGACGCGCGCGAGGAAAGAGCGGGTGCCGGAGTACCTGGCTGGTTTTCTCTGGCGGGAGGGAGACGGAGACTCTCAAAGGCATTGAACCCCTTGTCCTGCGACACTAAACCCCAGATCCAGCTGAAACTCATACGGGGGGAGTTTGGACTGTGAAAAGGGAGAAGTGCACGGAAATTTAGGGGAGTTGCAAAGGATCGGAGGTCTGCTCGCGCACGGCACCACGGGGAGGACAGATTGCTGATTGAGCCGCTGGCTTTCGCGAGTGGGCGGGAGACAGACCCTCCCAACTGTGCCACTTCTGACCCCACTAAGCCCCTGTTTTGGGCAAAACCCTGGAGACCTAGACTCGTGTGGTCCTGGCGTGCAGGGGAGCCGGAAAGGCAGCGGTTGGAGGCGCTGCGGGTGCGCGCACACAAGGACCGCTCCAGCCATTACCCAGTCACGTGAGACTCAGGGGCCGTGGAGGGCGGGGCCGACTGGAAGGCAAGGCGGTCCCTTAAGCCCTGAGACTCCACCCTCCCAAGCTCAGCAGAGGCTTCTGCGGCTGATTCCAGCACAGAAGTTTCCCCAGCACAGTGAAAATGCCGAGACAAGGGAAGGGATTACAAGCAAAAGAAATGGAGGAAAAAAAACGACTGGATATAGAGTTCAAAACCACGCTTATAAGGTTTTTCAAGAATATGCTAGAAAAGATGGATAAATTTAGTGAGACCCAAGAGGAGATGATAAATACACTGACTGAAATAAAAACTATTATACAGAGTACTAACAGTAGACTAGAGAAAGGCAAGGATCAAGTCAAAAATTTGAAATATAAAGAAGCAGAAAACATTCAACTGGAAAAGCA
>JAAGEH010000020.1:14489985-14550133 GCA_011751065.1 Lasiurus cinereus
GCGCGCGCACAAGGACCGCTCCAGCCATTACCCAGTCACGTGAGACTCAGGGGCCGTGGAGGGCGGGGCCGACTGGAAGGCAAGGCGGTCCCTTAAGCCCTGAAACTCCACCCCTCCCAAGCTCAGCAGAGGCTTCTGCGGCTGAATCCAGCACAGAAGTTTCCCCGGCATAGTGAAAATGCCGAGACAAGGGAAGGGATTACAAGCAAAAGAAATGGAGGAAAAAAAAACGACTGGATATAGAGTTCAAAACCACGCTTATAAGGTTTTTCAAGAATATGCTAGAAAAGATGGATAAATTTAGTGAGACCCAAGAGGAGATGATAAATACACTGACTGAAATAAAAACAATTATACAGAGTACTAACAGCAGACTAGAGAAAGGCAAGGATCAAGTCAAAAATTTGAAATATAAAGAAGCAGAAAACATTCAACTGGAAAAGCAAGAAGAGAAAAGAATCCAAAAATGTGAAGATAATGTAAGGAGCCTCTGGGACAGCTTCAAGCGTACCAACATCAGAATTGTGGGGGTGTCAGAAGAAGAGAGAGCAAGATACTGAAAACCTGTTTAAAGAAATAATGACTGAAAACTTCCCACATCTGGTAAAAGAAATAGACTTACAAGTCCAGGAAGTACACAGAACCCCAAAGAAAAGGAATCCAAAGAGGACTACACCAAGACACATCATAATTAAAATGCCAAGAGCAAAAGAGAAAGAGAGAATATTAAAAGCAGCAAGAGAAAAACAGTTTATTACCTACAAGGGAGCACCCATACGACTGTCAGCTGATTTCTCAACAGAAACGATGCAGGCCAGACGGGAGTGGCAAGAAATATTCAACGTGATGAATAACAAGAACCTACAACCAAGAATAATCTATCCAGCAAAGCTATCATTCAGAATTGAAGGGCAGATAAAGACCTTCACAGAGAAGAAAAAGCTAAAGGAGTTCATCAACTCCAAACCAGTATTATATGAAATGCTGAAAGGTACTCTTTTAGAAGAGGAAGAAGAAAAAGGTAAAAGACAAAAAATTATGAACAACAAATACACATCTGTCAACAAGTGAATCTAAAAATTAAGTGAATTAAAAATCTGATGAACAGAATAAACTGGTGAATATAATAGAATCAGGAGCACAGAAAGGGAGTAGACTGATAATTCTCAGGAGGACAAAAATCATAAAGTATCAAACAGACTGTGAAATTATAGCAGAAAGATTAAAGTTAGGTGAGGTAAATAAGTGATCAATCAAAGGACTTGTATGCATGCTTATAAACATAACCAATGATCACAGACACTGGGGGGTCGGGGTACGCCTGGGAGGGAGGGGGACAATGGGGAGATATGTATAAAAAATTAATAAAAATTAATTTAAAAAAAGAACACTTAAAAAAATAAAAAAAAGAACAGTTGAAATACTTCAACTTTTAATTTCTTTGAGAGAGATATAAATCATTTAAAATTTATGGATATTAGAATGTTCATAAGGAACTGGAAAACAACTTTATTTTTGCTAAAATGCATTCTTTTTTTGTTTTTTATTTATTTCAGAGAGGAAGAAGGAGAGATAGAAACATCAATAATGAGAATCACTATTAATTGGCTGCCACCTGCACACTCTTCACCAGGGATGGAGCTCGCATGTGTCCTGATCAGGAATTGAACCATGACCTCCTGGTTCATAGGTTGATGCTTAATCACTAAGCCACGCCGGCTAGGCTAAGATGCATTCTTATTATGATAGCTTCCAAAGCCAAATAATTTTCAGTCTGAGTTGGAAAGAAGCTGAGTGTAATAAATAGACTGTATGACTGTACTCAATTATTCCACTACTTCTTCCTATATGAATATTAATTATATCTCCTTGCTCAACTGCAACATGCTTGGCTAAGTGAATTGCTTTGGCCAATGAAATGTGAGTGGAAGTGACTTGTGCCACTTCTGAGCAGAAGCTTTAACTGTAATTCCATGACTCTGCATAGCACTTTTCCTTCTACCACTAGAACATTTCCCTGATAGGAACTGCTCCTTTAGGCTGAATTCCAGAAAGGAGAACAACTGTGGATGGTGCTGCCATCTATCTAAACATGTAACATGAGAAAGAAAGAAGTATTTGTTACAAAACTTTGAGGCCTTAAGGATGTTTATTACCACAGTACAACTAGCATAAAATGAGAGATTGAATTAGATGCTCCTCCTCTATAATATCATAACACCCACGCATATGTTCATATAAATATATATCTACATATCTATATCTATATCTATCTACCTATCTATCTATTATATTATATACACAGATGCTCCTTGACTTACATCCCAATAAACCCATCACAATAAGTTGAAATCATTGTAAATCAAAATGCATTTAATATACCTATTCAACATCATAGCTTAGCTTAGCTTAGCCTACCTTAAACGTGCTCAGAACATTTACATTAACCCACAGTTGGGCAAAATCATTTAACACACTGAACACACTGTCGATTACTGGTTTACCCTTGTGACTGTCTGCCTGACTGGGAGCTGCAATTTGCTGCCACTGCCCAACATCACAAGAAAATATTGTATTGTATATTACTAGCCCTAGAAAAGATCAAAACATAAAATTTGAAGTACAGTTTCTACTGAATGCATATCATTTTTGTACTCATAAAGTTGAAAAATCCTAAGTTAAACCATTTTGTGATTTGGGGATTTTCTATACACTGAAAAGTTTTTCTGCCATCCTTATGTCATATCAACCCAGCCTCCACCTCATCTCACTCCCACGTAACCACAGTTACTAATTCCGTAGGTATCTTTCTAGATTTCTTTATACATCAATAACAAATATAGTTTCCTACTTTCCCCCTTTGCACAAAGGTAGATTATATATACTGTGCTATTCCTTGTTTGTTGTACTGTTTTGTTACCTGTCAACATATTTCCTCATTCTTTTTATAGAATTTCTGATGAAAAAGAACATCAAAGCTAGCCCCTTACTCATTATTTCCCTTACAATTACTCACAATTCCCTTACAATCATCCCAACAAAGACATAATGCAGGTACAATAAAAAAAAAAATTAAAGAAACTTATTTGATATTTTATTGTAAAGAATTTACTGAAAAGAATACTACAAAGAAATAAACAAAAGTGTACAAATTGATGACTCACCCTAAGTAAACATAGATGTAACTACCACCCAGATTAAGATATTAATAACATATCATCTATCTCATTTTTAAAATATTTTTATAATATGCTAGTATCTAGAAAATATGTTAGAGAAAATTAATGGTGTTGACTTCCTAAACTTCTATTTGGGATATAGTTTAAGGAATTGTTTCCAATATTCCATTTCAGATGGATTGACCATTGTTATTTTCTTTTAAAAATTTTAATAGTTCATACATATAAAAAATAAATACAAGAATAAGAACTAAGGAATAATAAAAACAAACATCCATGTAACTAACACCCAGCTTCAGAAACCCCCTACCCCTCCCATCTGGGCAAGCAGTATGGCTTAACCAGAGTGCAGACTCTGGAATCAGACTGCCTGGGTTTGATTAGGTTTACCATCTATTAGCTGTGTAATTTGGGGAAGTTAAGGTTTTCTGAACCCTTACTTACAAGTTCCTTTGTTTATATAATGATAATAATAATAATAATAGTGCCTGCTTCACAGCAAGTTTTCATTTAGCTATGCAAATTAAATAAATATATATTTGTAAAGTATTTAACACTTTCCAGCACATATTATGCCAAATTTAGCTATTTTTATATTCACTCTCTGCATTTTTCATAAGGAAATATGTTTACCATTTTATTACTGTATATGTAATAAAAGAGATTTATGAATAATTTTGTGCTTTTTAAATGTTATATTAACTAGCATCATAGTTAAGTATTTCTTTACAACTTTTTTTTTACATTTAACATTTTGGAGATTCATCTAACAAATAAATAAAGCTGCTGTTAATTAGTGTTCATTCCTGTACAATATTTCATGGTGTATATTAACAGAAGTGTTTACATATTCCTGTCAATGGACATGTATCTGGATTATTTCCACTTCTGACTATCATAAAAATGCTACTATTTAACAAGCTTGACCATGTTTCCCAATGCAGATAAAAAAAAGTTTTAGAATATATACCTAAGAGAAGAACTGCTGGTACACACAAATTTAACATTATAACAATGTCAAATTGTTTATAAAAATAATTATATCATAGCATAAAATGCTTTTATTAGAAGATGTGTCTTCACTCCAATAACCTAGTTTTTAATTTATGGAACTAGAAAACAGAAGAGAAAATTAAAGCCAAAGTAAGCAGAAGAAGAATATAATAAAGAATAGAAATCCAGGAAAAAAAAAAATAGAGAAAAATCTATTAAAGATAATTCTTTGGGAGAAACCAAGATGGCAGCACAGGTAAACACTAAACTGCTGCCTCACACAACAATTTCAAAACTATGACTAAAAGTCAAAACGACATCATCCAGAACCACAGGAAGGCTGGCTAAGTAGAAATTCTACAACTAGAAGGAAAGAGAAAAGCATACTGAGACTCAGAGGAACTGTGAAAGGCAGAGGTACCGAGGTGCTCACACAGAGAGGGTTGGCAACTGAGTATGTGGCTGGCTTTCTCAAATGGGAGGGAAACAACAGCTCCTGACTATTCTGAACTCCAGTTCCAGGTGAGACTCTGGGGACCCAAACTCATATGGGGAGAAACTGGACTGTCTGGCAGCAGGCAAAAGTCAAGGATGGCTTTCTCTCGGAGGTGCTTGCAGTGATTACCATGGGACACTGAGATCCAGGGGCCTCTTAGGGCAGAGCTGACGAGAAGTGATTGCTGTTTGCTCTGCCCTGAGACTCTGCCCTGCCCTGAGACTCTGCCCCATCTAAGCTGAGCACAGAGGCTTTTGCAAGTCTTGTCTCATCAGGGTATCTCCATCACAGAAGTTCTCCCAACACAGACACAGCTGATCCTCACAGCCAATTGGCCTGGAGGTCAATTCCTCCCAGTGATACCAATAACAATCAAGGCTTAAACTACAACAAGACTGTGCATACAGCCCACAAAGGGGTGCACTAAGAGTGTCCACCTCGGATAACTGGGGAGGCTGAGCCACTGGACCATATAGGACACCTAGCACACAAAGCTACTCTACCAACTCAGGGAAGCAGCCAAAATGTGGAGAAAAAGACACAGACCACAAATGAAAGAAATTGTGGAAAGCAAATGACTGGATATAGAGTTCAAATAAATGGTTATCAGGTTTTTCAAGAATTTCCTAGAAAAGATGGATAAATTTAGTGAGACCCACGAGAAGATGAAAAAGGACTAATCAGAAATTAAGCATACACTGACTGAAATAAAGAATAATATACAGAGATCCAACAGCAGACTAGAGGGATGTAAGAATCAAGTCAAAGATTTGAAATACAAAGAAATAAAAAAACCAACCAGAAAAGAAAAAAGAATAAAAAAATATGAAGATAGTCTAAGGAGACTCTGGGACAACTTCAAGCATACCAACATCTGAATTATAAGGGTGCCAGAAGAAGAAAGAGAGCAAGATACCGAAAACCTACTTGAAGAAATAATGACTGAAAACTTCCCCCACATAGTGAAAGAAATAGACTTACAAGTCCAGGAAGTGCACAGAACCCCAAACAAAAGGAATCCAAAGAGGACCACACCAAGACACATCATAATTAAAATGCCAAGAGCAAAAGACAAAGAGGGAATATTAAAAGAAGCAAGAGAAAAGCAGTTAGTTACCTATAAGGGAGCACCCATACAACTATCAGCTGATATCTCAACAGAAACTATGCAAGCCAGACGGGAGTAGCAGGAAATATTCAAAGTGATAAATAGCAAGAACCTACAACCAAGATTACTCTATCCAACAAAACTATCATTCAGAATTGAAGGGCAGATAAAGAGCTTCACAGATAAGAAAAAGCTAAAGGAGTTCATCAACACCAAACCAGTACTATATGAAATGCTAAAAGGTACTCTTTAAGAAGAGGAAGAAGAAGAAAAAAGGTAAAGATAAAAATTATGAACAAATATGTATCTCTCAACAAGTGAATCTAAAAATCAAGTGAATAAAAAAAATTGATGAACAGAATAAACTGGTAAATATAATAGAATCAGGGGCATGGAAAGGGAGTGGACTGACAATTCTCAGGGAGAAAGGGTTGTGGGAAGAGATTGGACAAAAATCATACACCTCTGGATGAGGACATTGGGGAGGTGGGGAGGTAAGGGCAGAGGATGGGGTTGGAGTGGGGATAAGGGCAGAGGGTAAGGTGGGAACCAGATGGAGGGGAGCTATGAGGGAAAAAAAGAGGAACAACTGTAATAGGAACAATAAAGATTTATTTTTAAAAAAATAAAAAATAAAGAGAATTCTTTAAACAACTAGTCAAAGTGACAAAGGAAAAAAATCAAGAAGATAAAAATTACCAATACTAGAAATGAGGATGTGACAGTACTACAGATCCTATTGATAGTAAAAAGATAACAAGCTAATGTTATGATTAATTTTATGCTTAAAATTAAAAGATACAAACTACTTGTCCTAGCTGGTTTGGTTCAGTGGATAGAGCATCAACCTGTGGAATGAAGAGTCCAGGTTTGATTCCAGCCAAGGGCACATGCCTGGGTTGCGGGCTCAATCCCCAGTGGAGGGTGTGCAGGAGGCAGCCAATCAATGATTGTCTCTCATCATTGCTGTTTCTATCTCTCCCCCTCTCTTCCTCTCTGAAATTAATAAAATAAATATATTAAAAATAAATAAATGTTTTAAAAAGATACAAACTACCTAAGTTAACTGGAAAAGAACTAAATAGCATGAAAAGCCCTATATCTATAAAAAAAAATGCCTTAAAGTTTAAAACTTTCCACACAGATTAAAAAACCCACCAAAAACAAAATAAAATACAAACAGATCCAGATGGCTTCATTGGTAAATTTTCACAAGCATTTAAGACTAATCCTTCATGAATAGAGATGCAAAAAGTCTTAACAAAATATAAACAAATCAAAGCTAGAAATGTAAAATAATAATTCAGTATAACCAATTGGAATTTGATTATACTGAATTTGATGCATCCCAGAAATGCAAAGTTGATTTAACATTCAAAAATCAATCAATATAACTAATCATATCAATAACAGAACATGGAAGACCCTATTGCTCTATAGTATCACCCAAACTTGATATTATCCAACATGGTGAATGAGTATAAATGGTATCTCAAGATTTAAATTTACAGTTCCCTAGTTATGTTGAACATATTGTATTTGTTTATTGCCCATTCTTACTTCTGTTAAATTATTTTTTTAATATATTTTATTGATTTTCCACAGAGAGGAAGGGAGAGGGATAGAGAGCTAGAAACATTGATAAGAAACATCAATCATCTGCCTCCTGCACGCCTCCTACTGGGGATGTGCCCGCAACCAAGGTACATGCCCTAGACCAGAATTGATCCTGCGATCTTTCAGTCTGCAGGCCAATGCTCTATCCACTGAGCCAAACCGGTTTTGACTTCTGTTGAATTCTTATTTGTGTGTCTTTTGGCCATTTTTAAATTGCACTTTTTACTAACTTGGACAAGTCTTTTCTATATTCTGGATACTAATCCTTTGCACGTGATGTGTATTATAAATATATTTCCATCATGTTTTTCTTCACTTTTTCATTCTATTTTAATTTTAAAATTAAATGTAATATATCTATATTTAGCAGTCTTTTACTTCAATGTGTGTGTTTTGTGAATTACTTACTACCGTAAGGTCATAAACATAGTCTACATTATCTTCTAAGAGGCTTAAAAAAAAAAAAAAGACAGGTTTTTTAAAATATATTTTTATTGATTTCAGAGAGAAAAGAAGGAAAGCGAGATAAAAAAAAAATTATGAGAGAGAATCACTGATCAGCTGTCTCTTGCACGCCCCATGCCCACTATTGGGAATCGAGCCCGCAACCTGGACATGTGTCCTTGATCAGAATTGAACCTGGGACCTTTCAGTCAGCAGGTCAACACTCTATTCATTGAACCAAACCACCTAAGGCAAAGACAGGGTTTTCTTTTTAAGTAAGTACTCCTATAATTTCTTTAGAAAACGGTAATGTGTTGGCAATAAATTTTTAACGACCTACTAAATATTTGGCACTGTACCTTTATTGTGGAGCTACATCGCAGCATAGGCTTTTAGCGTGACCTTTAAGAAGCTTATAGGCTAATTAGAGCCAGGATAATATATAATCAAGGGTTAAGTTTTGTGATAAACAAGATCTAATTTCAAAATATTAAGAGAAGGAATAAATTGGTGAGAATCGTGACAATCAATAAAATTTCATGAAGAAACATTAAGCCTTCACTTAAATCTGATTTAGAATAACAAAAAATTCCACAATCTACCCAAAAATATCCATACTTAAAATGGCCAACAGATAAAAACCACAAATTAATGCAAAACTTGCATGTGACAGCAACAGAAAATGAAAAATATAATAAAAATAACCATTTAAGACATACATAAACATCATATAGATTTTTATTGTGTGTACTTGCACTGCTTAGGGTCATACATAACTAAGATGTATCCAGTCTAACTCAGACAACCAGAAACTCAAAATTCAAAAGCAAAAGAAAGTTGAAAGGTTAGGTGAGATGAATAATATTATTATTAACTATTACTCTCAGAATATTACATAAGTCATATATATGGTGCCAAGTGGGTACTACAATTATTGGGGAGGGGGCAATCCCTCCATAAATTATATGAATGTGTAACCACTATGCTATACAATTGAAACTAATCTATACATATAAAAGCCTAAGCAACTATTATGATTGAATGATCAGAACCGGTTGACCAATTATTATGATGTGTACTGACCACCAGGGGGCAGACGCTCAGTGCAGGAGCTACCCCCTGGTGGTCAGTGCACTACCACAGCCAACCTCCCACAGTCCCTCCCTCTGGCCAGCCAGCCAACCTCCTGCATTCCCTCCCCCTGGCAGGCCAACGTCCTATAGCCCCTTCCCCCAGCTAGCTGGCCTCCTGATCGGCCAGCCAAACTACCAAGGTCCCTCACCCTGGCTGGCCAGCCCCCTGATAGGCCTCAATCGCTGACCAGGCTGAGGGATCATGCCAGTGCACTATTTCGTGCACCAGGCCTCTAGTATAAAATAATATTGAGGCCCTGGCCAGGTAGTTCAGTTGATTAGATAGTTATCCTGATACACCAAAGTTGTAGATTCAGTCCCTGGTCAGGGCATATATAATCATCAGTCAATCAA
This sequence comes from Lasiurus cinereus, assembly GCA_011751065.1. Classification (NCBI taxonomy): domain Eukaryota; kingdom Metazoa; phylum Chordata; class Mammalia; order Chiroptera; family Vespertilionidae; genus Lasiurus; species Lasiurus cinereus. The sequence goes on from JAAGEH010000020.1 coordinate 14,499,310, forward strand.
TGAATGCATAAGTGAAACAACAAATTGATGTTTCTCTCCCCCTATCTCCTTTCTCTTTCCTCTCTCTCTTCCCTTCTCTCTAAAAAAATCAATGAAAATGTCCTCAGGTGAGGATTTTTAAAATAAATAAATAAAAATAAATAAAACAAAATAGGTGCAGCTAAAACCAAGATAAATTTTTTATACAATTCTCAAATCAGATCACTGGTAAGGGGTAAGGGAGAACTATTAAATCCAAATATAATGCCAACTTTATTGATGCTTATCTGACAACTTTATCTGCACATAACTAACGATTATGAGCAAAAACCTCAGCTTAGAGTGTCAATTTGAAATGGCAAGACTAGATGCAATCGGTCGATGTTTATCTCTCTCTGAAATAAATAAAATATATAATAAAATATTTTTTTAAAAGAGTATCTCCCTGAAAATAAATAAATAAAATGGCAAAACTAGGACTACTACATAAGTCTTGTGTTTTAAAATATATTTTAACGGAAATTCTGATGTAAGTTATATCACTTAACATCTGTCTCTGACTTGAACATTCCCATGCAATATTTTATTCATCATTATCCTTGTAACTTTCATTCTTCATTCAAAAGTATAGTATTTAAATTAGTTCATTCCATAATTAAAAATGACTGACAGACCTAACCAGTTTGCCTCAGTGGATAGAGCATCAGCCTACAGACTCAAGGGTCCCATGTTTGATTCCAGTCAAGGGCATGTACCTTAGTTGTGGGCACATAGCCAGTGGGGAGTGTACAGGAGGCAGCTGATCAATGTTTCTCTCTCATCAATGTTTCTAACTCTCTATCTTTTTTCCTTCCTCTCTGTAAAATATTAATAAAATATATTTAAATATATATATATATATATTTAAAAAAATGACTGACAAAAAAGTATACCATGCTCAGCCAGCATGGCTCAGTGTTTGAACATTGACCTATGAACCAGGAAGTCAGAGGTCAATTCCCAGTTAGGGCAAATGCGGCTCAATTCTGCGGGAGGCAGCCAATCAATGATTCTCTCTCATCATTGATGTCTCTCTCTCTCACTCTTCTTTCCTCTCTGAAATACATTAAAAAAAAAATGTATTAAGTATGTATATACCTTAAAATGATGCACATAGGCATAATCTTTCAATATGCCAAGATATAACCTTGAAAATAAGAAACCTTCAAATCTTGTCTATCAACTATAGCTATGAATCCAAACCTCATCATTTTCCAATCAACCTATTATGAAGTCAGTATATTAAAGCAGATGGGGAGGAATACAAAATGGCAGCATAGGTAAACAACTACACTGCTGCCTCACGCAACAATTTCAAAACTACAACTAAAAGACAGAACTGACATCATCCACAACCACAGGAAAGCTGGCGAAGTGGAAATTCTACAACTAGAAGGCAAGAGAGAGGCTCAAAGAGACCCAGAGGAGCTGCAAAAAGCTGAGGTACAGAGACGTGCGCGTGGAGAGAGCGGGTGCCGGAGTATCTGGCTGGTTTTCTCTGGCAGGAGGGAAACGGAGACTCTCAAAGGCATTGAACCCCTTATTCTATGACACTAAACCCTAGGTCCAGCTGAAACTCATAAGGGGGGACTTTGGACTGTGAAAAGGGAGAGGTGCACGGAAATTTAGGGGAGTCGCAAAAGATCAGAGGTCTGGTAGCTCGCACAGCACTGCGCAGAGGACAAATTGCTGATTGTGCTGCTGGCTTTCGCAAGTGGGCGGGAGACAGACCCTCCCAACTGCGCCACTTCTGACTCCACTAAGCCCCTGTTTCAGGTGAAACCCTGGGGACCTAGACTCCTGTGGTCCTGGAGCGCAGTGGAGCCGGAGGGGCAGCAGTCTAGAGGCACTGCGGGCGCCCGCACAAGGACCGCTCCAGCAATTATCCAGTCATGTGAGACTCAGGGGCCATAGAGGGTGGGGCCGACTGCAAGGTAAGACGGTCCCTTAAGCCCTGAAACTCCACCCCTCCCAAGCTCAACAGAGAGGCTTCTGCGGAGTTGCAAGTCTAGTATCATAAGGATGAATCCAAGACAGGAGTTCTCCTGGCATAGTGAAAATGCCGAGACAAGGGAAGGGATCACAAACAAAAGAAATGGAGGAAAACAAACGACTGGATATAGAGTTCAAAACCATGCTTGTAAGGTTTTTCAAGAATATGCTAGAAAAGTTGGATAGAGTTAGCGAGAGCCAAGAGGAGATGAAAAAGGACCAACTAGAGATGCAAAAGAGCCAACTAGAGATGGAAAAGGTTCAACTAGAGATGACAAAGGACCAACTAGAAATTAAACATACACTGAAATAAAAAATATTATTCAGAGTCCTAACAGCGGACTAGAAAAAGGCAAGAATCAAGTCAAAAATTTGAAATATAAAGAAGCAGAAAACATTCAACTGGAAAAGCAAGAAGAGAAAATCCAAAAATATGAAGATAATGTAAGGAGACTCTGGGACAGCTTCAAGCGTACCAACATCAGAATTGTGGGGGTGCCAGAAGAAGAGAGAGAGCAAGATATTGAAAACCTATTTAAAGAAATAATGACTGAAAACTTCCCACATCTGGTAAAAGAAATAGACTTACAAGTCCAGAAAGCACACAGAACCCCATATAAAAGGAATCCAAAGAGGACTACACCAAGACACATCATAATTAAAATACCAAGAGCAAAAGACAAAGAGAGAATATTAAAAGCTGCAAGAGAAAAACAATTCATTACCTACAAGGGAGCACCCATACGACTGTCAGTTGATTTCTCAACAGAAACGATGCAGGCCAGACAGGAGTGGCAATAAATATTCAACGTGATGAATAGCAAGAACCTACAACCAAGAATAATCTATCCAGCACAGTTATCATTCAGAATTGAAGGGCAGATAAAGAGCTTCACAGATAAGAAAAAGCTAAAGGAGTTCATAAATTCCAAACCAGTATTATATGAAATGCTGAAAGGTACTCTTTTAGAAGAGGAAGAAGAAAAAGGTAAAAGCCAAAAAATTATGAACAACAAATACATATCTATCAACAAGTGAATCTAAAACTTAAGTGAATTAAAAATTTGATCAACAGAATAAACTGGTGAATATAATAGAATCAGGAGCACAGAAAGGGAGTGGACTGATAATTCTCAGGGGGAAAGGGGTGAGGGGTGTACAGGGAGAGACTGGACAAAAATCATACACCTATGGATGAGGTCAATGGGAGGGAGGTAAGGGCAGAGGGAAGGGTGGGAGCTGGGTGGAGGGGTGCTATGAAGGGGAAAAAAGAGAAACAAGTGTAATAAACTGAATAATAAATACTTAATTGGGAAAAAAAGCATATGGGTATTTCATAATCTACTATGAGAACATACTAGCTTATTTAATAAACAGGGTTATCTGAATGGATTAAGGGGAGGCATGGCTTTCTCCATAGTTGCCAATCCAGAATTCTTACTCCCAAAATTTGTGCCTTGGTTCCCTAAAGGTTTCTGGCTTATTGTCCCATCAGCTCTTGTACCTTAACCCTTGTACGACTTTCCTGAAAGGGAACCTTATTCAGGTTTACCTCTATCATTTACTAGTAATCTAAACTATTTGATCAATGTAGTAATAGGGCTCCTTAACATACAATTGACTCCTGACTATCCTCTGGGCTTATGCCTTTTTATGCAGACCTGCTTACACCAAGGATTCCTATTATTTTCTACCCTAAATTTTCAAAGTCCAATTTAAGTCCCTCTTCCCAAATAATCAAGCCTTCCCTAAACTTTTTTTTTTTAGAGAGAAAGGAAGCATGCGAGGAGAGAGAGAAAGAGAGAGAGAGAGAGAGAGAGAGAGAGAGAGAGAAAGAGAGCGCCTTCCCTAATCTTAATCACACAGAGTTCTTAATTCAATTTAGAACACAATTCTTCCCTAATTGTTTATGGGGGTTAGCTTTCACTCTTTGAAGACTGAAGTAACATCATAACACCTTCATTATGCCTATGTTGTCTAATATTAGGTCTTTGACATACTTCCTGACGGACTGACTAGATTCTTGTCATAAAACTTATATCAACTCCTTTCATGCTAAATTTTCAAATAATGCAAACCAAGTATGCTATTTATTTTTTTGTTTTTATTATTTCTATTTTTTTAATTGACTTTTTTACAGAGAGGGAGAGGGATAGAGAGTTAGAAACATCAATGAGAAAGAAACATCAATTAGCTTTCTCCTGCACACCCCCTACTGGGGATGTGCCTGCAACCAAGGTACATGTCCTTGACCGGAATCGAACCTGGGACTCCTCAGTCTGCAGGCCAATGCTCTATCTACTGAGCCAAACCAGCTAGGGCTGCTATTGATTTTTATTATTTTTAACAAGGAAACTATACAAACTTGGTAGTAATGGATAACAACAGCTAAGATTTGGAAACAGCCTAAGTGCCAATCAGCAGATGAGTAGATTAAAAATGGTGGTACATCTATGCAATGGAATATTATATTGCTATAAAAAAGAATGAACTCTTAACCATTTGCAACACCATGGATGGACCTGGAAAGCATTATGATAAGCGAAATAAGACAGCCTGAGAAAGATAAATACCACATGATCTCACTCATTTGTGGAATATAATGAACAACATAAACTGATGAATAAAAATAGTAAGAGAAAAATCCTATATAATAAAAGCTTAATATGCTAAGTGTCCAGTTGTCTGCTCGTCCATTCAACCAATCAAAGCGTAATATGCTAATGATATGTTAAAGCCGCTCAACCACTTGCTATGATGTGCACTAACAGGGGGCAGACTCAATCGGGACAGAGCAAGACAGGCCAGACATGCCTTGGAGCCCTTCCACGGTCCCTCCCCAGCTGGCCAACCTCCTGAGTCCCTCCCTGGCCCCAACTGTGCACCAGTGGGGTCCCTTGGCCTGGCCTTCGCTCTCTCGAAATCTGGGACTCCTCAGGGAATGTTGGAGAGCCAGTTTCAACTCCATCCCATAGGCCAAGCCTAGAGACTCATTGGTGCACAAATTCATGCACTGGGCCTCTAGTATTTTAGAATATAGAAGTAATTCTCTTCTTTGCAAATTTTTAATATTTCCTACAACTTTTGTGACATTATATTATGCTAATACACTTTTGGTAATATTATTATATTTATATTTAAAATCTTTTTTCTTGAAATATTAGTGATTATTGCATGTAACATTATAAAAAATAAAAACATTTAAAATAAATAAAAATGGATAACATATTAATTACAAAACTATTTGAATTGTTTTAAAAAAATACTTTTTATTGATTTTTATCGATTTCAGAGAGGAGAGAGAGAAACATCAATGCTGAGAGAGAATCACTGATCAGCTGCCTCCTGCACACCCCCTACTGGGGATCGAGCTCACAACCCTGGCTGGAATCGAACCCAGGACCCTTCAGTCCGCAGGCCAACGCTCCATTCACTGAGCTAAACCAGCCAGGGATATTTGAACTGTTTTTACACACAACACTTCTGACATCCAATGTGTGGTGACTTTTGCAAAACCATTTCAACTCCCCAGTACAAAGCCGAGTGTCCTATAACTCGATTCAATTTGGTTCTGACACTATCTAGAGTTAATATAAGATCACACAAGTTAAGTGCTCAGTCTCACAAGATTACCCCTACTTCAGATGCCTCTCCAAAAGTCCTGGATTGTAACTGATATTTCCAAACAATCAACTATAACTTTAGGTTGATAATTCACTAAAATGACTCGAGGATCTCAGGAAAGTGCTTTATTATTACCAGTTTGTTATAAAGTATACAATTTAGGAATAGCCAAATGGAAGAAATGCAAGGGCAAGATTAGGGGGAAGGGGCTCAGAGTTTCCATAACCTGTCTAGGTAAGCCACCCTCCCAGCACCTCAATGTGTTCACCAAACTCAAAGCTCCCTGAATTTCACTATTCAAGAATTTTCACAGAGCTTAATTTTCAAGCTGCCATCACCACTCTTCCTGGAGATTGGTGAGTGGGGATGAAAGTCCCAACCCTCTCATCACCAGGTCTTTCAGAAGACCAGCCCCATCCAGAAGCTATCTAGGGATCCCCAGCTACCAGCCATCTTATTATCATACAAAAAATATCCTTATCATTCTGGAAATGCCAAGAATTTTAGGAGTTATGTGCCAGGAACCTGGGACAATGACCAAATATTTCTTTTTCATTATATCACACTATTTCTTTAACACATTACAAAAAGTTTCAAGGTATTAAAGAATTACCTTAGTTTAGATAACTCTAAAGGCAGATATTCAAAGAAAATAACCTTTTTTTAAATTCTCACCCAAGGATATGTTTGTTATTGATATTTAGAGAAAGAGGGAGGATTTTGGATGGGGGCATGGACAGAGAGAGAAATATCAATGTCAGAGAGAAACATCAATACATCAAACCCGCAACCTAGGCATGTGCCCTAACTAGAAAATCAAATCCACAGCCTTTTGATATATGGATGACACTCCAACAAACTCAGCCATCCTACCAGAGTCAAAGAAGAAAAGTTTTTTAACAGTGAAAAAGCACACTGATGGAAAATAAGCACACAAGCTTTACTATGTAATTACACCAACAAAAAAATAAAAATTATAATAACCACAAGTTATTGAGTACTTATTCTGTGCCAGGCATTGTTATACATAAATTATCATTAAATCTACAACAATCCTGAGGTATTAGCCTCTTTTTACAAATGATGAAAACTGAGTCACAGAGACTCCCCAAGGTCACGCATCTGGTAAGCAGTACAGCCAGGATTTCAACTCAGGTAGTCTAACTCCAGAACCTTTAAGCTTTTAGCTGTTCTGTCTCCCCTATGCCTCTGTCAACTACCCCCAAAGGTTTGATAGCTATATTTTCTCCTCCCCAATTCTATTAACATCTGGGTTTGTATTTCCCAGAATACATCATTTTCCTTTAGACTTTTATGTCTTAAGTACATACTGTTCCCTTGGGCTGGAATGCCTTGCTCTTTTTTTATCTATTTAGCAAAGCCCTACTGACTCTTCAGAAAGCAGCTTAAAAACAACTTTCTCTGAGAAGCCCTCTTCATTCCTTCCACATTTTCTGCCCCCAATCCTGGGAGAAGGAATACATCACTCCCTTAGCTCCTTGGAAACAATGATTCACAGATAGTTCTATTGTTGGACTCATTTGTACTTAATTATATTTTTCAGTACTATGTACCTACTGGACATTCCACTGCACTGCAAGCATGAGACAGATACTTGTTAAAGATTAAGAATTCATAATGGTACCAGTTTAAGTTCAACTATAACTTAAATGAACATTTTCTTCTGGTCAAGACAACATCATTCATTCTAATAATATTTTATTGCACTTTATGTGCCTGCATACACAAAATATTCATAGTGAGTAAAATTAATGTCTTAAGCTTCTCAGGTTCAGACTGAAACTTTTAAACTGTATTTTTCCAATCATTTCTCAAATCCCACATTAAGACTTTAGCACTACAATTTCTCAATAATACCCAAGTTGTGCCTATTAATAAATATTTCAAAACTGGAAGCATACTCTCCATCTACTAAATTTGTTAAAAGTCTAACCAAGAGTAAGACAATTCATAATAAGATATTAGTGATAATAATTAAGCTAAAAGTACTTCAAAAGCTTCTCTGTTGTCCTAGCCAGTTTGGCTCAGTAGAAATTAGAGGGTCAGCCTGCAGACTGAAGGGTTCCAGGTTTGATTTGGTCAGGGCACATGCCTGGGTTACAGGCTCAATTTCCCCACTGTGGGCATGCAGGAGCCAGCCAAGAGATGATTCTCTCTCATCATTGATGTTTCTCTCTCTCTCCTTCTCCTTTCCTCTCTGAAATCAATAAAAACATATTTTTAACATGCTGTTAATCCTACCCACATTTGAACATTTGCTCTATACTCTTCTACCTCCTACACTCTAATCTGCTTTTCATCTAACATTTCATTTTTTATTTTATTTTTTTAAATATATTTTATTGATTTCTTTACAGGGAGGAAGGGAGAGGAATAGAGAGTTAGAAACATCGATGAAAGAGAAACATCTATCAGCTGACTCCTGCACACCTCCTATTGGGGATGTGCCCGCAACCAAAGTACATACCCTTGACCAAAATCGAACTTGGGACCTTTCAGTCCGCAGGCCGACGCTCTATTCACTGAGCCAAACCGGTTAGAGCTAACATTTCATTTTTTATAAGAAAATTTTTGAGATATAACTCACCTACATACAATTCACCAATTAAAAGTATACAATTCAGAACTGTGCAATCATCACCATAACAATTTTATAACATTTTCATCATCACAAAAAGAAATCCATACCCATTTAGCAGTCATTCCCTGTATTAGCCAGGATTCTCCAGAAAAAAAAGATTAAAAAAAAGACAGAGAGAGAGACACAGAGACAGAAAGATATTTTAAAGTACTGGCTGAAGTGACAGTGGGACTGTCAAATCTTAAGTCTACAGGATAAGCCAGCAGGCTAGAAACACAGAGAAGAGATATAGTCTTGAGTATGATAGCTCTCTAAAGACAGAATTCCTTCTTCAGGGGAACCTCAATCTTTTCTCTTAAGGCCTTCAACTAATTGGATGAGACACACCACATTCTGGAGGGTAACCTGCCTTGCTCAAAATCTACTGATTTAAATGTTAATCACATTTAAAAATACCTTCACAGCAACAACTAGATTAGTATTTGGCCAAAAATTAAACACCAGGGTCTAGCCAAGTTGACATATAAAATTAACCATTGCTCCTTTATTCTCAATCCTTAGCAACAACTAATCTACTTTCTAACTCTATTGATTTGCCTATCCCACACATTTCACAGAAAAAAAACTATACCACATGTGGCCTTATATGTCTGGCTTCTTTCACTTACCATAGTATTTTCAAGGTTCATCTATATTGTAGCATACATCATTACTTCATTCCTTTTTATTGTACAATAATATTCTATTATATGGTATATCTCATTTTATTTATACATTCATCAGTTGATGGACATTTGGGTTCCTTCTACTTTTTTTTTTTACTATTATGAATAAAACTGCTATGAAAATTCATACAAGCTTTTGTGTGGACATGTATTTTGATTTCTCTTTGGTTTATTATAGCTAGGAATAGAATTGTTCAGAACTACAAATTTTGTTTATTCTAGAAGTATAACTACCATACGTATACTTGTAGCATATACAACATGATCTTATCTCTTATCCCTGAATTTTTGAAAACAGAATCTTGTAACTAGTATCTAATAATACAGTTAGTATTTCTATAGTTAAACAGTTAAAAAACAAATGTAGTAACTTTTTCTAAATTAGATTTACTTATGTGAAAAAATACATATGTTATATTTCATTTAAAACATAAATTCCATATACAATAAACTTAGAAATTACCCAATGAAAGAAAAAAGTACCTTTTTTAGTATATTGTATTATCTGAACAGTGATATTCCAATATACTGGGTGGGACAAAAGTAAGTTTACAGTTGTGAGTATGCAAAAGTTTATTCTTATATTATTATTTATTAATTTTTGTGTTATTTTCCATACGAACAACTGTAAACCTACTTTTGTACTACCTGTACTCACATGTAAACAGGTGTTTTTATTCAACTTGTTAAATGATAAATGCTTTTTTGAGAAACTGATCTTCAATTATAACTATGCTGATTTACTACCAAAATATCTAAGCAATAAAAGACAACATTTTATTTCACTGCTTTTTTTTTTTTCTTTTGATCTATTGTTAACTAACAGACTCGTGATAAGATTAATGACTAAAAAAGCTGGGATAGCACACAATAGAGAGAGGTCAGGAGTGTGCATTCTGCAATCAGATGGTTCAAATTCTGACTCCACCATTATCTGTGTCTCATCTATAAGCTGAAGGTAATACTACTTACTTCAAAAGTTTGCTGTGAGGATAATTCAGATAACTCTTAGCACACCACCTAGTAAGTACTCAATAAATTGATAACTTTTAATCTTACAATAATTTGGATGCTGGTCAGAACTTATAGCATATTAACACATTCCAGAATAGCTTACCAGAATTTACTTGATATTATCAGCTAAAAAGTACATTTTAAATTATGATCTAATCACTTACGAATAAAAGTAACAAGAAAAAACTGTTTCTTTACCTATATCCCTAAGTAGGTAAATACACAAAAAGTTTTGAAAATCACAATCTAATAACAACTTTTATTTCTGGAGGAAAGGAAGAAGATGGAACGTGCCTTTGTGCACTCATTATATTTCCCTATTGCTTGAATTTTTATGGAAATGTATTCCTGTTATTAGTACATAAAAGTTAAAAATAAGAAATAACAGCTTGAAAATCTATATTGGAAAATCATTTCTGTTTAGCTCAACTAAAACAAGTTAGTAATAATAGATATAGATAAAACTGTAAGTCTGAAATTATTGATAAAACATTAATATAAATAAATAAGAAACAAAGTTTCATATGTCTATAAATGAAAATCTAATCCAAACTGTATATTTGACAAAGGATACAGTACTAATCACCAAGTTTCCATGTGTTAAAGTAGCTACATACACTTTACTTTTTAAATTTATATTTGTCAGCTATTCTCTTAAAAGGGTTAAAAAAGTACATAGCAAACCAGTTTTTCCAAAGTTGTTTCATTCAATTGCATGAACACTCAAATCCAAATCAGTTGCCTGAATGCAAGTCTAAGAAAAAATATACTTATTAGTAGAAATAGTAGAGGTAATATTTAAAAAATACTAGTTAACTCTAGAGAAATAATTAACTCAAGTTCTCCCAGTCGTCTGTCATATAACAAGCATTTAAGTTTGTACCCCAAAAATAATCGCTTAGATTACCTTTCAAGAGAGCAAAAGACAGATTTACATTATAGTAATTATTTAGTTCATAATGAAATAGTTCAGAATAAATGTCTAGCAGTTAGCTTTTATTTAGAAAAAATCTAGATAGTTCCTAAGAAATGACCTTGTACAAATAACTTCTAAACATCAAACTCTTTTTGGATAAAAGGGAGCCAGTCTGTAGCTGCTCTACCTACCTAAGAGTGTTATACAGATCAAGCAAAATAAGAAAGCACTCTGAATATTATAAAATCCTTAAAAGTATTATTTTGCATGAAAATAGAAACATTTGCAATAGTTTAAAATTAATATCACCAACCACAGATTATCTATGATTGAAAAACACTTAGCAAACTGTCTTGCACATGACAAGTTCTCAATAAGTCATGATTTATATAAAGATTACTTATTGGTAATTAAGTTCATGATCCCAAATTAAGAACTAACTTGAATGACCTTCTGCCCTTTGACCCTCCTCAGGTTTTGCAGAAATACCAACTGATCAACTGTTCACATTTCACTCATTCAAACATTTATGCAGTACCTATTCCCTTGTTCTCAAAAGCTCACATCTGGCAGGACAACAGTACATATTTGAGTCACAGTTATTTTGTTGTCTGTATCCCATAATGAGATTATATACCAAGTTCTATGGGAGTACAGAGGAAGACCAAACCAATTCCTCAGTTAATGGTGGTCAGGGAAGCTTCCACTTTGAATTGGGCCTTAAAGGAATGAAGGGAAAGATCCTTCTGGGAAACAAGACAAAACAGCAAAAAAGGCACTTATTCTAGAAACAATCAGCACTGTTACTGAGTTACTGCAAAGAGTTTGGGGCAAAAGAAAAAAAGAGTAATAGAAAATGGAGCTGAAAAAGAGGAAATCAGTCAGATTTTGATGGAGTTTGTATCATTGTGCCAAAAATTAATGTAGCAACAACCAAAAGTCTTTTTTTATTAATCCTCATCTGAGGACATGCAGAAAGAGAGAGACAGAAAAAAAACAACACATTGATGTGAGAGAGAAACATTGATTGGTTGCCTTCCATATGCACCCCAACCAGGTTAAACCCACAACCCAAGTACATGCCCTAAACGGGACTCGAACCAGCGACTCTTCAACCAACTGAGCCACACCAGTTTGGCTTAACAAAAAAAAATTCTTTAATATATTTTATTGATTTTTTTTTTACAGAGAAGAAGAGAGGGAGGGAGGGAGGGAGGGAGAGAGAGAGAGAAACTTTGATTAGAGAGAAACATTGATCAGCCCTTACCTGCATACCTCCTAATAGGGATGTGTCTGCAATCAAGGTACAAGCCCTTGATTGGAATCAAACCTGGGACCTTTCAGTCTGCAGGCCGACACTCTCTCTATCCACTGAGCCAAACTGGCTAGAGCCAAAAATTGTTTAATCTTTTTTTTCGAATTAAAGTTGATATAAGATATTATATTAGTCTCAGGTGTACACCTCAGTGATTATAGACATTACATAACTTATTAAGTGATCATTCCAATATATCTCATACCCATCTGACACCATGCATAGTTATTAGGAGAACCAAGATGACGACATAGGTGAACACCTATACTGCTGCCGCACACAACAATTTCAAAACTACAACTAAAATACAGAACAGACATCATCCAGAACCACAGGAAAGCTGGCTGAGTGAAAATTCTACAACTAGAAGGAAAGAGAGGGGCTCACAGAGACTAAGAAGAGCCGCAAAAAGCTGAGGTACGGAGACAGGCTCGTGGAGAGAGCAGGCGGCAAAGCACCCGGCTGGCTGCCCCTGGCAGGAGGAAGATGGAGACTCCTGACTGCACTGAACCCCTTTATCCAACTGCACTTAACCGCAGTTCCGGGGGGGAGTCTGGACTGTCATGAAAAGGGAGGAGTGCATGGAAATTTAGGGGAGCCGCAAAAGGGCAGAAGTCTGGGGCGCGCACACCACTGTGCACAGAGAGGACAGACTGCTGATTGTGCCGCTGGCTTTCTCTAGCAGGCAGAAGACAGAGCCTCCCAACTGCGCTAAACGCTATTTCCAACTGCACTGAACCCCAGTGTAGGCCAGACCTTGGGAACCTAAACTCATACGGGTCCCAGAGTGCACAGGAACCAGAAAGGCAGAGGTCTGGAGGTGCGTGCACACTTGCATGCGCACAAAGAGGGCTGCAGCAATTACTGAGGGCACTTGAAACCCAGAGGCCACGTAGGGTGGGGCTGACTGGAAGCCAAGGCTGTCGGCTCAGTGCTGAGACTCCACCCCATCCAAGCTTAACAGAGAGGTTTTTGCAATTTTGCAAGAATTGTATCATAAGACTGACTCCAGCACAGAAATTCTCTCGGCGTAGACACAGCTGATTCTCACAGCCAATTGGCCTGGAGGCCAATTCCCCCCAATGATACCAACAACAATCAAGACTTAAGTACAACAGGGCTGTACAAACAGTCCACAAAGGGGTGCACCAAGAGAGTCCATCTCAGGTAACTGGGGAGGCGGAGCTACTGGGCCATATAGAACACCTAGCACACAAAGCTATTCTACCAACTCTGGGAAGCAGCCAAAATGCAGAGACAAAGGCACAGATCACAAATGAAAGAAATGGAAGAAAACAAACGACTGGATATAGAGTTCAAAACCACGGTTATAAGGTTTTTCAAGATTTTCCTAGAAAAGATGGATAAATTTAGCGAGACCCAAGAGGAGATGAAAAAGGACCAACTAGAAATTAAACATACACTGACTGAAATAAAAAATATTATACAGAGACCTAACAGCAGACTAGAGGAACGCAAGAATCAAGTCAAAGATTTGAAATACAAAGAAGCACAAAACACTCAACTGGAAAAGCAAAAAGAAAAAAAGAATCCAAAAATTTGAAGATAGTGTAAGGAGTCTCTCGGACAACTTCAAGCATATCAACATCCGAATTATGGGGGTGCTAGAAGAAGAGAGAGAGCAAGATACTGAAAATCTATTTGAAGAAATAATGACTGCAAACTTCCCCCACCTAGTGAAAAATTAGACTTACAAGTCCAGGAAGTGCACAGAACCCCAAAGAAAAGGAATCCAAAGAGGACCACACCAAGACACATCATAATTAAAATACCAAGAGCAAAAGACAAAGAGAGAATATTAAAAGCAGCAAGAGAAAAACAGTTAGTTACCTACAAGGGAGCACCCATACGACTGTCAGCTGATTTCTCAACAGAAACGATACAAGCCAGACGGGAGTGGCAAGAAATACTCAAAGTGATGAATAGCAAGAACCTACAACCAAGAATACTCTACCCAGCAAAGCTATTATTCAGAATTGAAGAGCAAAATTGAAGAGCTTCGCAGATTAGAAAAAGCTAAAGGAGTTCATCAACAGCAAACCAGTATTACATGAAATGCTGAAAGGTACTCTTTAAGAAGAGGAAGAAGAGGAAGGTAAAAATAAAAATTATGAACAACAAATATATATCAACAAGTGAATCTAAAAATCAGGTGAATAAAAACTCTGATGAACAGAATAAACTGGTGAATATAATAGAATCAGGGGCATAGAAAGGGAGTAGACTGACAATTCTCAGGGGGAAAGGAGTGAGGGAAGTGTAGGAAGAGACTGGACAAAAATCGTACACCTATGGATGAGGACAATGCTGGGGGAGGGGAGCTATAGGGTGGGAAAAGAGAAACAAATGTAATAATCTGAACAATAAAGATTTATTAAATTTAAAAATATAAAAAATAGGTATTAGAATATTATTGACTATATTCCCTATGCTGTACTTTCTATGTCCATGACTATTATTAGTACTTTTAAAATCATTTCACCTTTTTCACCCATACCTGCAAACCCCCTCCTATCTGGTAACTGTCAAAAAGTATTTATGAGTCTGTTTCTCTTTTGCTTCTTTACTTAACTTGCATTTTAGATTTAAGTGTTGATAGATATGTATTTATTACCATTTTATTGTTCATTTTTTAAATCTTTTTTTTTCCTTTTTCTTAAAGTCCCTTTAACATTTCATGTACTACTGATGAACTTCTTTTGCCTTTTCTTGTCTATGAAGCTCTTTATCTGACCTTCAATTCAAAATGATAGCTTTGGTAGGTAGATAATCTTGGTTGTAGGTCCTTGCTTTTCTTCACTTTGAATATTTCTTGTCACTCCCTTCTGGCCTGCAAAATTTCTGCTGAAAAAATCAGCTAACAATCATATGCGTACTCCCTTGTAGGTAACTAACTACTTTTCTTTTTCTGCTTTTAAGATTCTTTGTTTTTAACCCTTGGCATTTTAATTATGATGTATCTTGGTATGGGGCTCTTTTGGGATCATTTTGTTTGGGACTCTCTGCACATCCTGGACTTTTAAGTCTATTTCCTTCACCAGATTAGGTAAGTTTTCTGTTGGTATTATTTTCAAATAAGCTTTCAATTTCTTGCTCTCTTCACCTTCTAGTATCCCCACGATGTGAATGCTGGTACACCTGAAGTTGTCCCAGAGACTCCTTGCACTGTCCTAATTATTTTTGGATTATTTTTCCTATTTTTGCTGTTCTGATTAGGTGTTTGTTGCTTTCTTATATTCCAAATTGCTGATTTGATTATTGGCTTCATCAACTATACTGTTGATTCCCTGAAATTATTCTTCATTTCAGTTAGTGTATTGTTCACTTCTTTGTTTTGTTAATCTTCACAGGAGGATATTTTTTCTATTGATTTTTAGAGAAATGGAAGGGAAGAAGGGAGAGGGAAGAGAGGAGGAAACATCAATATAAGAGACCTATCGATTGGTTGCCTCCTTAAACAGCCCGACCAGAGCTGGGGTAGAACCTGCAACCCAGGTACATTCCCTTGACTAGGAATTGAACCTGAGACTCTTCAGTGTTTAGGCCAACACTCTAACCACTAAGCACACGAACCTGGGCTCTATCCTTTACTTCTGACTGATTCTTCTTCTGGTTTCCATGTCCTTTTTTATGCTGTTGAAGTTTTCACTAAGTGCATTGAGCATTGTCATAACCAGTGTTTTGAACTCTGCATTTGACAGATTCCTGGTCCCCATTTTGTTTAGTTCTTTTTTTCTGGAGTTTTGTTCTGTTCTTTCATTTGGGACATGTTTCTTTGTCTCTTCATTTTGACAGCCTCCCTGTATTTGTTTCTATGTATTAGGCAGAGCTGTTACATTTCCCAGGCTTGGTAGAGTGTCCTAGAGTAACAGGTCCAGAGGCATAGCCACCCCAATCACCCAAGCTGGGCACTTCAGGTGTACACACTATGTGGGCTGTGTTTACCCTTCTATTGAAGTTGATTGCTGTTGGCACATCAATGGAAGTGATTTACCCTAGGCCCATGGTCGGCAAACTGTGGCTCGCGAGCCACATGCGGCTCTTTGGCCCCTTGAGTATGGCTCTTCCACAAAATACCACGGCCTGGCAAGACTATTTTGAAGAAGTGGCATTAGAAGAAGTTTAAGTTTAAAAAATTTGGCTCTCAAAAGAAATTTCAATCGTTGTACTGTTGATATTTGGCTTCGTTAACTAATGAGTTTGCTGACCAATGCCCTAGGCTGATTAATTGCAAGAACTGGCTATAACCACCATGGAAGAGCAGCTGTGCAGGGGTCCACCCCAAAGAGCAAAACTTATTTTAGTGGGGCTCTGGTCCCTGCTGAGTCTGCCCTTGAGTATCACTTGTGGAAGTGGTTGAGTGATGCTTTGACATGGTCTGAAGCTCTGGGGCCTCCTGGAAGATGAAGTCCAAGGTCATCTGCTGCCTGTGTTCTGTCCAGCGTCCTCCCAGCACGATCTACAAAGTAATCTACAGATGGCTGCTACTTGTGCTGGGCTTGGAGATGACCAGGAGAGGCCAAGTTTCAAACCAAGGCCAGATGCCACTAATGCTAGACCTGGGGTCACTTAAGGAGAGGTATGGGGCACTGAGGCCAGATGATACTTTTTGGAGAGATTTTAAGAAAGTCTGAGGCATTTGTATGAAAAAGCCACTGGAAACAACAAGTTGGGTGGGACTGGGTCTCAGGCAATCACCAAGGTGGGGGCAAACAGTAATACCCAGGTTTGGAAATTCAGTGATGCCTGCCGGCTCTGTGGAGAAAGGGCTTAGCAAAGAATCAATGGCCTCTGCCAGCGAGCACTTCTGTTTGCCACTCCAGCCCTTGCCTTGATGCCAAACAATTCAGTTTTTCTGGAATGTGTCTGGTGCCTTTCAAGTAGCTGCTAAAGCTCAGAGGGAGTGAGTTCCTCTCTTTAAGTGGAACATCTAGGACCCAAAGAGCCCTCCATCTCACTCAGCCACAATTCCCACTGGTTTTTACAGCCAGAAGTTGTGGGAATTTCTCTTCCTGGCAGTGGAATCCTGTGCTGGGAAGCCTGGGGTGGCGCTGGGACCCCTCGCTCCTCAGGTGGACCTTCACAGCTAAGATATCCTTCCCAATTTTTATCTGCCACATGTGGGTATGGGGCCATCCTGTTCCCGATTCTGCTCCTCCTAGAAGAAGTCTCAATGTGACTTCTTCTATATATCCTTAGTTGTAGGACTTCTGTTCAGCTAGATTTCAGGTGGTTCTGAATAATAGTTGTTCTGTAGTTCAGTTGTAATTTGGACATGGTTGTGGGAGAATGTGAGTACAGCATTTACTTACATCACCATTTTGACCGGAAGCCCCGAACAACGAAGATTTTTGTGCAGTGGTGTAAACTGTTAATTTACCTGCAGTGGGAGCGACAGACGCTTGGGCAGGAAAGAGTCTTTAGAATATTTCCATACCAAATGACACCATTTTTCTTGATTCAAGTAACTAATATACGATATTAAGAAACAATCTCACAATCTTTGCACTTAAAACTCTAAATGACAGACCCCCTTCTCTCTATTTATCAAAGAGAATAGATACTAAGCTCTAACATAAATACCACTTGAAAAAACCAAATAGGAGCCTAGGAAGGTAAAGAATAAATTTAACCTAAGGAATAAAATCAAATAACTTAAGTATGAAAACATGTTTTAAGTGTATACATTGTCCATATTTTTTACAACTTGAAATAATAAAGTACTTCATTAATTTTTTACTACTATGAAAAGTAACACAAAAGGAAATGAATATGTGTTTTGGATATAAAAAATGGCCTTCTAAACATGTTTATAATTAATGTGCCTTAAATATAACATATGCCAAATATGTGACTTTCTCAGAAAAAGCAACCCTCTTAATGACCTTTTAAATTCTGTCAAAAAAAAAAAAATTAGATATCACCCTGGCCAGTGTATTCAGTGATTAGAGCTTCACCCAGAACACCAAAGGGTCATAGGTTTGCTTCCTGGCCAAGGTCATGTACCTGGGGTAAATATTCAATCCTCGGCCCAGGTCAGGGCACATGCAGCAGGCAACCAATCAATATGTCTCTCTCACATCAATGTTTCCCTCTCACTTTCTTTCTCTCCCTACTTCCTTCCTTTTCTCTCCCCCTTCCTTCCACTTTCTTTAAAAAATCAATGGGAAAAAATATATCCTCAGGTGGGAATTAACAAAAGAAAAAATTAGGTATCTATTTTTAAAACAACATACAAACAGGGAGAAACCAAGACGGAAGCATAGGTAAACACCTGAATTGCCACCTCGTATAACAGTATCAAAACTACAACTAAAAGACAGAACAGACACCATCCAGAACCACCGGAAAGCTGGCTGAGTGAAAATTCTACAACTAGAAGGAAAGAGGAAAGCACATTGAGAATCAGAGGAGCTGCAAAAGGCTGAGGTACAGAGATGCGAGAGCACATGGGGTGGATGTGGAGAGGACAGGAGACTGAATGCACAGGCGGCTGAGTGCGGGGCTGGCTTTCTAAAGAGGGAGGGAGAAGGAAGCTCCTGACTGCGCTGAACCCCAGTTCCAGGCAAGTTTCTGAGAACCCAGATTCATTTGGGGAGAAACTGGACTGTCAGGAAAAGAGAAAGCACACTGAGACTCAGGGGAGCTACGGAGGCAGAGGTCCGGAGGCTCGTGTACAGAGAGGACTGACTGCTGAATGCACAGGCAGCTGAGTGCACAGCTAGATTTCTAAAGTGGGAGGGAGATGGAAACTACCGACTGTGCTGAACTCCAGTTCTGGGCTAGTTCTGGGAATCCAGATTTATTTGGGGGGAAACTGGACAGTCTGGCAGCAGACAAAACTCGAGAGTGGCCTTATCTAAGAGATGCTTACAGCAATTACCGAGAGACACTGAGACCCAGGGGCCTCATAGGGCCGGGCTTGAACAGAAGCCAAAGCTATCTGCTCCACCCTGAGGTTCCACCCTACTCAAGCTGAGCACAGAGGCTTTTGTAATTTTACAAGTCGTGTCTAATAAGAGTGTCTCCAGCACAGTAGTTCTCCCACCATAGACACAGCTGATCCTCATAACCAATTGGCCTGGAGGTCAATTCCTCCGAGTGATAGCAACAACTATCAAGACTTAACTACAACAAGGCTGTGCAATAAAGTCCACAAAGAGGTACACACCAGGAGTGTCCACCTCAGGTAACTGGGGAGGCTGAGCCACTGGGCCATACAGGACACCTAGCACACAAAGATATTTACCAACTCAGGGAAGCAGTGAAAATGAGGAGACAAAAAACAGATTACAAATGAAAGAAATAGAGGAAAGCAAATGACTGGATATAGAGTTCAAAACGACGGTTATAAGGTTTTTCAAGATTTTCCTAGAAAAGATGGATAAATTTAGTGAGACCCTCGAGGATATGAAAATGGACCAACTAGAGATGAAAAGAGACCAACTAGAAATTAAACATACACTAACTGAAATAAAAAATATTATACAGAGAGCTAACAGCAGACTAGAGGAATGCAAGAATCAAGTCAAAGATTTGAAATACAAAGAAGCACAAAATACTCAACTGGAAAAGAAAAAAAAAGAATCCAAAAATTTGAAGATAGTGTAAGGAGTCTCTGGGACAATTTCAAGCATATCAGCATCAGAATTGTGGGGGTGCCAGAAGAAGAGAGAGAGCAAGACACTGAAAATCTATTTGAAGAAATAATGACTGAAAACTTCCCCTAACCTGGTGAAAGAAATAGACTTAGAAGTCTAGGAAGCGCACAGAACCCCAAACAAAAGGAATCCAAAGAGGACTACACCAAGACACATCATAATAAAAATGCCAAGTGCAAAAGACAAAGAGAGAATATTAAAAGCAGCAAGAGAAAAACAGTTAATTACTTACAAGGCAGCACCCATACTGATTGTCAGTGATTTCTCAACAGAAACTATGCAGGCCAGAAGGGAGTGGCAAGAAATATTCAACATGATGAATAGCAAGAACCTACAACCAAGATTACTCTACCCAGCAAAGCTATCATTCAGAGAATTGAAGGGCAGATAAAGAGCTTCACAGATAAGAAAAAGCTAAAAGAGTTCACTAAACAGTATTATATGAAATGCTGAAAGGTATTCTTTAAGAGGAAGAAGAAGAAAAAAGTAAAGATAAAAATTATGAACAACAAATACATATCTATCAACAAGTGAATCTAAAAATCAAGTGAATTAAAAATCTGATGAACAGAATAAACTGGTGAATATTATAGAATCGGGTCATAGAAAGGGAGTGAACTGACAATTCTCAGGGGGAAAGGGGTGTGGAGAGTGTGGGAAGAGACTGGACAAAAATTGTACACCTATGGATAAGGACAGTGGGGGTGGGGGTGGGATTAAGAGCAGAGTGTGGGGTGGGAACCTGGTAGAGGGGAGCTATGGGGGGGAAAAAGAGGAACAATTGTAATAATCTGAACAATATAGATTTATTAAATTAAATAAAAAAGAACAACACACAAACAAATAAAAATCAATGAATGTATGATATGCCATTTTGGAGAATCCCTTTGCAATGACTTTCTTGCAGTGTCCTTGGAACATGCCATATCTGTCTCTGCTTGAGCAATTCTTCCTACCCAAAACTCTTTCCTTGACTGAAACTATCTCATCCATGCACCTTTCCCTAAAATCTCTCTTTGCTAAACTCCTAATGGATAAGTTAATACAGTTGTCTTTTCACACTTTCTGACATTTAATTATTTTCATTCCTATTGTGAATCTGGTCTATAACCTTACAAAATGACATTATATCTAAACTGTTACAAAGCCTCAGAATAGCAGAGTAGTTAAGAGCTTAGGTTCTAGATCTCAGAATCAAGAGTCAGAATACCTCAGTACAAATCCTAGCTCTACCATTTAATAGCTATGTGAACTTGGACAAGTAAACCTAATCTAATCTTCCTGTGCTTTAGTTTCCTCAGAGGTTAATATGGGAAAAATAAACACCTATCTTGAACAGTTATTTAAGAATTAAATTAACATTTAAAGCATTTAGAACAGGGATGGTACATAGTATACCACAAGTGTTAGTTGATCTGTTACTCATTTTTCCTTGCTCCAGACCTCTCTACATATTACTGTATTACTCTTAAATGGGACTTTTGGTATGTTATTACTCTGCACAGAACTCTCCCTGGCTTTCCATGTCCTCAGTTTGGTAATAAAGGCACTCTACAACCTGGCACCACACTATCTACTCAACTCCAGTTACCCAACATCTACTTTATACAAAATAAAAGGAAAGACATACAAGGCAGAAACCCTCTCCTCCAAGGCCTAACTCCTAATTACAAAAACAAGGCACAAACATAAAACCATCACAAAGAATGGGTGTTCACCATAGCTGCTCTCCAAAAGAACTGTACAATCCAACAAAATTCATTTCTGCAGTATTTGGAAGATGTCAGTCATTAATAATGATCTGCTTTTTTCTGTTTCATTTTGCTCTCATCTCCTCAAAACACACAAAAACAACCAGAAAGTACTTTTTCATAACTAATATCTACCCATCCTTTGTTTTAAAATAGATAACTTTATTGATTTCAGAAAGGAAGGGAGAGGGAGAGAGAGAGAGAAAAATCAATGATGAGAGAAAATCATTGATCGACTGCCTTATGCACACTCCACACTGGGGATCAAGCCTGCAACCCGGTATGTGCCCTGACTGGGAATTGAACTGTGACCTCCTGGTTATTATGTCAATACTCAACCACTGAACCACACCAGTCAGGTCATCCCTTATTTTAAAGTCAATTCAAATACTACCATGCTCTTACCATTTTAATTTACATAATACTAGAGGCCTGGTGCACGAAATTCATGCACGGAGGAGCGGGGGTGTCCCTCAGCCCAGCCTGCACCCTCTCCAATCTGGGACCCCTCAAGGGATATCCGACTGCCTGTTTAGGTCCAATCCTACAGGGATCCTACTGAGATCGGGCCTAAACGGGCAGTCGGACATCCCTCTCACAATCCAGGATTACTGGCTCCCAACTGCTCACCTGCCTGCCTTCCTGATTGCCCCTAACCGCTTCTGCCTGCCAGCCTGATCACCCCCTAACCACTCCCCTGCCAGCCTGATTGATGCCTAACAGTTCCCCTGCCACCCTGTTTGCCCCTAACTGCCCTCCCTGTGGGCCTGGTCCCCCCATGAATGCTCTCCCCTGCAGGCCTGGGCCACCCCCCCTCCCCACAACTGGCCTTCCCTGCAGACCTGGTTGCCTCCAACTTCCCTCCTCTACCGGCCCACTCACCCCTAACTGCCCTCTCCTACAGGCCATCTTGTGTCAGCCATATTGTGTCCAAATGGGAGCAGCCATCTTGTGTGTTGGAGTGATGATCAATTTGCTTATTACCCTTTTATTATATAGGACTATCTTACCTCAGTCAACTGTTCTCAAGGTATATAGTCACCCTCTCTAAAATATAAGCTTCTAGAAAGAAGAAATAACCATTTTTTTACCAGTTATTGGCATTTCCGTTCCCCCCACTAAAACAGATCATGTTAGAACAGATGCTTAATAGTAATAGTTGAATTTAAGTAAAAATGTGAAACTGGAAGTAAACAACTAGTACTACTACAGAGAGACTGGAAATAGACTGCATACTGTTTGGACCATTGGACTTCTTTCCACAAAGCCTCAAATCAGATGAGGCCATCCAAATCAGAAAAGAGGTAGTCCACTCACTCTCCTTTCTATGTAACCACGATATGAATAGATTTGTTTTTCAATGGTACCTTGAGTCAATAGACAGATCACTAATCCATCTATTACCTACCATCTAACTTGAAAAGCTTGACCTCCAAAAAGATACATTGAGCCAGCATCCAAGAAGGGCAATATCCAACTGCTACATCCCTAAGTATATGATTTGAGAAAGCCTGTTAAAGTCTACTTTGTGGCAAACTTGTCACCCTTCAACATGCAGGTTTTAAGTACCATAGCACATTCCATGAACTTAGCATTAAAAAGTGTGACCTGCATTTTCATGTCCTCACGTTTTGTAAATTTTCTATATTGAACATGTATTACTTGAATAATCAGAAAGTTTCAAATGTTCAGTATTTCTTCCAGATTTTAAGGGCCTCTCATAATGACCCATGCGGAATATAACCCAATTAAAAATAAATTAAAAAGCCCTAGCTGGTTTGGCTCAGTGGATAGAGCGTCAGCCTGTAGACTGAGAGGTCTCAATTTTGACTCCAGTCAAGGGCATATGCCCAGGTTGTGGGCACGATTCCTACCAGGGGGCATGCAGGAGGCAGCCAATCAATCACTGATGTCTATGTCTCTCTCCCTCCCTCTCCCTTCCTCTCTGAAATCAACAAAAATATATTAAAAAAAATAATAATAATAAACCATAAAGAGTCCTGGCCTATGTTTCTCAGTGGTTACAGCATCAGCCCATGCCCATGAATTTGATTCCCAGTACCTGAGTTGCATGTAGTAGGCAACCAATCAATGTCTCTCACATTGATGTTTTTTTTCTCTCTCCCCTCCCCCCGCCTTTCCACTCTTTCTAAAAATCACTGGGAAAAATATCCTCAGATGAGGATTAACAAAAAATAAATCAAAGGGTATATTACCCCAACTTTATACCTCCCAGGTAAAATGCATGCTAGTTTGGACAGAGTTCTCAACTTTGTATGTTCCAATTTCAACCTCTGCAGCCCTGTCCAGTAGCTCAGTTGGTTTGAGCATCTTCCTGATACACCAAGGTTGCAGGTCAGGGCACATACAAGAAGCAATCAATGAATGTATAAACACATGGAACAACAAATGGATGTTTCTCTCTCTAAAATCAATAAATAATTTTTTAATTACCTCTACATATGCCATCACCTGAAAGGAAAACATTTCTCATTACCTTCCCAAGACTCCACAGCATTACAACCAATTGTAAAGAGCTACAGATGGTTCCTCTCCCTCCACCAACGAACACCCTCCTCCCTAAGTATATAGCTTTTAATAATGCCCAGGAAAAGAGTGCTAAGTGATTGACATGATTATCCCGATCCTCAAAACAAAAGTAGGTACCACTATTATCCCCAGAAGAGAAAACTGAGGCTTAGAGATGTTTGCAGGAGAGAGGAAGGGGAAAGTTGCCTGAGGAGGGATTCTTATATTATACAAAAAAAGTTTGCTGGGAATGGCCCAGGAATTTTTGATATGAGACAATTATAGCAGAAATCTTCAAACAAGAAATTTCACAGAAAAAACAACTGTTGATTTTCTTTAGAACTGTGTACCTCATAATATCTGGTATATAACAGGTGCTCAATAAAAACCAGTCTGTTCAAATTTAAATTTAAATAGTTAATTCCTAAAATAATTTGATCACATGGCAAAATCTGACAGGTTATTTGTTTTAACTAGTTTAGGTGGTACAATAGCCAATTAAGTATATCTACACCTAAAGTAATATTCTGAGCGTTGGCTAATAAAGCAGCAAAAAAAGGAAAAATGGCAGAAATGAGTTGTGTATCCTTTAAGGATAAGCTTTTCTAATAACAATTTCCATTTAAAATTTTAACATGTCATCGCAATTTACACAATAAACACTTACTACTGACCTATTCTTAGTCATCTCAAAATAACCTAGCCAGGAAAAGCACTGTTCATGCAATCACTGATTTTCAAATAAGTAAAACAAAATAATCTGAGTCTCCTTAGAATATTGGGTCAAAGTAAAAAATGTGCATTTTTAGAGTATATATTTTAATCACACCTGTAATCTGTTTAAATTGGGCTATAACTGTTGCCCAAGGGCATAAAAAGACAAAAAATGTAAAAGCTGATTGAATTAAGGCCGATGTTTGAATCTGATTGATGGAAGGATGAGTTCTATGAATATTCACTTTAAATGATTATGGGTAATTTGTAAAATCTTTCAGGCACCCAAACTTTAGTTTCCAGGGATGAAAAGTATGTCTGTTCCACAGGTAAATGAGTACCTGGTGTTATACAGAAAAATTAACATCCTACACAAAGATGAGGATAAAGGTATTATGCAAGCACATAGCACTTGGGCAATCTTGTCCTCCTTTCTCTGAAAAATGATTTATATAATAATTCCTTAATTCAGGAGCAACAGAGTATTACCTTCTTCCTTTTGAGACTCGGGTTTCTTTTATTTCAAAACACTACTCTTGAAGATTTAAATTCTTCTTTTAAAAAAGACTTAATTATTTAACTCAAAAAAGAGGGAGCAAAAGTCAAGAGGTGAAACCTGAGATATTATTATTAGTCTTACATAACTTGCTCTAAGTTGGAACTGACTCTGTAGCTGAACTAAAAATCTAAGGTTTAAGCATAAAGATGAGCTTTTCAGTACATTCTTCACATACACAGAGTTTTAAAAATTGAAAGGGTCTTTATTTTTCTCCTCGAATTCTTAAAATATAAGCACTCACATGTATAGTATTAGGGTGCTAACATAAAAATGATAAAATGCTCACACTTAAAGAGCACTAAATTCATCCTAGTGCATCTAGGTAATGAAATAATTGATAGAACTGAATATTTTTTAAAAAAATTATTTCCTAACACTGACTTTTAAATATCACCTCTGTAAGTATGCATAAAATATTTTCAAAAAGTGACTTCCAAAAAACAACAGGTATAGGTTCATGCAACTTGCAAAACAACCTCTGAAAATGTAGTTAGTAGTTCATGCCTAATTAAACTGGCTTTGATAACTGCAAATTTCTCGGGGGTATACATAGCAAATCTTTCAAAATCTAACTTTACAATGAATGCCTTTACTAGACAGGCCCTGATATGAACTCAACTAAAAGCTACATTAACTACATCTCACCACAGAGACAATTGAGACCCAGTGTAATAATGGTCACGGATTCCCTGCATTGCTTTGGGAACTGTTGCTTGCTTAATCAAGCTCTCAACTGCAAATTCACCTTTCTAAAAAGACTGAAAACAAAATGACAAGTTTCACTATCTAGTTTTCCAAACCAAACTAGGGTTTGGGATTTCACTGGGAATGACCACATTATCAAGATGCCATCGCCCTCCCAAGGCATTTAATTACAATACCTTCTCTGTTTTCCATTCAACTACCTCAATTAAATTTCCACTAGAACCAGAAACACAGAAAGTTGATTCGTGGCCTTGCTGAAAGTCCCCTCTGGGTGCAAACCCTGGGACCCCGCATGCATTATACAGAAAGAGCAAAGAGAAACAAAAAGTAATGATTGTTAAACAATGTTGTGACATTACCTTGCCCGTCTTGTGATCAAACCAGACCAGAGCATGGTTCCTTGACAGCACTTTGCAATCAAAGGTAGCATTATTCTGCGCGGGTCGACAGCGGGCCACGGAGCGGCCGATTTTAATGGGCTCGTCCAAGTAGACATGACGCTCCTGAAACGGGTGCGAGTTCGGGCGGCAAGTGAAGATGGCCAAGGCTGACGGCATCGAGGACAGACTGGGGTGTCTCTCCTACCACAGGACAAAGGAGTTCCACCGGATCCGGACTGCCCTTCACAAGCCTATACCCCTATCCTCCCCAAAATTCTATATTAAAACAAACTGCGCATGGTCTGAGCATAACCAGTGCACATCAACAACTCTTCACTGGAGCGAGAAGACAAGCCAGCGCCAGCCCCATCACCTCCTTTGAAACCCAGCACCGCCCTGATGACAAAAAGTCCCCAACTGGCAGCTTTCAATCCATCTTCTGCCTTAGGAAGAAAAGGCTCAAACATCGGACAGCTTCAGCCAACACAACTCCTGGAAGACAGTTTGGGGACTGGAGGTATCCAAGCAGATGAGTCACACACCAGTTCTTGTGTTTTGTTTGGGATCGCGGCCGCTTTCCCCCCTCGGTGGCGGAAATGTTGCAGCACTGCAGCATGAAGGAAGGGTCGGTGCGGTGCGACCAGCAAGGTCCTTCCTGGGCGAAGAGCGATGCAGCCGAGCCCCTCTGGGCCGCCGCCACCCGTCCTGGAGGGCCTCGGAAGTGGAAGGGCGGGAGGGGTCCGAGAGGGTCTAGACCGCCGGCGGGACAGTCTGCATTTGCCCCAGATGCGCGGAGGCCGCCGGGAGGCGACACGGGGTCCCCGGACCGCACAAGCCGCGACGGCGGTGGCCGGAGTCCTTGGCACGAGGAACGGGGACTCGCGGAGGCACGGGCGGCGGCCGAGTGGGGACTCCCGGGCACCTGGCGGGCGTCCCCGCGACCAGGGCGGGGATGCGGACCGAGCTAGGCACGACCCCGGGGAGGTTCGGGGTCTCCGCCCGCAGGAAGTTGGTCCCTGGACGCCTGGACTCCGGGCTCCGGGCAGCGCACGGGCCGCCTCTTCTCAGGGTCGCCCCCGCGAGGGTCGCATCTCAGGGACAGCAGCCACAGCTCCCGGCGGACGAGGAGGTGGGGGAGGGAAGCTGTCCCCAAGGCTGGGGGAGAGGCCTGGAGGCCCGGGCTGAGTCCGCCGCAGCCTCCACCCCCCGGGGCCGGGGGACACGCTCAGACGGAGCCCGGCGAGGCAGGAAACTTTCCGACCTGGTAGGGAAACACCACAACAAACGGCCGTCAAGCGCCGGTGCCCGCCCGCCTCGGCGCTCGCCCGCCTCAACCTGCCCCCGCCAGCCCGCACCACTGCCCCACACTCGCCGACCTCGCCGCGGACGGGCTGCGGAGATTAGAAGGCCGGACGCCACGACAGGTCCTGCTCCCCTGGCCCCGCCGCCACCTCAGCTTACCTTGCCAGCGCCGGCCGCCATAGTGACTCTGACTGAAACCTACCCGGTGCACCGCCGCGGGAACGCGCACCCTTCAAGGGCCCTCCTACCCCTCTGCCGCGCCGTAGTCCGGGCGTCACGTGACCGACGCCGTGGGCGCCATGCGGGTCAGGGGCAGAAAAGAGGGCAAGCTAGTTTCAGCTAACCTCCGGGCGCCATCTTCGTTAAGGGCCGGAAGTTTCAAGTGAGAGGGCTTGCCTCTACGACCATGTTGGTTAAGGGCAAGAAAGAATTTGACCCATTGAAGGTTTTACAAACAAAACGTGCCAACTTCCTCCTTTACCGTCGTGCTTGAGAAGGCACCAACTTTCACTACAGTCCTCGGTGAAAATACTGAGGAGCGAAGAGACGATGTGATTCATAGCCAGAGGAGATGGATTCATAGCCCCCTTCCCTGTGGGCAGTGAGCGCCCCGGCTGCCGCGGAGCCAGGGCCCCGGTTCCGCGAGCCCTGGAGGTGCGCCTCCGGCGAGCGGTCCTGCTCCCGGCCAAAGTTTTGTGTATCAGAGGAAGACTTTCTTAGCCACTGGTTCCACTTCAAATGGCCCCTTTTTCTCAGGGGGCCCGTCATGTTCCCCAGGACCCAACGCAGATTCTGCCCAGAAAGTTTAAAATCGTGTTGCTTCCAGAGAGAGGCTGAACTATTTCCAACATGAAAGTAAGGGGGGAGGGGGGCTTATTCCAGCACTCATGATATTGAGGAGGACGATTGATCTCAAGAAGGAAAAACTGCAAAGCCTTAAAGAAGATTTCAAGAAAAGATGGTGAGAAGGAACCTTACTCATTTAGAATCAATGGTGGCTTTATCCTGTTCCGTTGACAGCAGCCTCCGCCACGTGACCCTGAGCAACTTCCCAAACTTTTCCAAGCCTGGTGTTCTCATCTATATAATGGAGATAATTCCTCACTCAGCTATTATTATTCACATAGAATTCAATGTGACAACCCATGTTACTCAGTAAGGAGTAAATAGTATTCATTTCAGTACTTATATATAGGGTTGGGCCCTGTTCTGAACTTTGTGAACAAAACCTCAACTTCTGCCCTCTGAGGGCGTATATGGGTATTTTGGAATAGGCGTGGGGATATAGGTGGATGGCAAACACAGAGTAACTACTTTGATATGACCAGGGCTAAAGAAAAGTGGAGGCAAGCACAAAAACAGGGTCAGGGGTAGCCTTCTAGGGGAAGGAAGGAAAGTAGAAAACCACAATAAATATGATATTTGATGAATGCTTCATAAATTCCAAGAAAGAAGGACTATCAAGAAAAGGAATAAGGTTATTTGAAACAGTGAACCAATATGCCCAGCTCCTAATATTTAATACTTGAATGAAAATTATATACTATTACTCATTATTACAGGATAAAGTAGGAGTGGGGCAAAGTGTGTCTGGAGAAAACAATATGCTCTAGATTATAACAAACTTGTATATTTTTTTAAAGACATCATTAATTCAGCAAATATTTATTGAACTGTGTTCAACATACTTTATTCTAAAGAAAAATAAGAATATGTTGAAAAGCTTTAAAATAAGACCACACGGAACAAAGGGAAGGCAGGGGTTATGGGCGTGTGAGGGGAGTGATTAGCCAGGAAACTTATATGCATATATGCATAACCCATGGACACAGACAATAGAGTGGTGAAGGCCTGGGAGAAGCAGGTACAAGGTGAAGGGGGTCAATGGGAAAAAAAAACCAACAACACACAAACAAACAAAGGGAACATCTGTAATACTTGCAACAATAAAGATAATTTTAAAAAATAAAAATAAAGGAAAGAATAAAATAAGGGGATAAAATGTTTTCATTTCAGTTAACTTTTAGGCTTAGGTACAATAAAGTAATACAGGTTCCTGCACACATTTCTAAAGAGTACTCCACATCGTTTTATAAGTCATTTATGCATTCTTCCATTCATTCATTCTATAAATATTTAATTGAATGCCTACTGGGAAACAGATACTTTGAAAGGCCCTGGAAATACAACAATGAAAAAAAAAAAAGACTCCCTTGAGGTGCTTACAATTTAGTTGATGACACAAAAATATCATTGCCATAATGAGTATATCAAGAATAATGGGACTTTCGGTCAAGATGGTAGCATAGGTAAATACAGTACTCGCATCCTTCCACAACCACATCAAAATTACAACTAAACTACAGACCATCCTTCAGAAACACCTGAAATCTACATGAATAGAAGTCACATAAAGGGGATTTAAAGATGAAGCCACATCAAGACTGGTAGGAGGGATAGAGACAAGGAACAGGCTGGTCCCATACACACATATGGCAGATAAAAATTGGGAGGGATATCTCTGCTGCAAAGATGCCCCCTAAGAGCAAGAAGTCCCAGCCCCATACCAGGCCCCTAAGCCCATGATTCCAGTGCCAAGAAGAGAAGGCTCCATAATTTCTAGCTATAAAATCCACAGGGATTGAGGCTGAGTGAAATGGAGATCTGTTGGAGTTCCAAACAGTTCCTCTCAAAAGGCCTGTGCACAGACTTACTCTGACTCACTCCCTCTGAACTCCAGCTTTAAGATAGCAGCTGGAAAGGCATCAGAGATATATGGGGAGGAATGAATTGCCTGGCATCAGGGTGAGAGATGAGGACACCTTTCCCCCAAACAAAAGTACTGACAGGGGCCATTATTATTTTAATTAACCCTCCCAGCACAGAGCTGGCAGTTAGGAGAAATATCTGAGTCTCCATCAACCTGATTATCATAGATCACCCTACCTTGGTGATTCCCTGAGACCCTGCCCTACCAATTTGTGAATCTACCCAAGCTTGGTTTCCACTGGCTTTTCCATAAGAATGGTCTATCTTGGCTAATGCTTCAGACTTTCCTAAAATCTCTAAAACAAATAAACAAATCTCTAAAATAAGCAGCATCTGGACTCAGCGTGACCTGTACCTCTTGCTAAGCGTCCCAGGCCTGACACTAGCCAAGCTTCACAGCTTGGCCTCTCCTGGGCACCCCTAAACCCAGCACAAATAGCAGCCATCTCAAGATTGCTTTGTAGCTTAAGCCAGCGGGTCCCAGGCAAGACTCAAGTGGTGATTGATCTTGGCTTGCACCTTCTGGGAGACCCCAAGAGCTAACACACCTTAGGGGGGTGGGCAGCTTAGACTATGTTGGAGCACCACTCAACCAGTAACTCACTCAAGGGGCAGACTCAGCGAGCACTAGAGGTGTGCTGAAGTAAGACCTGCTACGTGGGTAGGCCCTTGCCCAGCTGATATTGCACAGTAGTAGGTGGTTGCAGCCAATGGGTGTAAATCCCTCCCATTGATGTGCCAACAGCAATCAAGGTTCAACTACAACAGGAGTGCCCAGCTTAGGTGATGTGGGAGGCTGTGCCACTCGACCCTACAGGACACCTACTACATTAGGACATTCTAACAACCCTGGGAGGTGCAGCAGTTCCACTTAATACATATAAACAAACACAAAGAAACTGCCAAAATGAGGAGACAAACATGTCCCAAATGAAAGAACAGAACAAAATTCCAGAAAAACTCTAAACAAAATGGAGATAAAAAATCTGCTAGATGCACAGTTCAAAACACTGGTTATGAAGATGCTCAATGCACTTAATGAAAACTTCAACAGAATAAAAGTGGGCATGGAAACTATAAAAAGAACCAGTCAGAAATGAAGGATGCGTTAACGGAAATGAATATGTTTTAGAATATCAACAATAGAGTAGATGAAACTGAGAATCAAATCAGCAATTTATAATATAAGGAAACAAAAAACATCCAATCAGAATAGCAAAAATAAACTTAAAAAAAAATGAAGATAGTGTAAGGAGCCTCTGGGACAATTTTCAAGCATACCAACATTCCCATCATGTGGGTGCTAGAAGGAAAAGAAAGGACAAGAAATTGAAAACCTATTTGAAAATATAATGACAGAAAACTTCTCTAACCTGGTGAAGAAAATAGATATTCAAGACCAGGAAGTGAAGACAGTCCCAAACAAGATGAACCCAAAAGAGGCCCATACCAAGACACATCATAATTAAAATGCCAAAGGTTAAAGCCAAAGAGAGAATCTTAAAAGCAGCAAGAGAAAGGCAGTTAGTTATAAGAGAGCTCCCATAGGGCTGTCAGCTGATTTCTCAATAGAAATTTTGCAGGCAAGAAATATTAAGAGATGAAAAGTAAGGACCTACAACCAAGATTACTCCACCCAGCAGAGCTCTCATTTAGAATAAAAGAATATATAAAGAGCTACCCAGACAAGGAAAAGCAAAAGTTCATTACCACCAAACCAGTATTACATGAAATGTTAAAAGGTCAAGAAGGAGAAAGAGAAGAAGAAGAAGAAGGAGGAGGAGGAGGAGGAGGAGGAGGGGGAGGGGGAGGAGGGAAGAAGGAGAAGAAGAAGAAGGAGAAGGAGAAGAAGGGAAAAAAAAGATATAAAATAAAATATGTACAATAAGCCCTAGCCAGTTTGACTCACTAGATAGAGTGTTAGCCTTGGTTGCAGATTCCTCCCCAGCCTGGGCCCTGCTGGGGGTTCATGCAGGAGGCAACCAATTGAAGTGTTTCTCTCACATCACTATTTCTCTCTGTCTTTCTCTCTCTCATTCTCTAAAAATAAAGGAAAAAAAAAAACCTTGGGTGAGGATTTAAATATATATATATATATATATATATATATATATGAATAATAAAATGGCAATAAACACATATCCATCAACAATGGAATCTAAAAAGCAAAATAAATGACGCAGAAAGAATCAGACTCCTTGATACAGAGAACATTTTGACAGTTGCAGATGGGAGGAAGTTTGGGAGTATGGGTGAAAAAGGTGAAAGGATTAAAGTCCAAATTGCTTGTTACAGAATAGTCATGGGAATACAAAGTACAGCATAGAGAATACAGTCAATAATACTCTAATAACTATGTATGGTGTCAGGTGGGTACAAGACATATTGGGATGATCACTTAGTATGTTATATAATGTATAATCACTGGGATGTACACCTGAAACTAATATAATACTGTATGTCAACTGTAATTGAAAAATTAAAAAAGCATTTTAAAAAAGAGTAATGGGAGCATGATAGAATAGGTTAAATAGAGACTTCAAAAGTTAGTAGGAGTAGGCCAGCTAGACTGGTAGTCGAGGGATAAATAAATTTTAGTCCAAGAAAATATAAACAAAATCCAGAAACTTGAGATGACAGGACTTCAGGGGAATTACTAGTAGTCTGTGTTATTGGAACATGAGGTATGGGGGAAAAAGAGAGGCACAAAATTATTGTTTCAATTGCTGAAGGATTTGGATTCATTTCCCAATGAATTTCAGAACATTCCCATCTTTCTCCTAGAAGGTCAAAGTAGAGTAGTGAAAATCAAAGTTTCAGAATCAAATATTACAGCACCATTTACCAGCACTAAAAATGGTCAATTATTTAGCTTCTCTAAGTCTCATATTTCTCATTTGAAAAAAGTAGGTAATACCCCACAGAGTCTTATTAGGGTTATATAAGATCATGAAAGACAAAGTGTCTACCATGATGCCTAAAATATAGTAGGTATTTGAAGAATGATATTATTATTATTATTATTATTATTATTATTAACATAATGGCCTGGCGCACAGATTCATGCACACTGAAAGGAAAATAATGAGCCAAAACCAGTTTGGGTCTATGGACTGAAGGGTACCAGTTCGATTCCAGTAAAGGGCATGTACCTACTGGGGATGTGCAGGAAGCAGCTGATCGATGTTTCTCTCCCTTCAATGTTTCTAACTCTCTATCCCTCTCCCTTCCTCTCTATAAAAAAATCAATAAAAAAATATATTTAAAAAAAGAAGAAAAAAAAGGAAAGGAAAATAATTAGAAGAAATATTTTAATATTGCTATTTGCCCTTTCTCTGTCATGGATGCTGGTCACCATCTATGGGGCGATGAGCACGGCAATCAGGTTCCTGCCCAGTTTTCTCAGTGCCAGACTTTACTGGCACCTGCCTTGGCTTGGCTCCATCCATTTACCTGTTCCACCATCCTGTTGTGGTCCTGCTCTCATCAGGGCCCATTGGGGCTAGGACCATGTCACCAAGGCTTGCTATGTTCAGCGCTGCCCCCTGGTGGTCAGCACACGTCATAGTGAGCAGCTAAACTCCTGGTCGAACTACCAAGCGAGGGGATAATTTGCATATTGGGCTTTTATTACATAGGATAGTAAGAATTCTCCCAGCCTTCCACATACAGTAAGGAGCAAGTTGTATTATCCCTAATCCTATCTAATAAAGAGGGAATATGCTAATTGACCCTCACACCATTGCAAAGATGGCAGTGCCCACAGCAAATAAGGAGGAAATATACTAATTGATTGTCATGCCTTCAAACATGGCGGTGCCCACAGCCACAAGATGTCAGTGTCCAGTCCCCTCAGCCCCAACAGGGTGGCAGGCATGCAGTAAGTCTGGGCCTGTCCCTAGGTGGGTCTGCCCTTGCCACTGCCTGCTTCCGGAATCTCCCAGTCTTCTCAGCTCCCCAGCTGCCCAGGGCTGGCCCGAGCTGCAAGCAAGCCTGGAATGGCAGCTGCCCAGCCTCCCAGAGCCATCTGAGGATCAGGTAACCAGGGCCCACCAAGGCTTGCAGAGGTGTGATGGGGCATCACCTTCCCTGATCGCCAGGTTGCCTCCCACCCCTGAGGGCTCCCAGACTGTGAGAGGGGACAGGCAAGGCTGAGGGACCCTCCCCTCCAGTGCATAAATTTTCATGCATAGGGCCTCTAGTTTGTATATATAGAAACTTGTTCATAAATATGGAAACCAAAATGCCACTTTATAATCAGTTCTACTATAATACCTCTTAAAATTAAACATATAGAATAGGCACTTTTTCTGTAAGAAAATTTGAGATGGGTGAGTAGTCTGGCTGCCTTTGGAAGTATCCCCAGGGTCCTGGGAACAGCACGGCTTCTCTGCTAGAATATTCAGCCTCCAACACATCTGTCCATGCTGCAATTAGATACAGAAACAGGAAACTCCCCAGGGTTATAAAGGCTGTGATCATTGGTTCCCTCCACCATCTCAATTCATTGTTTCTAAGATTCCCTCATCAGACCCACCCACCAAGACCCTCTGGCTTTTTTATATTGTTTGGGATCCAGAAGAAAGACATAACCTATTAGGAGAGTATCCCCATTTGGTCAAGCATTTTCTTTCCTGGCTACAGTTCCACTACACACAGTGCCCATGTACTTCCCAGACCAGGACTCCCGCTGTGACCCCAAGGGCACAGGGGTTTGGGACCCTTGGATGTAGGATTTGGGGAAACCTTAGGAGGTGGGGCTGGAAAATCATTCTGTTGCAAGTTGGACTTGAACTTTTAAAAAAATAAAATTTGGGATTGCTATAACCTGAAAGGGTAAAGAATGCAGGGAGCTGGAAATGCCAAAAACAACATTAAAGGCGTTCTTCACCCACTGGTATTCGGCAAGCAGAGAAAAAGCTTAAATTAAGAAATCTCATACAAGAGATACTTAGAATTCTAAGCCATGTGGGTGTTCCTTCTTTATGATTCTGTATCCATACAACATTTTAATTAAATATAAAACATACCATGTTTCGGAAAATTTGGAATGGTAGTATTCCTCCATGTTGTAGCTTTTTCTCCCTTTTCTATTTTTATCTTTTTTAACAGACAAATAACTATTACTACTGCTACGAACCATGCTCCTTTTAAATTTTAGGAAAGCAAAGAGAGAAATATTGTGAAATTATTTCCCTGATACCATGAAAAGACAGGCAAATATTAAAATTTCAGTTGTGCAGATGAATCTTTAAACTCATTGAAAATGCAACCCTTCCTTAAGTGATAATGATCTACTTGAACTTTAACCAATGACATTTGATGTAATGAATTATGGAACACTTGTATAACTGCTTTCGCACAGTATCTGGATTGCAAATATAGGTGAGCAAACTAATTAAAAAGGAGGTCTTAAATAGTCACAGATTAAAATTGAGAGTATATAATATTTTTAATGGCACACACTAGCTTACTAAAACTACGTTTGATCCTTTTCCCAATAAGGAAGGCTCTCCTCATCAGGGAGATTCTAATGAATGGAAATACCCTGTCATTTCCCAGGTGCCCAGGGTGGAGTGGCCCAAACATTCCAGAGCTACTGCTCATCTGTTTTTGGTTTCCTGGTTCTACAGGAAATGAAAGAAAAATAATTACCTGAAGACAAGTAAAGACACTTATTTTTCAATTAGTAATCTTCTTCTGTGAACATAAAAAGAGGGTATCAGAATATCAATTCTAAAAAGGATCATAACTAATCTAGTTCCCTCATTTTACAGGAAAAGAACCCAAGGCTCAGGAAAGGAACCCTTATTGGATGTGTATTTGCCATGTGGTAAGGCAATTCTGCCTTTCAATTCTGAATGCTAGCTTTGGGATCCAGAAGAATTGAAAGGCCCCGGTAAGGAATTCTTCTCATGACATCTCTCAGTGATAGTAATCCCACTTTATAAATAGGGAAATGAGACCCAAAGAGATTAAGTGACGGATCCTAAATCATCATGGTAGATCTCAAGTACATGCAGGTGTTTTGTTTTCTTTAAAAAAAAAAAATGAGTGAGGGGAGAATCCAAGATGGTGACATAAACACCTACACTGCTGCCTCGCACAATTTCAAAACTACAACTAAAAAACAGAACGGGCATCATCCAGAACCACACGAAAGCTGGCTGAGTGGAAATTCTACAACTAGAAGGAAAGAGAGGGGCTCACAGAGACCCAGAGGAGCTGCAAAAGGCTGAGGTATGGAGACACGCACGAGGAGAGAGCGAGTGCCAGAGTACCTGGCTGGCTTTTTCTGGCGGGAGGTAAACGAAGACTCCCAAAGGCATTGAACCCCTTATCCTACGACACTAAACCTCATGTCCAGCCGAAACTCAAACAGGAGGAGTTTGGACTGTGAAAAGGGAGAAGTGCATGGAAATTTAGGGGAGTTGCAAGAGATCAGAAGGCTGGTGACACGCACAGCATTGTTTGCAGAGGACCGGCTGCTGATTGTGCCGCTGGCTTTTACGAGTGAGCGGGAGATAGACCCTCCCAACTGCGCCACTTCTAACTTCACTAAACCCCAGTTTTGGGCGAAACCCTGGGGACTCAGACTCATATGGTCCAGGAGCACAGGGGAGCCGGAGGGGCAGCAATCTAGAGGCACTGTGAGAGAGCACGCACACAGGGACCGCTCCAGCAATTACCCAGTCAGGGGCCGTGGAGGGTGCGTCCGACTGGAAGGCAAGGCGGTCCCTTAATCCCTGAGACTCCACCCATTCCAAACACAATAGAGAGGCTTCTGTAATTTTGCAAGTCTGGTATCATAAGGCTGAATCCAACACAGAAGTTCTCCCAGCATAGTGAAAATGCCGAGTCAAGGGAAGGGATCACAAACAAAAGAAATGGAGGAAAACAAACGACTGGATATAGAGTTCAAAACGACACTTATAATGTTTTTCAAGAATATGATAGAAAAGATGGAAAAATTTAGCGAGGCCCAAGAGGAGATGAAAAAGATCCAACTAGAGATGGAAAAGAACCAACTAAAATTTAAACATACACTGACTGAATTAAAAAATATTGTACAGAGACCTAACAGCAGACTAGAGGAAGACAAGAATCAAGTCAAAAATTTGAAATATAAAGAATCAGAAAACACTCAACTGGAAAAGCAAGAAGAGAAAAGAATCCAAAAATGTGAAGATGATGTAAGGAGCCTCTGGGACAGCTTTAAGCGTACCAACATCGGAATTGTGGGGGTGCCAGAGGAAGAGAGAGAGCAAGATACTGAAAACCTATTTAAAGAAATAATGACTGAAAACTTCCCACATCTGGTAAAAGAAATAGACTTACAAGTCCAGGAAGCACACAGAACCCCACATAAAAGGAATCCAAAGAGGACTACACCAAGACACATCATAATTAAAATACCAAGAGCAAATGACAAAGAGAGAATATTAAAAGCAGCAAGAGAAAAACAGTTCATTACCTACAAGGGAGCACCCATACAACTGTCAGCTGATTTCTCAACAGAAAAGATGGAGGCCAGATGGGAGTGGCAAGAAATATTCAACGTGATGAATAGCAAGAGCCTACAACCAAGAATACTCTATCCAGCAAAGCTATCATTCAGAATTGAAGGGCAGATAAAGAGCTTCACAGATAAGAAAAAGCTAAAGGAGTTCATCAACTCCAAACCAGTATTATATGAAATGCTGAAAGGTACTCTTTTAGAAGAGGAAGAAGAAAAAGGTAAAAGATAAAAAATTATGAACAACAAATACGTATCTATCAACAAGTGAATCTGAAAATTAAGGGAATTGAAGATTTGATCAACTGAATAAACTGGTGAATATAATAGAATCGGGAGCATGGAAAGGGAGTGGATTGATAATTTTCAGGGGGAAAGGGGTGAGGGGTGTACAGGGAGAGACTGGACAAAAATCATACACCTAAGGATGAGGTCAACGGGAGGGAGGTAAGGGTAGAGGGAAACGTGGGAGCTGGGTGGAGGTGAGCTATGGAGGGGAAAAAAGAGAAACAAATGTAATAATCTGAATAATAAAGATTTAATAAAAAAATAAAAATAAATAAATAAATGCATCTTAAAAAATGACTGATTTTTTTTGAGGGGGGAAGGAGTTAATTAAACTAATGCATATTCATTGCATATATTCAAATAAGAAAAGTAAGAAAAGTAAAAGTCCTCTCTTGCCTCATCACAAATCCTCAGTCCAGAGCTAACCAATGTTAATCTGTTTATGAGCTATATCCTTGCAGATGTTTTTCTAAGCCACAAGAGGACTAACCTTTAAAAAAAAAGTCATATTATTTATTAGAAATGGAAAAATGAACAGTAGCAATCTTATTCCTAAAAGTGACAAATATTTTCTATCAATAGCAAAAAGTCAGTACTGGGAGGGAAAGGGAAGAAGAAAGAAATTATGTTTATTTTTATTACTCTGACAAGATCCATTGTGATTACTGAAAGTATTCTCTTGTCCTAACCGGTTTGGCTCAGTGGAGAGAGCCTACAGATTGAAGGGTCTCAGGTTTGATTACAGTCAAGGGCATGTACCTTGCTTGCAGGCACATCCCCAGTAAGGGGTGTGCAGGAGGCAGCTGATTGGTGTTTCTCATCAATGTTTCTAACTCTCTATTCCTCTGCCTTCCTCTCTGTAAAAAATCAATAAAACATATTCATTTAAAAATAGAAAGTATTCTGGAGAAACCAAGATGGCAGCATTGGTGAACACCTAAACTGCTGCCTCGCACAACAATTTCAAAACTACAACTAAAAGACAGAATGGACATCATCCAGAACCACAGGAAAGTTGGCTCAGTGGAAATTCTACAAGTAGAAGGAAAGATAGGGGCTCACGGAGACTCAGATGAGTTTCAAAAAACTGAGGTACGGAGATGTGCAAGTTGAGAGAGAGGGCGGCAGAGTGTCTGGCTAGCTCCCTCTGGCAGGAGGGAGATGGAGACTCCCAACTGCACTGAACCACTTATCCCCTACGGCACTGAACCCCAGTTCCAGGAGAGACTCATACGGGAGAATTCTGGACTGTGAAAAGGGAGGAGTACACAGAAATTTAGGGGAGCCACGAAAGGGCAGAGGTCTGGGGGCGCGCACACCACTGCATGCAGAAGACAGACTGCTGATTGTGCCACTGGCTTTCTCTAGTGGGTGGGAGACAGATCCTCCCCACTGCGCCACTTCTAATTGCACTGAACCCCAGTTTCAGGTGAGACCCTGGGGACCCAAACTCTTACAGGTCCCAGAGCGCAGAGGAGCCGGGAAGGCAGAGATCTAGAGGCACCAGCACGTGTGTGCACAGAGAGGCTCCAACCATTACCAAGAAACACTTGAGACCCAGGGGCTGTGTAGGGGAGGGCTGACTGGAAGCCAAGGCTGTCTGCTCAGCTCTAAGATTCCACCCCATCCAAGCTCAACAGAGAGGCTTTTGCAGCTTTGCAAGTCTTGTATCATAAGGCTGATTCCAACACAAAAGTTCTCCCTGCATAGTGAAAATGAGGAGACATAGGAACAGATCACAAACAAAAGAAATGGAGAAAAGCAAAGAACTGGATATAGAGTTCAAAACCATGGTTATAAAATTTTTCAAGAATTTTTTAGAAAAGATGGATAAATTTAGCAAGACCCAAGAGAATATGAAAAAGGACCAACTAGAAATTAACATACACTGACTGAAATAAAAAATATTATACAGAGACCTAACAGCAGACTAGAGGAATGCAAGAATCAAGTCAAAGATCTGAAATATAAAGAAATAGAAAACACTCAACAAGAAAAGCAAGAAGAAACAAGAATCCAAAAATGTGAATATAGTGTGAAGAGCCTCTGGGACAGCTTCAAGCGAACCAACATCAGAATTGTGGGGGTGCCAGAAGAAGAGAAAGAACAAGATATTGAAAACCTATTTGAAGAAATAATAACAGAAAACTCCCCACATCTGGTGAAAGAAATAGACTTACAAATTCAGGAAGCCCACAGAATCCCAAATAAAAGGAATCCAAAGAGGACCACACTAAGACACATCATAATTAAAATATCAAGAGCAAAAGACAAAGAGAGAATATTAAAAGCTGCAAGAGAAAAACAGTTCATTACCTACAAGGGAGCACCCATATGACTGTCAAGCTGATTTCTCAACAGATACAATGCAGGCCAGACGGGAGTGGCAAGAAATATTCAATGTGATGAATAACAAGAACCTACAACCAAGAATACGCTATCCAGCAAAGCTATCATTCAGAATTGAAGGGCAGATAAAGAGCTTCACAGATAAGAAAAAGCTAAAGGAGTTCATCACCACCAAACCAGTATTATATGAAATGCTAAAAGGTACTCTTTAAGAAGAGGAAGAAGAAGAAAAAGGTAAAGATAAAAATTATGAACAACAAATACATATCTATCAACAAGTGAATCTAAAAATTAAGTGAATTAAAAATTTGACCAATAGAATAAACAGGTGAATATAATAGAATCGTGTCATAGAAAGGGAGTGGACTGACAATTTTCAGGGGGAAAGGGGTGAGGGGGTGCAGGGAGAGACTGGACAAAAATTATACACCTTTGGATGAGGACAATGCAGCGGGAGGTAAGGGTAGAGTGAAGGGTGGGAGCTGGTTGGAGGGGAGCTATGGGGGGAAAAAAGAGAAACAAATGTAATAATCTGAGCAATAAAGATTTATTAAATAAAAAAACAAAAAAAGGAAAAAAGAAAAAGAAAGTATTCTCTTGATTTTAATAATCAGTTTAAGAATGTTACTTGGAATGCAGCAAATGTTTAATCAAAAAAAAGGATGGGTCAGAAAGCCACCTAAGACATTTTTTTTCCTGAATTTTTATTGGTATTTTGGGTGTATTTTTACATAACTTAGTTAAATAACCAACTGAACATCAGAGATTATTTATATGGTGGTGTTATTCATTTAGTGACTTTAAAAATATATTTTAAGTATATTTTTGTTCTGGGAAAACTATGACATTTTGAGTCATTGTTTTTTAATATAATTATTTGCTTCCTTATAAAAAGTTCCATTAGAGCTTTTGTTTTAGAGAAAGGCATTATTGTTACTATGTTACAACACTGTCATTGATAATGGTCAACAGCACCTTACTAAATAGCTATACTTTAGAGAATGTCTCAGAGTCTTTGAGACTTTTTAAGTAAAACCAGGTGGGTTCATCTCTCCATATCCTGGGATCTAATTATATGACATGGTATCAGTGACAAAGATAGCTGCTTTGATTTCTTTTTTAATTCTGGGAAGGCATTTTATTTTATTTTATTTATTTTATTTTTTGTTAATCTTCACTGGAGAATATTTTTTCCATTGATTTTTAGAGAGAGTGTGGGAGGCCGGAGGGAGAGAAGCATTTAGAAACACTGATGTAAGAGATACACATAGATCTGTTGCCTCTCATACTTGCCCCAAACAGTGCCAGGGATTGAACCTGCAACCCAGGTATGTTCCCTTTACAGAAATCAAACCAGAGACTTTTTGGTTTGTGGGCCAACACTCTAACCACCACCAGGGCAAAAACTTGCCTTGATTTTGTAACTTATCCATCTCCTCTAGTTAAATGCTGAAGTTGTGCTTGAAAACAATGAGAATAATACAAAATTTTGTACTTCATAACTTTTTATTCTACAAAGTTTCAAATGTACAGAAAATTTTAAATAAAATAAAAATGAGCATACATATATATCCTGCCTCCACTGGTTCATAGGTTGATGCTCAACCATTGAGCTACATTGGCTAGACCACAATATATTTCTTTTTTAATGATTTTATTTTATGGGAAAAAATAAAATTACCCCATAGTTCCACTGCCTGGAGATTACCACTGTAAGCAGATTGGTGCTATGGAGAACAATGCTATCATCTTGTACCTATTGCTTCATCTGCACAGAATGAAGTACTAAAATCTCTGCTTTTCTTCACTCTTAACAAGAACATTTCCATGCCTTCTGTGGTAGAAGAATAAGATACTTCATAGATACCCATATTCTAATCCCCAATACCAATGAATGTTAAGCATAGGAGACTCTGCAAATATTATTAAAGGTACAGAATTTGAACTGGGAAGATAATCCTGGATTATTGAGTCCTTAAAAGTGGAAGAAGAAGGTCAAAGTCAGGGCAGAGAGATGTGATATGAGGACTCAATATATTGTTGACTTTAAAGATGAAGGAAGGGGGCAAAGAACCAAGGAATGAAGGAAGCCTTGGGAAAAGGCAAGGAAAGTATAGGATTATGCTCCTAGAGTTTCCAGCAAGGATTTCAGTTCTGCTAATACCTTGATTTTAGCTTAGTGAGACATAGTCAAACTTCTGACTATAAAACTTTAAGATAATACATCTGTGTGGTTTTACACCACTAAATTTGTGATATTTTATTACAGTAACAATGGAAAATAAATATATCTCCCCATCTGTATTTGTCTTTCAAATGGTGGTCTTTTATCCATTAGGACATTTTGTCTGAGTGATTTTCCTTTCCTATGTGCCTTTGAACACATTCATAATTAATGCAATGAGAAAATAAAGGCAAAATCCCTATATTTTGTTCTAAAAGGAGCACTAGATCTATAGTTTTTTGTTGTTTTCTTTTTTACAAGAGCTGTAGAGATATGTATATTTATAGACCGTTTATAGGCTAATTGAATAGAGGAAGGATTGCTCCATAGTCCTTTTAAGAAATTCATTAAAATTTGGGAACTATTTGTTTTGAGGAAAGTAATTTACTGTTCTTATTCATAGAATTAGTAATAATTTGTAATAGGGTCTGAGGATAACATCTTCATTAATGTTTGTTTTCCCTCTGCACTGTAAGCATTGTAAGAGTAAGAACCCTGCCTGATTTTCCTTCCTATTATTTCTCTAGTACTTAATACAGTGTGACACATAGTAAACACAAAAATTGGTTAAATAATTGAATTATTGGCTATACAAATATATGGTTCATGAATGGCTAATGATAAACTGAACTGCTGTGTAATATTTCTAAAATATTAAATTATAAATAATAATATAGATAATATATAGATTATCCTATATAATAAAAGCCTACTATGCAAATCAACCGAACAGCAGAACAATGGGCGGAACAACCACTCGCTATGATGCACACTGATGACCAGAGGGCAGACGCTCAACACAGGAGCTGCCCCAGCCTGCAGACCTCAGGCCAACCAAGGTGGGGACCCCCCCAATCGCCTTACCAGTTGCCCCACAGAGGGAGACAACTGGTGACAATGGCAGGAGGCAGGGCCAGTGAGCGGGTGGTGCCAGGCTGGCCAAGGTGTCTGCCAGCAGAGTCCCCCCTTCCCAATTGCCCCACTGGTTACCCCATAGATCAGCCCTGATCACTGGCCAGGTCTAAGGACCCAATCCATGCATGAATTTCATGCACTGGGCCTCTAGTTTTAAATAATATTAAAGTAATTTTTTTTTTAGAGGAAAAGTTGTTTTGGGCATGAGCTCCGGAATCTCTACAGAGGATTATGCTTTTATGAAGATTATTTTCGTGGATGCAGATTCAGACTACACTGTCTGAATGCCATTTTTGCATATGTGTGACTTCCTTCCAAAAGTCTTCTCAGGAGGTCAGGAAAGACAATGAGCAGTGTCTTCACTTCCTGCTGGCAGTAGGCCCTGGAGTCAATCAGGCAGGGAGTCCACCCTGTGTCTTTGTGTTCAAGTCAGATTGTATTTCAACACTCTTAACAGTCCAGATGGGGCAGTTTGGGAAAAAATGGATTTAAAATAACTGATGAAGTGATGTCCTCATGCTGAAGACATTTCTAAGAGCTACAGTTAACAGAAAGGTTGCTCTGTTTTTCCAGGAACAGTCACTTCTTGGAGTGTGAAAGTAGACTATGAAAGTAGACTGAATAACAGTGTGATGAGCCTAAAAAGCATTTCCAAACTAAGCTTGAAGAAAGGGTATACTCAGGCCCAACTTTTTTTTAATGCAACCTAAGTCACAATTTTGCTTGGACAAACGTTTCTGAAATGTTTTTCTAGTCTGCTGTTATTGTTTATGGTCCTGGTCTAGCAAGCAACAGAATGTAGGTCAATTTAAGTCTGTGGAAATTGTTGGAAGCACATTGGTATACCTGGGAGAATGAAAATAAAGACTAAAGAAGCAACTCTCAGGTGGATGGGAAGCAGAATTGCTGAGTAAAAAAAGCCAATAACAGCCTCTTCAAGACACCACCTTTAAGAAGAATCAGTCACCATTTTTCAATCATTGAGACTCTCTCCTCA
The DNA here is from genome assembly GCA_011751065.1 of Lasiurus cinereus. NCBI lineage: Eukaryota > Metazoa > Chordata > Mammalia > Chiroptera > Vespertilionidae > Lasiurus > Lasiurus cinereus. The sequence goes on from JAAGEH010000020.1 coordinate 14,544,196, forward strand.
AAATTCAATACAACAGAGACCACTGACCTAGGTTGGGTTATATGCCCATTTCATGGCCAAAAGGGCAAGGAGTCCCACTAACGCTGTATCCAATGGAAGAGAGATAGTTTTCCAAAGCTCTTGTCAGAAGGAGTGGGAAGGGCTGCTGGACAGATAAAAATATTAGATATTCACTTAGCTTATTCACTGTATTCATTTAGTAATAACAATCCTCTCCTTAAGCTTCTTAGCAAAGAGGTATAACTGTCGATTGAATCCAGTCAGGTAACTTGCTATGTAATCTTAGACAAATAAAACTTTCTCTGAGACATAGTTTCCTCGTTTATAAAATTTATTGAACAGTTTGGACCAGATGTTCCCTAATGCCTTGTAGAGTGTAAAGAGCCAGAATAAAAAATCTTCTCCCAGAGGAGAATCCAAGATGGTGGCATAGGTAAACATCTAAACTGCTGCCTCGCACAACTACAACTAAAAGACAGAACGGACATTATCCAGAACCACAGGAAAGCTGGATGAGTGGAAACTCTACAACTAGAAGGAAAGAGAGGGGCTCACAGAGACCCAGAGGAGCTGCAAAAAGCTGAGGTACAGAGACGTATGCGTAGAGAGAGTGGGTGCCAGAGAACCTGGCTGGCTTTCTCTGGTGGGAGGGAGATGGAAACTCTCAATGGCATTGAACCCTTTATCCTACGACACTAAACCCCAGATCCAGCCTAAACTCATACGGGGGTAGTTTGGACTGTGAAAAGGGAGAAGTGCAAGGAAATTTAGGGGAGTTGCAAAAGATCAGAAGTCTGGTGGCACGCACAGCACAGCGTGCAGAGGACCGACTGCTGAATGTGCCGCTGGCTTTCACTAGTGGGCGGGAGACAGACCATCCCAACTGCGTCACTTCTAACTCCACTAAACCCTGGTTTTGGGCAAAACCCTGGGGACCCAGACTCATATGGTCCCGGAGTGCAGGGGAGCCGGAAAGGCAGCAGTCTAGAGGCACTGCGAGAGAAAGCACAGGGACCGTTACAGCAATTACCCAGTCACATGAGACTCAGGGGCCGACTGGAAGGTAAGGTGGTCCATTAAGCCCTGAGACTCCACCCATCCCAAGCTCAACAGAGAGGCTTCTGCAGTTTTTCAAGTCTGGTATCATAAGGCTGAATCCAACACAGAAGTTTCCCCGGCATAGTAAAAATACCGAGACCAGGGAAGGGATCACAAACAAAAGAAATGGAGGAAAACAAACGACTGAATATAGAGTTCAAAACCATGCTTATAAGGTTTTTCAAGAATATCTTAGAAAAGTTGGATAAAGTTAGCGAGACCCAAGAGGAGATGAAAAAGAACCAACTGGAGATGAAAAAGAACCAACTAGAGATGGAAAAGGTCCAACTAGAGATGACAAAGGACCAACTAGAAATTAAACATACACTGACTGAAATAAAAAATAGTATACAGAGACCTAACAGCAGACTAGAGGAAGACAAGAATCAAGTCAAAAATTTGAAATATAAAGAATCAGAAAACACTCAACTGGAAAAGCAAGAAGAGAAAAGAATCCAAAAATGTGAAGATAATGTAAGGAGCCTCTGGGACAGCTTCAAGCGTACCAACATCAGAATTGTGGGGGTGCCAGAAGAAGAGAGAGAGCAAGATACTGAAAACCTATTTAAAGAAATAATGACTGAAAACTTCCCACATGTGGTAAAAGAAATAGACTTACAAGTCCAGGAAGCACACAGAACCCCATATAAAAGGAATCCAAAGAGGACTACACCAAGACACCTCATAATTAAAATACCAAGAGCAAAAGACAAAGAGAGAATATTAAAAGCAGCAAGAGAAAAACAGTTTATTACCTACAAGGGAGCACCCATACGAATGTCAGCTGATTTCTCAACAGAAACTATGCAGGCCAGACGGGAGTGGCAAGAAATATTCAACATGATGAATAGCAAGAACCTACAACCAAGAATACTCTATCCAGCAAAGCTATCATTCAGAATTGAAAGGCAGATAAAGAGCTTCACAGTTAAGAAAAAGCTAAAGGAGTTCATCAACTCCAAACCAGTAGTATTACATAAAATGTCGAAAGGTACTCTTTTAGAAGAGGAAGAAGAAAAGGTAAAAGATAAAAAATTATGAACAACAAATACATATCTATCAACAAGTGAATATAAAAATGAAGTGAATTAAAAATTTGACCAACAGAATAAACTGGTTAATATAATAGAATCAGGAGCACAGAAAGGGTGTGGACTGGTAATTCTCAGGGAAAAGGGATGAGGGTCCACAGGGAGAAACTGGACAAAAATCATACACCTATGGATGAGGTCAACTGGAGGGAGGTAAGGATAGAGGGAAGGGTTGGAGCTGGGTGGAGGGGAGCCCTGGAGGGGAAAAAAGAGAAACAAATGTAATAATCTGAATAATAGATTTAATTTAAAAAAAAAAGATCTTTTCCCGGAGACTGGCAATGTGATTGACTCATTTGCTAATTCTGGGTTTCCCAGTGTGTAAAAGTAAGATTGAACTAAACACCTTTAGGTTCCTTGTAACTCTTAAAGTCCATGATTCTCTAAAACAGCCATTCTCAACCTTTGGGTTGCGACCCCTTTGGGGGGTCGAATGACCCTTTCACAAGGGTCGCCTAAGACCATCGGAAAACACATATTTTCCATGGTCTTAGGAACCAACACACCGCTTTTCGGTGTAGCAAAGTGTAGCAATGTAGTTTACTGTTGTCATATGAAGACTGTTACCCATGCTACTCCATGATTCAAGACAAAATTTCATTTATTTGTAATTAGAAATAAATATTTCACAATATATAATTACATGTTGTTTTTGTGATTAATCACTATGCTTTAATTATGTTCAATTTGTAACAATGAAAATACATCCTGCATATCAGATATTTACATTACAGTTCATAACAGTAGCAAAATTGCAGTTATGAAGTAGCAACGGAAATAATTTTATGGTTGGGGGGTCACCACCACATGAGGAACTGTCTTAAAGGGTCAAGGCATTAGGAAGGTTGAGAACCACTGCTCTAAAAGATCAGCTGAAGTAGCCAGGAAGTAGCCAGGTCAGTCTCTCCTCCCTCCCCCTCCCCTTCCAATCATTGGGATATCCTTGTTTTTGGGAAACACACCTTAAGGTATCAGGAAGTCAAGGAGCATTCATTTGCTACCTACTCTCAAATAATTCAGGGGAAAAACTTAGAGAGAGAGAGAGAGAGAGAGAGAGAGAGAGAGAGAGAGAGAGAAATGTCGACAAATGTTAAAAAATAGTAAATTTAAATAAGGAGTGTGTGGGAGTTCTCTATACTATTCTTGAAACTTTTTTCTAAGTGTAATTATTTCAAAATGAAGTTTAAAAAAAAAAAGATAGTGGGCAGTGCAAAAGGAAACATGCTCCTCCACTTGCATGTCCAAAGGCCGTTTGATTAATTATTTGTGTGACAAATGAATATTTGTATGTCTATATTGGTAGATCCAAACTCTAGGGGAAGTTCTTTGTGCCAAGGCATGGACTATACAAAAAACTTTTCACTATTAATGTTACAAAGCTCCACTGTGGACCTGGAGAACACTGAATAAGGCCTATCTATTTATTCCTCCTAAGGAATCTGACTAAGTGGGTGGAAATTTCCTGTTGGCTTTTATGGTTTTCTTTTGTTTGGAAGAACATATTTCAGACACAGGATATATATTGAATGCTTTGTACTTTTAATATTCATCTATAACCCAGTCTCTATCAAGTACTTACTAATTTGATTAGAAGCCAACCATTACTACCTTCACAAAGTCACTTATTTCAAAATGTTTTTACTGTCTAAAAGGATATTCATGCCCTAGCTGGTTTGGATCAGTGGATAAATCATTGGCCTATGGACTGAAGGGTCCCAGGTTCAATTCCAATCAAGGGCACATGTCTGGATTGCAGGCTCAATCCCCAGTAAAGGAGGCAGCCACTCAATAATTCTCTATTATTTAAGTTTCTATCTCTCTCTCTCTCCCTCTCCTTTCCTCTCTGAAATCAATAAAAATATATTTAAAAATTAAAATAAAAGGGTATTTATTTCAGGATTGTATTTGTAAAATAGTGGGACCAACCTAGGAGTCAATCAATAGATTACTGGTTAAATATATTCATGCAATGGAAAACTGTGTAGATGATTAAAAAATAATGAAGCAGCTTCCTAAGAGTAAGCTATGGAACAATCTCCAAGTTAAAAATAGGAAAGCAACTCTATATGAATGGACAATGTACCAATCTCCAAGGTAATCATTTGTAAATATAAAACTATTGTATTTTTAAAACAACTTGAATGAATAAGCAATGATTGGGCAATTTATGTTTTTGCATGCTCAAGCAAATGCCTGTATATGTATATGCAGAGCAAATGCCTGTATATGTATATGCAGAGCATTTTCTTGGAAAATATACAAGAAGTCAGAAATAGTGATAATATTTGTAGAGGGGAACAATAGGTAGGGGTATGGATTGGGTAGTAAGAATGGGAGAAAGCTTTTTCATTTATATAGTTTGAGTTTTATCAAACTTAATGTAGGAGTCAGTGCCCCTTTAATAGTAAATCTTTATCATGTAGGCTTAGGTAAAGAAAAATCACTGTAGCCAAGGAAATTTTCCTATAAGAGTGTGAGTATTCTGAATATTGAGTCCATAGCTTCTCATCTTTCTGTTGTTAGCAGCTATCCTTATTTTTTTCATATAGTAGGTGCTTAATAATTGTTTACAGAAGAGAGTTCAACTGGATTGATTTGCTTTTAGGGGCACATCTATATACGTTCATGCTTGTTGGTTTAAATCTAGGCATATTAGCCTTCATGTGTTTCTCCCTTAAAGGAAAAAAAGATGAAGCAAACATTTGTTTTTTTATTCTTAAGAATTTAAAACTTAAGGATATAAATTGGTGCCTCCTTTTTGGAAGACATGTTAGTGTCATAAAGCACCATGTAGAAAGTACTGAAGTTGTAACCCAGTAAACTTAACCCTAACAATTTATCTTAAGGAAGTAATTATACATTTCAGAGAAAGATGTATGTACAAAGAAGTTCATCACGGTATTGCAGATAATATTAAAAATTTGCAAACAATCTTATTTTATTTTATTTTTTAAATTAAATCTTTACTATTCAGATTATTACATTTGTTTCTCTTTTTTCCCCTCTATAGCACCCCTCCACTCAGCCCCCACCCTTCCCTCTGCCCTAACCTCCCTCCCATTGATCTCATCCATAGGTGTACGATTTCCGTCCAGTCTCTCCCTGTACACCCTCACCCCTTTCCCCCTGAGAATTATCAGTCCACCCCCTTTCCATGCTCCTGATTCCATTATGTTCACCAGTTTATTCTGTTGATCAAATTTTTAATTCACTTCAGTTTTAGATTCACTTGTTGATAGATATGTATTTGTTGTTCATAATTTTTTGGCTTTTACCTTTTTCTTCTTCCTCTTCTAAAGGAGTACCCTTCAGCATTTCATATAATATTGGTTTGCAGTTGATGAACTCCATTAGCTTTTTCTTATCTGTGAAGCTCTTTATCTGCCTTTCAATTCTGAATGATAGCTTTGCTGGATAGATTATTCTTGGTTGTAGGTTCTTGCTATTCATCACGTTGAATATTTCTTGCCACTCCCGTCTGGCCTGCATCGTTTCTGTTGAGAAATCAGCTGACACTCGTATGGGTGCTCCCTTGTAGGTAATGAATTGTTTTTCTCTTGCTGCTTTTAATATTCTCTCTTTGTCTTTTGCTCTTGGTATTTTAATTATGAGGTGTCTTGGTGTAGTCCTCTTTGGATTCCTTTTATATGGGGTTCTGTGTGCTTCCTGGACTTGTAAGTCTATTTCTTTTACCAGATGTGAGAAGTTTTCAGTCATTATTTCTTTAAATAGGTTTTCAGTATCTTGCT
>JAAGEH010000020.1:14550233-14574954 GCA_011751065.1 Lasiurus cinereus
TACATTATCTTCACATTTTTGGATTCTTTTCTCTTCTTGCTTTTCCACTTGAGTGTTTTCTGCTTCTTTATATTTCAAATTTTTAACTTGATTCTTGCCTTTCTCTAGTCTGCTGTTAGGACTCTGTATAATATTTTTTATTTCAGTCAGTGTATGTTTAATTTCTAGTTGGTCCTTTTTCATCTCTAGTTGGACCTTTTGCATCTCTAGTTGGATCTTTTGCATCTCTAGTTGGTCCTTTTTCATTTCCTCTTGGGTCTCGTTAACTTTATCCAACTTTTCTAGCATATTCTTGAAAAACCTTATAAGCGTGGTTTTGAACTCTATATTCAGTCGTTTGTTTTCCTCCATTTCTTTTGTTTGTGATCCCTTCCCTGGTCTCAGCATATTCACTATGCTGGGGAAACTTCTGTGTTGAATTCAGCCTTATGATAGCAGACTTGCAAAACCGAAGAAGCCTCTGTTGAGCTTGGGATGGGTGGAGTCTCAGGGCTTAAGGGACCGCCTTGTCTTCCAGTCGGCCCCACCGTCCACGGCCCCGAGTCTCACGTGACTGGGTAATCGCTGGAGCGGTCCTTGTGCACACGCGCACCCACCCGCAGTGCCTCTAGACCGCTGCCTTTCCAGCTCCCCTGTGCACCAGGACCACACAAGTTTAGGTCTCCAGGGTTTCGCCTGAAACAGGGGCTTAGTGGAGTCAGAAGTGGCACAGTTGTGAGGGTCTGTCTCCTGCCCACTCGCGAAAGCCAGTGGCACAATCAGCAATCTGTCCTCTGCACAGTGCCGTGTGCGTGACCAGACCTCTGATCTTTTGTGACTCCCCTAAATTTCCGTGTACTTCTCCCTTTTCACAGTCCAAACTCCCTCCGTATGAGTTTCGGCTGGATCTGGGGTTTAGTGTCGTACAATAAGTGGTTCAGTGCCATTGGGAGTCTCTGTTTCCCTCCCGCCAGAGAAAGCCAGCCAGTTTCTCCACCACCCGCTCTCAGTGCGCGCGTCTCCATACCTCAGCTTTTTACAGCTCCTCTGTGTTTTTGTGAGCCTCTTTCTCTCCTTCTAGTTTTAGAATTTCCACTCAGCCAGCTTTCCTGTGGTTCTGGATGATGTCCATTCTGTCTTTTAGTTGTAGTTTTGAAATTATTGTGCGAGGCAGCAGTTTAGATGTTTACCTATGCTGCCATCTTGGATTATATCCTGCAAACAATCTTAAATGTTCATGGATAGGTAACTGGTTAATTAAAGAATGGTATGCCTAGCTAGTGTGGCCATTAAAATGATGATTCTGCTTTATATTTACTCATAAGGAAAACATCTATTGCATATTGTTAAGGGATAGAAACAGATTATACATGTGTTTGCTATTTTTATCATATTTTATACATAGGTCACTATGTGTATATATAAATAGATATCTGAGAGAAGTTTCATCAAATATTTAAAATGTTTATTTCTTCCCTAAACCATTTGGCTCAGTGGATCGAGTGTCGGCCTATGGACTAAAGGGTCCCAGGTTCGATTACGCTCAAGGGCATGTGCCTATGTTGCGGGCATATCCTCAGTAGGAAGTGTGCAGGAGGCAGCTAATCAATGTTTCTCTCATCAATGTTTCTAGCTCTCTAACCCTCTCCCTTCCTTTCTGTAAAAAATCAATAAATTATATTTAAAAGAATAGAAAATAAAATGTTTATTTCTTCATGATGGATGATTTTTAATTTCCTCTCTTGTTTTTTTTTGTATTAGTTACATTTTTCTAGAGTGAAAATTAGTTAAAATTATTTTTAAAAAACAATAAAATGATTTCCCTGTTTTCACTCTTTGACTCAATAAGTATTTGTTGCTTGCACCAGAGTATACTAGACTTACCTTTCTTCATTTAGAATCTGTAAAATAGTCTATATATCCCTGTAAGAAAATGCTGAAGTTATGCACTTATAAAGGCTCCTATTGAAAAACTCAGCAAATTTACTCTTAAGATGTGTGCATTACTCTATGTCAATCTTACATCTAAAGAAAAAAGAAATAAATTGGACCTTAGGTAATGATGTCTGAAATTTACTCTGAAATGCACCAAAACCAAGATAGATTAATGGATGATTTGAGGACTGGATAAGTAGATAGATATATAATAAAGACAATATAATAAATAGGTCCAGAGGCATGGATGCATGGAACAGGCTGACAGATTTTAGAGGTGAAAGAAGTGGGGAGACACGAAAAGTTTAACAAATAACTTATATACATATATACATAGCCCATGGACACAGACAATAGTGTGGTGAAGGCCTGGGGTGGGGCAAGAGCTGGATGGAGAGGGACAAAGAGGGAGGAAATGGAACACATCTATAAAACTGTCAACAATTTAAAAATGTTAATTGTATAAAAGAAGAAGTAAAGCTGTCCTTATTTGCAGATGACATGATACTGTACATAAAAAAACCAAAGGACTCCATCCCAAAACTAATTGACTTAATAAATGAATTCCACAATGTAGCAGGATACAAAATTAATGCCAAAAAATCTGTGGCATTTCTATACACTAATAGTGAAATTACAGAAAGAGAGACTCAAAAAGCAATCACATTTACCATCGCACCAAAAAAATTAAGATACCTAGGAATAAACCTAACTAAAGAGGTAAAAGACTGATATGTAGAAAACTACAGGACACTGAAAAAAGAGATAGAGGAAGATGTTAACAGATGGAAGAGCATACCATGCTCATAGATTGGGAGAATCAACATCATTAAAATGTCCATATTACCCAAAGCAATCTATAGATTCAATGCAATCCCCATTAAAATACCAATGACATATTTCACAGACCTAGAAAGAATTCTTCATCAATTCATCTGGAACAAAAAAAGACCACTAATAGCCACAGCAATTTTGAGAAAGAAGAATAAAGTAGGTGGGATCTCAATACCAGATTTCAAGCTATATTACAAAGCAACTGTTCTCAAAACAGCCTGGTACTGGCATAAGAACAGACATATAGACCAATGGAATAGAATAGAGAACCCAGATATCCACCCAAACCACTATGCTCAATTAATATATATATATATTTTTTAAATATATTTTATTGGTTTTTCACAGAGAAGAAGAGAAAGGGATAGAAAGCCAGAAATATGGATGAGAGAGAGACATCGATCAGCCGCCTCCTGCACGCCCCCCACTGGGGATGTGCCCGCCACCAAGGTACATGCCCTTGACCAGAATCGAACCTGGGACCTTTCAGTCCCCAGGCCGACGCTCTATCCACTGAGCCAAACCGGTCCTGGCTCAACTAATATTTGACAAAGGAGGCATGAACATTCAATGGAACCAAGATAGCCTCTTCAATAAATGGTGCTGGGAAAATTGGACAGATACATGCAAAAAATTGAAACTGGTCCACTAACTTACACCAAATACAAAAATAAACTCAAAATGGATACAGGACTTAAACATTAGAAGGGAAACCATAAAAATACTAGAGGAATCCACAGGCAGCACAATCTCAGATATATGCCAAAAGAACTTCTTCACTGATACTGCTCCAAAGGCAATGGAAGCTAAAGAAAAAATAAACAAATGGGACTACATCAAAATAAAAAGCTTTTGCACAGCAAAAGAAACCATCAACAAAACAACAAGAAAGACCACTGTATGGGAGAACATATTTGCAAATGTTATCACTGATAAAGGTTTAATCTCCAACATCTACAGCCAACTTATACAACTTAATAAAAGGAAGATAAACCATCCAATAAAAAAATGGGCAATGGACCTAAATAGAATTTTTTTGAAAGATGACAGAAGGAAGGCTAAGAGACACATGAAAACATGTTCAAAGTCACTATCTGAGAGATGCAAATCAAAACGACAATGCGATACCATCTTACACCTGTCAGAATGGCAATCATCAACAAATCAACAAATGACAAGTGTTGGCGAGGATGCGGCGAAAAAGGAACCCTTGTGCACTGTTGGTGGGAATGCAGACTGGTGCAGCCACTGTGGAGAACAGTATGGAGTTTTCTTAAAAAATTAAAAATGGATCTCCCATTTGACCCAGCAATCCCACTCTTAGGAATTCATCTTAAGAAATCACAAACACGAATCAGAAAGGATTTATGCACCCCTATGTTCAGAGCAGAACAATTTACAATAGCTACAACTTGGAAACAGCCTAGGTGCCCGTCAGCAGATGAGTGGATCAGAAAACTGTGGTACATCTACATAATGGAATTCTATGCTGCCATTAAAAAGAAGGAATTCTTACCATTTGCAGCAACCTGGATGGAACTGGAGAGCCTTATGCTTAGTGAAATAAGCCAGTCAATGAAGGAGAAGCATCACATGATCTCACTCATTTGTGGATAATAAAGAACATTATAAACTGATGAACAAAAGGATAGATACGGAGGCAGTAAAGCATCAAACAGACTGTGAAATTACAGCAGGAAGATTAATGAGAGGTGGGGTAGATAAGAGATCAATCAAAGGACTTGTATGCATGCATATAAGCATAACCAATGAACACAAGACACTGGAGGGTTGTGGTATGCCCGGAAGGGAGGGGGCACAATGGGGAGATATGTATAAAAAATTAGTTAAAAAAAAGAAAAAAAAAGAAAAAACAAAAACAAACAAATAAATAAATAAATGACACCCCCAAAAAATAATAAAATAAAAATGTTAATTGTAGAATCTAGATGGTATATGTACCCGTGTTCACTATAAAATTCTTATAATTTTGTTATTTAATTTTTTTTCACAAAATGTTGAGAAATATATAAGCACCAATCACCTATTGGTATAATGACTATGTTTATATTTTATTTTTACAAACTAACTTTAATGGGTTGAGTTCTGGAATTTGCCTCCCAGAAAAATTTTGGATTGGCAAGCTATATAAATACAGGTATATAATATAATTAGAGATAGTAATTATTGTTGGCAATCACACAGGCCCCCACACTTAATATTCTGCTGCTGCAGTATTAAAATTCTTAATAATTTTTTAACAAGAGGTCCTTCATTTTCATTTTGCACTGGGTCCTATAAATTATATTGCCGTTCCTGACTAAGGAACAACAATAATATTACTAGCACATTTTATCTTCTCCCTATGTGAAACATTGTTAAACACTTTACATACATTATCTCATTAAATCCTCAAAAAAGTAGTAAAGAGGTAGGTACTATTAATATGCCTATTTTAAATATGAACATACTGAAGCTCTAAAAGTTATGCTTTTTGCTCAATTTCACATATTTATTGTATCTTCAGTATGCCTAGTAATACAGTACATATGGTAGATACTCAATAAATATTTATTGAATAAATAATAATAATAAGTAGCAGGTTGCATTTATTGAGCACCGTCCAGGAGCCTAGAATGTTCCAACAGAAACCTGACATGCTCTCCCCTAATCCAGGTTCCCCATCTTTGGTGTCACTAACTCAAGGCCACATTTCCTACCACCTTAATTAGGTCAGGTCTCCTTTTGTGATACCCTAGGCGTCTTCTTTATCACATTCATTACCATTGTAATTAGGTAGTTCTTTGTTTAATGCCTGCCTTCCCTCTGGACTAGAATCTCAGTGAAACAGTGACTCATTTTTATCTGTTCACCAATCTGTTCCCAGTACCCAGTGCTGTCTGTACCTGAAGCACAAGCTGCCTACCTGCTTGCTAGAGGTTGATTATATATTTTTTCATTTAACTCTCAATCCTGTGAGGTAGAGTTGGTTACCATCATTTTACAGATGAAGAAAGCAAGGCTCAGAGAAGTTAAGTCTGAGTTACCTCATGATAGGAAAAGCACCCAATACAAAGTGAACCTATATTTGTCTGACTCAAAAAATCTCTTGTCATTTTATTTCAGCCCACTATTTCCACATGACATGTGCTTGACATTATATTTTCAATCTCTAGGAATCATTTAAATCTTTAATATCTCTTTCATTTCCCATTTTTGTTTATTTTTATTATTTTTTGGCATGCAAGTGTAAAATTTATTATTTTTGACATAACTATACATCTGGGAGGTGTATACATCACTACAATCCAGCCAGTGAACATACATACCATCCCTTAAATCCCTAAGTATTGTGTGTTTTTTTTTAGGCAGATTTTTCCATTTTTATTTTATTTTATTTTTTTAAATAAATCTTTATTGTTCAGTTTATTACAATGTTCCTCTTCCTCCCCACCCTATAACTCCCCTTCACCTGGTTCCCCACCCCCCATGCTTTTACCCCCCACCACTGTCCTCATCCATAGGTATAAGATTTTTAAAAATATATATATATATATTTTATTGATTTTTTTACAGAGAGGAAGGGAGAGGGTTAGAAAGTTAGAAACATCGATGAGAGAGAGACATCGATCAGCTGCCTCCTGCATGCCCCCTACTGGGGATGTGCCTGAACCAAGGTATATGCCCTTGACCAGAATCGAACCTAGGACCTTTCAGTCCGCAGACCGGCGCTCTATCCACTGAGCCAAACCGGTTTCGGCCATAGGTGTAAGATTTTTGTGCAATCTCTTCCCGCACCCCTCACAGCCCTTTCCCCTGAGAATTGTTAGTCCATTCCCTTTCTATGCCCCTAATTCTATTATATTCACCAGTTTATTCTGTTCATCAAATTTTTTATTCACTTGATTTTTAGATTCACTTGTTGATAGGTATGTATTTGTCATCACTTTGTTGTTCATAATTCTTATCTTTACCTTTTTCTTCTTCTTCCTCTTCTTAAAGAACACCTTTCATCATTTCATATAATCTTGGTTTGGTGGTGATGAACTCCTTTAGCTTTTTCTTGTCTGTGAAGCTCTTTATCTGACCTTCAATTCTGAATGATAGATTTGCTGGATAGAGCACTCTTGGTTGTAAATTCTTACTATTCATCACTTTGAATATTTCCTGCCACTCCCATCTGGCCTACATAGTTTCAATTGAGAAACCAGCTGACAGTCATATGGGTACTCCCTTGTAGATAACTGTTTTTCTCTTGCTGATTTCAAGATTCTCTCTTTGTCTTTTGCCCTTGGCATTTTAATTATGATGTGTCTTGGAGTGGTCCTCTTTGGATTCCTTTTGTTTGAGGTTCTCTGTGCTTCCTGGACTTGTAAGTCCATTTTTTTCATCAGGTAGGGAAAGTTTTCAGTCATTATTTCTTCAAATAGGTTTTCAGTATCTTGCTCTCTCTCTTCTTCTGACACCCCCATAATTCTGATGTTGGTATGCTTGAAGTTGTCCCAGAGGCTCCTTACACTATCTTCATATTTTTGGACTCTTTTTTCTTTTTGTTTTTCTGGTTGGGTGTTTTTGCTTCCTCATATTTCAGAACTTTGATTTGATTCTTGGGGTCTTCTAGTCTGCTGTTGGATTTCTGTATAGTATTCTTTATTTCAGATAGTGTATGCTTAATTTCTGACTGATCCTTTTCCATTTTTTTTGGCATTCTCATTAAGATCCTTGAAGGTCTAAGTTTCTCAGAGGTCTTACTAAGTTTCTCAGTGGTTCATGAAAGATTCTTGAGTAACCTTATAAATGTGTTTTGAACTTTATGTCCAGTAGTTTGCTTTCCTCCATTTCTTTTATTCGTGACATGTTTCTTTGTCTCCGCATTTTGGCTGCTTCCCTGTGTTGATGGAATGGCTTTGTGTGTTAGTTGTCCTTTAGGGCCCAGTAGCTCCGCCTCCCCAATCACCTGAAGTGGACACTCTTGGTGCATCTTTTTGTGGGCTGGATTCACAGTCTTATTGTAGGTAAGCTTTGATTGCTATTGGTACACTGGGAGGAATTGACCTCCAGGGCAATTGACTGTGAGGATTAACTGTGTCTATTAATGGAAGAACTGCTGTGCTGGAGACACCCCTATGGGGCAGGACTTGCTTTAGTGGGGCTTTGGTGCTCACTGAGTCTGCCTCTTGAGTATGTCATTTATGTATGTGAGGAGGTGAAATCTGGTGTCTCACACTGACCTCTAGGTACACTGGTTCTGGATCTCCAAGGAGGTGCAAGTCAGCTAGTGTCTGCGGACACCCAGCAGGAGCTACAGGGAGATTTGCAGATTTCTTCTTTTTGCTTGGAGTTTGGAAGTTTTGGAGTTGTCTGACCCAGTTGCAATTTGTTAGGTTAAGCTGCTAGAGGGCAGGCCATTCATATGCAAAAGCCAATGCAGCTCAATGAGTTTGTAAATTGGGCGGGGCGGGGGTCTCAGGGAAGTACTAGGGTGTGGCAAACAGAGCTGGCTACTAGTCAGCCCTCTCTTCCTCATTCTGTTCCTTGTCCCACGCCCCGTGCCCCAATGCAGTAAACAATGATTCCTGTGTGCACCTCTGTGAGAGAGCCTCCCTCCCTTTCCGACCCCATAGCCAACAGTCCAGTTTCTCCTTGTATGAGTCTGGGTCCCCAGAATATCACCGGAAATTGGAGTTCAGAGCAGTCGGGAACTTGTAATGCCCTTCCAATTGAAAAAAACAGCACATCTCCATACCTCTGCCTTTCTGAGCCTCTGCACATCCTACCAGGTCTCAATGCACTTTTTTTCTTCCCTTCTAGTTGTAGAACTTCCACTCTGCCAGCTTTCCCATGGTTCTGGGGGATAGTCGTTTTGTCTTTTAGTTGTAGTTTTGGTGTGGTTGTGAGAGGCAGCATATATAGGTGTTTTACCTTATGCCATCATCTTAGTTCTCCTCTCATTTCCCATTTTTGCTGTCTGATCTCCAGGCTCTCTAATGAAGAGGAGTCATGCTTTTCAAGAAGTAATTACAGCAGGTGATATAATCAGGCTGGCAGAAGTCCGGATTTTATTTTTTAACCTTGAGTCAAGCAGCTGGAAAATCTACCATTTAAAAGCAAAGGATCCAATTTCCCTTTGGTACTAACTCTTCCTTAGTCCTGGGAAACACCTTGAAGTGGTCTCCTGGACTATGTAAATATAAAACAATCACTCATGTATAGTTCTTCGGAATACTTGAAATAATTCAGTTAAAGCAAGTATAGAAACTTCAAGCTGTTAATGTCTTTTGATAGTATTCTGCCCTTATGATTTCTATATGGAAATGTTTTCCCCTAAGTATGGATTTAGACTGTCCTAGGCTTATGCATTTACTAGATATCTAATACTATTCTTTTGGCATTTGTTTATAAGGGTCATGGAACTGGATGGAAAGGAATGTGGGAAAGTCCACAGGCTTATTTTCTTCCACCAGAGCTGGAAGAGAGGCTGTGAACTAAACATGAAGAGGGCTTGGTCCAGCATGCCATGGTATAGATCATTGAGTTCTACCTGTGTTGTTATTTAAAAACTGAAATCCCAGAGCTTATGAACTGCACTGATGACAGATTGTGTTGTACTTTGTCTTTTGTAGGACATAGGACAAGAAAACATCATCTGATTGTAGTAGAGTTTCCAGAGGACCTTTTTTGAACCATTCTGAGGGTAAGTTTAGATTGTGGATCTCTCAGAGTAGGCACTGCTAATAACAGTGTAACTTACCCTATCCATTACATTTATTTTCTGGTATTTCCCAGGCCATCTGAAACAACTTGTTAACAATCACAGTGTGGACTCAGTTGTGCTCTTGAGCTTGTTTCACATTCTTGGAGAGATATCACACATTCTTAAAGTCAGTGGTAGAAGCAATGGTGACAGTCATCCGTGCAAGACAGTGGTGACCAATGGAAAAACAGCAGGGCTGTAGCAGATTCAGACAACTGGCACAGAACAGGAGAAACTGTTCCTGAGAACTTAAGAGCTACATCAGAAATACAAAGAAGAGGTTGCTATTTCTAGGAAATGGGCTGTGAGGACTTATGTCAACATTAAAAGTAAGCTAATAAGGTATGATATATTTTTGTTACTCTGTATCCCACTGTTAATCTCAGGATGGCTTCCAATGATCCTCACATTTTGTATTCATGTCCTTATTTAGTCTTCTCCCACAATGAATCATGGCTAATCTATGTAACAACAGAGTATGGTGGAAGTTAGAGGAGGTGACTTCCAAGAGTAGTAAAGGATTCACAACTTCTGCTTTGATCTCTTGAATTGCTTGTTTTTGTGGGAGGTCACTCATCTCTTGAAAACTCTTAAGTAGCTCTGTGGAAAAGCCTATCCAGCACCAGTTTGCTAATCATGTGAGTGAGCCATAGGAAGTGGATCTTCCAACCCCATTTAAGCCTTCAGACGATTGCAGCCCCAGCTGACATTTGACTGTACCTCATGAGAAACCCCTAGTCAGAACTTCCCAGACAAGTGGTTCCATGTTCATGACTCATAAAAAGATGAAAAGTTCATGTTTATTTTGTTGTAAGCCACTAAATATTAGAATAATTTATTATACAGCAATAAATAAAACACTATACTATAAATTATATAAAATAAATTTCTATATGAAACTATTGCCTAAATTGGTCAGAAAAAATCTTCAGGAAAAAAAAGGGACATGAACTGAGTCTTCAAGATGAATAGGAGAGTGCAGGTGGATGTAAGGTAGAGAAAGGGGAGTCATTACAGGCTGAAGGAACAGCTTGTACACAAGACCAGGAATAAGAGAGCATGACTTGCTTGAAAAACAGCAATTAGTTCAGCATGACTAGGTGCAGTATGTTTAAAGAATGAGGTAGAGAGAGATTAGAACAGTAGACAGAAACCAGCTTCACAAAGCACCTTATATGCCATGTGCATGTATTTATTTATTTTATCCTAACAGCATAAATGAGGAGCCACTGAAGAAATTTTAAGCAGGCAACTGACATAATCAATTGTATATTTTAGAATGATGACCAAATGGAAGATGGATTGGAGGCAGAAAGACAATTTAGAAGCTACTGCAAGTCCAGATGAGAGATGATTAGTGACTGAACTAAGGCCTAAGGACTTAGTAGGGTGAACAGAGAAGGGGGAATGGATTCAGAAGACTTTTAAGAGGTATAATTATTTTAATATGAAGAAATAAGGGAATGGGAAGATGTGAGATCCGGGAAGAGGAGCAAGTTTTGAGGGGGTGAGTTCAAGTGATCTATGGGACATTTGGGTAAACATGTATAGTGGGCAACTAGAAACCCTGGCCTGGCATGGAACCCAAGAGGAAACAAAGTCAAGCTGAAGTTGGACAGTTAAGTTGTGAAGGCTTTTTCATGCAACCATCCCTCATTAAAACATAAACAATTCCATGGGTAGAATGAAATTAAATACAATTTAGAGTTTTAGATTAATCTTTCACTGATAGCAAATCCATTTAGAAATAAAATTTACAATAAGAACTTGGGATAGGATTAGAGGAATGAATAAGAACCTGGTACAGGTAGTGAAAGTAACTCGAAGACTATTTTTTAATATCTTCCCATTTTGCTGAGGATTCACTCATTGGCAGAACCCAATGACTAAGTAGATATAAAGGTGTAAAGATAGGGCAAAGTCTAAAAATTACTCACCCACCCCCAGATGTTTCCTTTTTAGATCAACTTGTTTTATCACCGCTAATACATCTCATCATCTACACTCCATTTCTGTATTACTATTCTACATTTTTTTCTACAAAAATAAATTTTGTTTTTTCAGTATATCTGTATCAGTTTCATAATCTACTTCCTCTTCACCTCCTTTTTCCTCTTCCTGCTTTTTGTGAACAATAGAAAATAAAACCATTGAACAGGTGTGGCAGAGTTCTTGATTTCCTTATTGAGTATTTTACAGGCATGGAACATTTCTTGATTTCATTGTCAATAGTCATCTAATTCTTTGAAATTGTTTTTCAACTATTATGGTGATTTTTATTTCTAACACCTAAGTATAGCTAGAACTCAAAACTGTAAGACTGGGATTCAACCAATTTGAAATGACCTACTTATCTAGAATTACATATTTAGAAATATTATGTACATAAATCAGTACAGTGTCTATAGCATTAGCACTTCAAGGTTTTAAAAAAGTAATGTGCAGATCATATATAGCTTTGTAATCAAGTTGGGAAGAAGAATCATTGTGATAAATCAATAAAGTTCCAGACATTGAATAGTACCTTTTCCTTTGGTTGTTTTAAAACTATTTCTGCCTCAGGAAAAAAAAAGTAGCATCAGTGGAATTCATGTCATCTTATTTGTGGAAATAATTGTGGTTTTAATAAAGAACCACTTAATTTTTGTTAGCAAGAAAGTCCAAGGAATGTTAAAAATGAGTAAATGGAGCTGAGTGTTTTTACCAGAGTATTTAATGGTTAGCACAGGCACCACTTAATGTACTTAACTTTTTCAACATTTAATTGATGAAAATGGAGGCTCAATAAAAATTTCTAAGGTGCAAAATATCTGATGAATATTTTAAATTTAGCTTTAGATAAAACAATTTTAAAGCATAAAAGTAAAGTTGTAAAATTCTAGGCAGATGTTTTTTTCTAAGAAGAAAACATTTTTTCTGATTACATAATTGAGAACGCTCATTTTTAAAAATTCAGTTAATGCAGAAAAGCAGGAAATAAGTTACATAAACCTCACTGACAATGGATAAGCATTATTAACATCCTGTGAACTTGCTTCCAACTGTCCCTTCATACATATATTTGTGCATGTATATGTGTGGACATGGTTTGACTGACACAGAATCATACTCTACATACTGTTCTGTAAACTGATCTTTTCAGTTTGCAACATGTGTGGACCTTTCCACTTCTGCATGTACAGATCTGTTCCAGCTTTCTAAACAGGTGCACAAAACACCATAATATAATCAACCATTCCCATGTTGTGGTTTAGGTCATTTCCAAGGTTTTCCTTTAAGTACCAATGCCGTGATGCACAACCCTGTCATTTTTCTTATTTTCTTCATTCATTCCAGTAAAACATGGCTCAGAGGCCTCACTCATCAAGGTGGACAAGAGGCAGTTCTAAGATTCTTTTTCTCATTGAAGTGAACTATACAAGGAGTGGTAATAGAAAACTGGATTGGGGTTATACTGTTGATCCTAAAGACAGTCCTCTCCAGTAGTCTTCTCATTCTCTGGAGCGAAGCAGTCCAGGACTCTTAGGGTTGTTTCCAGGGTCTCAGTGCTTAGACCTGAGCTTCAGGCATCCTGCAGCCATCCCAACTTGAGTCGTGTCTTCTGCTGGATGCTCCAAGAGAGAAAGACACATGGAAATCCCCAGCCTCAATGCTGTCTTTACATTAGCAAAAACTATTTTCTTGAGATGGGAAAAAGGACATCTATCACTCAGTCACTCAGATAAACCTGTAACAGACAACTGAACAGTTGACTTTGGAGGAATTACATAATTTCTTTAAACCTCATATTCTTTATCTATAAGCTAGCAGCAATTAGCAACTCCTTCCTGCCCATTTTGAGGCGAAAAACTTAGTTGTCTTTAGCTCCTCTCATTCTCTCAATCTCACTCATCTTTGACCTCCTGAACCTTCTAAATAGATCTAGAACTTGACTACTTCTCTCCACCTTTACTGCTTCTATCTTGGGCTAAGCCTCCATCATGTCTCACCTGGATCTTTGCAGTAATCTATTGCCATGTGTCCCCTGATTCTGTCCTTGTTCCCGTGTGATCAATTTCCAAGGCAATCGTCCATGAGTCTTTTAAATGGACCATGGCTCACTCATATATGGAATCTAATGAACAAACTGAACTAATAAGCAAAGTAGAGACAGACTCATAGATAGAGAACAGGTTGATAGCTCGGTGGCAAGAGTGGTGGTGGTGGTGGAGGAGGGATTGAGTAAAAAATTTAAAAAAAGAGAAAGAACTCATGTACACAGACAATAGTGTGGTGATTGTGGGGGTGGAGGAGTGGATAGAAGTAGAGGAAGGTATAGGGGGATAAATGGTGATAGATATAAAAAAGGACCATGGCTTTATGTTTAACTAGAAGAAAAGGCAAATTTTTTAGGATAAATTACAAAGACTTCCTATATGATTTAGCCCCACCTCCTCCACTTCTCTAACCTCAACTCCAATCATCCTCTTCTTCAGTCACTCTCCCCTTGCCAAAAAGGTCAGCTATACCTTTTGCTTTTTTTTCTCTGCTTCCAGCTATTCTCAAGAGTAACAGCTTTCTCCATTCAGGTATTTACTCTAACAATGATCTCTATACTGTGCTTCATTTTTCACAACACTTATCACTAACATATTGTATGTTAAAACTGGGATGTAAGCCTGTTGAAGGAAGGAACTTGTCTGTTTAGTTTTTCAGTGCCTAGAGTACACATTAGGCACACAATAAATATTTTCTGAATGAATGAATGACCAATCATAATAATTGTATTGTTCAGAGGTAGAGTGAGGATTCATTCTGATAATATTTTTGGCCTATCAAATAGTATGAACTATATAAATATAGATTTGTGTTTCATCATCATTGTAGTATGTTTAAACTAGTCTTTGAAGAGTATATTTTAAAAAGGGCATTCCAGCAAATAACCAACTAGAGTAGAGGCCTACAGCAGGGAATACCCTGTAGGCATGTATGACCTGCACTAAAAGTGAGTATTGACAAGAGATAGAGTTGTAAATGTATGGAGGAAGTCAGAATGTGAAGGAAATTAAATTCAAAGCTCAGAAGTCTGAATTTGTCTAGTAAGGGTAGAGAACCATCCAGAATTTTCAGCAGAGGAAGATAAGATCTTGGTTTTTGGAACTTGTGTGGTGATAATCAGTTACCCTGTATTGCAAAGTTGCATTTTCTAGCTTGTGGGAGGTAGGCTTCTTAATCAGAGAAAACAATGTTTCTTTAAGAAATTTTGCTGGATTTTTTCAGGACCCAGCCTGTGACCTTATTTAGATCCCCTCTTTTCATGCTGACATCAAACATGCTCTGTGTGGGTGGAAAATAAAAGGCTGAGAGCAGCCGAAACCAGTTTGGCTCAGTGGATAGAGTGTCAGCCTGTGGACTGAAGGGTCCCAGGTTCGACAAGAGTATGTATCTTGGTTGCGGCTACATCCCCAGTAGGGGGTGTGCAGGAGGCAGCTGATCGATGTCTCTCTCTCATCGATGTTTCTAGCTCTCTATCCTTCTTCCTTCTTCTCTGTAAAAAACCAATAAAATATATTTAAAAAATAAAAATTAAAAATAAATACATAAAAAGCTGAGAGCCAGAACCATGGAGATTCACCCTTAGCAAGACTGAGTTGTCAGCTATATCCCCTTTCATGATTCCAATTTGTTTAACTTTGGATTAAGTTTTCTTCAGACTTTGTCTATGTTTCATGTTTTGGTTTTTCACTTCACATGCAATTTCTGACCATAACTCATTCCATTACATACTCCACTTTCAATTAAAATCTTGCTATTCCTGGGACCAGTAGTATTGGTATAAGCTGGGATCTTGTTAGAAATATAGAACGCTCTGGACACTTCCCCCTCCCTAGCTCCACTGAATCAAAATCTGCATTTTAACAAGCTCCTTTGTGATTTGTGTGAACATTCAAGTTTAAGAAGCACTACTCTTAAGCATCCTTTGACCAATGGCTGCACCAGGGTCCTTCAGGAGCCCCACATCACTTCAAATAAGATACAGGGTATACACTTTCTAAACAAACTTTCTGGACAAGTCCCCTTAGCAATTCTCTTCACTAGAGAACCTTCCACACTCTACCTTTTATATAGAAAATATGAAGCAGTGCTGCTAGGAATGTGCAGTGTTCCTCAGGGTACAGTCCTCAGAACATCTGCATCTGAATAACTAAGGGGTTTGTTAACAAGGCAGGTTTCTTGGCCTCCATCTTACATTAACTAAATCTGACTCTTTAGAGCAGTGGTTCTCAACCTTCCTAATGCCTCGGCCCTTTAATACAGTTCCTCATGTTGTGGTGATCCCCCAACCATAAAATTATTTTCGTTACTACTTCATAACTGTAATTCTGCTACTGTTAATGAATCAAAATGTAAATACCTGTGTTTTCCGATGGTCTTAGGCTCTAGAGCAGTGGTTCCCAACCTGTGGGATGCCTAAGACCATCGGAAAACACAGATATTTACATTACGATTCATTAATAGTAGCAGATTACAGTTATGAAGTACCAACAAAAATAATTTTATGGTTGGGGGTCACCACAACATGAGGAACTGTATGTATTAAAGGGTCGTGGCATTAAAAAGGTTGAGAACCACTGCTTAGAGGAAGAGCACTGCAAACCACTTTTTCAACTATAATCTGGATATATACCAACCATCAACAAACTATCACAGAATTCCGGGCTGCAGAAACAAATGCAGTTTCTGACTTTCTAGCTCCCCTTTCTCAGGACTGAATTCTTTTTCCAGCTTTGACTTCTCTCCCTCAACCAGCCTGCAATGGGTTATTTGAAATACAGTAATTTAGGATGACCCTACTGTAAGTGCTATTTTTTTTTTTGCAAGAGATCTCACATAAGTGCTGTTTGGTACCTCTTTTTCAAAAATATGCACATAGTATTCTAGAACTTCATTTTTTTATTAGTTATCAGTCAATAGTATATAAATGAAATGTAAATGTTTCTATCAAATAATTTAATGCTTATTTCTCTGCTTCTTAGTATTCTTTTGTAATAAAAGAGAATGATTTTCTTATGTCTGATGCTTTCTTTAAGTCACTGTGTTTCTCATCACTAAAATCTTGTATCAGAATAGCAAGTTTCATAGTCAATGATATTTGAAAAGCACCTGGGAAGACGCAGGGGGAAATAGCAAGTATATTATTCACCAGCTTGTGATATTACATAGCTAAAAATGACTTTATTATACCATCCTCTAGACCAGTGGTTCTCAACCTTCCTAATGCCCTGCCCCTTTAATACAGTTCCCCATGTTGTGGTGACCCCCAACCATAAAACTATTTTTGTTGCTACTTCACAACTGTAATTTTGCTACTGTTGTGAATCGTAATGTAAATATTTGTGTTTTCTGATGGTCTTAGGCGACCCCTGTGATGGGGCCCAAAAGGGGTCACGACCCACAGGTTGAGAACCGCTCCTCTAGACCCTGGGAGTTGGGGAGTAGGAAGAAGTACTGAAACAGGTTCTTTGTGCCTGCAGTTTGCTGGTCTACTTCTGTATTGCTACAGACTACATCAAGGGCTCCTATCATTGACATGAAAGTCGATCAGAATGAGTGCAAAAATGGCAGCCCCAGTTGAATATAAAACTATTATTAAATTGAATTCCACAGTTTAAATCTGTATAAAATTGAATTCCACAGTTTAAATCTGAATAAAGAGGGTATCAAGAGAGAATAAAATGTATTCTAGACTTCTTCATCCATCCCAACAGTTGTTTTAGATTTAAAAATCCTGTTTTTAGATTAGAAAATCAAAAACAAAATTATCCTTATCTTTCTCAAAAAGGTTTAAGACTCAAGGGCATGCCCTGGCTAGTGTAGGTCAGTAGGTTGAGCAACATCCCATACACCAAAAGGTCATCCGTTTGATTTCTGGACAGGGCTCATGCTCAGGCTCTGGGCTCCAACCCCAGTAGGAGGTATGCAGGAGGAAGCTGATTGATATTTCTCTCTCACATCCATGTTTCTCTCTCTCCCCCTCTTTCTTCCTCCTTAAAATCAATAAAAACATGTTTTTTAAAAAGGACTCCAGGGCATTCTTTAGTAAGCCTATATTTATGTATTCTTTTCAGAACTCTTACTAAGATCACATCTTGTGCTTTTAGAGCCTCTATAGTGCTTCCTTTTCTCATTTCCGTTCTCTTACTCTTCCTTGATTTGTGGTTATACCTGGGCCTCTCCTTGGTTATACCCTTGGCCAGTTGAATATTTTTCCAGGTAGAAACTGGAAATTATTATTCTAGAGTACACATTAGGGTCAAACTCTATGCTCAGCAAAGTAAGGCATACAAAAAAATAAATTATAAAACAAACAGTTTAACTTGGAAGAAAAATCCTACCCATGTAAAACTGTAGCAATTCCTATAAAAAATATATGTAAGTATGTAACTAATAGAGACATGAGCTTTGATCCCATATGTTCTGTCCTGGGAGATGCAAAACCACTACTGAAGAAGATCAGTATGAATGCCTGGCCTCTCAACATTCAGCCATTTAGCCTTGAGATCTGCAGTAAAAATCCCAGTAGTTTAGAGAGAGTAGATGCGTTCAGTCGATCTGATCATGTTTAAATGGAAAAAAAAGGTCAGTGAATATCTCTAAACTATCATGACGAAAAAAGACCAAAGCTTTTGGTTCAGTTTCCCTGTATCCCTTTATATATGTATGTGTGTATGTATGTATTTGGTTAATCCTCACCAGAGGATACTTTTCCATTGATTTTTATTTTTATTTATTTATTTTAAAATGTATTTATTTATTTATTTATTTATTTATAGTAATCATTGATTTATTTATTTATTCATTTTTTGTTGCAAAAGTGATGACTTTTTTATATTTATATTTTTATTTTTTAAATTAAATCTTTATTATTCAGATTATTACATTTGTTCCTCTTTTTTCCCCTCCATAGCTCCTCTCCACCCGGCTCCCACCCCTCCCTCTACCCTTACTTCCCTCCTGTTGACGTCATCCATAGGTGTATGATTTTTGTCCAGTCTCTCCCTGTACACCCCTCACCCCTTTCCCCCTGAGAATTATCAGTCCACTCCCTTTCTGTGATCCCAATTCTATTATATTCACCAGTTTATTCTGTAGGTCAAATTTTTAATTCATTTAATTTTTAGAATCACTTGTTGATAGATACGTATTTGTTGTTCATAATTTTTTATCTTTTACCTTTTTCTTCTTCCTCTTCTAAAAGAATACCTTTCAGCATTTCATATAATACTGGTTTGGAGTTGATGAACTCCTTTAGCTTTTTCTTATCTGTGAAGCTCTTTATCTGTCCTTCAATTCTGAATGATAACTTTGCTGGATAGAGTATTCTTGGTTGTAGGTTCTTGCTATTCATCACGTTGAATATTTCTTGCCACTCCCGTCTGGCCTGCATCGTTTCTGTTGAGAAATCAGCTGACAGTTGTATGGGTGCTCCCCTGTAAGTAATGAACTGTTTTTCTCTTGCAGCTTTTAATATTCTCTCTTTGTCTTTTGCTCTTGGTATTTTAATTATGAGGTGTCTTGGTATAGCCCTCTTTGGGTTCCTTTTATATGGGGTTCTGTGTGCTTCCTGGACTTGTAAGTCTATTTCTTTTACCAGATGTGGGAAGTTTTCAGTCATTATTTCTTTAAATAGGTTTTCAGTATTTTGCTCTCTGTCTTCTTCTGGCACCTCCACAATTCTGATGTTGTATGCTTAAAGCTGTTCTAGAGGCTCCTTACATTATCTTCACATTTTTGGATTCTTTTTTCTTCTTGCTTTTCCAGTTGAGTGTTTTCTGATTCTTTATATTTCAAATTTTTGACTTGATTCTTGCCTTCCTCTAGTCTGCTGTTAGGTCTCTGTATAATATTATTTATTTCAGTCAGTGTATGTTTAATTTCTAGTTGGTCCCTTTCCATCTCTAGTCAGTCCTTTTCCATCTCTATGTGGTTCTTTTTCATCTCATCTTGGGTCTCACTAACTTTATCCATCTTTTCTAGGATATTCTTGAAAAACCTATAACCGTGGTTTGGAACTCTAGATCTAGCTGTTTGTTTTCCTCCATTTCTTTTGTTTGTGATCTCTTCCTTTGTCTCCGCATTTTCACTATGCCGGGAGAACTTCTGTGTTGGAATCAGCCTTATGATACAAGACTCGCAAAACTGCAAAAGCCTCTCTGTTGAGGTTGGAATGGGTGGAGTCTCAGGGTTTAAGGAATTGCCTTGACTTCCAGTCGGCCCCGCCTTCCACGGCCCCTGAGTCTCATGTGACTGGGTAATCGCTGGAGTGGTCCCTGTGCGCAAACGCTCTTTTGCAGGGCCTCTAGACTGCTGCCTTTCTGGCTCCCCTGTGCTCCGGGACCATATGAGTCTAGGTTTCCAGCATTTCACCCGAAACTGGGGTTTAGTGGAGTTAGAAGTGGCACAGTTGGGAAGCTCTGTCTCCCGCCCACTTGTGAAGCCAGGGGCACAATCAGCAGTCAAGTCTTCTGCGCGCGAAGCTGTGCGTGCCACCAGACTTCTGATCTTTTGCGACTCCCCTCAATTTCCATGCACTTCTCCCTTTTCACAGTCCAAACTCCCCCCATATGAGTTTCAGCTGGACCTGGGGTTTAGTGTCATAGGATAAGGGGTTCAATGCCTTTGGGAGTCTCCATTTCCCTCCTGCCAGAGAAAGCCAGCCAGGTACTCTGGCACTCGTTCTCTCCTTGTGTGCTTCTCCATACCTCAGCTTTTTGCAGCTCCTCTGGGTCTCTGTGAGCCCCTCTCTTTCCTTCTAGTTGTAGAATTTCCACTCCACCAGCTTTCCTATGGTTCTGGATGATGTCCATTCTGTCTTTTAGTTGTAGTTTTGAAATTGTTGTACGAGGCAGCAGTGTAGGTGTTTACCTATGCCGCCATCTTGGATTCCCTAAATATATTTTATTGATATTTTACAGAGAGGAAGGGACAGGATAGAGAGGTAGAAACATAAATGAGAGAGAGACATCGATCAGCTGCTTCTTGCATGCTCCCCACCGGGGATGTGCCCGCAACCAAGGTACATGCCCTTAACTGGAATCGAACCTGGGATCTTTCAGTCCACAGGCTGACGCTCTATCCACTGAGCCAAACTGGTTTCGGCTTCCATTGATTTTTAAAGAGAGAGAGGAAGAGACAGAGAAAAAAATGGATGTGAGTAAGGCAAACCTACTGGTTGCCTCCAACACTCACCCCGACCAGGGAAGGGGAGCCTAAACTGAGGTATGTGCCCTTGACCGGCATTGAACCCAGGGCCTGTTAGTCCAAGAGCCAATACTCTACCTGCTGAGCCAAAAGAGCTAAGGATGGATTTCATACTTTATTTATGCTTCCAGGTGGGGCAGAATATCTGAAAATTGGTCATTATTGTTAGCCTGTCAGGTGTAGCCAGTACCAAATTTAATTTTATTTAGAAAAATAAAGATAGATGAAATATCTGCATGTTATGAAGCAGTTCATAAGGTTACTTAAATTATGGTAGTCATAGATTATTTTTACCTACCAGTGTTCTTCCTGATAAACCCTATCTGTTTTCCGTTAGGAACTCTCCTTCCTCCATTCTGAATCCACTTGATTCAGATTGGGCTCTACTCCCAGTTCTGGGGCTGGAGCATGTGACACAGATCTGAACAGGCAGCATCCAGAATCCTGCTCACCACAGTGTTGATTCTGGAATGCGTATGACCAATTCAAAATCAAAAGGGTGAATCCCATGAATTGCTTGAAAATCCAGGAAGAAATTCTATTTTTTCATTGGCTTTGAAACTGAAAGAATGTAAAGTTGTAGCCTTGTTTGAGGTGAGGGGAGAAATCACATAGATAGAACTTGAGAATATAGCCAATTCAGTGAATGGTAGAACCCAGAAATGAAAAGCAACCAAATCTGAAGACATTATTGAAGACTTTGAATAGAGCCTCAATAAAAGAAGATATACCCTAAAATTTTTAATTACAACAAACACAAAATTTGCTTTTATTGTTTAATAAACTCACTTGAGCCCTGGCCAGGTGTCTCTGTTAGTTGGAGCAGTGTCTCATACACCAAAAGGTTGTGGGTTTGATTTGCAGTCAGGGTACATAGCTAGGCTGGATTTCCTTTCCTCTCTCTCTAAAAAATACCAGTGAGAATATATCCATTGAGGATTTTTTTTAAAATTCACTTGAGTTGAGTTTTCTGTCACTTGCAACCAAGAGTCCTGATATGTATACGTACTCTAAATTATATGGCACCAACTCTAAATGTTTCTTTGCCCCTTTTGTTTTCTTTTTTAAAAATTTTTATTGAATTTATTGGAATAACATTGTTTAATTATATAGGCTTCAAGTCTACAATTCTATGATACATCATCTGCATATTATATAGTGTGTTCACTACCCAAAGTCAAGTCTCCTTCCATCACCATTTATCCCCCTTGTACTTTCTTCTACCTTCCCCTAACCCCCTTGAGTAATCATCATACTGTTGTCTGTATCTATGAGTTTTTTTGTTTTTGTTTTGCTTAATCCCTTAACCTTTTTCACCCCTCCTCTTTGACAGCTATTAGTCTGTTCTCTGTATCTATAAGTCTGTTAATGTTTTGTTCATTAAATTCCACATAAGTGAAATCATATGGTATGCACCCTTATGTTCATTGCAACATTATTTACAATAGCCAGAATTTGGAAGCAGCCCAAGTGCCCATCAGTAGATGAGTGGATAAAAACGCTGTGGTACATTTACATAATGGAATACTACTCAGCTGAAAAAAAAAAAAGGACATCTTACCTTTTGTGACAGCCTGAATAGACCTGGAGAGTATTATGCTAAGTGAAATAAGCCACCCAGAGAAAGACAAACACAATATGATTTCACATATTTGTGAAATCTAATGAGAAAAAAAAACACCAAACTAAATGTTTTGGTTGAGAGGGACTAAGGAGTATAGTCAGGGCAGTGTCAGTCAGGGAAGACTTTTTGAATAAAATGGAGGGTGAATGTGTTATAAAGTGATAAGGAGAAAAAAGAGGAATTCCCTTTGTGATATTGACACTTTCCCTCAAAATTCATCTCTTGCCACTTTCCTCAGAGTCACCCTCAAGCCATATTGGCCACTTCTAAATTTCTAAAATATCACGACCCAACAGAACTTTCTATGATAATGGAAATATTCTTCTGCACTGTCCAGTTGTCTGATGATGTCCAACAAGCACACATAGCTATTGAGCACCTGACATATGACCAATGCAACTGAGGAAATGATTTTTTTAATTTTAATTAATTTAAATTTAAATAGCCACATGTGTCAAATGGCTACCCTTTTGGGCAGTGCAATTCTAGAACACACTGAGATTTTCCCATGTTAAGTCCTTCTGTTCTATGGGAGCATCAATTATACTATCAGGCAGGCTATCCCCAAGGTCACAGAATAGAAGGGCTCACAGGTTAAATTAAAATGGTTAAACTGCTTATATAGAGCGTCAGCCCATGGACTGAAGGGTCCCAGGTTTAATTCCAGCCAAGGGCATGTACTTCGGGTGCAGGCTTGATCCCAGACCTGGTCGAGGCACAAGGGGAAAGCAACTGATCAATGTGTCTCTCTCACATCGATGTTTCTTTCTCTCTGTTTCACCCCAGCCCCCTCCCTGGTCTCTAAAAATCAATGGAAAAATATTCTTGGATGAAGATTAACCAAAATAAGACAAACAAACCAAAAAACCCCCACAGCACAAAGCAAAGGGAGACAGGTAGATTATTAGGTAAGGGTATAAGAGAGGTGGAAGGATCACACTACTTAAATCCTGGGTTCTATACCATCCTATCTAATAAAAGAGTAATATGCAAATTGACCGTACCTCTGCTCTACCCACCAACCATGCCCACCAGCCACACCTACCAGCCAATCAGAGTGAGTATGCAAATTAACCAAGATGGCTATAGCCACAGAGAGAGCAGGAGTGAGGTTTGGATTGCCCCTAGCCATGAAGGAAGTCAAGCGCCCAGGCATCTGCTTAAGGCCACAAAGTTTCAATGGCTGTGCAGCAGAAGGCTTGGCTTGACTTCAGGCTACAAAATTTCAATTGTAGAAGATAAATAAATCCCAGATACCAGGGCCTCTGCTTGGGTTGCCGGGGGGCATGGCCAGGCTGCAAACCACCATAGGCCCCTCGCCCAGACCACCCCACACCCCAAGGGAACTCCCACCCTGATCCAGGACACCCTTCAGGGAAAACCAGCTGGCCCCCACCCATGCACCAGGCCTCTATCCTATCTAATAAAAGATTGACCATCACTTCAACACACATGATGACTGCCCCCATGTGGTCAAAAGATCCTGCCCCCATGTGGACACAAGATGGCCACCACAAGATAGACCGCAGAGGAGGGAAGTTGGGAGAGACCAGGCCTGCAAGAAGAGGGCAGTTGGAGATGATAAAGCCTGCAGGGGAGGGCAGTTAGAGGTGACCAAGCCAGCAGAGGAGGGAAGTTGGGGGTGACTAGGCCTGCAGGGAAGGGCAGTTGGGGGGGACCCAGGCCTGCAGAGAAGGGCAGTTAAGGGTGACCAGGCCTGCAGGGGAGGGTAGTTAGGGGTGACTAGGCCCACAGTGTATGAAGTTAAGAGCAAACAGGCTGGCAGGGGAGTGGTCAGGGGGTGATCAGGCTGGCAGGCAAAAGCAGTTAGGGGTATTCAGGAAGGCAGGCAGGTGAGCAGTTGGCAGCCAGCAGTCCTGGATTGTGAGAGGGATGTCTGACTGACCGTTTAGGCCAGATCAAGGTAGGGCCTAAACGGACAGTCAGACATCCTTCAAGGGGTCCCAGATTGGAGACGGAGCAGGCTGGGCTGTAGGACACCCCCCACATGCCCCCTGTGCATGAATTTCATGTACTGGGCCTCTAGTTTGTATATAAATTTCTCTGCTACATCAATCCTCTCTGTCAATGGAACACAATTGAGGATTAAGAAAGGGATCCCACAGACAGCAGATGCCTTGGACCAGTAACATACATTTGCTCCATCAGAGAGACACAGAGACAAATATACACCTGGCTAAATATCTGAAGCTTGCCAATTACCTTGCTGTACAGCTATAGGCTTTATTTGGACTATGAGTTTATGTGCTTGGGGCAGAGGACACATGGACCAGGATAGTTATTACCACTGAGTGAGTGGCTGGATTAAGACCTCATAATTATTAAGTGATCAT
>JAAGEH010000020.1:14575354-14767659 GCA_011751065.1 Lasiurus cinereus
AGTGTATCCTCATATGTATTTAATTTGTCATGAATATTTAGAGCCTCTCGAATATTACTCTTGGTCCTTTAATTCCTTTCTATTTATGTTTAACATACATGTGCTCTACTCACTACTACTTGTCTATCTACTTATCTCTACAACTTATGAGGTTCATTTATCTCACTTGTTTTTTTCTTCTGCAACATAACTCAATATTCCCAGTATAACAAATGTACATTATACCTCTGTACATATTTCTTCTTTGTGTAGTGATCTTCCACTGGCTTATTCCATAACAAAATCCTATAGCTTTTAGAATTCAGTGGAAATGTCGCTTCCTCTGAAAGGCTATCTGTGATCACCCACCTGCTATAGAATTAAATATGTACTCCTGACCGCAAATTTATAGTTGAAACCCTAACCATAATGTAACTATATTTAGAGACAGGGCCTTTAGGGAGGTTAAATGAGGTCATAAAGGTTATCCTTATAAGAAGAGGAAGGAACACCAGATCTCTCTGTCCTCTTTTCTACTTTAGAGGGATCTAATAAAAAAAGGAAAGGGCATATGAGTACACAGCAAAAAACCAAATGTCTACAGGCTAGGAAGAAATGTCTCACCAAAAACCACCCCTGATGGCATCTTGGTTTTGGACTTCTGGCCTCCAGAATTGAGAAAATAAATTTCTGTTGCTTATTTTGTGGTGGCAACCTCTGAACTATTTTTACTCACAATACCTTTATCACTGAATTGTGGATGTTTCCTCCTAACAACCAATTCTCCAACTCTCCAGATACCAAGTGGCTATTGAACAATTCAAGTCTGACACTATCTACCTGGAGTTAGCACAGGATCCCACAAATTAAAGGGTTCAGTCCCACAAGACTGTCCCCACTTTAAATGCTAGTCACAAGTCCCAGGTTGCCAACTGTACTCTGACTACCCAGCTATATAACAGGAGTTCCTACAACTCTCTTCTCAGGTTTGATAATTTGCTTGAACAGTTCACAGGACTTAGGAAAACACTTTCTTACAATTACTAGTTTATTATAATAGATACAGCAGAGAAACAGCCAGATGAAAGAGTGACATAGGTCAAGGTATTGGGGAAAAGTTGAGGAACTTCCATGACCTCTCCAGGCTTCTCACCCTCACAGCATCTTCATGTGTTCACCAACCCAGAAGCTTTCCAAGCCCCATCATTTAGGGGTATAATGAAGGCTTCATTACATAGGCATGATTGATGACATCATTGGCAATTGGTGATTAGCTCAATTTCCAGCCTCTCTTCTCCCCCTGATATGAGAAAGTACTGCTGAAAGTTCCATTCCTCTAATCATGGCTAGGTTTTTCTGCCAACCAACCCCCATCCAGAAATTATCTAGGGGCTCCCAGCAACCAGTCATCTCATTAGCATTAAAAGACACTCATCATCTCTCCCGAGATTTCAAAGTTTTTAGTGACTGTATTCTAGGAACCTTGGACAAAAACCATCTATCAGATCCATCTAAAGTAGGTGTTCCTCACACCCATTAATCTTCATCTTATCATAATGTTTACTTCTTCACACTTTCCATAATTTATCATTATTTATTTGCTTGTTTGCTTTCTTTTTAGCTGTTCCCATCAAAAACTATATGCTCTACTATGTTTTGTTCATTTTTGTAACCTCAGCAAGTTGTCAATGAATATTTATGAATGGAAAGGCCAAAGTACATATTAGTGTTTGAAAAAAAAATCCTATAAATCAGTAAGCCTGTCTCTTGAAAATGATTTTCAGTGTACTTATATGCCTGAAGCTAAAAAAATGTTTTGTGGTAAAATACATGTAAAATACAATTTACCATCTTAATCATTTTTTAAGTATACAATTCAGTGACATTAAATCTATTCACATTGTTGTACAAAATATCACTGTTATTCATCTCTAGAACTTCATCATCCCAAACTGAAACTTAATACCCATTAAATAATATCTTCCTTCTCAAACTATTCCAAAAATTAAAACAGAAGAAATGCTCCCAAATTCATTCTATGAGGCCAGCATAACCTTTGTGACTCAGTGGTTACAGCATTGGCCCATCCACTAAGGAACTCTGATTCAGTTACCCATCTAGGGCACTTACCTGGGTGGCAGGTTCGAACCTAGCCCCAGTCAGGGCATGTGTGGAAGCCAATCAATTGTTGTGACTCTCACACATCTCTCTCTCTCTCTCTCTCTCTCTCTCTCTCTCTCTCTCTCTCTCTCCCTCTCCCTCTCCCTCTCCCTTTCCCTCTCTCTCCCTCTCCCTCTGTGTCCACCTCCCTCCTCCTTCTGTCCCTTCCATTCCATTTAAAATCAATGGAAAAATATCCTCTGGTGATAATTAACAACAATAACAATAACAAAACCCCCCCAAAACAAAGTCACTACAAAAAAGAAAATTACAGGCCATTATTGAATATAGGTACATAAATTCTCAATAAAATATTAGCAAATCAAATTTAAAAATACATAAAAAGGATTACGCACCATGATTGATATTTATTTCAGGGATGCAAAGATGTTTCAATATCTGCAAATTCATCAACATGATATGCCACATGAACAAAATGAAGGATAAAAACTACATGATCATATCAATAAATGCGGAAAAGCATTTGACAAGACAACATTCATTTATGCTAAAATTCTCAACTGTGTGCATATAGAAGAAATATATCTCAGCACAATAAAGGCTATACTGTATATTATAAACCCACAGCTAACATCATACTAAATGGTGAAAATGGTTAAAGCTTTTGCCTTGGCCAGATAGCTTAGTTGGTTGGAATGTCATTCTAATGGGCCAACATTGTGGAGTTGATCCCCAGTCAGGGTGCATGCAAGAATGCATGAATAAGTAAAACAACAGATCGATGTTTCTCTTTCTCCCTCTCTCTAAAAAAATCAATTAAAAAATAATGAAAGTTTTTCCTCTAAGATTAGGAAAAAGACAAAGATGTCCACACTTATCACTTTTATTACATATTAGAGGCCCAGTGTATGAAATTCATGCATGGGGGCAGGGGGTTGTCCCTCAGCCCAGTCTAAACTCTCTCCAATCTGGGACATCCCTCTCACGATCCAGGACTGCTGGCTCCCACTGCTCACCTGCCTGTGCCTAACTGCTTCTGCCTACTAGCCTGATCACCCCCTAACCACACCCCTGCCAACCTCATTGATACCTAACTGCTCCCCTGCCAGCCTGATTACCTCTAACTGCCCTCCCTTGCAGGCTTGGTGGCTCCCAACTGTCCTCCCCTGCTGGCCTGATTGCCCACAACTGCCCTCCCTTGCAGGTCTGGTCCCTCCCAACTGTCCTCCCCTGCTGGCCATCTTGTGGTAGCCATCTTGTGTTCACATGGGGGCATTCATCTTTGATCACATGGGGCAGCCATCTTGTGTGTTGAAGTGATGGTCAATTTGCATATTACTCTTTTATTAGATAGGATAGAGGCCCAGTGAATGGATGTGGGCCAGCCAGTTTGCCCTGAAGGGTGTCCCAGATCAGTGTGGGGGTTCCTTTGGGGCATGGGGCAGCCTGGGCTAGGAGCCTGTGGTAATTTGCAGGCCGGCCATGCCCCACCCCCCGCAACTCAAGTGGAGGCCCTGGTATCTGGGATTTATTTATCTTCTATAATTGAAACTTTGTAGCATTGAGTGGAGGCCTGGGTCAGCCAGGGTGTGCGGAAAACTTGGCTTCCTTCATTGCCAGGGAAACCCAAGCCTCCTGCTCACTCCATGGCCACAGCCATCTTGGTTGGGTTAATTTGCATACTCGCTCCTGATTGGCTGGTGAGCATGGCTTATGGGTGTAGTGGAATGATGGTTAATTTGCATATTACTCTTTTATTAGATAGGATAATATTGGGAGTTCCAGCCACAACAATCAGACAAGAAATGAAAGGCATTGAAATTGGAAAGGAAGAAGTAAAACTGTCACTCTATATAGGAAACACTAAAGACTCCACCAGCCCTGGCCAGTTTGGCTCAGTAAATAGAGTGTCCGCCTGGGGACCAAAGGGTCATGGGTTCGATTCCAGTCAAGGGCATGTTCCTTGGTTGTAAGCTCCTCCCTGTCATGGGCCCTTGTCAGGTCTTGTCCAGGGGGCAACTAATCAATGTGTTTTTCTCACATTGATGTTTCTCTCTGTCTTTCCCTCTCTCTCCCACTCTCCCTAAGAATCAATAGAAAAATATCCTCGAGTGAGGATTATCAAGAAAAAAAAAAAAAGACTCCACCAAAAATACTATTAGAACTAATACATAAATTAAGTAAAATTACAGGATACAAAATTAAAGTTGAAAAATCTGTTGCATTTCTAATCACAAACTATCAAAAGATTTTAAAATGAGCAGAGGACCTGAACAGATATTTCTACAAAAAGGACAACAGGTTGCCAACAGACTCATGAAAGATGCTTAACATCCACTAATCAACATCACTAATCATTAGGAAAATGAAAATCAAAACCATAGTGAGATATCATCTCACACTTGTCAGTATAACTATTATAAAAAAAGCCAACAAACAAGTATTGGCAAGATTGTGAAGAAAAGGGAGCTTTCAGTGTACTGTTGGTAGGATTGTTTTGTTGTTGTTGTTGTTGTTAATCTTCATCTGAAGATATTTTTTCCATTTATTTATTTATTTATTTATTTATTTATTATTTTTTAAAGAGAATGGAAGGGAGGGGAAGAGACACAGAGAGAAATACCAAGGTGAGAGAGACACATCGATTGGTTGCCTCCTGCATGCACTTTGACCAGGGTTGAGGATCAAGCCTGCAACCAAGGTATGTGCTTAGAATCAAACCTGGGACTCTTCAGTCCACGGGCTGACACTCTATCCACTGAGCCAAACCAGCCAGGGCACTGTTGGTAGGACTGAAAATGGGTGCAGCCACTATGAAAAACAGTATGAAGGTTCCTCAAAAAATTAAAAATAGAATTACTCTACAATCTAGAAATTCCACTTCTTGGTATTTGTTCAAAGAAAATAAAAACACTAATTTGAAAAGATATATACACCCCTCTAGGTTGATTGCAGCATTATTTATAATGGCAAATATATGAAAGCAATCTAGATGTGCATCAATAGATAAAGAAGTGGTGAGTGTATATGTACAATGGAATATTAGTGATAAAAAGGAATGAAATCTTGTTATTTGCAACAACACAGATGAACCTAGAGAATATTAGGCTAAGTAAAGTTAATCAGACAAAGAAAGACAAATATCATATAATTTCACTTACATGTGGAATCTAAACAAACAAAACAAAATAGAAACAGATTCATAAAGAGAATAAACTGATGATTGAGGGAAGGAGGAAGGAGAATGAGTGCAAAGAGTGAAGGGAAATAAGAAGCACAGATTTCCAGCTATAAAATAAACTAGTGGCCTGGTGCACAAAATTCGTGCACGGGGTAGGGGAAAGGGTGTCCCTTAGCCTGGCCTGCATCCTCTCCGATCTGGGATCCCTCAGGGGATAACTGGCAGTCAGACATCCCTCTCACAATTCAGAACTGCTGGCTCCTAACTGCTCACCTGCCTGCCTGATTACCCCTAACCTCTTCTGCTTGCCAGCCTGATTGTGCCTAACTGCTCCCCTGATGGCTTGATTGTCCCTAACCACCTCTGCCTTGGCCCCACATCTGGGACCCAGGATTCCTTCCTCCAGCTGACCACAGGCACCTGGGATCCAGGCTTCCCTCCCTCTGGTCAGCCATCTGCGCCCAGGCTGGATGCAACTGCAGGGGATGGTGGGCAGGTGGCTTTGCCTGGGCTGCAGCCACAAGTGCTGGCACCAGGGACCACAGGGTGGTCGGCTTCTCCATCTACCAGGCTGTAGCCAGCCACAGGTGCTGGCACCTGGACCGCAGGCCGGGGGTTTCTCCATCTTCCCTGGGATTCAGTGTAGGCGACTTCTCTGGCTGGCTGCGGCCTGGAATCATGGGGCAGGTGGCTTCTTCACCTCCCTGGCTGCACCAAGCCTCAGGCACTGGAGCCCAGTTTCTCCATCTCCCCCAGTACGTGGGGCAGGTGGAGGTGAGGCTTCTGCTGCTGGCTGTGGCATGGGATCATGGGGCAGGCAGCTTCTTGGTCTCCCTGGCAGCAGCCAGCCTCAGACAATGGATCCTAATTTCTCTGACCCTCACAGGCTGGGAGCGAAAGGGGGAGGACTGCCGCCATGTTTTCAGGTTAATTTGCATACTCACTCTGATTGGTTGGTAGCATAGCAGAGTGACAGTAATTTGCATCTTTCTCTTTTATCAGTGTAGATAAGCCACTAGTGTATAACACAAGGAATAGAGTCAATAATATTGTAATAACTTTGCATGGTGACAGATGGCTTTTGGATTTATCATGGTGATCACATTGTAAGTATATAAATGTCAAATCACTATGTTGTACACCTGAAACGAATATAATATTGTATAACAACTATACTATTGTCAGCATCTGAAAAGATGTTATTGGACAGTCTCCTGAGTTGGAAGGAGAGATCTGTCTCCTCCTTGGTTCTTGTTGTCTCCTAAGAAAGATTTCAAACAAGTAACACCATACAGCAGCATTGAAGCAAATCAGGTGAATTTACTAAAGAAGCAAGACAAGCAAGTTTACTAATAAACTTGGCATATAGCACAAGTGGGCCACTCAGCTAATCTGAGTGCATGCCTGGTGCAGGTTCAAGGGGTTTTTATTTCCTTTGTCCTATAGTTTTCAAGGTTCCTCTGCTAGATATCTTGGGTAGCAGATTAGGTTTCAAAGTCCCCCTTTTACTTTATTGTGGCTTCTCTTAGAATGTTTGTATACACACCTGGTCATCTTGTTTGGCAAGTCCCAAGGAGGCTGACTTCTTTGTTCAGTGAGATAAACTCCCATTTTCCCCTTCTGCCTTTCCCCCTCCTACCTTAGCTGTTTCACAGTGATTTAAGCTATGTATTCTCCAGATAGGAGGAGAGGTATTAACTATTTGCTCTCAAGTGTCCTAGGTTGGGGAAGGGAAGGTTTTACTGCAAGCTGGCTACAAGTTGCCCAAACTGTTGGTCCTTGTTTAATTTTCTTGTCTTGGTTTCCTATTCCACCACCTTAGGAATTTTTCTAGCTTCTAACTATCCTCTCACATATACTTTAATAATAATAATATACTTTAATAATAATAAAAAAGAATTGATGAGACCAAAAAAATGTATGTGCTAAATGTGGCACCTCTAATCCTACATCATCATAAGTGCAAATATAGAAAAAGTGTTGCAAGTATTAGAAGATCGGTATATTTATGATGAAAATAAAAGCAGAGAATAAAAAATTTGAAATTGGTGACCAGTAAAAAGCAAACTTCCCATTCCTTCTTCCCAGCATCTGGCAACCATCACTCAACTTTCTGTCTGTATGAGTCTGACTACTCTATGCACTTAATAAAAGTGGAATCATACAATATTTGACTTTTTGTGTTTAGCTTATTTTACTTAGGATGTCTTCAAGGTTCATTCTTTATAATAAGCATCAGAATTTTATTCATTTTTAAGGCTGAATAATATTTCATTGTATGTACATACCACATTTTGTTTATCCATTCCCCTGTAGAAAGACATTTGTGTGGTTCCCACCTTTTGCTATGGTGAATAGTGCTGTTATGAACACTGATGTATAATTATTTGTTTGATTCTCTGCTTTCAATTTTTTAAAAATATATTTTATTGATTTTATACAGAGAGGAAAGGAGAGGGATAGAGAGTTAGAAACATTGATGAGAGAGAAACATCGATCAGCTGCTTCCTGTATACCTCCTACTGGGGATGTGCCGACAACCAAGGTACATGCCCTTAACCGGAATAGAACCTGGGACCTTTCAGTCCGCAGGCCAACGCTCTATCCACTGAGCCAAACTGGTTTCCACTCAATTTTTTTGAGTATATATTGAGAAGTGAGATTGCTGAGCTATGTGGCAATTCTATCTTTACTTTTTTGAGAAACTTCTATACTGTTTTCCACAGTGACTGAATCATTTTACATTCTCACTAGAAATAACAAGAGTTCCTATTTCTCTACATCCTCACTAACACTTGTTATTTTCTGGTTTTGTATGTCTATTTTGGTAATAGATAGCCTAATGATTGTGAAGTTTCTCATTGCAGGTTTGATTTGCATTTCCTAAATGATTAGTGATATAGATCATCTTTTCATGGGCTTATTGGCCATCTGTAACTTCTTTGGAGAAATGTCTATTCAAGTCCTTTGCCAATTTGGAGGTTTTCTGTTGTTGTTGAGCGTTGTAGGAGTTCTTTGCATATTCTGGATGTTAATCCTTTTTCAGATAAATAATTTTCAAATATTCCCTCCCCCTCCATTCTGTAGGTGCTTTTTCACAATGATGATGGTGTCCTTAATGCAGTTTTAATTTTGATAAAATCCAATTTACCAATTTTTTTCTTTTGTTGCCTTTGATTTTGATGTCATATTAAAAAATCACTGCCAAATCTGATGCCATGAAGCTTATTTTTTGTCTTTTTCTAACAACTTTATAGGTGTAGGTCTTTGATCCATTTTGAGTTATTTTCATACATGGTGTAAGGTAAAGATCCAACTTCATTATTTTCAT
The DNA here is from genome assembly GCA_011751065.1 of Lasiurus cinereus. NCBI lineage: Eukaryota > Metazoa > Chordata > Mammalia > Chiroptera > Vespertilionidae > Lasiurus > Lasiurus cinereus. The sequence goes on from JAAGEH010000020.1 coordinate 14,583,967, forward strand.
GTGGGTTTCCAGCTTTTCCAGCACCATTTTTTGGAAAAACTATCCATTCCCCATTGAACGGTCGTGGCACCCTTGTTGAAAACCATTGACCAATGATTTATTTCTAGGCTCTCATTCTATCCCATTGGTCTATATATCTGTGTGGCACTATTTCACTTTTTTGATAACTGTGCCTTTGTAGTAAGGGTTGTAATCAGGAAATATGAGTCCTCTGACTTTGTTCTTCTTTGAAACCAAATTTTTAATTCACTTTCTCAAATTATTAATAGGTGGCTGCCATCTTGGCAACACTGAAAAAAAACATACAACATGGCAAGTATTTCTAGTAAGAATTAATCTTCTTCATAAATTCTTGATAATAAGGAGCCTAAAGAAACCAGTCCTAGTTTGGGATCAATATAGTCCCTTTACTTTCCGTAGCCAAAACTCTTAAAATAGAATTTGCAGTGGCTTACTTTTGTCTGCAGGCCAGGACTGCCCAGATGGGAAATCAACCAAGGAAGACTTCCTGGATTAAGTTTAACTTAGGTAACTCTTCATTTGGGCTATCAAACTCCATCAGTTTGTCCAGAATACAGAAGAGAACAAACTTGTTTAAAGATGTTTTGGATTTTTCTCAGGCAGTGTTGCTGCACTTTCAAGGTTAGACTAATAAAAACGAAAGTCAGTGAGAGAAAAACCATGACAGGCAAATTCTGAAAATGATGCAGAGCCTTGCTGTTTTGCCTCTAAATGATAAGAAGAGAATCAAGCATATTTTACTGTAGTCTCTGAGAGTCTCCATGTTAGGTTTTGTGGAAGAAAAATTATGGTTTGAAAAACTTCTTGGTATTTTGCTCTTTTCCTAGCAGAGGTAGGGTGGGGTAATAAGAAAGAATGTTGGACTGTGTTTAAGGAGTTCTGGCTTCCAGCAGGACATTGCCACTAACTTGCTAGGGGAAGTAAGTCACTGGCTCTCTGAGTTACAATTTCCTCAACTATGTGTTCAAAGAATTGCTGGATCTCTAATCTCTTTACCAGCTCTAATAATATAGAATTTTTCAGACTTTCTCTAGATATTTCTATTAATCTCTAATTCTTAAAAAATGGTATATAACTGTTATGAGCATTCATGTTTTGTCTGCTGTGCTAAATTATAAGATCCTAAAAACATTTCATATTCAGTCTGCTATTCCTCACAATTTAACACTGCAACTGTTACAACTTAAATAAATATTTGAAGGATAGCACACATTTTCAGCTGTATACTTATATAGTCCAGTCCTGTAGGATCTAAGAAGTCTGAATAAAAGCCTTCCTTCATTTTTCTGCTGGGGTGGATGATAAGGTCTATGATTCACGCCCATACTAACCTCCTTATCAACCTGTTCGGTCACACCCTTAATGTTCTCTTCAAAATAACCTTTCTTATTTTTTATAGTATGAGCAGTGAGACTATTACAAATCTTTAAGTTCTGGTTCACTTTCACTTAACAATTCCTTCTTCAATTCATTTCTCTCTTCCTGTGTTTTACTGTAAGCAATCAGGAAGAATCCAACAGCTCCTTCAACACTTTGTGTAGAAATCACCTGAGCTAACTAACCAATTTCATAATTTGCAAGTTTACTTTCTATAAAACACTAAAATATAGTTCAGCCAAGTTCTTTGGTCACATTTTAATAAGGATCACCTTTTTATCCACTGTCCAATAACATGGAGATTTCACCAGAATGGCTTTTACTATTCCTATTTCTACTAACATACTATTGATTATTTATGTAGTTTCTAAAAAAATGTATAGGCTCTAGCCAGGTAGCTCAGTTAGTTAGAGCTTTGTCCTAGTACACTAAGGTTGCAAGTTTGATCCCTGGTCAGGGCACATACAAGAATCAAACAGCAAATGCATAAATGGTTGGAACAACAAATAAGATATCTCTCTCTCTCTCTCTCTCTCTTTCTCTCTCTCTCTCTCTCATTAATAAATAAAAAATTGTTTTAAAATAAATAAAAAGGTGTATAGGCTAAGAAGTCTTATGGTCTACTAGGAAGCTAGAGACAGAAGAGCCAATGATATATAGTTTCTGTCCAAGTCCAAAGGTCTGAGAATCAGGAAACCTGAGTTTGAGTCTGAGTCCAAAGGCAGAAGATGAATGTCCCAACTCAGACACTCAGATAGAGAGCTTATTTTCCCTTACTCAGCCTTTTAGTTCTATTCAGGCTTCCATGGATTGCATGAGGCCCACCCACATTGGGAAGGACAATCTGCTTTACTCAATCTACCAATACAAATGTTAATCACACCTAGAAACACCCTTATAGACTCACACAGAATAATTAACCAAATATCTAGGTAATCCATTGCCCAGTCAAGGTGACACATAAAATTAACCATCACATGCTGAAACCGGTTTAGCTCAGTGGATAGAGCGTCGGCCTACGGACTGAAGGGTCTCGGGTTCTATTCCAGTCAAGGGCATGTATCTTGGTTGCGGGTTCTTACAATTGTTCCTCTTTTTGCCCCCCATAGCTCCCCTCCACCCGGGTCCCATACAACCCTCTGCCCTTACCTCCCCCCTAACCCTTCACCCCCGCATGTCCTCATCCATAGGTGTACAATTTTTGTCCAGTCTCTTCTCCCACCCCTCACACGTCTTTCACCCTGAGAATTATCAGTTCACTCCCTTTCTAGTCCTGTGAATCTATTATATTCACCAGCTTATTCTGTTCATCAGATTTTTAATTCACTTGATTTTTAGATTCACTTGTTGATAGATATGTATTTGTTGTTCATAATTTTTATCTTTACCTTTTTCTTCTTCTTCCTCTTCTTAAAGAATACCTTTCAGCATTTCATATAATATTGGTTTGGTGGTGATGAACTCCTTTAGCTTTTTCTTATCTGTGAAGCTCTTAATTTGCCCTTCAATTCTGAATGATAGCTTTGCTGGGTAGAGTAATCTTGGTTGTAGGTTCTTGCTATTCATCACTTTGAATATTTCTTGCTACTCACATCTGGCCTGTATAGCTTTTGTTGAGAAATCAGCTAACAGTCGTATGGGTCCTCCCTTGTAGGTAATTAACTGCTTTTCTCTTGCTGCTTTTAATATTCTCTCTTTGTCTTTTGCTCTTGGTATTTTAATTATGATGTGTCTTGGTGTAGTCCTCTTTGGATTCCTTTTGTTTGAGGTTCTATGTGCTTTCTGGACTTGTAAGTCTATTTCTTTCACCATGTGGGGGAAGTTTTCAGTCATTATTTCTTCAAATAGGTTTTCAGTATTTTGCTCTCTCTCTTCTTCTGGGACCTCCATAATTTGGATGTTGATATGCTTGAAGTTGTCCCAGAGGCTCCTCACACTATCTTCATATTTTTGGATTCTTTTTTCTTTTTGTTTTTCCAGTTGAGTGTTTTTGCTTCTTTGTATTTCAAATCTTTGACTTGATTCTTGCAATCCTCTAGTCTGCTGTTAGATCTCTGTATAATATTTTTTTATTTCAGTCAGTGTATATTTAATTTCTAGTTGGTCCTTTTTCATATTCTCTTGGGTCTCGCTGAATTTATCAGCCTATTTAGAAATTTCTTGAAAAACGTTCTAACTGTGATTTTGAAGTCTATATCCAGTCGTTTACTTTTGTCCATTTCTTTCATTTGTGGTCTGTTTCTTTTTCTCTGCATTTTGGCTGCTTCCTTAAGTTGATAGAGTGACTTTGGTGCTCGGTGTCCTAGAGGGCCCAGTGGCTCAGCCTCTCCAGTTACCTGAGGTGGACACTCTTGGTGCATCCTTTTGTGGGCTGTGTGCCCAGTCTTGTTGTAGTTAAGCCTTGATTGTTGTTGGTATCACTGGGAGGAATTGACCTCCAGGCCAATTGGCTGTGAAGATCAGCTGTGTCTACACTGGGAAAACTTCTGTGCTGGAGACACCCTTATGAGACAAGGCTTGCAAAAGCCTCTGTGCTCAGCTTGTATGGGGCAGAGTCTCAGGGTGGAGTAAATAGCATTGGTTTCCTATCAGCCCTCCTATAATAGGCCCCTGTGTCTCAGTGTCCTGTGGTAATCACTGTGAGCACCTCTGAGAGAAAGCCGCCCTTGAGTTCTGCCCACTGCCAGACAGTCCAGTTTCTCCTGAATAAGTCTGGGTCCCCAGAGTCTCACCCGGAACTTGAGTTCAGTGCAGTTGGTAGCTTTTTTTCTCCCTCCCACTGAAGAAAGCCAGCTGCATACTCAGTTGCCAGGCCTCTGTGTGTGTGCCTCGGTACCTCTGCCTTCCACTGTTCCTCTGAGTCTCAGTGTGCTTTTCTCTTTTCTGACAGTCCAGTATCACTCTGTATGAGTCTGGGTCCCCAGAGTCTCACCCGGAACTGGAGTTCAGTGCAGTTGGGAGCTTTTGTCTCCCTCCCGCTTGAGAAAGCCAGCTGCACACTCAGTTGTCAGTCCTCTCCACATGCGCATCTCAGTACCTCTGCCTCCTGCAGCTCCTCTGAGTCTCAGTGTGCTTTTCTCTTTCCTTCTAGTTGTAGAATTTCCACTCAGTCAACCTTCCTGTGGTTCTGGAAGATGTCTGTTTTGTCTTTTAGTAGTAGTTGTAAAATTTTTGTGTGGGGCAGCAGTTTAGGTGTTTACCTATGCTGCCATACTGGTTTTCCAAAAACACTGAGTTTTGATAGCAAAACATGGTGGGGAAAGCTTTATTCTCAGGGTGTGATGGCTCCATGCAGGTTGCTGACACAAGTTACTGTGTGACCTGTCAGGGAGGGAAGGGACAAGGGAAGGGAGTAGAGTGGTATAAGAAAGGAATCTAAGGAGTGCATAGCATGTCCAGTTAGGGTGAAGCAGAGATTTTATAATTACTGCTCTCTCTTCAAAGCATCCACCAAGTCATTCTTTTTTAATGTATTTTATTGATTTTTTTTTTTACAAAGAGGAAGGGAGAGAGATAGAGAGTTAGAAACATCAGTGAGAGAGACATAGATCAGTAGCCTCCTGCATGCTCCCTACTGGGGATGTGCCTGCAAACAAAGTACATGCCTTTGACCAGAATCAAACCGAGGACCTTTTAGTCCGCAGGCCGATGATCTATCCACTGAGCCAAAACGGTTTCGGCCACCAAGTCACTCTTAAGAGCTTCTTGTTTTGATTTATCTGTAAAAGTCTGCATAGACCTCAGCCCATCAATGATGTCCCTTGTTTTTCTAAAGTAGATCTCATTCAGCATACTTCGTATTTTGTTTCCCATATCCTCTACCAAGCGTCCAATATTGGCTATGTGTGGCGAGCAGTAACTCATAGTTTCATCTTTCTCCATCTGTAAGGCTGCCTCTGAGGTTCATGGTGCCAGAGCCAAATTTGTTGCTTTATAGCCACAGCATTGCTGATGAGGTTAGCTTCTGATGGGTGGTGCAGCCATTGGTTTCACCACATGGATGGAATCCCAGCAGCCTCTGATCTTCTTTTATCCATCTCCAGCCTTCTTATGAGGATCATCCCAGCAAAGCCATGATCCAGATCCCACAGATAGATGAGATGCCGCCTTCAAAATACAGATTTTTATACTAGTCAAAGGCATTGTTGTCTTCCACTTCCAGCTTTCTCATCCGAGCAGAAGGCATGCCCCATCTTCTATCTCCTATAGATGGTGACCTATAGGAGTCCACATCTCTGTTGTAGTCACACAAAAGGTAATCCTTTCCCACCATCTTCTTGGATGATTTTCAGTGTCTGGTCAACAGAAGACAGATCTTCACTTAGACTGGGGAACAGGTCAATCAGACCAATATCAATTTGCTGTGGAGGCAATTGCCTCATTAAGTCCTAGATACAATCCAGCTGCTGATCATTTATGGTGGTGATGTTGGCAGAGCCTTGGCTCCCAATTACCCAGATGTCCAGCTAGTTACATAGATACTAAGAATTAAAAAAATGTTTGATTCCAAACAAAAAAAATGACTCCTTTGTCCAGATATTTTTTATCAACTCCAGTGTTCATTTTGCAAGTAATTTCTAAAACAGAATCATTTATTATATTTTATTTTATGACCTACCTTTTTCTACTTTAAACATTTTTTCTGCTACAAAATGGTCTTCTATGACATTTTTAATGATTGCATAACTGTCTATTAAATGGATACATGATATTTTTCAGTCAATCCTCTATTGTTGGATACTTAGGTGGTTTCCAATTTTGCACATGCTATGCAACTCTATTACACCCTTGTTATCTTTTTTATTAAATCTTCACCCAAGAACATGTTTTCATTTATTTTAAAGAGAGAGGAAGGGGGGAGGAGGAGGAGGAGGAAGAGGATGGAAGAGAGAGAGAAAGAGAGAGAGAGAGAGAGAGAGAGAGAGAGAGAGAGGGAGAAAGAGAGAGACCTTGTTGTGAGAGAGAAACTTCAATTAGTTGGCTCCCTTATACCCCCTGACTGGGGTTTGAAACTGTAACCAAGGTATGTACCCTGACCAGAAACTGAACCTGAAACTTTTTGGTGTATGCTTTTGCCAACTGAGGCACCCAGCCGGGACACCTTTATTATCTCTTAATGTTTAGTTACAAAAGCAATATATGCTCTTTCTAAATAATAAAAAAATATAGAATTGTGTAAAATAAAAAGCAAAGTTCCCTATTTCTATTCACCAGCACTTTTATTTCCCAGCATTTCATTTCCCCATGGGACAACCACTATTAATAGTTTACTGTGTGTCCTTCTGAATGCTTTTATGTTCTGACTCCTTTTTTTCTTCCTTTCCATTCTATTAACCTATAGCCTTCTGTTTTCTGTTCTTTTCATGTTCAGCTTCAAGCAGTCTCTCTACTGTTCTTATTTGCTGATTAGTCTGGGAAACCTGACAAGCATATCTGTTAGAATTATGTGTAAATTCAGACAAAATAATTTCTGAGCAAAGGCCTCACATCTCTCTGATTAAAAAACATTAATTTCACTGGTTATCTTTTCTGTTTTGCATTTCTACTGGTAGTAAGCCTATTAAAACTGCTCCCTGGCAGTTACAAAGTCAGATAGTTGGAAAAGTAAACTTCAAATAATTGAGGTATTGCTATCTTTATTTTTCATAAGCTAAGAGTGAAGTACATCTAAGCAACATTTCTGTTAGCTTTTCATGTGTTCATACAACTGATCATGAAAGAAAAATTCTATCAAATAGGAGAACAGTACCGTATTTTCCAGCATATAAGACGACTGGGGTATAAGACGACCCCCAACTTTTCCAGTTAAAATATAGAGTTTGGGATATACTCACTGTATAAGACTACCCCTCTTCCAATGCACACCAAATAAAAATTTAAAAAACATCAGATTTGATTTCAATATGGTAATTGTAATTCAAATGCTCATGACATGCAGGTACTTAGCAGGAAAACTGTCACTTAAGGCTGTTTGTCATCAAACATGTAAACATAAAACAGTGTAAGTGGATTAAGCTTTTACTAATTCACTCTAAAGCTGAAAGGAAGAATAAGACAATAAACCCATGGGAGCTGCCATGCTGTTTGTTTTCTAAGCTGTCAACCAAACTGGAACTGATGATGATAGGAGGAAGATAACAAACAAAAGAGAGAGCAAGTGCCAGGCAAATCCCTGGCGAGTTAGCAACGCCCATCATAACTGCAAGCTACGCTATTTTTACAGGTTTTGCTGGCGTGACAGTTTCCCTTTAAAAGCCTTCAAAATCCTCCTGTTCGTCATCTGATATCATAAGTACATCAATGACATCTTGTGATACATTTGTAAGGCAGTTATTGTATGGATCGAATTCCGTATTAGATGTGGTCTCAGCTTTGGCTTCCTCTTTATCTTGCCACAAGTAGTCGTCCTCCATACCAACTAATGAATTTGATATGCCACACTTCTTGAAAGACTTGATTACTGTTTCTGCATCAATATCATTCCAGGCATTTATGACAAACTTGCAGAAAACATCCAACTGTGGAGCACGCATGTTTCCTCCTTTTGTGAATGACTTTTCGCTGCTAACCATCCATTCATTCCACTGTTGTCGAATTCGATCTTTAAATGGCTTTTTTAAGCACACATCCAGTGGCTGTACCAATGATGTCACTCCTGCAGGAATAACTGCCGCATCTGTGTTTAGTCTTGCAAGCCTTTGCTTGGTGCTGGGAGTTAAATGAGCCCTGAACATATCCCACACCAGTAGACTATACCTCCTTCTCTGTCTCTCAGATCTTGCACATGCGCACCTGCGCTGCTTCACTGCAGTCCTCAGGAGCGAGATCTGAGAGGCAGAGAAGGAGGTATAGTAATAGGATACAAGAGTGGCCAGACAGGTGAAAGAGCATGTTTTTGGGGCACAGTGCCGCTCTATCTCTTTTTTCCATACCCCGGGCATCCCAGATGCCTGCAACTTGCTCTGCCCTTCACTTACACTTTCCCAATGAGGTGCCTCCTCACCTTGTCATCGGGATCGCATTAAGTCACTTTTCTTCTACCGTATTTGTACAGCGCTGCCCTTGCTGCTTTCATATGGTGGCCACATACTGTGGGGATGCGGCCGCAGCCACTTTTGAGCTCCTCCGACCATATGAAGCAACTACAGATTCTCCAGTCCAGCTCAGAAGTTTCAGCACCCGCCCTATAAGATGACACCCGGTGTATAAGACGATCCCCATCTTATACACCAGAAAATACGGTAATTAGAGATTTTATTTTAGTGTATTGATTCATTAATTATTTACTGAGTATCTGCCATGTTCCAGGCACTATATAGATATTAGGAATGTAAATATATATAAAAAAGCTCTTGCCTGGCCAGTGTGGCTCAGTGGTTGAGTGTCAACATATGAACCAGGAGGCACGATTCAATTCACAGTTAGGGCACATGCCTGGGTTGCCAGCTCAATCCCCAGTGGAGGGTGTGCAGGAGGCAGGTAATCAATGATTCTTTCTCATCACTGATGTTTCTATCTCTTTCTTTCCCTTCCTCCCTAAAACTAATAAAATATATATATGCTCTTTACTTTTTTATTTTTTTTTAAGCTCTCACAAGCACTATTAAGGAACCACCAAACAGTTTATTTATTGTCTTCTTTGCCTGGATCCTCCCTTCAAAATCTGCATTTGAGCATTTTGTCTCTCAGACAAAATGTGGTAGTAAATTTAGTTGTCTACTGATAACACTATTGGTACTTGAGCCTCTGGGCATTTCTCTGTGTATTTTCTCTCCCTTACAAGTGTGGTTAGCTCAGCAGCTGCAGTATCATTTAGCTTTAGAGCAAAAGGGAAGTCCTCTGGCTACCCAAGTAGGTGGATATCTCAGATATTTAGACTCCCTTCAGGTTCTTTTGGTAAAACTGAGCCCAGAGATTTGGCATGGCAATTCACACCATTCTCTAAGGCTCACACTCTTTAACTTACTTTCTTCTTCTTTTTTTAAACTACAAAAATTGCTGAAGTGCCAGGAATTTGGTTAGAAATGAATAGGGAAGACTGGCATGTTTTTAATCCTGTGCTCAATGTTGTTGGTAATATTAGAAGAGCAGCAGAGCCATGAATCCAGTCATGCTCTTGGCTAAAGCAGCCAAGCCTGACTTAAGCGCTCCTCAAATGAAAAAAAGGCCCCAGGCTTTAGTTGACAGTAAATGCAACCTGAGCCAGTGATGTGACCTGGCTGCCAAAACAAGCAAATGTCATCTGAACCAGCATTAATAGAAGGCTGGTGGCTGGGACAAGTAAGGTAATAATCCCAGAGTACACTTTGCAGTGGTCAGGTCACACCTGGAGGATGGTGTTTCCTCCCGGGCACTACATTTTAAGAGTGATGTGGAAAAGTTGGAGTATGCCCAAGTTGGGCAACAGGATGATGAATGGCCTAGAAACTAATACTCTTTGAGGAACAGTTGGAGGAACTGAAGTAGTTTACCCTGGAAACTAGAAGGCATGAGGATGTGGGATAATCATTTTCAAATATTCACAGGGCTATCATATAGAAGAGTTGGATTCCTCTATGTAATCTCAGCAAACACAACTTAAGCCAGTGGGTGTACATTACAAAGTGGCTGATCTTGTCCTCATAAAAGGAAGAATTTTCTAGCCCTTCTGAACATCCAGAAAATAGCAGCTTTGTAAGGTAGTGACTATACCTTAATAAGTGGTGTTAGGACAGTGGCCAGCTGACTGAACTTCAGACCATTCATGAATAGGATGGGAAGTTTGGAGAGATGACCTGATCCAAGCTCCTTTCACATTCAAAGGTTCTAATAACGAAACCTTAAGAAGTAAAAAACAAAACAAAACAAAAACAAAAATTACTGCTTTTTGTCTTAGACCGCATACAAGCATTAACCACAGAAATTATGTTAAAATTGATGCTAAGGGCAAATATCAGCTATGAAATTGGAAGGCAAAAAATTCATAGGAACTTTTCTGTTTTCCCTGATGATTGTGAATTTTGTTTTAGTAGCATTTATTTTTTCTAACTAATTTTTTTTTTCACTTCTAAGATTCTTTGGAGCCCTGCTATGCTTTCTTTCTCATCAAATTTATGCTCCTCTTTTTAAATATAATTTTTTATTGATTTCAGAGAGGAAGAGAGAAGGAGAGAGAGATAAAAAACAATAATGACGAGCCCTCGTTGATTTGGCTCAATGGATAGAGCGTTGGCCTGTATACGGACTGAAAGGTCCCTGATTCTGGCCAAGTGCACATGCCTGGGTTGCGGGCTTGATCCCCAGTAGGGGGCGTGCAGGAGACTAATCAATAATTCTCTTTCATCATTGATGTTTCTATCTCTCTCTCCCTCTCCCTTCCTCTCTAAAATGAATAAAATATATTTAAAAAAAAGAGAAATATCAATGATGAGAGAAAATCATTGATTGGCTGCCTTCTGCACCAGCCCCTTACTGGGGATCGAGTGCATGTGCCCTTAATTGGAATAAAATACTCGGACCCTTCAGTCCACAGACCAATGCTTTATCCACTGAGCCAAACTGGCTAGGGCTATGCTCTTCTTAACATGTTGTTTGCAGGACACTATATTTTGATAAGATAACTCTTAATCCAAAATTATAAAGCAGCATTTTGGGGAATAGCAATCTGTATCCACATGTCAAACAACCAGCTCTGTGGAACAGCTGGTGTTTAAAATTCATTTATTATTAATAACGAGGTAGCATACAGTAAAATGTGTGCATTGGGATAGTTTGGCCCTTCTTGAAAATCAGTGAGGTAAGCAGGCTGGAAATGGTTATTCCAACTTTATTCAGCACCTACTATGCTAAGAATAAACTGCACTAGTTCATCTTACACCCTAAAGAAAGTCTATAGCAAATATTACCATTGATGGCTGTGGATACTTGACTCTCTTCTTGCTAACAGTTACCTAAATAAAAATCATAAGGATGTGGACAGAACAATGTTTGCTAGATTTGACTGGGCAGTGTGGTACAATGGAACTCTGGCTGTCAGAGACCTAACTTTAACATTTTTGATCTGCCTCCTACTGCCTGTAATATCACTGTCATCTCATGAAGCCTCAGGGTCCTTCTCAGTACAATGGGAATAATAATGATAGGTTTGGCCTTTTTTTAGCTGTTGGAAGGATTAGATAGAATAATGTGTGTAAAGGTACAAACATGGGTGCTGTTTTTAAAAATTATATTTATTGTGGGTTAATATCCATTGTTTATTACGCATTTTTTAAAGTGGGGTATTATTGTGTTTCCTATTTACTTTCACTGTGCTGAATAAATCCTAGTCAGTAATATCATGCTGGACCAACACAATTCAAATGAGCAAGTCAAGTGCTTCCCGTACTAGTCTCTGAGAATACAACGCTGCCTGAAACAGGGCCCTTGCTAAGAGTGATGCAGAGGTTGCTGTGGAGGCCAACCTGCCATTCCAGAAAGGTCTGGAGATGTTGTGTATTGAGTGACTCACAGGGATCCAAGCCAAGAAAGGTGGGAGGGGCCTTAGTAAAGAGAAAAGCTGAGGGAAGGTTCAGAACTCCTAAATCAGCAGACTGTTTGAGTGAACTGTTAAGCTGGCATCAGAGTTATACTAGTTGGCCTAGTCATGCAACCTCTCAGAACCCAGTTTCCTTATCTGTAAAGAAGTAAATAATGAAGTCTACGTAGTAACCATGATGCGAAGATTCTGTGAGATGGTCTTTGTAAAATGCTTGGCACATCAACTAGCACAGAATAAGTGTTCAATGTGTGTTACCATTACCATTAATTTAATTTAATAATACCTTATAATTAAGAACTGGGATGCCTTAGTCGCTGGACTGCGAAGGAGGGTGCCAGGACTCACAAACCACTGGGCAGTGTTAAAGTGCTTTAAGACAAGGCGGCCAGAGGATTTGGCAAGATGGCGGCATAGGTAAACACCTACACTGCTGCCTCGCACAACAATTTCAAAACTACAACTAAAAGACAGAACGGACATCATCCAGAACCACAGGAAAGCTGGCTGAGTGGAAATTCTACAACTAGAGGGAAAGAGAGGGGCTCACAGAGACCCAGAGGAGCTGCAAAAAGCTGAGGTACGGAGACGCGCGAGGAGAGAGCGGGCGCCAGAGGACCTGGCTGGCTTTCTCTGGCAGGAGGGAAACGGAGACTCTCAATGGCATTGAACCCCTTATCTTACAACACTAAACCCCAGATCCAGCCGAAACTCATACGGGGGAGTTTGGACTGTGAAAAGGGAGAGGTGCACGGAAATTTAGGGGAGTCGCAGAAGATCAGGTCCGGTCTCGCACGCGCACGGTGCTGCTCAGAGGACAGATTGCTGATTGTGCCCCTGGCTTTCGTGACTGGGCGGGAGACAGACCCTCCCAACTGTGCCACTTCTGAGTCCACTGAGCCCCTGTTTCGGGCGAAATCCTGGGGACCTAGACTCATGTGGTCCTGGCGGGCAGGGGAGATGGAAAGGCAGCGGTTAGAGGCACTGCTGTGCGCGCCCTCATAAGGACCGCTCCAGCCATTACCCAGTCACATGAGACTCAGGGGCCGTGGAGGGCGGGGCTGACTGGAAGGCAAGGCGGTCCCTTAAGCCCTGAGACTCCACCCCTCCCAAGCTCAGCAGAGGCTTCTGCGGCTTTGCGTCTTGTATCATAAGGCTGAATCCAACACAGAAGTTTCCCCGGCATAGTGAAAATGCCGAGACAGGGGAAGGGATCACAAACAAAAGAAATGGAGGGAAAAAAAAAGACTGGATATAGAGTTCAAAACCACGCTTATAAGGTTTTTCAAGAATATGCTAGAAAAGATGGATAAATTTAGCAAGACCCAAGAGAAGATGAAAAAGGACATACTAGAGATGCAAAAGAGCCAACTAGAGATGGAAAAGGTCCAACTAAAGATGATAAAGGACCTAATAGAAATTAAACATACACTGACTGAAATAAAAAATATTATGCAGAGTCCTAACAGCAGACTAGAGAAAGGCAAGAATCAAGTAAAAAATTTGAAATATAAAGAAGCAGACAACATTCAACTGGAAAAGCAAGAAGAGAAAAGAATCCAAAAATTTGAACATAATGTAAGGAGCCTCTGGGACAGTTTCAAGCGTGCCAACATCAGAATTGTGGGGGTGCCAGAAGAAGAGAGAGAGCAAGATACTGAAAACCTATTTAAAGAAATAATGACTGAGGGAAGGAGCCGCCCGCGTCCCCGGCCCGGAGGCGGGCTCGCCGGCGAGGTTGAGGCCCCGGGGCCTGGGGGGACGTGCCCCGCAGCACAGGGCGCCGGGCTGGGCCCTGCAATGGGGAAACGCAGCCATGGAACGCGGAATAATGGAGCTCTGCTCGGCACCCCGCCATCCTCCTCCCAGTGCTGGACTGAGTCCCCGCTGCTGGCAACGCCCGCGCGGGAGAGGGACGGGGCTGGGGGGCTGGGGCGCTGGGGGGCCAGGCTGCAGGCGCTGAGACCCTTGCTCTGAGGCTGAGGCTGAGACACTCGTGCTGAGGCTGAGGCTGAGGCTGAGACCCTCGTGCTGAGGCTGCAGGCGCTGAGACCCTCGTGCTGAGGCTGAGGTGCTGAGACCCTCGTGCTGAGGCTGAGGCTGAGTGGTGCGGTGCGTCCTCGGCTCTCGAGCCGCCAGGGCACCTGCCCTCTGGGCTTCTGGTGCGGCTCGGGCCGGGCTGGACCTACAGGAGCGAGTGCCGGTGCTGGTTCCCTTAACCCCTGCGACCCCCCCCCCACGTGTGTGTGCTGCCGCTGTGGCAGCAGGAGGAGGTGAGCTCAGTGGGTAGAGCGTCAGTCTGCGGACTGAAGAATCACTCACGGCGGAGCCCGCGGAGGACTTGCTGCTCCAGACCCACCCGTGACTGATAATTCTCAGGGGGAAAGGGGTGAGGGGTGTACAGGGGGAGACTGGACAAAAATCATACACCTATGGATGAGATCAACGGGAGGGAGGGAAGGCTGGGAGCTGGGTGGAGGGGTGCTATGGAGGGGAAAAAAGAAAAACAAATGTAATAATCTGAATAACAAAGATTTAATAAAAAAAAAAAAAAGACAAGGCGGCCAGCGCCTGATTCACAATCTTGTCTAGCGGGGGCGTGATGTCCCCACCTCCGCGCGGTGCAGGGGCGGGCCGCGCGGAGCTGGGCTCCCAGGGTCACGTGGTTTCCGGTCTCGCCCCGGCGGAGTCCGTCCCCCGCGGCTGCAGCTGCGGCGGCCGCGCCTGCGCAGAACCGAGCGCGCTCTGCGGCTCGCTCCGCGGTGGAGGCGGCGCCATCAGCTAGGGGCCGGTGGATGGCTCTGCGGGGCCTGGAAAGCTCGGGGCCCAGCTCCCGCGGGCCGTTGGAGGAGGCGGGGGCGGCGGCCGAGGAGCGCGAGGCGCCGGGTGAGGCGGCTGCGGCGGCAGCCGCGCCGCTGGACGATGAGGAGGACGATGGCCGCGGCCTGCTGCGCTGGGACGGCTTCTCGGCCTGGCTGCACTGCGTGTGTGTGGTGGGCTTCGACCTGGAGCTGGGCCAGGCCGTGGAGGTGAGGCCCGGCCGCAGAGTGGTCCCTCCGCCCTGTCCGGGTTTGCACCTGGGCGGCTTTTGCAGCTTGTGTGGCCGGGGGGCCAGCCCGCCGGCCTGGACCCCGACCGCCGCGCATCTGGGCGTGGCTGGCCCCCCTTTCGCCCTTTGGGCCGGGCTGCGGTCTGTTGGCAGTTCCCCTGGGGGCATCCTGGGCTGCGGCTAAGGGTGAAAAGTTCTCCTGAACACTAGCCGTTTTTTGTTCGTGTGTGTTTTTTTAACCTGGTGTCACCAGAATAACAAATGGTTAGCGGCACCTGGAGGAGGCTGCAGGCAGGATGTTTGGGACTTTTTCAAGAAGCAAACAATGCCCTTGACATATGGTGAAATATAATAGCCAAACGTCTTACAACAAACTTTTTTTTAGACTAAGATTGTTTTGGTCATTCACAGTAGTAACTCTTAGAGCATTTTAGTGAGCCTGAGCCCGAAATGCATAGCATGCATTTTCTCATTTTCCTCCTTTTGTTCTTCACTTCTGTTATTCTTGATGTTTCTTCTGAAGCACTTGGCCTGAAAGCTAATATGAAGAACATAAGGAATATCTTTTGCTTGTGAATCTGTCAAATTTCCTATTTTTATAGCACCTTATTGAAAGGCCTTTGAATCTTACTCTGTTCTTTACATTGTTCAGGGTACTTTATGTAGCATAAGAGATTGCTTGTCTTCATGTGTCCAAGAAAAACATTATCAGAAGGATATATGTTTGAGATTTTTTTTTTGTAGTGATGCCATTGTTGTGCACCATCTCATTTTTACTTCATTGACATGAATTGGTTAGGAAAATTGGCCAAGGAGGTTTTCCTTAATTCGAAGATACTGCTTTTGTATTCAGCCTGTCTTCTCTATGTTTATCATTATGTAGTTCCATACACTGTTTCTACAAAGATCTAGGCATTTTGCTGGTTGCTGGGCATACAAATATGAACGATATGCCCTGAGCTATATTTGTGGATTGAGACTACAATTTAGGGAACAACCAAGAATTACGGTATCAGATTGGGCTGGATGTGGTATCTGGCACATATGGTATTCAATAAATACTTGCTGATAGAATGAATGAGTACAGGAACAATGCTTTATCTTATTGAGATAGAAACAAGTGGTTATCAAAGAATTTGAAGAAGAGATTTATAAACCATCTATTGCCTATATTGACACATTTAATCTGAACTTACATGTATAGCAAACTAAAATTTAACCAGAAAACAATGGTTTGGGTTGTTGTAGTTTATTACATTTTTATATAGCTAAAGGAGATCTGTTGGGACTTGCATTATTTGGGACATTCTTTTTAACATGAATATGTTTTCTGACCAAATAAAGAATACTTAGCATAATTAAGGTGCTACAAAAATACGGATCATTGAAGATCTTATTTTGAATTTCATATTCCATAGTATGTGCTGTTGCAGAGTTTTCTTTAGATCAGTTATTCATGTTTTTTGCATTCTGAAACTTTAAAAAAATATATGATGAATTTCATGAACTCTCTCCATTTGGAAAATGCTTACTGATACAAAATTATGTATTTGTTTCTGTATACTTTCTGGGGGTTATTTATGAACCTTATAGTCCATTGTGTCTGGATTAAGAACCATTGATTTTAGAAGGTGTAGGATGAGAGTGGGGAAGTTTCGCTAATGAAGGATCCAAAGATAGATAAATGTTGTGGGGCGATTTTCACAATTGGTTGCAAAGGACCATGGAGGCTGGTAAGTTGGTAATAAGCAAGCAAGGATTTATTGAGCTGGCCAGCCAGCGACTGCACCACTGGCAGGTGGAGTCCACACACTCATGACTGCGCCGCCTCAGGGGTATGCAGACCTTTTTTTAAAGATCCAAACCACATTTTTTTTCCTTGTTCTAAAATCCACAAACAGCCGAGGGGGAGGGGGGGATCTTAGTGGGCTGCAATGGTTCCTGTTGACTACTCCTTATCTCCTAACCACCCCCTGCTCCATGTTGGAACATGGACCTATCTTGTGAGGAGGTGAGAAGGCTTACCCCAGCTGTCTGACCTTGTAGGCCAGAGACTAGATATGCCCATAATTTCAATGCCATGCCAGGTGCATTTTTAATTCGATAGAAATATGTTGTTTTCAAGGCTAGCAGCGAGATAACCACTAAGTGCACATAAGGCTGGCTCCTTAATAAAAAGCCTATTTCACTAAACACATTAAGTGGAGATGCAACACAACAAATTTTGTTTTGTTTCCCTGAGAAACATAGAATATTGCACTTTGCCACTTTTAAAGAAAAAGGAACACAAATTAGAAACATAACAAAATAGTTGAAAAACACATAGTATTTTACTTTTGTATTATGGCTATACGTAGGCCAAAAATGGACAGGAGGAGTGGCTATAATGGGATAAGAAGGTATGTGTATCCTGGCTGGTGTGGCTTAGATCTGTGAACTAGGAGGTCATGGTTCAATTCCAGGTCAGGCACATGCCCACGTTGCAGGCCCAATCCCTAATAGGGGTGTGCAGGAGGCAGGCAATTAATGATTTTCTCTCATTAATTTTATTTCTACATCCCCCCTCTTCCTTCTCTCTGAAACAAATAAAAATACATACTGTTTAAAAGGGTGAGTGTAGTAGCCCATTTCTACATCCTATAAAGCACAACCATACTTACTCAAAAAGGAAATTAAAGAATAGGTAAAAACTAAGCGTGGAGAATAATATCCTAGAACGCTATCAAAAAACAGTCATTGAATATTAGGCCTGGGAGATTTAAGAATCTGTACTGCCAAGACAGAAAATACCATTTGCAGCTTTTAAACAAATGCATGAACAGTGCCACTTATTTAAGTTTAAATCCCTACTAAAGTGACAGTATAGAATATTGATCAGGAACTCTAGATTCTAGAGCTGGTTTTAATCTATGTACTTCGGGTACATTACTTTGCTTGTCTGAGCCTGGTGCTGCTCCTCTGTAACAGGGTAACAGTACATTTGTCGTGGCATTGTGAGAATTAGGTAAGTTAATGTTTGTGAAGCATTTGGAATAGTACCTGGGGTGCAGTAAGACCTATATAAGCATTGAGAGCCCCTTTTTCTTTCTTTCTTTCTTTTTTTTTAAAATACATTTTATTGATTTTTTACAGAGAGAAACGGAGAGGGACAGAGTGGGGTCAGATTACCACTTTGATACAATCAGCTGAAGACCTTGCTGCACAAAACATCTATCAGAGAGAAACATCAATCAGCTGCCTCCTGCACACCTCTGACTGGGGATGTGCCTGCAACCAAGGTACATGCCCTTGACCAGAATCGAACCCGGGACTCCTCAGTTCCTAGGCCGACGCTCTATCCACTAAGCCAAACTGGTTTCAGCCCTTTTTCTTTTTAAAAATATTTTTATTGATTTTGGAGATGAAGTAAGAGGGAAGAGAGAGAGATAGAAACATCAGTGATGAGAGAATCATTATCAGCTGCCTCCTGCACAACCTTCCACTGGGAAAAGAACCGTGACCTCCTGGTTCATAAGTCTTTGCTCAATCACTGAGCCACACTGGATGGGCGAGAGTCCCTTTTTCATTTTTGATGGAGAACTCACTTTTTGCTTTGTGAAAATGAGGCCTTTGAACTTCAGTTTTCTCACTTGTAAGATGAAGTTGAGTTACTAGAATCAGTATTTTTTCCCCCTTTTTTAAATAGGGGAATATTTTCTCCTGCGTAAATAAAGACCTGGCTAATCTAGTTGAAATGGTGCCTGTGTGTGTATATTTGGTTATAAGCAAACTAAGCTACAGCTCAAACAGAAAGGGGGGACTTGCTATAAGGCAACAAAGGTGTTTTAAGATATCCAACCTACAAACCTGGTGGGGCTTCAGAAAATGACTAAAGCCCAGAACCAAACACACATCTTGTTTATGCTTTTGTTTTATGGATTTTGTTCATGCTTCATGCTCCCTGCAAACTGACTTCCTCTACTTCTGTGATATTTATGGTAGTGAAGTTGCCCCTTTCAGCCACTGCAATGGAGAGTGAATGTCACTCTTGTTCCAAACACTAACTAGAGGGATATACTCAGCCTGGTTTGGGGCAGATTATCACTCTGATACAATCAGCTGAAGACATGGATGGTTGGGGTCAGATTATCACTCTGATACAATCAGCTGAAGACATGGATGGTTGGGGGCAGATTATCACCCTGATACAATCAGCTGAAGACATGGATGGTTGGGAACAGATTATCACCCTGATACAATCAGCTGAAGACATGGATGGTTGGGGGCAGATTATCACTCTGACACAATCAGTGAAAGACCTGGGTGGTTGGGGGCAGATTACCACTTTGATACAATCAGCTGAAGACCTTGTTGCACAAAATGTCAGAATTGGGGGTGGGGAGGCTTGTCTGAGTGAAGGAGACATTTGGGGGCAGGGTATCTTTGGAGCTAGAAGAGCTGCAAAAGGTATAGACTGTAGGAGGTGTACTTAGCTTTTCTTTCCCTCTAAAGTGGCCATGAAGTATCATCAGAGAATTTAAGTGTCCTGTGGAATAAGTTTGAAATTCTCTGGATTTAAAATATTTTCTGTTACTTCTAGATCTGAAATTACCTGATTATCTAGAAAAGCCTTAATTATCTCAATGCAGAATTGCCTTATTTACTCAAGTTCCCTCCCCACCCCCATTGTGTAATAATATGCTCATTGTTGAAAACTTGGCAAGAAAGAAAATTACAAACACTAGAAAACATCGCTCATAGTTCTGTTAAGAAACAACTGCTATCAGTATTTGGCATTTTGTTAATGCTTTTTTTTTTCCTTTCCATAATTTTGTTTCTGTCAAGGATTAATTTGATTGTTAGTAACAGAAACCCTGTAAATTTAAGCAAAAAGAGATGGATTGTGAGGAATCTCTTGGAACACACTTACAGGAAACAGGAATGAACCTTATGGAATTTGGAAAGCCCCAGGCTTTTTGCCTTTGTTTCTGGAGCTATGTGGTCTTTTGTCTTCTTTTCTTTGCATGTCTTGTTCCATTCTCCATGCTGAGGGTGTTTTCCTCTCAAGTGTCACAGTTTCAGCTCCCAGATTCTACTTGACGTTGGGTTACTTGGTACTGATTTTAGACACTTTACTCTTGTATTCTGGAATCGGACTGAAGTGTAACTCAAGTAGTGGAATATCTGATTGGCTCAGAATGGGTTAAGTTCTCTGTTTTGTTCATTGAGCTGTAATTAGGAGACAGGGTTTCAGTAACAGTAGTGGCTACTTAAGCTCACTTCTGCAGAAGGCAGGGAGGAGACACTTTCAAAAACTTGGGCTAAGGAGCAGACTACTGTAAAAGTCTGCTTTTATTGGTAAACATTCTCATAAACAATTTGCCAGATCACTGAAGAGTCTTCATAAACATAGTTTTATGGACCATAACTTATTAAACCATTTTTGCTTAATTTGGATATTTAGTAGTTTCCTTTAAAAAAAATTTTTTTTATATTGATTTCAGAAAGGAAAGGGAGAGATATAGAAAAATCATTGATGAGAGAGAATCATTGATTGGTTGCCTCCTGTATGCCTCACACGGAATCGAGCCCACAATCCAGGCATGTGCTCTAACAAGAATTGGTGACTTCTTGGTTCATAGGTTGCCGTTCAACCACTGAGTCACGCTAGCTGGGCAACTTCTGCTTTTTTTTTTTTTTAAATATACTTTATTGATTTTTTTACAGAGAGGAAAGGAGAGGGATAGAGTTAGAAACATCTATCAGCTGCCTCCTACACACTCCCAAGTGGGGATGTGTCCCAAAACCAAAGTACATGCCCTTGACTGGAATCGAACCCAGGACCCTTTAAATTTGAAGACCAACAACACTCTATCCATTGAGCCAAACTGGTCAGGGCTAACTTCTGCTTTTTTGAGTCATTGCCTCTTTCCCCTTATCCTCTAAGCAGGGTGGAGCCTGGAATAGTCACTAATTTTCTTTATCTTAGCAGTTTCTGTTTATTTTTCTGAGAAGGATAAAGACAATTATGTGAAGGTTTGTTTCTTTCACTCTTTAACTGAATGATCCGTAGCCCCAGTATTTGATTATCAGCAAGTTTATTCTTTTAATTGAAATGGGTGTTATGTGTAATTATATGTTGCTGTACTGTCTCATTGAGCCATTTGTTCAGCAGGTAATTTATTGGGCATTGGGATGTTCTAGAGATAAAGCCTTGATCATTCCCTCTTCATCAGGTAGCAATTTAGCTGGGAAGGTAAATTAACAGTGAGTGCTTTGATAGGAGAATATTCAAGGTACTAATAATAGCCTTTAAATTTCCTTGTGAACTAGTAGCACTTCATAGTTCTGTGATTTGGGAATTAAAGCTTCAGTGTCCTCTTGAGCTTCTTAGGCTCCCAGATTTTATAAAGGCTTTGGTGTTACTAATCTCTATTATGAAATTGTATAATCCCAATCTGGAGATAATCTGGGACATTCTCTTGTTCAGTTCATCCTTTCACAAGTACTCTATTTTTTTGTATTTACTAAGATTCCTGATATAAAACATGGACAATTACATATAAACTTTATTCTTTTTTTAGAGAAATGCTTCACTGTCCATTTCATATTCAAATTGATCAAGCTTTTTATGTGACATAATTTACCTTCAATCTTGAAAGAGCTGGAATCTTAGACTGAGGCCCAGTTTGTCCTACTACTGTGATGTCATTTTTTTTTTACTTTAAAAATAAGTAAATATATATTTTAATTAAGTATAACATATAGAAAAGTACACAAATCCTATGTCTGTAGTTTAATGAATTTTTATAAAGTGAACATAGCATGACACTACCATGGGATTAAAAAAACCCTGGCTATTATCACTGCCCCAGAAATTTCCCTGGTCTTTCATTTATGACTCATTCCCTTTTCCTTGTCAGCCCTTAGCAACCACTAATTCACTTTCTGTTTCTGATTCTGTTACTCTGTACATTTCATAAGAATGGATATTGTGCGTTTTGTGTCTGGCTTCTTTCACTTAGTATAATGTTTTCAAAGTTCATTAACATTGTATGTATTTAGTACTTCATTCCTTTCTATGGTTGAATTTCATATCAATCTATCAGGGAGGGTAGACCATTTAACAGTGAGTATGGATGTACTGTATCACATTTTGTTTATCTTTTTATTATGAATAATGCTGTTTTGAACATTCATTCACAAGTTTTTATATGAACATATTGTCACTTCTCTTGGTTATATATCTAAGAGTGAAATTGCTGGGTCATATGGTAATTATGTTTAATAAATTGTTATTCACTATGGCTGCATTTTCACATTTTCATCAACAATATATGAAGGTTCTAATTTCTCCATATTCTGTTAGCACTTGTAATTTTCTGTCTTTTTGATTATAGCCATTCTAGTGAGTATTAGGTAGTATCTTAAAAATTTATTTGCATTTCCCTAGTAACTAATGATGCTGAGTATCTCTTCATGTGTTTATTGGCCATTTGTATATCTTTTTAAAAAATATATATATATTATTGATTTCAGAGAGGAAGGGAGAGGTAGAGAGATAAAAACATCAATGATGAGAGAGAATCATTGATTGGCTACTGTACACCTCCTACTGGGGATCCAGCCTGTAATCCATACATGTACCCTGATCAGGAATCAAACCATGACCTCCTGATTCAAAGGTTGACACTCAATCACTGAGCCATGCTGGCCAGGCAAATGTATTCTTTTTTTTATTAAATCTTTATTATTCAGATTATTACATTTGTTTCTCTTTTTTCCCCTCTATATCTCCCCTCCACCCGGCTCCCACCCTTCCCTCTACCCTTACCTCCCTCCCGTTGACCTCATCCATAGGTGTATGATTTTTGTCCAGTCTCTCCCTGTACACCCCTCACCCCTTTCCCCCTGAAAATTATCAGTCCACTCCCTTTCTGTGCCCCCGATTCTATTATATGCACCAGTTTATTTTGTTGATCAAATCTTCAATTCCCTTAATTTTCAGATTCACTTGTTGATAGATACGTATTTGTTGTTCATAATTTTTTATCTTTTACCTTTTTCTTCGTCCTCTTCTAAAAGAGTACCTTTCAGCATTTCATATAATACTGGTTTGGAGTTGATGAACTCCTTTAGCTTTTTCTTATCTGTGAAGCTCTTTATCTGTCCTTCAATTCTGAATGATAACTTTGCTGGATAGAGTATTCTTGGTTGTAGGTTCTTGCTATTCATCACGTTGAATATTTCTTGCCACTCCCGTCTGGCCTGCATCGTATCTGTTGAGAAATCAGCAGACAGTCGTATGGGTGCTCCCTTGTAGGTAATGAACTGTTTATCTCTTGCTGCCTTTAATATTCTCTCTGTCTTTTGCTCTTGGTATTTTAATTATGATGTGTCTTGGTGTAGTCCTCTTTGGATTCCTTTTATATGGGGTTCTATGTGCTTCCTGGACTAGTAGGTCTATTTCTTTTACCAGATGTGGGAAGTTTTCAGTCATTATTTCTTTAAATAGGTTTTCAGTATCTTGTTCTCTCACTTCTTCTGGCACCCCCACAATTCTGATATTGGTAAGCTTGAAGCTGTCCCAGAGGCTCCTTACATTATCTTCACATTTTTGGATTCTTTTTTCTTCTTGCTTTTCCAGTTGAGTGTTTTCTGATTCTCTATATTTCAAATTTTTGACTTGATTCTTATCTTCCTCTAGTCTGCTGTTAGGTCTCTGTACAATATTTTTTAATTCAGTCAGTGTAATTTTAGTTGGTTCTTTTCCATCTCCAGTTGGATCTTTTTCATCTCCTCTTGGGTCTCGATAAATTTATCTATCTTTTCTAGGATAGTCTTGAAAAACCTTATAAGCGTGGTTTTGAACTCTGTATCCAGTCGTTTGTTTTCCTCCATTTCTTTTGTTTGTGATCCCTTCCCTTGACTCGGCATTTTCACGATGCTGGGAGAACTTCTGTGTTGGATTTAGCGTTATGATACCAGACTTGCAAAACCGCAGAAGCCTCTCTATTGAGCTTGGGATGAGTGGAGTCTCAGGGTTTAAGGGACCGCCTTGCCTTCCAGTCGGCCCCACCCTCCATGGCCCCAGAGTCTCACGTGACTGGGTAATCGCTGAAGCAGTCCCTTGCGTGCAGGTGCGCTCTGGCAGTGCCTCTAGACTGCTGCCTTTCCGGCTCCCCTGTGCTCCGGGACCATATGAGTCTGGGTCCCCAGGGTTTCGCCCAAAACTGGGGTTTAGTGAAGTTAGAAGTGGCGCAGTTGGGAGGGTCTTTCTCCCGCCCACTCGCAAAAGCCATCGGCATAATCAGCAGCCGGTCCTCTGCGTGCAATGCTGTGCGCGTCACCAGACTTCTGACCTCTTGCAACTCCCTTAAATTTCCATGCACTTCTCCCTTTTCACAGTCCAAACTCCTCCTGTATGAGTTTCGGCTGGACCTGGGGTTTAGTGTGGTAGGATAAGGGGGTTCAATGCCATTGAGAGTCTCTGGTTCCCTCCCGCCAGAGAAAGCCAGCCAGGTTCTCCGGCACCCGCTCTCTCCACGTGCACGTCTCTGTACATCAGCTTTTTGCAGCTCCTCTGGGTTTCTGTGAGCCCCTCTCTTCTAGTTGTAGAATTTCCACTCAGCCAGCTTTCGTATGGTTCTAGATGATGCCCGTTCTGTCTTTTGTAGTTTTGAAATTGTTGTGCGAGGCAGCAGTATAGGTGTTTACCTATGGCGCCATCTTAGATTCTCCCAAAATGTATTCTTTATATATTCTGTATACTAGACCCTTACGAGACATATGATGTGCTGATATTTTCTCTCATTCTTTGAGATGTCTTCGCTTTCTGGGTAGTGTATTTTGAAGCACAAAAGTATTAAATTTTGATGAAGTTTAGTATATTTATGTTTTCTTTGGTTGCTTGTGATATTTATTTATTTATTTACTTTTTAAATATATTTTATTGAGTTTTTACAGAGAGGAAGGGAGAGGAACAAAGAGTTAGAAACATCGATGAGAGACATCGATCAGCCACCTCCTGCACACCTCCCACTGGGAATATGCCCGAAACCAAGATACATGCCCTTGACTGGAACCGAACCTGGGACCTTTCAAGTCCATAGGCCAATGCTCTATCCAAACCGGTTTTGGCTGCTTGTGATTTTTATATCATATCTAAGAAACCATTGCCTAATCTATGGTCATAAAGATTTATTCCTGCCCTGACAAGTGTTGCTAAGTGGTTAGAGCATGGACTTGTGCACCAAAGGGTTTGAGGTTCAATTCTCAGTCAAGGGCACGTACCTATGTTCTAAGTTCAACCCCTGTCCCTCGTTGGGGCATGTGCAACAGGCAACCAATAGATGCTTCTCTCTATCCCTCTTGCCCCTAAAAACAGCCTGACTGGGAATTGAATCCACAATCTAGTGATGTGTCCTGACTGGGAATAGAAACCACAAGATTTCAGTATACAGGACAACACTCCAACCAACTGAGCCACACCACAGGGCAGAAGTTAATGATCAAGGCAGGTGTTTCTGGGGAAATGTAGTCTCTTGAAAGCCTGGGATGCTTGGTGGGGTTGTGCAATGGAGACAAATACTCAGCCACATGGTAATAGATATCCATTCACAAACAACTAGGGTGCATGCAGGCATGAATTTTTCCCATGTCCAAGCAATACTAGCAGTAAATTAACTCATCTTCCTAATTTTCCTTTTCCTGTGACCATGATTACTCCCTCACTAAGGTGGAAATGTTAGGGTATCCAGGGCAAGTGGCAAATAGACATATCTTTAAAGAGAATAGCCCCATTTAAAACATTTTATAATACTGTTTTTCAGTACATATACATTTTTTTCTGGGGCACATGTTGTCCTATTTAAACATAGTATAAAAGATATATGTTATGTCATCATTTTTAGACCTTTGTCATAATTCTTTGAAATAAAACTTTTTTCTTATTACCTGGCCACTTTTCTCTTATTTGTTATAACATGGGATATCTTTTCATAGGTAACAGAACAAGGATGACATTAGCTGAAGTTCTTTGTCCTCCTTTGATGCCTACCAAGAATATAAGTGGCCTAAGGGACAGAGATGCCTGGGCTTGAGCTGTGGAGAAAGAAAACTTTTAAGCAAGAGGCGACTCCAGATACTGGGGCTAAACCATAGCTGGTTAATTTCCTTATAGGTGTCAGGAGCTACCTGACTAAACTAACAGTGATTGCCCAAATTTATATTTAAACTCCCCTTCCCCTTACTCCACCACGAAATAAAGTATATACATAGAAAATAATTCTAGAAACTGACATTTGTACAGTTTAAGCTACTTGACGATCGTTACTTTTTTTAGATAGGGAGTTTAACTGAGGTTTTTTAAAATCAAGTATGAACTTTTCTATTAGGTACAGAGTGGACATTTGTAATTCTATAGCATATAATAATACACTGTTACTTTTTAATATTATATCTGTTTCAAGATAAAATACTGAGTAGCCCTAAAAGAGTACATTGAAATGAATTTCTAAAATTCTGTTTGATAGTCTAGTACAACCAGTTTTTAAAAGGTATAACTAGTTTTTTTATTTTATTTTATTGATATTTTAGAGAGAGGAAGGGAGAGAGATAGAGAGTTAGAAACACCAATGAGGGAGAGACATCGATCAGCCGCCTTTTGCACGCCCCCTTACTGGAGATGTGCCCGCAACCAAGGTACATGCCCCCGACTGGAATCGAACCTGGGACCTTTCAGTCCGCAGGCCGACGCTCTATCCATGAGCCAAACCAGTCTCGGCTATAACTAGTTTTTGATAGCTTATATAGTTCTTATATCCTTCTAGCTTATTTAAATATATACACACACACACACACACACACACACACATATATATAAATATATATAAACTTCTTATACACATACATAGACATATATACACATGTTGTGTATATTTAAGGTACTCTTATATAAGTAAAACATACCGACATCTTTTTCTACATTGGCATGCTTATATTTAAACCATAGGAAACCAAAGACCAAAAGAGCCACTGTGATTATGTAAAAGAAAGAAAAAAGAAACTATGTATTTACTTTTGAGTGGATACTTTAATCGCAGGAAATAAAAATCTGAAGGGCACTCACATAAAACTTATTTTAGAGGCTAAGATTAAGCTTAGTATAGGTCACTAAGCTTACCAATATGTTTTAGATTAGCAAACTCCAGGGTAACTTATATGCAATGAGATTTTCATAAAATATGGCTAAATAGGTTTTAAGCATCCCATTTCTGCTTTAAAGGGAACAAAGTAAAATAGTCTCAAGGGAAATGTATCTACACATAATGAATTACATATAAAATACTTAGTTATTGAATAGACTTAATTTGAAGGTATATCCACTGATTGAAGACATATATTTTAGTGTCTACTGTGTAGCAGAGATTGTTCTGGGCGTCAAGATAGAGTGGTGAACAAAAAAGACGAGTTCTTGCCTTCATGAATTGTGGAGACAGAGATTAAGTGAGGTTGGTCTATACATGGGATACAAAACAGGGTAAGTAGAGAGAATACGCTATTCTCTGTTGGTGGGTGGTTTTCATGTAACCTACTAGCTCTATAGAACTAGATTGAGGGCTGTGATTGCATGTTAATGATCACTATAAGAGCAGTGAGGAATGGTGGCTTGTATACTTTGAAATCAAACTTAAATTCAAGACCTAGCTCTGGCACTTACTACATAGATAAGTTTTGGGAGAGTTATTTAACTACTGTGAATTTGTTCCCTCTTTGGTAAAGATGGGGAATATTGACAGGGTTGTGAAAATTAAAAACTCCAGCAGATGCTCATTAAGTATTCTCCCCATCTTTATTTTTACCTTAGTTTTCTTATACGTAAAATGGAGATACCACTACTGGCCTTGTCTATGATAGTAAGAACTAAATAAATGAAATACAGTATATGAATCTACTTTAATATGGTTTAAAATATATTATTATATGTTATTTCTGGAAAGGGAAGATTTTCAGGTTCTCAGCAGATCTGGGGAATGGAAGACTCATGGGTTTCCGGAAGTGGAAGTTATGGATCCCCACATTAGCAACCCAACATTAACATAATTTAGCTACTCTTTGTATTGTTTTCTCTCCTTTTTGTTGTCAGCCTCTAGCTAACCTGCTGCTCCTAATCCCGTCTTTTCTTCACATTTCCAAGAGAATCTGGATTGGTCCACTGGAGCCCTGATATTCTTGTGGGCAGAATTTTCACACCCAATCAGATTCAGGCAGATGATTGGCTTGTAGGGTGGGTGCTCTTGGATCTAGTGTTTGTTCTCACAGTAATTAGTCTTCCTTCCTTTACTGGGGCTATGATTTTCCCTCAGAAGGTGGCTTTGATTAATGCAGACACTAAAATGACCTATCTAGGAAAATGCAATGATTATTTAAAGAAATTGGAGGGAAGTGGGATAGTTTTTATAATGGGAGATGGACTTTGAAATTTCTTAAACTGCAGATAATTATTTTTTCCTTTTTTTTATTTTAATAAGAAGTTAATAATTTATACTACTTGGAATCAATTGAAAATTATTCTTGTTTGAAGTAGATACCAACTGATAGATCAATTTCTTTTTAGATTTTAGGCTTCCAAAGAAAAGACTCATTAAGCTTTGAGTTATTGGTAATTCAGTTAGTAAATTATTCTTGATAACTCAAGATTTCACCAATCTTTTAGA
Source organism: Lasiurus cinereus (assembly GCA_011751065.1). Lineage (NCBI taxonomy): Eukaryota > Metazoa > Chordata > Mammalia > Chiroptera > Vespertilionidae > Lasiurus > Lasiurus cinereus. The sequence continues at coordinate 14,612,624 of JAAGEH010000020.1, forward strand.
GATAACTTTGAATCAAAAAGGTATTTTTTTTGGGGGGGGGGGGGTGGGGGTGGGAAAGGCTAATATAAGTTCTATTCAATTCTCCCAGCTTCTCATATGTTTCATTCTTAAAGTTTGTGAACTATTTCTTAAAACTATTTGACGATAGCCAACTAGCGTTTTAAAAGTTCCTACTAATGTTTATAATATACACTCAATATATTTATGTATAACATTTAACTCTTTTTCTTCTAGGTAATTTATCCTCAGCATTCCAAACTTACTGACAAAGAAGTAGGTAAAAATATTGCTCTCTATAGTTTACTGTTGTATTTGTTTATTTCTATTGGTGTGTGTGTGTGTGTGTGTGTGTGTGTGTGTCAACCAACATATATAGCTTTTGTTTTCTTTTTCAGAAAACCAATATTTGCTATTTGTCTTTTCCAGATTCAAATTCAGGTAACTATATTTCATGTGGTGTTTCTATTGAATTTTATACTAAGAATACTGATTTTACTTTAATATGTGAAAATTGATTGAAATAGCATATTAGAATGTCAACTGTTTCAGCCTAACAGGTCAGTGATTTAGATTCCTAGACATGATGTCTATTCATGTCTTGTTGATTATAGTTGGTTCAACTTTTAAAATAACTATAATGAAGTAACACATCCAGGGAAAATAAACTGTTGAAATAGTGAAGAGATTGAAAATCAGCAATATTGGTATGTTTGGGGATTTTTTGTTTTGTTTTGTTTTTGTTTGTTTTGTTTCGGGATTTGTAATAAGTAGTTTACTTTGAGTTTAGGGTTTGAGAGCTTGCCAAGCACTATGTAAAAGCACTGAGTTAAATAAAACCCAACACAACAGGTGAATCTGGTTAGAAAGCATGACCATCAATTATTTTCACCTAATATGTGAGTTAATATATGGAAAGTACTTGGAATAGTGTCTGGTGTATATAAAACACCATATAAGTGTTAGCTATTATTTTAACTTGATTGTGCTGATCTCTCAATTCTTGAGATTTCAATCTCTAATTGTTGAAATCTTTCAGGTTACTTCTTGTGTTTCACTTTTAAAACAGCTTTTCAGGTTTATAATTACCAGAGGTTTCAACTTCTTAGACCACACACAATAAGACAACCCCGTTCCCTTTCCTTTTGAGCTTATTTCTAATATTCTGTTCACTTAGTTTAATTAATCTGATTTGGGACATTTGACATTTAAATTTTTTTCCTTTTCTTATAAATGCTTCCAGAGTTTTTTCTATGTATTTGGAACTGAGCTTTCATGATATATGTAAAAGAGAAGTGCTATTTTGTAAAAAATAAAATAAAAGATACCTTTGAGAGATCCTAGTAGGGCATTTGTTCTGACTTGGAATTGTTTTAATCTTTTATTAAGTTTTGCCTCCAAAGTCTACACATATAATTCTGAATGTAGTGAATGTTGGATTGGACTTCCAGGACTCAGGGTAAGCTGAGTTGTATAGATTGCAGGATGAGCTGATTATGTGATTGGAGTTCCAGCAAGTTCTACTGCACATTCTCCTTTTTCAGATAATAGTTTGTTTTCATGGCTTGCTTTCTTTTTCATCTCTCTACATGAGCATCGAGTTAATTATATGGTGTTCAGATAGCCTCATTTTCTTATTGGAAGTTAAATTCAGTATACATCTGTGTAAATCAGAATTTGATCAGTATTTCAGGCATTTAAGTGACCTGATGTTTTGTAATACCTTTTTAATAAGTTCTACATCAAATGAAGTGTGGTTAATTTTATTCAAAGTATGATCGGTACTTAAGTAAAATTGACATGAGATCTTAAAAACAGACACTTTGCTCTCTTAACAGATGAATATTACTCAAGACACCAAAGATTGTGAGTTTTATGTATATTTAAGATCACTGTTCTCAGTTGTGATTATCCAAAAAGTTTGTTTTCTCTTAAGAGTTTTATTAAATGGAAGTTGGGATTACTGACCTACTTTGAAATGGATTTAATTTTTCCCAAAATAGCTTTTATTGTTATGAAAGGAAATTTAGGCACAATAGAGCAGTCTTTAGGAAAGCCTAGGGTTTGTTTCCATTGATGCATACTTTCTTGTAATCTTCACCCAAGGGTATGTTTTTATAGATTTTAGAGGAGGGAGAGAGAGAAGGAAATATTGATTGGTTGTCTCCCGAATGCACTATGACCATGGATAGAACCCGCAATCAAGGTTATGTGCCCTAATTGGAAATCAACGCCTCTACTTTTTGGTATATGGGAATACACTCCAACCAATGCAGCCACTTGGTCAGGACTCCAGGGTGCACACTTTAAAAAGTATAACATTTAGACTTTGGTATGCTGAATAGGAAAAAAATAATGCTTTGGGAATTCCCAATAGAATTATTTGCCAATCCTCTACTTCCTCTATCCTGTACACACACACACCCTAGATTTCATGTCTTTAGGAATTGTTTTTTTAGGTTTTGATTTCTTGTTCTATTTGAATGGTTTTTATCTTTAGAAGCCTAATTTGAAGTATGCCTACTCTTTGATAAATATTTATCAGATTTTATTTTTCCTCCTTATTGTTTATCATTAACATTATCTAGATACAAGTGTTCCTAAGGTTTAAACTTAGGAATGGGTAGCCAAGGACTATAACGACTATATTTTAAACATGTCCAGAGAGAAAAGTCAGCAATAGTAGAAAAAGTTTCAAATAATGGTGAGTTCAAGTAAAGGATTAATCCTTGCTCTGGATAGATTAAATATGCAGACAAGTATTTATCTCAGCATATTTTTTCTCTATAAATAGCAGGGACATTGTCATGTGCTTTACACTTCCTAGTCCTTAAAGCAATGCTTCTCAGACTATCTCTGTTAACAGGCCAGTTGGATGTTCTTTTAAAAAACTTCATTGTTGAGAGAATTACAGATGTCCCCCCTTTTTCCTCTAATTATTCCCCTCCACCTGTACCTGCCCGGCCCCAGGCCTTTACCACCCTTATTGTCTATGTCCATAGGTAATACATATCCTATATAATAAAACCCTAATATGCAAATCAACCAAGTTGTGGAACGACCGGCTGCTATGACACTCAGTGCAAGAGCTGCCCCCTGGTGGTCAATGCATTCCCATAGGGAGGGACGCCGCTCAGCCAGAAGCGGGGCTCACGTTGGTGAGCGCAGTGGTGGAAGCCTCTCCCACCTCCATGGCAGCACAAAGGACCCCATGGGGGATGTCCACTGAGGGGTCCTGGACTGCAGGAGGGCCTGGCTGGACTGAGGGACCCCCTTTCCCTAGTGTATGAATGTCATGCATCGGGCCTCTAATGTGCATGTAGCATCTTTGGTTAATCTTTTTCTGCCCCTCCCACTTTTCTTCTGAGATTCATTGGTCTGTTCCATGTTTCCATGTCTCTGGTTCTGTTTTATTCATCAGTTTATTTTATTCGTTAGATTCCTTTTTGTTTATTTTGATTTTTAGATTCAGTTGCTGATAGATATGTATTCATTGGCATTTTATTGTACATATTTTTTCTCTTTCACCTCCTCCTTCTCCTCTTCTTTAGCATCATCTTCTTAAAGAATGCCCTTCAACATTTCATGTAATACTGGTTTGGTGGTGATGAACTCCTTCAGCATTTTCTTGTCTGTGAAGCTCTTTATCTGATCCTCAATTTTAAAATGAGAACTTTGCTGGGTAGTGTAATCTTGGTTGTAGGTCCTTGCTACTCATCACTTTGAATATTTCTTGCCATTTCCTCTGGCCTGCAAAGTTTCTGTTAAGAAATCAGCTGACAGAGATATAGGTGTTCCTTTGGAGGTAACTAACTGCTTTTCTCTTGCTGCTTTTAAGATTCTTTCTTTGTTTTCAATCCTTGGCACTTGAGTTATGATGGGCCTTTTTGGGTTCCTCTTATTTGGGACTCTCTGTGCTTCCTGGACTTAAAAGTCTACTAGAGGCCCATTGCATGATATTCATGCAAAAATAGGCCTTATTTCCCTTGGCTTAGCTCCTGGCTGCTCTGGAACCTGCAAGTCCTCACTTTTGGGCTGCCCAGGAGTCTGCAAGATCTCGCTCCTGGCCAGAGCACCACTCCTGTAGCTCCCTCCATCACCCTCCTCCCCCTAATAGCAGACATTCTGCCCATCCTGGCTGGTCTGCGCCTGAATATGCAAATTAACTGCCATCTTTGTTGGGTTAATTTGCATACTCACTCGTTATTGGCTATGGGTGTAGCTGAGGTTGGTCAGTTTACATGTTTGTCTATTATTAGGTAAGATTTCTTCCACAAGTAGGGCAAGTTTTCTGTCATTATTTCTTCAAATAGGTTTTCAATTCTTGCTGTCTCTACTCCTCTGGAACCCTTATAATGAATGGGGATGTTGGTACACTTGAAGTTGTCCCAGAGGTTTCTTACACTGTCTTTATATTTTTGGATATTTTTTTCTTTTCACTCTCTTAGTTGGGTGTTTTGTGTGTTTTTTTCCTATTCCAAATCATTGATTTGATTCTCGGAATCCTCTACTCTACTGTTGAATTCTTTATTTCAGTTAGTATATGTTTAATTTCTGACTAGTGCTTTTTCATGTCTTTGATGTTCTCACTAAGATCCTTGAAATTCTTACTAAGTTCCTTGAAGTTCTCGTTAAGATCATTGAGAAACCTTATAACCATTGTTTTGAATGCTGTATCTAAGTAGTTTGCTTGTTTCCATGTCATTTAGTTCTTTTTCTGGAGATTTCTGTTATTTCATTTGTGACATGTTTCTTTGTCTCTGCATTTTGGCTACTTCCCTGTATTTGTTTCTATGCATTAGGTAGAGCTGTTATGTTTCCTGGAATGAATAGAGTGCCTTGTATAGTAGGTGTCCTGTGGGGCCCAGTGACTCAGCCTACCCAGTCACCTGAACTGTGCACTCTAGGGGCACCCCTGTGTGGTCTGTGTACACAGTCTTGTAGTTGAACCTTGATTGTTGTTGAGGTCACTGGGAGGAATTGATCCCCAAGCCAGTTGGCTATGAGGATCACTTGTGTCTACAGTGGAAGAGCTGCTGTATAGGAGACAGCCCTAAGGAACAGGACTTGCTTCATTGGGGCATTGGTGCTCACTGAGTCTGCTCCTTGAGTGTGTTGCTTATGGATGTGCAGAGTTGTAATTTGATATGATCTGAAGCTGTCCACTGGATACACTGGCTTGGGGCCTCCTGAGTGGTACAAAGTCAGCCACTGCCTGAGGTCACTCAGCAAGAACTATAGAGCTATCTATTGATAGCTGCTACTTGTATGGCCTTGGAAGTGCCCAGGAGAGGGGAAACAAGGCAGGCTGGTGCTAGTGCCTTATCTTGGGCTTCTTATTGATAGATGTGGCGCACCCTGACTCCAGTTGCTGCTTGTTTGAGATATTTTAGGAAATTTTGAAGCCTGAGCCAGGACAGACCATACATAGGGAAAAACCACTGCAAACAGCTTGGGTGGGGTGCAGATTGGATGGGGTGGGGATCTCAGGTAATCATGAGGGAGGAATAAATAATTTGAGCCAGCTTGATGGAAACTCAGATATGGCTGCCAGTCAGGTCTGTGACAAGGAAGGTCTCAGTATAAGAACAATGACCCCTGGGAGCACCTCTGTCTGGGAGAGAGCCACCCCCGAGTTCTTGCTCTGCTGCCAGACAATCCAGTCCTCCCCATATGTCCCTGGATCCCCCCCCCCCCAAACTGCTGCCCCAGCCCCAGCATTGAGGGAGTGAGTCTGTGTAAGTTTATGTGCCAGCATTTTAAGAGGAACTGCCTGGGTTTCCAGCAGCCTCTGTGTCACTCAGCCCCAATGCTCACTGGTTTATACAAACAGGAAGGAATGGGGACTTCTCTCCCCAGCTCTGGAACTCTGGGCTTCGGGTCTGATATAGGGCTGGTATCTCTTCTCATGGGAGGCTCCCACAGCCACAGTATAGCTCTCAATTAAAAAAATGACACATGTAGGTGTCAGACCAACCTGTTCCGTACCTCTGCCCCTGCTGCCAGTCTCAATGTGCTTTCTTCTTTACTTATATAGTTGTAGGACTTCCATTCAGCCATATTTCAGGAGGTCCTGAATGATGGATTTTAGTTGTAATTTTGTTGTGGTTGTTGGAGGCAGTGAGTATTGGTGTTTACCTATACCACCATCTTGGGTCTGTCCAAGGGTGTTTTTTTGTTTTGTTTTGTTTTGTTTTGTTTGTTTTTAGAAAGAAAGAGAATGAAAGGGGAGAGGAAGGACACAGAGAGAGAAACATAGGTGTGAAAGAGAACCTTGGATTGGTTGTCTCCTGCATGCACACCAACCAGCCTGGGATTGAGCCTGAAACGGAGGTACGTGACCTTGACTAGAATTAAACCCACGACCTTTCAGTTCATGGCCTGATGCTCTATCCATTGAGCCAAATCAGTTAGGGCAACCAGTTGGGTTTTTAAAAAATTTCCAATCTAGTGGACCAATGTTTTTATAAAATGCAGTTAAAAATTTTTTTTAGAAAAATGAAGTCCAGATTTGTCATGACAATATCAAATTTCTGTAAGAGTTCCTAAATACTTATTCTCAGATTAGATATTCATTTCATCATGCATGGATCAGGAGCAAGATTTATTTATTGGCATCAGTCTATGGTTACACTTTGAAAGGTATATGCACTCAACTGGAATAGAACCCAGGACCCTTCAGTTCATAGACTGATGCTCTATCCACTGAGCCAAACTGGCTAGGGCAGTAGTTGATATTTCTTTCATAAGAGAATGAACAGATTTCTCAAAATAAAATAGAAACCACTTACCTCAGTTCACAAGGACACTATTAAAGCCTATTTGGCCTGGTAAACTTGCCTCCTTATCAATTCTATATAGCTTTTGGGTACAGCTGAAAAGTTCTCGCAGCGTGATTTGGAAATGGAACCAGGTGGGTAGGAATTTAAGGCTATGGGAGCTTCATTACTTCCCTTCCACAAAGCTTAGCATTTCTTACATTTTCTAGATGCTATAATATCTCTTTTTTTATATATTTAATAAATCTTTGTTGTTCAGATGATTGCATTTGTTTCTTGTTTTTCCCCCCATAGCTCCTGTACAACCAGGTCCCACCCTTCCTCTACCCTTACCTCCCCCTGCATTGTCCTCATTCATAGGTGTATGATTTTTGTCCAGTCTCTCCCTGCACTCCCTCACCCCTTTCCCCCTGAGAATTGTCAGTCCTTTCTATGCCCCTGATTCTATTATATTCACCAATTTATTTTGTTCATCAGATTTTTAATTCACTTGATTTTTAGATTCACTTGTTGATAGATACATATTTGTTGTTCATAATTTTTATCTTTACCTTTTTCTTCTTCTTCCTCTTCTTAAATAGTACCTTTCAGCATTTCATATATTACTGGTTTGGTGGTGATGAACTCCTTTAGTTTTTTCTAATCTGTGAAGCTCTTTATCTGCCCTTCAATTCTGAATGATAGCTTTGCTGGGTAGAGTAATCTTGGTTGTAAGTTCTTACTATTCATCACTTTGAATATTTCTTGCCACTCCCGTCTGGCCTGCATCGTATCTGTTGAGAAATCAGCTGACAGTCGTATGGGTACTCCCTTGTAGGTAACTACAGTAGTACCTCCAGATACGAGTTTAATTCGTTCTGTAACCTTGAGGCGTGGGAAACTATGAGACGCTCGAGTCGTGGTGGGTCATGTGCAGCCGGCCGATCCGAGAGATTACTCCTATCTCAAATGTTGCTCATATTTCAAAGCAAAAATCACTTGCTCCACGGCTCGTATCTAAAAAATCTCGTATATTAGGGCACTCATATCTCGAGGTACCACTGTAACTGTTTTTCTCTTGCTGCTTTTAATATTCTCTCTTTGTCTTTTGCTCTTGGCATTTTAATTATGATGTGTCTTGGTGTGGTCTTCTTTGGATTCCTTTTGTTTGGGGTTCTGTGGGCTTCCTGAACTTGTAAGTCTATTTTTTTCACTAGGTGGGGAAAGTTTTTAGTCATTATTTCTTCAAATAGATTTTCAGTGTCTTGCTCTCTCTCTTCTTCTGGCACCCCCATAATTCTGATGTTGATATGCTTGAAGTTGTCCCAGAGACTCCTTACATTATCTTCATATTTTTGGATTCTTTTTTCTTCTTGCTTTTCCAGTTGAGTGTTTTCTGATTCTTTATATTTCAAATTTTTGACTTGATTCTTGTCTTCCTCTAGTCTGCTGTTAGGTCTCTGTGTAATATTTTTTATTTCAGTCAGTGTATGCTTAATTTCTAGTTGGTCCTCTTTCATCTCCTTTTGGGTCTTGCTAAATTTATCCATCTTTTCTAGGAAATTCTTGAAAAACCTTCTAACTGTGATTTTGAACTCTGTATCCAGTCGTTTGTTTTCCTCCATTTCTTTTGTTTGTGATCTGTTTTTTTGACTCTGCATTTTCATGATGCTGGGAGAACTTCTGTGTTGAAATCAGCCTTATGATACAAGACTTGCAAAACTGTAAAAGCCTCTTTGTTGAGCTTGGATGGGGTTGAGTCTCAGAACACCTTGATTTCCAGTCAGCCCCGCCCTACATGGCATCTTAAGTGTCTCTCAGTAATCACTGGAGTCATCTCTGTACAGATGGACGTATGTGCCTCTAGACCTCTGCCTTTCCAGCTCTCCTGTGCTCCGGGACCTGTATGAGTCTGGGTCCCCAGGGTCTCGCCCAAAACTGGAGCTCAGTGCAGTTAGGAGTGGCGCAGTTGGGAGGCTCTGTCTCCTGCCCTCTAGAGAAAGCCAGAGGCACAATCAGTAGTCTGTCTTCTATGTGCAGTGGTGTGCGTGCCCCCAGACCTCTGCCTTTTTGTGGCTCCCCTAAATTTCCGTGCACTCCTCCCTTTTCACAGTCCAGACTGCCCCCTATGAGTCTCGCCCAGAACTGGAGTTCAATGCTGTAGGATAAGGGGTTCAGTGCAGTTGGGAGTCTCTGTCTCCCTCCCGCCAGAGGAAGCCAGCCAGGCACTCCAGCGCCCACTCTCTCCACGTGCGCATCTCTGTACCAGCCTTTTGCAGCTCCTCTGAGTCTTCGTGAGCCCCTCTCTTTCTTTCTAGGTGTAGAATTCCCATTCAGCCGCTTTTCCTGTGGTTCTGGATGATGTCCGTTCTGTCTTTTAGTTGTAGTTTTGAAATTGTTGTGTGAGGTAGCAGTTTAGGTGTTCACCTATGCAACCATCTTGGTTTCTCCTAATATCTCTTTCTTAAAATCTATTGCATTTTTCTGTCCTATCTTATCTCAGTATCAGAAAAATGAGTTTCTACTTCTCAGTATACCTGCAACTGAGGTATATGCTTCATCTGGGAATCGAACCCACAACCTTTGGTGTATGGGACGACGCTCCAACCAACTGAGCCACACTGGTCAGGGCACTGAGTTGCTTTTTCAAAACATATTGGTGCTTTGTCAGATGAAGGTTTTTCTGGTGTTAGGAGGGCTGTACTTCCTTTTTAATTTGATTTATACTTGCTCTGGAGAACACCAGTGTATGTACAATGCAGCCCCTCTTTGTTCCTGGCCAGTGTCATGTCAACTGCAATTGAAATGATCTACTTATAGCCCTTGAAGTAGTATTTCTGGGAGATCAGTGTCCTCGGATTTTCATAATATCAAGTTTCGATATCAACCTTCTGATTGTAACATTAGAGTTGAGGTTCAGGGGATTGTCTCCTTTTTATGTCTGAAATCATCTTTATGTCAATGTTCTCTACTCTTGAAATTTAGTACCTGTGTCCTGTGCTGTCCCCACTATCCAGCTCCTGTAAGAATAAGTATGGAAATAATGCAGATTAACAAGGTGCTCTCCCAAAGATCAGGAATAGCAAATTTACACATTGGAGAGAAGATCAACCAGAAAGTTATGAGCAATGATCAGTTTTTGCTACTCAAAAAATCACATGGCTTATCTTTTTCCACCTGAGAATTGAGAAGCTAATATAATCCCTATAACTGTGACTGTAGGAGGACTACATATTAGAAGTGGGAATGCCATCTGAGGATCCTATTTGTTATGTTAAGTTCTCAGTGTTTGAGATTATTTCATTTTTAATGGAATGGTCCTTTGTTTTACAATCCTTTATTTAGAGGGCCCTGCCTCTGTTTTTAACTTCATAAGGAATTATAATTTATTTATTTAAAAAGAAAACTTAAACATATTACCAAGTTTCTATTTTCTTTATTAAGAACTTCATGTGCTAAAGTTCTTCAATGATAATAATAAGTAATAATAAAATCTTGAGCACATTTCATATTTAACATAATTCTATTAATTTTAAATATAGTAACTGTGAAAAATTTGACAGGTTACTTCACCTGTCTTTTTAGAATATTCAGTTTTTTGTAATTATTGCCTGACATTTTAGTTGTAAAGTTTACTTGTTTTAAGAGGTTTCCTAAAATGATTAAAGGTTAAAAAGTTATTCTTAATTAAAATAGTAAGTTTATTACTTGAGCTCTTCCTGACTCAGCTGTATTATGCCTTTTTAAAAAAAATTCTCATTGTAAAATATAAAGCACATACAAGGTCAAGAAATACAACTTTGACAATACTCCAAAAACCCCTTATGTCTCCTCCAAACACTGTTTCCCTCCCCTTTCAAAAGTAACCACTATCCTGATTTTTACAGTAGTTAGTTTCTTGCTTCTTTATAGTTTTATCACCCAACATGAATCTCTAAAGTCTATAATGTTGCCTGCCTTTTAAAAATAACTGTTTTATTGATTTTGGAGAAGAAGGGAGAGGGAGAGAGAGAGAAACATCAATTATGAGACAGAGAATCATTGATCGGCTGCCTCCTGCATACCCCACACTGGGGATTGAGCCTGGGCATGTGCGCTGACCAGGAATTCAACCATGACCACCTGGTTCATGAATCGACACTCAACCATTGAGCCACACCGGCCAGGCTTGCCTCCCCATTTTTTTTTTTTAAACAATTGGATTTGAACTATGTATTATTTTGTATTTGGCTTCTTTTGCTCATTATTATGCTTGTGAGTCTGCATTACATTCAAACAATCTATATAATAAAAGGCCAGAGACCATAAGCATCACGACTAGAATGACAGCTTAACCAGTCGTCATGAGGTGCCACTGACCACCTCTCGGTCCCTCTCTCCCCCCACCCGATCCCTTCCAGTTCCCCAACCCTTGGCCCGGTGGGACTGGGGACTGGCGAGAGGACTAAATGGCTGACCTCTTGGTCTCTATAGGCTCCGATGGATCAGTGATGGTGAATGGGGGAATCGAGGTGGGTGGCAGTAGGGCCAGAGTGGCTGTCAGGCCATTGGGATCACTAGCTCATCCCCAGGTTCTTGGGGGCTCAGGCCTGTGGGAAAGTAGGTGCTGGGAATTTCACCTCTATGTGTGTGCTCTGGGCCAGCTGCTGATGGAGTGCACTGCCCACTTGGAGCTGCTCAAGCTGGGGTGGTTAGTAGCAGGCGAATCCACAGCTTCCATCAGTGCTTCAAGTCCCAGCAACAGTGGCCTGGCACACACGCATGGAGGTGAAATCGTAGGCACCTGCATTCCCGCAGTCCTGAGCTCCCGAGCAGCTGGGGATGAGCTGGTGATCCCAAGGGCCTGAGAGCCTGGCAGGCAGGCCCAGCAGTGGAGACAGCATTTGGCCTGGGGACTGGCCAATGGGCAGAAGACATAGCCCTGATTGCAGGAGGCTAGGCCTAGGGACCCTACCTTCATGTATTGGGCCTCTAGTTTTAAATAATTTTAATTACATGTGGAAAATTGAATAGGAAAAATAATGCAGTACTTAAGATGCATGTTTTGCTAATGACTTTGCCTCTAACCAATGAAAATAGCTTTGAACAAGTCACTTGAACTGTCAGGATCTCTTTTTTCTTCTCTAAAACATGATAGAATGGATTTAAATGATTGTTAGGACCCCTGCCACTCTAACATTTGATGAAACTGGATAACTAAGTGTTATACTAAATTTATTCATTTTTGTTTTCATTAGGTTGTCTTGGAGATACCCAGTTCTGTTTTAGATTTCGACAGTCTTCTGGGAGGAGGGTATCACTGCATTGTTTCCTGGATCAATTTGACAAAGATTTACCAGTTTACTTAAAGGTTGGAAAAGTAGTAATAAAAGAATGTCTATGTGAAAGGAAACTTTAAAACTCAATTACTTGTTATAGCATTCAGAAACATTTTGCTTTTGTTTTGTTACTATATCACACTGCTGAATTTCCTGAATCTGATTCATATAGATTCAATATGTGAGTGAAAGAGACTTTATAAAGTTACTGTTCTTGAAATGTAATGCCCATTGGAAATTCTAGAAATTGATTAGGATGCTGAAGTGATTTTTTTTCATTTGTTCATAATTCCTTGTTTATTTTATTATTATTATTATTATCATATTATTATCATTTTTATATTTCATCCTCACTCAAGGATATGTTTATTAATTTTAGAGAGAGGAAGGAAAAGAAAAAGAGAGAAACAGATGTGAGAGAGAAACGTCGATTCAGTTGCTTCTCATACTGGCCCTGACTAAGGATTGAACCCATAATGTAGGTATGTGTCCTGACCAGAAACCAAACCTGCAACTTTTTTGGTGCATGGGATGATACTCCAACAATTGAGCCACCTAGCAATAACTCCTTGTTTAAAATTTTTTAAAAAGTTTTATTCTTACTGATTTTAGAGAGGAAAGGAGAGAGAGAGAGAAACATCAGTAATGAGAGAGAATCATTGATTGGCTACCTCCTCCTGCACACCCCACACTGGGGATCGAGCCTGCAACCCTGACATGTGCCCTAACCAGGAATCAAACTATGACCTCCTGGTTTGAAGGTTGACATTTAACCACTGAGCCACACCAGCTGGGCAATAACTCCTTGTGTAGATGTGGAGATAGGGTAGTATTATACCAGTAAATATCACCCAGAGTTAAAGATTCCTTGTGGTAATCCCTACCTACTTTATGATAGAATTATAATTCTCTTTTTGATGTTTTAATGAGCTTTGTTTTAAAATTATAGTTTATTAAAAGTAATGTTAACAATTGCGATTATTCCAGAGCATACATTTCTGTTTTGTACCCACACTTACATCTCTGTGTGAGAAACATTTCCATCTATGTGTCCTATCAACACATCCAATATGAACTTCTCATAGTTTGCCTAAAATCAGCATTTACAGTATACCTAACTGGTTTCACTATTAACATATTCTTTCAACTGATGATAATAATCACTGCATTTATTAGATCTTTTTATATTCTAGATTCACTGTATATTATCTCATTAATCTCTGTAGTGTTCTGAGAACATTCCTTTTGCAGATGAAGGAATTAAGGGCTACTGAGGACATGAAACTTGCCCAGAGAAACTCCATCGCAATGTATCGTACACAGTGTTCTCAGCTAAAATGTACATATGTATTATCTAAAATATAAATAAAATCTAAAATGACTAACTATTATTTAATAAATAAAGGGCTAATCATTGTACTGTTTCCTTGTCCTCCCTTTCTGGGCCTTCTAAAATAAGGCCTTTACTTTTCCAGTTTTCAGCTTTTTACCCTTTCTATACATGTGCCATATTTTAGCCTAAATAAACTACTTCTATCTTTTTTTCTGGGATAGCTTGTATTTTTCTGTATGTTTTTACTGGAACTCTTTTTTTAAAATATATTTTATTGATTTCTTACAGAGAGGAATGGAGAGGGATAGAGAGTTAGAAACATCGATTAGAGAGAGACATCGATCAGCTGCCTCCTGCACACCCCCCACCGGTGTTGTGCCTGCAACCAAGGTACATGCCCCTGACCGGAATCGAACCTGAGACCCTTCAGTACGCAGACAGATGCTCTATTCACTGAGCCAAACCGGTTTTGGCTTGCTGGAACTCTTAAACCTGGAATGTCTTTGTCTTTGTTTAAATATATCCATCCTTCTTTGCCCAAAACTAGGTGTCTCCATGAAATCTTTACTGATCTACGTAGACAGAGATAATCTCTTCCCCCTTGACCTCTTCGTAACACTTTGTGTTTTCTTCATGGTATCAGCCTTCTTCTTCCATAATGGTCATTTTTGTACTTATCCCTCTTAGATTATGATATCCTTTAGGAACTGTGTCTTATGCATTTTTCTATCTAACACAATGCCTTGTTCAAAGTAGGTGGTAGGTCGATAAGTATTTGTTTAAAAAATAACAAATGAGGAACCAGGCCAAATTTTATTCTATTAGAATGTCAAAACTTTAAGTTTTTTTTTTAATGTAATTACCTTTCAAATTGTATGTTGATAAACATTCCAATGTTTCATTATTATTGGGTAAAAACATTACTAGCTATGTAAGATTCAGATTGGGATTTAACTCCTTTGGTTTTCTCTCTCTAAATTTTACATTAGGACACTTCCTTTTACTAAGACTGGCCCCTAGTGCAAAAATATAGGCAAGATTTAAAAAATTATACAAAGCATTGAAGAAGAACAATTTAATTGTTCATAATTCCCTTTAACTGGTACAGTTATGAATAAAGAGCATAAACAGAGTAAGTTGTAGGGGAAAATATGACTTTATTAATGATTATTTCATCTTTGGGCAAGTTAGCATGTTTTTATCTGGCTGTTACTGTCATGTTACTGTCTGTGTTGGTGGAAAAACATAAGTAGTTCTTTGTATATACCTCATGATTTTGGGTTTATAAAGGAACCTGATGTTAATAATAAAAGATGGCTACACACATATTTTTCATTTGTCACTTCTTTCATAGAAGGATCCTGCTTATTTTTATGGATATGTGTATTTCCGACAAGTTCGAGACAAAACTCTAAAAAGAGGCTATTTTCAAAAGGTAATTTTCAGATACACTATAATAGAAAAATATTTTTATAAAATGGTTAGAAAGATAGAAACCAGCAGAATGAATAGTCTTTAAAGTCTTTGATATTTTATTTTTAAACATACTAAATTTATCTTTGCTTTTTTTTTTTTTAGATTATAGACATCTGTTCCTAGATTTTTACCTGCTATTGAATTCCACCTTTCTGCTATCTCTGTACTATATCCCTGGTTACAGTTTTTTATGAAACTGTCAAAAGCCAGAAGAATCTGCATAATTTTTAGAAATAGTTTATTGATTTTTTTAGAGATAGGGAGAGAAACATCAATGTGAGAACATAATATTGATCATTGCCTCCTATAAGGGATGTGAGGGATCAAGCTGCAACCTGGGCAAGTGCCCCTGACCAGCAACCTCCTGGTGCATGGGATGACACCCAACCAATTGAGCCACACCAGTCAGGGCAGAATCTACTTAATTTTTACATTTTAGAATAAGAGAAAGAATACACAGATTATAATATAATTATAACTAATACTTCTTTTAAAAAAATATATTTTATTGATTTTTCACAGAGAAGAAGGGAGAGGGATAGAAAGTTAGAAACATCAATGAGAGAGAGAAATCGACCAGCCGCCTCCTGCACGCCCCCTACTGGGGATGTGCCCACAACCAATGTACGTACCCTTGACTGGAATCGAACCTGAGACTTTTCAGTCCGCAGGCCGACGCTCTATCCATTGAGCCAAACCGGTTTCGGAACAACTAATACTTTTTTGAAGAGTCAGTAAATATACGTTAGCAACATCCAGGCATAGTTTTTACTGTAAATATATACTCTTTTACTTTCTTTTAAAAATAAATCAGTTGATTTCAAGACAATCCCAACTAATGGAACGCACCTTTACCTTTTGTAACCAGAATATGCCATGACCAGTAATTGATGGTTGGAAAAGTAAAAAAAAAATTTTCTAGAAAAATGGACTTAAAAAATAAGATCAACATAATCTGTATCTGAAGTGAATAAACTGTAAAGACACAATTTCTAAGTATGTGGCTATGACTATTGAACTCTAAAATATTGGGGGGAGATAGGAGAGGTAAGGGTGAATAAGTGGCAATGAAGGAAACTTGGGTGGAGAGCATACAATACAGTATGCAGATGATGTGTTTATGGAACTGTATACCTGAAACCTACTTAATTTGATTAACCAATGTCATCCCAATGAATTCAATAAAAAATAAAACGTAACACAGGTCTTAGTTTGAAAAAGTATCACAATTTGCTCTTATTAGAAATAATTTAGCTAATTCCTGATACTGTTTGGTAATGATAGTAGTAGCTAGGCTTTAGAAATTATCCATGATGTTTATCTGCTTATTGGAAATTCTTTTTCCTGGAAAGAAGGAAAATGTGTCAATATATTTTTTATGTTCTTAAAGTGTAGTAGGTAGTAAGGTTAAAACTTTTTGTATTTTGCGATTATAGTTTTATGCTTCCTTTTAACCCTATTGCTGTAAAAGCCTTTTTATTTCAAAATCCACACTTTTTGCTGAATTTAGATTGTTAGTAATTGCTAATGTAAGAAATGACAAACTTAAAGTATAATCATTAGGAAATTAAAAAAAACCACACACCTTGTTTCTTTTTTTCCCTCCAGTCCTTGGTTTTGATCAGCAAACTACCTTATATTCATTTTTTTCACACTGTACTCAAACAGATAGCACCAGAGTATTTTGAAAAGAGCAAGCCTTATTTGGAAGCAGGTAAGTTAAACATTGTGTGACTTAAGTAGCTTTATGAAGGAGTTTTAAAAATTGACTGGAAATGGTCTTAACCTTTTAAAAATTAAGAATTTTATGGTGTAAAACTATTCTGGCATCTTTCCTTAGAAACACCAAAAACTGTATCATCTATTATCTCCATTTGCACCATAGGACAATAATAAACAAATATTGAATTGACATTTCTGATACTTAGTTCTGTTAAACAGAAATTCTTTGGTCACTCGATGCAGAGAGGAGGCCTCTGCCAAGTGGTGTGCTTTTGTAGCTAATTTTAGTAGTAATAAATAAACTTATTATTTGGTTGCTTTAAAATATATATTAACCAATTTTATCCTAGCAGAGGTGTATTTCTGGTGAAATGTAAGATATTTTCACTGCTTTTATTTTTCTTTTACCTCTTTTCTTTCAACCTTCCCAGTATTTTTGTCCTGCCCTATAAAAAATTGAGTTCTAAAATCTAATATGCTATTTTTCATATTTTAATATTTCTACTTATACTAAGGAAGAATTTTATTATGTTTTTACAGCTTGTAATGATGTTGATCGATGGCCTGCCCCAGTGCCAGGGAAAACATTATACCTGCCTATTATGGGGGTGGTAATGAAGGTAATAGCTTATATTTCATTCGTCTCCTTTTTAAAAGATCTGTAAGCGTTCACACAGGAGTTTTGCATTTTAACTTCCTAATAACATCCAGTCTTGTTATTGCCTTCACTTGTTTATTTATTTTATTATTTTATTTTATGTGAGGAGTTACAGAGATACCAATTCATCCTGCTGCACAGAACCATTAGTCACATAACTCCGGGGACACCAGTCCCATCTTTTGCATGAGAGGGTCATCCTATCCTATATAATAAAGAGCTAATATGCAAATGGTCATCATGTCCTCATGGCGTCAAGGCTCAGGCAGTCAATACTGGGGAGAGAGGAATGGGGACCAGCCAGGCTGTGGCCTAGGAGAGGAACAAGCCACCTGCCCCATAGTCTTGGGCGCCAGTGGCTTTGCTAGGTGCCTGCAGCTGTGGTCTGAGCAAAGCCACCCATCCACAGTCCCCTGAAGCTGTAGCTGGCCCCAGGAAAAGCTGGCCCAAGTCTTAGGTGCCTGTGGCCAGCCAGAAGGCGGGAAGCCCGGATCCTGGGTGCCCGTGGCCAGCTGAAGGAGGGAATCCTTGCTCCCAGGTGTGGGGTGAGGCAGCGTCAGTTAGGGGTGATCAGGCTGGTAGGGGAGCAGTTAGGGGTGATCAGGCCAGTAGGGGAGCAGTTAGGAGCAATCAGGCAGGCAGAGGAGTTAGGGGCAATCAGGCAGACAGGCAAGCAGTTAGGAACCAGCAGTCCCAGATTGCAAGAGGCAGTTGGACATCCCCTGAGGGATCCAGGATTAGAGAAGGTGCAGGCCGGGCTGAGGGGACCCCCCTGCCCCATGCATGAATTTCATGCACTGGGCCTCTAGTCTATTTATATAAAAGCCTAGGCTACTATTTGACCAGTAGCTATGACATGCACTGACCACCAGGGGGCAGATGCTCAATGCACAAGCATGGAAACATGGAACAGACTGATGAATCTCAGAGAAAAGGAGGGAAGTGGGGGAAGGCAGGAAGTGATTAACCAAAGATCTTATATGCATACTGGAGTCCTGGTGCATGGATTTGTGCATCAATGGGTTCCCTCAGCCTGGCGTTTGGGGACCCACCAAAACCAGGTCTGACATCTCCTAAGGAATCCTGGATTGCGAGAGGGTGCAGGCCAGGCCGAGGGAACCCATCTGTGCATGAATTCATGCACTGGGCCTCTAGTTTATATATAATACATGTGCATGTAAATGCCACCTAAAGCCCTAATCAGTTTGGCTCAGTGGATAGAGTGTCAGTCTGTGGACTGAAGGGTCCCAGGTTCGATTCTGGTCAAGGGCATGTGCCTTGTTTGCGGGCACATCCCCAGTGGGAGGTGTGCAGGAGGCAGTTGATAGATGTTTCTATCTCATTGATAGTTCTAACTCTCCCTCTCCTTTCCTCTCTGTAAGAAATCAATAAAATATATTTTAAAAAAAAATAATAAATGCCACCTAGAATTCTGCTACTTTATGACTTTCCAGAGATGGGTGGTATTGCAACAGACTTATAGCATCAAGTATAAATAACTACAAATTTAAAAAAATTAGGAAAGCCATTGTGTTTTAGTCTTAAATGATCTTCTTAATATGTAATGTCAGACCAAACATGTCCATCCTAGGGTATTGTCCCTATTAAATTTTCTTTCCTTCATTTTCTAAAATGAATTCGCATTTTGGTCTAAGACTTTGTATGAATGTGTTCTAGGCTTTTGCATTTAATTTTCTTGTTTGACTTATTTTTGTCAGTACTCGCTTAAATGTGCTCTTTTCTGTATCTTGTTTTTTTTCCCCCTGGGAAATCATCAAAAGTAGTATTTGTAGCCCTGAGTTGAGAGTTTTCATGATTTCTTATGAGATTTATCCCATAGCTTGGCAAGCTTGGAGGGTGTGTTTGGGTGTGTATATATTAATGAAGCAAAGATTGGAACAATAAACTGGAAGCGGTATGAAGTTGATGTCTCTTTTCTGTTTTTCAGCACATTTGCTTCTCATTGGTTTAGTGATTTCTGTGTGTATGGGAATATGGAGACCTTGGTACATTTACCTTTTGCTGTAACTGAAAATAAATATGACTTCAGTTTTTTAATCTGACATAAATAACTTGTTTTTATGGCTTTTTAAGTAGTGCTAAGTGTACCTTTTAAACAGCAGGATAAAGCATTTCTGATTCGTCTGTGGTGGGACTGGCAAATTATATAAAAGACATTCTTTTGTTACCAAGGTTAATTTCTTCTTTCTCTTTAAGGTACGGATCCCCACATGTCATGACAAACCTGGGACAACTCAAATAGTGCAGGTAGTGTGGTACTGTGGTAGAATAAACCAGCACATAAGAGTTTCTTTAACAGACATTTTAAACTAGCAAATGCAGCCTTGGATTTATGATATAATTATGAATATTACTAAAATATCCTATTAAATAATATTTTAATGAATTGATAATAAAGTTCCTAATGTTTGTCAGATATTTTTCTTGTTCATTCTCTGGTAGATACTGTTGAGAACTCAGAATTTATACTGTAATTGTGAGGACAAGTAAATTTTTTTTCAGCAAGATTTAATTCTAAAAAGCCTTTTATAGAGTGGTCAGCAGACTTCTGGTTTTAGCAAACTCAATCAAAAGGATTCTGTAGTTATGATTGCCTTTCATTTTTCTAAAGCTACATCTGTTCTAGGGTGGAGTTGAATTTTTTCATCTGAGACATTTTAACTAGTATACTAGCACTTCCATTGTTTGAATTGAATGAAAAATGGAGAGCAGTAGGAAAGCTAATTTTGCCTTTTATATATATCATATAATATTATGATAGTATTTCATACAGTCATGAATTTGTCTGGCCATTAAATTAATGCTTTAACCATATAAACTGTGTTTCCTTGATCTTCTGCTGTTTTAGAGGAGATGGGTCAGATCCACTTTCTATGGCTTTTCCTAGGAAGAGAATCTTAAAAGTTAGGGCAATATGTTTTTTGATCATGAGATAAATAGGTATATTTGAAAAATCAATTTCTGTACATTTTAGTGACATCTCTATTTCTTCTTTTATATCTCTTAGGCAGACACACACATATCTGTTGTTTTATCTACTGTTCATGAAGTGGATCTTTTCAGGTAAAAAGTAAAAATTAACTGCTTTTGCTTTGTGATGTTAAATTTCTTTAGAAAATGAATGTTTATATATGAAATGTAGGAAAACACTGGAAAATAATCATGCTTCGCCTTGACTGCATGTTACAAGCTTTGGTATTGTAATGAAGTTAAAAAAAAAATGCACTTATTCCCTGGCCTGTGTGGTTCAGTTGGTTGGAGCAGCATCCTTACACTGAAAGGTGGTGGGTTGAATTCCTGGTCAGAGCGCATATCTAGGTTGCAGGGTTTAATCCCTGTTTGGGATATGTATAGGAGGCAACAGATCGATGTTTCTCCTTTTCCCTCTCCCTGCTTCCCTCTCTCTAAGCTCAAACATTCCCCCCATGAGGATTAAATTTTTTTAAATAAACTTATTTTTTTAGAGATGCACATTTAAGTATTTAGAGGTGAAATGTCATGAGGTTTGTGTTTTATTTTAAAGTACTTCAATAAGAAAAAGTAAATGAAGCAAAAATAGCAAAATATTGTTTATACATGATGATACATATAAGGGAGTTCTTACACTATTATTTTTATTTCTCTGTATGAAGCTTTTTAAAAATGCAAAACTAAAATTAAGTGCAAATAATCTAGCACTTAAAAAAGAAAGAAAAAGTAACAGTGCACTTTACACAGAGCAGCTAAGTAAGAAACTTAAAATTGGTGCCCAAATTCCAGCTCCAAGGTGGTTCTCATGTGTAGCCCAGCTTGAAAAGCCACTATTATAAATGAGCAATTACTAAATATTAATACATATAATCAGAAGTCATGTGACAGTCTTTTTTCTTTTTTTATGTGAAAGTCTTACAGTGAGTTTTGGTTTGATTTTGTGTGTGTGTGTGTGTGTGTGTGTGTTTTGTGTGTATGTATGACCTGCCTGTAATACTGCTTCAAAGATTATTAGTTTTATATGCTAGATTTGGGAGAAACCAAGATGGCGGCATAGGTGAACACCTAAACTGCTGCCTCACACAACAATTTCAAAACTACAGCTAAAAGATAGAACAGACATCATCCCGAACCACAGGAAAGCTGGCTGAGTGGAAATTCTACAACTAGAAGGAAAGAGAGGAGCACATGGAGACTCAGAGGAGCTGCAAAAAGCTGAGGTATGGAGACACACGCCTGGAGAGGACAGGTGGCTGAGTGCCTGGCAGGCTTTCTCTAGTGGAAGAGAGATGGAAACTCCTAACTGCGCTCAACTCCACTTCTAACTGCACTGAATTTCAGTTTCAGGCAAGACTCATAAGGGGGGAGTCTGGACTGTGCATGAAAACTCAGGAGAGCCACAAAAGGTAGAGGTCTAGAGGTGTGCATGCAGAGAGGACTAACTACTGAGTGTGCCACTGGCTTTCTCTAGTGGGAGGAGGATGGGGAGTGGGTGGGGGGTGGGCTCCTCACTGCACTTAACTCCAGTCCCGACTGCACTGAACCCCAGTCTCAGGCGAGACCATGAGGACCCAGACTCATACAGGTCCCAGGAGCGTATGGAAACTCAGGGGGACTGCAAAAGAAAGAGGTTTGGAGATGTGCGCACACGAGTGCACGCAGAGAAGACTACAGTGATTACTGAGGGACACTGAGACCCCGGGGCCTCATAGGGCAGGGCTGATGGGAAGCCAAGGCTGTCTGCTGAGCCCTGAGACTCCGTCCCATCCAAGCTGAGCACAGAGGCTTTTGCAGTTTTGCAATTCTTATCTCATAAGGCTGTCTCTAACACAGAAGTTGTCCTGGCATAGACATAGCTGATCCTCACAGCCAATTGGCCTGAAGGTCAATTCCCATCAGTGATACCAACAACAATCAAGACTTAACAGCAAGGCTGTACACACAGTTTAAAAAGGGGTGTACCAAGAGTGTCCACCTCATGTAACTGGGGAGGCAGAGCTATGGAGCCAATATAAGACACCTAGCACACAAAGCTACTCTACCAACTCAGAGAAGCAGCAAAATATGCAGAGACAAAGAAACAGATCACAAACAAAAGAAATGGAGGAAAACGACTGGATATAGAGTTCAAAACGATAGTTATGAGGTTTTTCAAGAATTTCCTAGAAAAGGTTGATAAATTTAGCAAAACCCTCTAGAATATGGAAAAGAACCAACTAGAAATTAAACATACACTGATTGAAATAAAAAATAGTATACAGAGACCTAACAGCAGACTAGAGGAATGCAAGAATCAAGTCAAAGATTTGAAATACAAACAAACAAAAAACACTCAACTGAAAAAGCAAAAAGAATAAAAAAATATGAAGATAGTGTAAGGAGCCTCTGGGACAACTTTATTTGAATAATGGGGGTGCCAGAAGAAGAGAGAAAGCAAGATACTGAAAACCTATTTGAAGAATTAATGACTGAAAATTTCCCTCATCTGGTGAAAGAAATAGACTTACAAGTCCAGGAAGCACATAGAACCCCAAAACTAAAGGAATCCAAAGAGGGCCACACCAAGACACATCATAATTAAAATGCCAAGAGCAAAGGACCAAGAGAGAATCTTAAAAGCAACAAAAGAAAAACAGTTACCTACAAGGGAGCATCTATATGACTGTCAGCTAATTTCTCAATAGAAACTATGCAGGCCAGAAGGGAGTGGCAAGAAATACTCAGCGTGATGAATAGCAAGAACCTACAACCAAGATTACCCAACAATTGAAGGGCAGATAGAGAGCTTCACAGATAAAAATCTCAAGGAGTTCATCAACACCAAACCAGTATTAGATAAAATGCTGAAAGGTACTCTTTAAGAAGAGGAAGAAGAAAAAGGTAAAGATAAAAATTATGAACAACAAATACATATCTATCAACAAGTGAATCTAAAAATTAAGTGAATTAAAAATCTGATAAACAGAATAAACTGGTGAATATAGTAGAATCAGGAGATAGAAAGGGAGTAGACTGACAATTCTCAGGGGTAAGGGATGAGGAGGTGTGGGAAGAGACTGGACAAAACATACACCTATGGATAAGGACAGTGGGAGGGGGGCGGGTCAGGGCAAAGGGTTGTGTGGGACCTTGGTGGAGGGGAGTTATGGGGGCAAAAAGAGGAACAATTGTAATAATCTGAACAATAAAGATTTATTAAATTAAAAAAATAAAATATATATGCTAGATTTTTTTATGTACTGGCCCTGGCACAGCCTAGTAACCCTACTTTTAGGTATATATGCAATAAAAATGAAAACATACTTGCACAAAGACCTGTATGCAAGTGTTTATAGCAGCTTTACATACCAGCCTGATATTGGAAATAATGCAAATATCCATCAACTGGTAAATGGATAAACAAAAATATATGTGCATGTGCATGGAATACTACTCAGGGATTAAGAATGAACTATTGATATATTATGGATGACTCTCAGAAGCATTATATATAGTGAAATGAGCTAGATTTTTAAAGAGGTACTTACTGAATAATTCCATTTATATAATATTCTGGAAAAGGCAAAACAATAAAAATCAGACCTGTTTTTCTTTTTAAAGATATGATTGATTTTATATTGAGAGAGAAAGGGAGAGGGGAGAGAGAATGAAACATTGATGTGAGAGCCTAATATTTTTAAAAAAGTATATTTTATTGGTTTTTTACAGAGAGGAAGGGAAAGGGGTAGAGAGTTAGAAACATCGATGAGAGAGAGACATTGATCAACTGCCTCCTGCACACCTCCTACTGGAGATGTGCCCGCAACCAAGGTATGTGCCCTTGACCAGAATCGAACCTGGGACCCTTCAGTCCGCAGGCCGACGCTCTATCCACTGAGCCAAACCAGTTTTGGCAAGAGAGCCTAATATTGATCCAGGTGCCTCCTGCATGCCCACTACTGGAGATCTAGCCTGCAATCCAAGTATGTGCCCAAGCTAGCCAGCAACCCAACCAAATTGAGAACCTTTCAGTGCAGGACACAACTCAACCAACTGAGACATACCAGCCAGGATTCAATGTGAAGTATTTAGAATGATTACATGGGAACTAAACAAATTGGGTAAATAACAATGTTCCTACTGTGTAAACACCTTTCAGGTGTTTTTTCCCAGTTTTCTTTCATAGTCAGATGCTTTGGGAACTGGTGCTTTTGGGGGAGCCTCTTGTGGTCATGGCACCATCACCTTCAGAGTCTTCGGAGACTGTATTGGCACTTGTTAAGTGAGTATATTCAGTTCATAATGGTGATAGTTGTAGCACTTTCCCATCTGTTATTTGTTGGTACACTTATTACATTGATCTACACAAAAAAGTTAGTGCTTATTATAGCACCAATTTAAGCATGAGAAAATTAATCAGGTTTCATGAAGGCTGGAACCATGTTCTTGTTTTTCTGAGCAACAAGCACATTCATTTACTTACACCGGTGATTTCCAACCCATGTGCCAAAACATGCAATACCTGGCTGTTTCGTCAGGGGCACTGACCTCTTTACTCTTCGATTGTCAAATTAAAAAATGACAACAGCCAACACACCTATAGTGTGTTTGATTCATTCACACCTCATTTGGTGTGAATGAATCAAAATTATACCAGTGCTCTTCCTCCCAGCCCCTACTCTGTCCCCCTTTGCCTTTCCCGCTCGTAAGCTTCAAGGTCCCTTCTTTTGTTTCTGTAACTTGTTTCCTGAGCTTATGCAGCCCAGCTGGCTTGCTTCTACTATCTCTAAATTTCTAAATAAACTTTCTCTTATATCTTGAAAAATATATATACCTTTTTATTTTTGTCAGAACAGCAAAAATACATTCTTTTGGTATGCTGTGGAATTTTAGTAATTAGTTTATGTGTGCCATGAGATGTAAAAGTTGAAAATCCCTGTCTACACAAAGTTGACACCTGAAAAATATTAGGTATGTGAATGGTCAATGTCTAGTAAAAGGCATATGATAGTATCAGGATTTCACCTTATTTTTTGCCCCAAGTCCAATGTTCTTTCAATATGCCCTTTCACATTATGTATTTCCATTAGGCTTCTAGTTTCCTGAAATGAGTTTGCCATTTATTGACATAGATACATTATCCCATCAGGAGTATTCTGTGTATATGGATGTTTTATTCTTATTGAGCAGGACCTTTAATTTGTGTCTTTTGTTTTACATATCCTCACTCCACAGCTGTATTTCTCCATTGAAGTATTTCAGTGATTTCCGACCTTATTTCACTATTCATGATAGTGAATTCAAAGAATATACTACTCGTACTCAAGCCCCGTAAGTAAATAAATTTTTATTAACCAATTATTACCTTTATAAACTGCAGATCATTTTTGGTAATAATTTAAAAGTTTAATTTGAATGTGTTGGCAGACTGATTTTTATAAAGTAAGGCTTAAGGAGCTGCTGGTTCACATTTCCAGAGTCAGCATCTTATTTTCTTTGAGTGATTCATTTTATTGGTGGGAGCTATATTGTCATTAATAGCCTTCCAACTGTACTGTCAGTTCTACCTTTTTTTCATACTTCAGGATCTCTTGTAGTATTAGTTATCTCTTCTTGCTCTGTAATTTCCTTTTTCTTCTTCCTCTTCATTGAATTAGCATATAAACATGAATATTCTTCCTAGTCTGTAAAAGGGAAAAATCATCTTATTCTTTTTCTTTTAGCTCCTGCTCTATTACTCATCTTCTTTTCATAGCTAACTTTCTAGAATAACAATAAATACCTGTTTACTATCTCCTTTTCTTGGTTTTCTGGTTGCTTCTCAGTCCATTGCATGCTGATTTCTCCATCTTAACTGATGTTCTAGCCCAAGTCAGTAAGGCCCTTCTCACTGCTTGACCCTGTGCATACTGTATTGCCCCATTTTTCCTTTCTTATAACATTTAAGCTGTTGACCTTGAAAATATTTTAATCCTTGATACCATTCTTACCTGGCTGTCTGGTATTGCATCTCACTCTCCTGTGCAGACTTTTCTTTCTCTGCCAACCTCTTAGAAGTTGGTATTCTTCAGTGTTGTGTTCTGGATTCTGATTTCATACTAATAATTCTTTCTGTACTATCTTATCTGTACTCATGACTTCTGTTAACACCTGTATACTAATGACTGAAGTTTATCTTCCTAGTCAAAATCTTTATAAGGTCCAGACCTATATATCCAAATTTTATTTAATTTTTTAACCATGTTTGCTACTTGAACATTTATCTAATGTCACCTAAAACAAAACATGTTCAAACTTAATTCTTTTTGTTTCCTCTTTGTTCCTCCTAATCCCAAGTTTCTTACTATTTTCATGAATGCTATTACTTTTTTGCTTAGTTATCAAAACCTAAATTGTCATAAATTTCTCCTTAATAGGGTACATATCAAGTTTTACCAAATTCTGTCAATTCATCATCCTAATCTTTCCAAAGCTCTCTTCCCAGTTCTCCTGTCTCTTTTCAAATTGTCTGTTTTGATTTTTCTCAAACTTCTTCCCCTTCTTATAGGATATCTTCTAAATTTTCCATAGAGTAGCTTTTCTAATAAGTACAATTTCATTCATGTGGCATGGTTATACTCAGTTCTCTAAAAGTTTTCATTTGCTTATAAGATAACATCTAAACTTCTAAGAGCATATTAACTTGGTACTGAATGATCTAGCCAGGATCTGCCCAACTACTTTTATTTCTACTTTGTGCTCTAGAAATGCTGAACTATTTGTAGTTCCACAAACAGATCATGATCTCACTTTATTGCTTTGCACATACTATTCATTCTATTGCAGTACCTTTACCACTCTTACCATTTGGCAAAGAACTCTTACTCATCTTTCATATCTTTGTGCAAATGTCATATCTTTGATGAGACCGTCCTTTAATCCCATGGTATACATAGTGTCTCCTTTGTAATTGTACATTTTTTATCACTTTCACTGTTTTATCATTTCTGGCATCATAATTCAGTATGTATTTCTTTTAACTGTGTGCTTTAGAAAAACTATGTCTTCATCTTTATATGCTTAGTGCTAAACACGGTGTCTGGCATGTAGTTTATTTATTTTTATTTTTTTATTAAATCTTTATTATTCAGATTATTACATTTGTTTCTCTTTTTTCCCCTCCATAGAATCCCTCCACCCAACTCCCACCCTTCCCTCTGCCCTTACCTCCCTCCCATTGACCTCGTCCATAGGTGTATGATTTTTGTCCAGTCTCTCCCTGTACATCCCTCACCCCTTTCCCCCTGAGAATTATCAGTCCACTCTCTTTCTGTGCTCCTGATTCTATTATATTCACCAGTTTATTCTGTTGATCAAATTTTTAATTCACTTAATTTTTAGATTCACTTGTTGATAGATACGTATTTGTTGTTCATAATTTTTTGGCTTTTACATTTTTCTTCTTCCTCTTCTAAAAGAGTACCTTTCAGCATTTCATATAATACTGGTTTGGAGTTGATGAACTCCTTTAGTTTTTTCTTATCTGTGAAGCTCTTTATCTGCCCTTCAATTCTGAATGATAGCTTTGCTGGATAGAGTATTCTTGGTTGTAGGTTCTTGCTATTCATCACGTTGAATAGTTCTTGCCACTCCCGTCTGGCCTGCATCGTTTCTGTTGAGAAATCAGCTGACAGTCGTATGGGTGCTCCCTTGTAGGTAATGAACTGTTTTTCTCTTGCTGCTTTTAATATTCTCTCTTTGTCTTTTGCTCTTGGTATTTTAATTATGAGGTGTCTTAGTGTAGTCCTGTTTGGATTCCTTTTATAAGAGGTTCTGTGTGCTTCCTGGACTTGTAAGTCTATTTCTTTTACCAGATGTGCGAAGTTTTCAGTCATTATTTCTTTAAATAGGTTTTCAGTATCTTGCTCTCTCTCTTCTTCTGACACCCCCACAATTCTGATGTTGGTACGCTTGAAGCTGTCCCAGAGGCTCCTTACATTATCTTCACATTTTTGGATTCTTTTCTCTTCTTGCTTTTCCAGTTGAGTGTTTTCTGATTGTTTATATTTCAAATTTTTGACTTGATTCTTGCCTTCCTTTAGTCTGCCGTTAGGTCTCTGTATAATACTATTTATTTCAGTCAGTGTATGTTTAATTTCTAGTTGGTCCTTTCCCATCTCTAGTTGGTCCTTTTCCATCTCTAGTTGGTTCTTTTTCATCCCATCTTGGATCTCGCTAACTTTATCCATCTTTTCTAGGATATTCTTGAAAAACCTTATAAGCGTGGTTTTGAACTCTATATCCAGTCATTTTTTTCCTCCATTTCTTTTGTTTGTGATCCCTTCCCTTGTCTCGACATTTTCACTATCCTGGGAGAACTTCTGTGTTGGATTCAGCCTTATGATAGCAGACTTGCAAAACCGCAGAAGCCTCTGTTGAGCTTGGGATGGGTGGAGTCTCAGGGCTTAAGGGACCACCTTGCCTTGCAGTTGGCCCCGCCCTCCACGTCCCCTGAGTCTCATGTGCCTGGGTAATTGCTGGAGCAGTCCTTGTGTGCGCATACAGTACCTCTAGACCACTGACTTTCCGGCTCCCCTGCGCTCCAGGACCACACGAGTCTAGGTCCCAAGGGTTTCACCCGAAACAGGGCTTAGTGGAGTCAGAAGTGGCACCATTGGGAGTGTCTGTCTCCCGCCCATTTGCGAAAGCCAGCGGCACAATCAGCAGTCTGTTCTCTGCGCAGTGCCGTGCATGCCACTAGACCTCTGATCTTTTGTGACTCCCCTAAATTTCTGTGCTCCTCTCCCTTTTCACAGTCCAAACTCCCCCCGTATGAGTTTCGGCTGGGCCTGGGGTTTAGTGTCGTAGGATAAGGAGTTTAATGCCTTTGACAGTCTCCGTTTCCCTCCTGCCAGAGAAAACCAGCCAGGTACTCCGGCACCCGTTCCCTCCACGCGCGCGTCTCTGTACCTCAGCTTTTTGCAGCTCCTCTGGGTCTCCGTGAGCCCCTCTCTTTCCCTCTAGTTGTAGAATTTCCACTCAGCCAGCTTTCCTGAAGTTCTGGATGATGTCTGTTCTGTCTTTTAGTTGTAGTTTTGAAATTGTTGTGCGAGACAGCAGTGTAGGTGTTTACCTATGCCGCCATCTTGGATTCTCCCTGGCATGTAGTTTATATGCAATACATTGAATGAAGGGAAAGATAATCTATTTATGGTTCACTCAAAAGAAATTGTAAACTATTCTTCACTGATGGAACATTCATCTTTCTCTCACCTCATTTTTTTTTTTTTAATGTAGGCCCTCAGTCATATTAGGAGTAACCAACCCCTTTTTTGCAAAAACACTTCAGCACTGGCCACACATTATTCGAATAGGAGACCTTAAACCAGCAGGTAAAGTATAACTTCGGTTTTCTGCTTTTAATGTATAATGTGGCTGAGCAGGTTTATTTTTTTCCCCTTTTTAATTATATTGATGGCATTCTTCTTTGAGGCATTCTGAATAAGGGCCTTTGCAGAAGAGCATAACTTCTCTCTAAAATATGCAGGTGTAATCCATCGTTCCTCCTACCAAAAAATGTACTTAGTGTTATAAACATGGAGTTAATTATAGCAAAATGAAACTCAAAATAAGCTACTTTTTGTAAATAGCCCAATTGAAATGAGATTTCCAACACTTGACTTAGAATTATACATTTCTGTGATGCTGGTATTGATTAAAGAAGTAATCAAAAGGTTGTGCTTTCCTTAAGAAAATAAGGTATATATACTTGCTCATGGTGGCTTTTTCTTTTTTAAGTAAGTTAACAAATACACTTTTACTTGTTTTCAATAAATTTAACAGCTGAACTCAATAAATTTAAATTCTCAAGGAGTACAGCATTACATGGATTCTGTGTCCAGTGTCCTTAGCAAGAAGATTGTTTCCAAATTTGGCACAAACCATGCCACTATTTCCATAAGCACGAGTTAACTTTCCCAAGATTACTCAGTTTGCTACCAGAAGTCATTATGTTGTTCTTGGTTTTGTACATGTAAACATATATCTCTTGCCTATATAGAATTCAGTTTCATTTTGAGCATAAACACCTTTAATTTTAAGAAAACGGTATGCTCGCTCTGGTTCCAGAGAGCCTACTTATATCCAGCAGTAATGGCCTTCTAGACATACTTGTCGTTTAGACGTCCTGTTCCCAACAGACCATCACCAACTCCCAAGATGGTGGAAAGAGCCAGGGTAGCTGTTTTAAAGGTGTTTTTAAAATTTGAAAAAAAAAAAATGTTTTTTTTTTTTAACAGAGGAAAGGGGAGGGATAGAGAGTTAGAAACATTGATTAGAGAGAAACATCGGTCAGCTTCCAAGGTACATGCCTTTGACCAGAATCGAACCTGGGACTCTTCAGTCTACAGGCTGACGCTCTATCCACTGAGCCCAATCGGTCAGGGCTTAAAGGTGTTTTTAAATGAATACATGAATTCTGCAGTTGGAAGTTTTATACATCTAGATAATTTAATGGTACCTCTGACATTCCTCACTGGACATTCCTGAATTTTTCATTTTGTTGTATCTTGCCAGCTAATATTCTTGCTGATCTGAGAAATCTCGTTAGGCAGGTTAAGTTGCCATTTAAAAGACTTAGGACCAAAGGAGGGGAAGGAAAGAAAGTCTGTTAGATTTCATGTGCAAATGACACTTTTAAGTATTTATCTTGAGTTATTTTTCTGCCAGTTAAATGGGTGGTTTAAATTGTAACTTCTCTAGACCTCAAGGTTAGAACCCAACTGCATATGCTACAGAAATTGTTCACAGCAGCCTTGCTCAGGAGACCTGTTCACCTGTGAATCAGACCAGGGGTGGTGGCATACGCTCTCACCACCTGGTGGCAGTGTAGGTTCCTACAATGCAAAAGCAGAGGTGTGTGTGTGAGGGGGTGGGTGGAACCTTTAAATACTTCTGCATTCTAATTTCGGAGTTATTTTTATTCCATTTACTCTTAAAGGGTATTTTATGTGTATTGGCACATAAATAATAAAGGTACAACCAGTGCAAAAAATAAAATGAATTTTCAATATTATATACTTAATACAAATATTTTAAATTACAAGGTGAGTGACAAAAAGGGAACATTTTAAGTAATGATAGATATTAGTAAGAGATCAAGTACCTATTGTATGTAATTTACACAAATTATTTCTGTAATGTAATAATCCATATTGTCTTTAGCCAGTTTTAAAGTACCAATAATAAACTCTTGAATATAGTTATTGTTATTAATCCTTACCTGAGGATATTTTTTCCATTTATTTATTTATTTATTTATTTATTTATTTATTTATTTATTTATTTTAGAGAGAGTGGCTGGGAGGGGGAGAGACAAAGAGAGAAATACCTATGTGAGAGAGACACATCAATTGGTTGCCTTCTGCATATGCCCCAATATGTGCCAGGGATTGAGCCTGCACCTGAAATATGTGCTCTTGATTGAAATTGAACCCATGACTCTGCAGTCAGTCTGCCTATGGTCTGGCCACCGAGCCAAACCAGCTAGGGAAAACTTGAATATTAATTGATGTTAGGAAGAATATATTAGTTATAATATCTCTGACTAAGTAATAGCAGTTTATTAATCTTATAAAATTCCAGTTTTGTAATGTGAAATTTGAATAATTCTAAGACTCTTTCTACTATATCTTTCAGGTGAAATTCCTAAGCAGGTTAAAGTGAAAAAATTGAAGAACCTAAAGACTCTGGATTCTAAACCTGGTATTAATTTTTATGAATTTAAAAATATATAAATATTGGGCACTTGTTAAAAAATAAAAACTTACTGCTTACCTTGTTTTCTTCTTAGGAGTTTATACTTCTTATAAGCCATATCTAAATAGAGATGAAGAGACCATAAAGCAATTACAGAAGGTAATAATTTGCTCTTATTACTAACTTAAATTTCCTTATTCAGTTATGCAATATATAACTAGACAATTTGTGCTTTATATATAATTGGCCCCGTGCATGAAACTCGTGCACTGGAGGGTGGGGCCCTCAGCCTGGCCGTCGCTCTTTCATAGTCTGAGACCCCCTCACTTTTTTTTTATATATTTTATTGATTTTTTTACAGAGAGGAAGGGAGAGGGATAGAGAGGTAGAAACATCGATGAGAGAGAGAGACATCGATCAGCTGCCTCCTGCACGCCCCCTCCTGGGGATGTGCCCACAACCAAGATACATGCCTTGGACCAGAATCAAACCCGGGACCCTTCAGTTGACAGTCCGACGCTCTATCCACTGAGCCAAACCGGTTTCGGACCCCCTCACTTCTTAACGCCCAACTACTCAATGCTACTTAGCAGAGCCTCTCCCACCTCCACTGCTGCAAGCCCGGATTCTGGCTAAGCAGCACTCCCCCTGTGGGAGTGCACTGACCACCAGGGGCAGCTCCTGCATTGAGCATCTGCCCCTGGTGGTCAGTATGCATCATAGTGATAGGTCGTTCTGCCCCAATGGTCGCTTAAGTTTTTATTGTATAGATAATATGAAATGAGGTCTCTTTTGAACCAATGCTTCCTAAAAATCAAGAGACTACAGTAGCAGCAATTAATGAGCAGGTGCAACTACATACCAGTGCCAGATACTTGAAAGTTACAGTGATAAAGTGGACTGTGCCATGAGGTAGCTTAGCATCTAATGCAGTATAATTAGCCATTTTTATAAAATGTAAATAGTATTGAAACAATAGTTATGAAATAAATACAGTCTTTGTAGTGAACTGATATTTTTAAGTATGGTGAATAGTCTTTTTTTTTAAGGATTTTTTTTTTCACAGTATATTGTGTAATGAATGTTAGATTAAATTACTTCAAGATGAAGTTATAGAGTTTGTTTATATCAAGTTTTATATGTGTACATGCATATATACATACATATACATATACATATACATATATATATATAACACACATATATATATGTACTTATATTTATATATACACACACACTATAGTACAGGTCTAGTGCACAAATTCGTGCATGGTTGGGGTCCAGCCAGCCCATCCTGATGGGGGCTCATTGAGCCGGGGTGGGGCGTAAGGGGGGGTGTGGGCTGTTGGCTGGCCAGCCTGCTTCTGATTGGGGTAAGGGAGGGGGCGCTAATCAGGGGCCAGGCCAGCCAGGGGGAGGGGCCATAGGTGGTTGACTGGCTGGCTCTGCCCCTAATAGAGGTGGAGTGGACTAGTTAGGGCGAGGGGCCACATGCAGTTGGGGACCAATTGGGCCGGGTCAGCTGGGGGAGGGGTGATGAGGGCCTAGATCAGGCTGGTTGGCTGCCACAGTGCACATCATAGCCACTGGTCATTTTGGTAGTTCTGCCATTCCAGTTGCTGGGCTTTTATATATATAGATGCCACATATATGTATATTTTTTCATGTATCAGTTGAACTCTATAATTATCCATTATTTTATATTCTCTGATATCAGACTATAGGTCCTCATTGTTTTCTCTTTTAAGGGTGTACAGCAGAAACGTCCTTCTGAGGCTCAAAGCGTTATTCTGCGACGTTATTTCTTAGAGTTGACACAAAGCTTCATCATTCCATTAGTAAGTTAATATATACATTTGCTTAATTTAATGATTTGTTGAAGAGGATATGGATGTTTTTTCCATCCTGCAAAACTTTATCTTAAGGTGTGTGTTTTGTCTGCTCATGTGTTCAGTGATGAAAAATAGAGCCTTTGGTGGAAAGGAGTTATGGGGGCATGAAGAGGGACATCTGTAATAATCTCAACAATAAAGATTATTTTTAAAAAATAGAGCCCTTTAGGTGGAAAATGATTCTGCAAGTAAATAATATCCACAGAAAAGCTACTTATATCAGACAAAATAGATTTCAAGATAACAAGAGACACAGACAGACACTTTATAATGATAAAGGGGACTCTACATCAAGAAAACATAATATATGCCCCCCAACCAGGGAGCACCAAAACATGTAAAACTCCTCTTCACAGAACTAAAGAAAGAAACAGATCAAAACACAGTCATAGTTGGGGAATCTTAATTTTCCACGGAAAACTCTAGACAGGTCAACCAAACAGAAAATCAATAAAGAAATATCAGCCTTAAATGAAACACTAGACCAAATGGACATATTGACATTTACAGAAACTTTCATTCCAGAACATCATACTCTACATTCTTCTCCAGTGTATATGGACTATTCTCAATGATAGACCATATACTGGGTCATAAAAGTAGTATCAACAAATTTAAGGAGATTGAAATTAAACATATTCTTCGACAATGATGTCTTGAAATTAGAAATACCAGTAAACTGCAAAAAGGAAGTAAAGAAATCTACAAATTCGTGGAGATTAAAAAACGCACAAAAAAAAATGACTCTATCAAAGAAGAAAGAAAAGATGAGATCAAAAGATATAAAGAGACAAATAAGAATGATATTACAGCATGTCAAAACTTAAGAGATGAAGCAAAAGCAGTACTAAGAGGAAAGTTTATATTGTTAGAGGCGTTTCTCACAAAACAAGAAAAATCTTAAATAACCTAACATTACATCTTAAAGAACTAGAAAAAGAAGAATAAAGCAACCCAAAGTCATCAGAAGAAAGGAAATAATAAAAATTAGAACAGAATTGAATGAAATAGAGAACCAAAAGACTATACAAAAAATTAGTAAAATAAAGAGCTGGTTTTTTGAAAAGATTAATAAAATTGACAATTCCCTGGCTAGACTCACTAAGGAAAAGAAGAAAAAGACCCATGTAAACAAAATGAGAAATGAGAGAGAAGTCATTACAGACATCATATACATACAAAAGATCACATAGAATTTTATTAAAGAGTATATGCCACCAAATTCAATAACCTAAAAGAAATAGATATGTTCCTAGAATTATATAATTTTTCTAGACTAAATCATGAAGAATTGGAAAATCTAAATAGATCAGTCAGTAGCAAAGAAATTGAAACAACCATCAAAAACCCAAAAATAAAAAGTCCATGACCAGATGGCTTCACCAATGAATTCTACCAAATGTTCAAAGAAGATTTAAAAGCTATCCTTCTCAAACTCTTCTAAAAAATTAAAGAAGAGGAAATATTTCCTAACACATTCTGTGAGACCACTATGATCCTAGTACCAAAAGCTGGCAAAGATAACACAAAAAAAGAAAAATACAGACCAATATCTCTGATGAACATAGATGCAACAATCCTAAACAAAATAGCAAATCAAATACAACAATACATCTACAAAATAATATATAACCAAGTGGGATTCATTTTGGGAGCACATTAACAAAAGGAAAGGTAAATATCATATGATCTTATCAATAGATGCAGAAAAAAGCATTTGATGAGATACAACATCCATTGATGATTAAAACACTAAAAACAGGAATAGAAGGAAAGTACCTCAACAAGATAAAGGCCATCTATGATAAACCCTCAGTTAATATCATACTCAGTGGTAAAAAAAAGTGAAAGGTTTTTCTCTAACAAGGATGTCTACTCTCACCACTCTTACTCGACATAGCTCTGGAAATCCTAGCCAGTAAGGCAAGAGAGAAAAATAAAAGGCATTCAAATAGAGAAGGAAGAAATCAAACTATCACTCTTTGCAGACAATATGATTATGTAGAAAACCCTAGAGACTCCACCAAGAAGCTATTCAAAACAATAAATAGAGTCAGTATGTAAAAATCTATTGCCTTTCTGTATATTAGCAATAAAACATCAGAAAAAGAAATGAAAAAAAACAAACAGTTCCTTTTGCAATTGCAACTAAAGGACTAAAATACCTAGAAATAAACTTTAACAAGGAACGTGAAAGACCTATATACTGAAAATTACAAAGCATTATTAAAAGAGGTTGAAAAAGATACAACAAAATGGAAAAACAGTCTGTGTTCATGGATTGGAAGAATCAACATAGTTAAAATGATCATATTACCAAAAACTATATACAGATTTAATACAATCCCCATCAAAATCCCATGTCATTTTTTAAAGAAACAAAACAAGATAATCAGATTTGTATGGAACCACAAAAGACCCCAAATAACCAAAGCTATCCTGAGGGGAAAAAAACAAAGCTGGAGGTATCATGGTACCAGACTTCAGATTATACTACAGAGCTACAATAATCAAAACTGCATGGTATTGGCAGAGAAACACACACACAGATCAATGGAACAGAATAGAAAGTCCAGCTATAAAACCACAGGTATATGGCGAGATAATTTTTGACAAAGGAGCCAAAAACGCACAATAGAGTAAAGATAATCTCTTTAATAAATGGTGACAACTGGAAAGCCACATGCAAAGGAATGAAACTGGATTATGGTTTGTCCCCATGTACAAAAATTAATTTAAAATGGATCAAAGACCTAAATATAAGACCCGAAACAATAAGTTATGTAAAAGAAAATATAGGTACCAAATTAATGGATCTTGGTCATAGAGAACATTTTATGAATTTGACCCCAAAGGCAAGGGAAGTAAAGGCAAAATAAATGAATGGGACTATATCAAACTAAAAAGCTTCTGCAGCAAAAGAAACTGACAACAAAACAAAGAGGTAGCCAACCAGATGGGAGATGATTTTTGCAAACAATAGCTCTGACAAAGGTTTAATTTCCAAAATATATAAAGAACTCATAAAACTCAACCCAATCAAAAAGTGGGCAGAGGGAGGAGGAGAAAATGGCGGCGGAGTAGACGGACGCCTCTGGAGCTTTGTCGCTGGGCAGAGGGAGAGAGAGCGGCTGAGAGTTGCATTGGGAGTGTTTGTTGGCAAGCTAGGAGTCAGTTGTCCTCCAGGGGAAGGCGGGGAACTGCTGGAAGGGGCTCTCCCGGCCAGGCAGCCCCACTGCCACGGGGTTTTTGTCCGCCTGAGCCACCAGCGCGAACATGGAGCCCGAGCCATCTTGCAGTGGGAGGTGGATGTCTGCGGCACTCTGAAGCCTTCGGCTAGGCACCCATTGAGCAGCCAGGAACCCGGGGACCCAGAACTCCGCTCTCCAATCGGCGCAGACACGCGGCGGAACCAGAGATCCACAGAGCACATGGAAAGTGCCTTGTGTGCTGTACCTGGTCGTGTTGTAGTTTGTGCCTTTCAATCAACGTAGGAGAGAGCACTACATAACCAAAAAGTGGGCAGAGGACCTGAAAACAGCTCTCCCAAGACAATACATGAGCAACCGATAGATATATGAAAAGCTGTTCAACCTCACTGGCAGTTAGGGAAATGTAAATCAAAACTACAATGAGTTACCACCTCACAGCTATTAGAGGGGCCAGTATCAACAAGAAAAGCAATAACAAGTATTGGAGTGGTTGTGGGGAAAAAAGGAACCCTCATTCACTGCTGGTGGGAATATTGACTGGCACAACCACTATGGAAAGCCATCTGGCAATTCCTCAAAAAATTGAGAATAGAGCTATCATACGACCCAACAATCCCTCTCCTGGATTTCCCTCCCAAAAACCTCAATATCATATATTTGCAAAGATATATGCACTCTTATATTCATTCCAGCATTATTCACAGTTGCCAAGACATTAAAACAACCAAAATGCCCTGTGATAGAGGACTGGATAAAGAAGACTTGGTACATATACACAATGGAATACTACTTAGCCATAGGAAAGGATGAAATAGCACTATTTACAACAACATGGATGGACCTTGAGAACATTATACTAAATGAAATGAGTTAGTCAGAAAAAGCTAAGAACCTGGGAGGAGTGGGACAAAGGGGAGGGGAGTGGAATGGGAGATACCTGTAATATCAACAACTTAAAAAACAAAAACAAAACTAAGAACCATGTGATTTCACTCATATGGGATATAAAACTGAAACTTGTGAACATAAACAGCAGCATGGTGGTTGCTAGAGGGAAGGGAGTTGGGGAAAAGCGAGGGTCCTAATATATGGTGATGAGAAAATTTGACTTGGATGGTAGGTACACAGTGTAATATATACACCTTATAACATAGAAACCCACACATGAAACCTATATGTTCATATTGACCAATGTCACCTCAATAAATTAATTTAATAATAATTTAAAAAAAATAGAGCCCTTTTAGTCCAACCAGTGTTGTTCAAGTGGTTGAGCATCAACCTGTGAACCAAGAGGTGACTGGTTCAGGGCACATGCCCAGGTTGCAGCCTTGATCCTTGGTAGGGATCATACAGGAGGCAGCCAGTTGTTTCTCTCTCATTTCTTTTTTTCTCTCTCTATCCCTCTCCCTTGCTTTCTTTCTAAAATCAGTGAAAAACATATTAAAAAATTGAGTCCTTTACAAAAGGCCTGAATTCTCTATTCTTGTTGTAACTGTGTAACTTTGGGAAGTCACTTTCTTTTACCCTCGATTTTTTTAGTTGTAAAATGTGGTTAATTCACTTTTCCTAAATACCTTTCAGGGTTGTTGTGAATATCTTAAATGATATAATTGCAGTAAAATGTTATATACTTGTTGCATTTTGCACTATAATAGGTTATCTTATAGCTTCTTTATCTGATTTTCTTTTTTCTTATTTATTGATTTGAGAGAGAGAGAAACATTGATTTGTTGTTCCACTTATTTATGAATTCATTAGTTGCTTCTTGTATGTGCCTTGACCCCAGGGATTGAACTTGGATCCTTGGCATATAGGGATGACACTCTGACCAACTGAGCTACCTGGCCAAGGCCTTGATTTTATTTATATTTTATTTAAAAAATCTTTATTGTTCAGATTATTACAATTGTTCCTCTTTCTCCCCCCGCATAGCTCTCCTCCACCCGCTCCCACCCCTCCCTCTGCCCTTAACTCCCCCCACATTGTCCTCATCCATAGGTGTATGATTTTTGTCCAGTCTCTCCCTGCGCCCCCCCTCACCCCTTGCCCCCTGAGAATTGTCAGTCCATTCCCTTTCTATGCTCCTGACCTCTGCCTTTCGTGGTTCCCCTAAGTTTCCGTGCACTCTTCCCTTTTCATGACAGTCCAGACCACCCCCCGTATTGAGTCTCGCCTGGAACTGGGGTTCAGTGCAGTCTGAGCTGGGGTTCAGTGCAGTCGGGAGTTTCCATCTCCCTCCCACTAGACTCTAGAGGAAGCCAGACAGGTGCTCCAGTGCCTGTCCTCTCTATGCACATGTCTCTGTACCTCAGCTTTTTGCAACTCCTCTTAGTCTCCGTGAGCCCCTCTCTTTCCTTCTAGTTGTAGAATTTCCATTCCACCAGGTTTCCTGTGGTTTTGGATGATGTCCATTCTGTCTTTTAGCTGTAGTTTTGAAATTGTTGTGTGAGGTGGCAGTTTAGGTATTCACCTATGCTGCCATCTTGGTTTCTCTCAATTTTATTTCTTGAGCACAATTTGGTATGATAGCCATGAAACTGTAGCTCCATTCTAACCGTTCTGACCTGTCCATGATTTTTTCCTCAGTCTGGTATATGGTAGCACTCAATAAACATTTATGGAATAAACTAGAGGCCTGGTGCACGAATTCATACACAGGTGGGGTCCTTTGGCCTGGCCAGTGATCGGGGTCGATTGGGGGGGCTGACCAACTGGGGGGAGGGACTGTGGGTGGTTGGTTGGCAGGTGGGGAGGGACCATGGGTGGTATGTTGGTAAGGGGGAGAGGGACCACCAGAGGATGGCTGTGGGAGCACACTGACCACCAGAGGGCAGCTCCTGCATTGAGTGTCTGCCCCTTGGTGGTCAGTGCACATCATAGCAACCAGTGGACTGGTCATTTGATTGTTCAGGCTTTTATATATATAGACTAGAGGCCCGGTGCATGAAAATTCATGCACTGGAGGAGTGTCCCTCTACCTTGCCTCTCACAATCTGGAAGCCCTCAGGGATGGGAGGCAACCTGGCAATCAGGGGAAGGCAACGCCTTATCACACCTCTGCTGCTGCCACTGATGGTAGCACAAGCCCTGGCTGGTCTTGGTTAATACCTGAGTCTCGAGCGGCTCTGTGTGGCTGGGCATTTGCCATCCAAGGCTTGCTGAACCTCAGGCTGGCCCTAGGCGGCTGGGCAGGTGACATCTGAGGCTTGCCTGTGTCTCAGGCCAGCCCTGGGTGGCTGTGGGGTTGAGGAGACTGGGGGACTCTGGATGCAGGTACCTTGCTGCATGCCTGCTGCCCCAGCAGGGGCTGAGGGGACCGGGCGCTGCCATCTTTGAGGGCGTGGCATTAAATTATCATTCCCTCCTTATTGGCTGTGGGCATGGCCATCTTTGAGGGTAGGGCAGTCAATTAGCATATCTCCTTATTGGCTGTGGGTGTTGCCATCTTTGAGATGGGGTGAGGGTCAATTAGCATATTCCCTCTTTATTAGATAGGATAACTGAATGATATGGTTATTCCATGAGATTCAGTGGAAATCATTAAAACACTACATGAAGCCTCACAGTATCAGGCAGTACCATGATGTGGCCCTAGTTTGGAGATTGGATCAGAGAGAGATTCCATGTAGTTATTCATGTAAAGTGATAGCTATGAATACTATATGGGAATAAGCTGGCAGTCCTTGCTATTACGTTTTGGGAAGAAATATTCTTTCTTGGTCTATGGATTTCACTCTGTTTCTTTCCATTTAAATTTGTTTAAGTAAATGAACTTCTTTGTAGTGCTTAAGATCATGGGCTGAAGTCAAGTAAACCTGAATTCAAGTTTAAACTGGGCAGGTCTTTCGAAGCCATAGATTCCCAATAATACCTGCCATATAAGGGGATTGCAAGGATGGAAAGAGATTATACATTTAAAATGTTGATTGTATTTTCCAGAACATAGTTATTTAATAAGATTAATTATTATCATTAAAAATGTATAGTACTGGCCTGGGCAAGTAGGGCAGCTCAGATGATTAGACCATCATCCCAATATATCAAGATTGTGGGTTTGATCCCTAGTCAGGGCACATATAAGAAGCAACCAATAGCCAAAACTGGTTTGGCTCAGTGGATAGAGCACCGGCCTGCAGACTGAAGGGTCCTGGCTTCGATTCCGGACAGGGCCCGTACCTTGGTTGCAGGCACAGCCTCGGGAGAGGGTGGGCAGGAGGCAGTTGGTTGATGTTTCTCTTTCATTGATGTTTCTCTCCCTTCCTCTCTGTAAAAAAATCAATAAAATATATTTAAAAAAAACGAAGCAACCAATAAATGCATAAACAACAAATCAATGTTTCCCTTTCCCTCTCTTTTCTTCTCTCTTAAGTCTATCAATTAAAAAAAAAATTTTTTTAAGTATAGTTCCTTGGATTATCTAAAATTTATATTTTTTATTAAAAGTCTGACTTCTTAATTCATTCTTATTTTACCACTATGGGGAATAATGGTGTTGTTGATATCCAGACCATATGATGAAAAACTTGGAAACCCATT
Source organism: Lasiurus cinereus (assembly GCA_011751065.1). Taxonomy (NCBI): domain Eukaryota; kingdom Metazoa; phylum Chordata; class Mammalia; order Chiroptera; family Vespertilionidae; genus Lasiurus; species Lasiurus cinereus. Next base: position 14,654,235 of record JAAGEH010000020.1, read on the forward strand.
TCTTTTAAGTTGGTCTGTTTAATAAACGTTTTTGAAATCTATCTGGAACAGCTAACTTGATTGATGTTTTTTTTCTTGATTTTAGGAAAGATATGTGGCAAGCTTAATGCCTTTGCAGAAAAGTATTTCTCCATGGAAGGTATAAAAATATTAAATTAAATTTCTATTTGAGTTCTCTAACTCTAATTAACTTCTTTGAACACATGCATTTCTAATTTTTAAATATAGCATGTCCTTTTTTTATAGAGTCCACCCCAATTAAGACCATTTCTTCCAGAAGAATTTATGAAAACCCTTGAGAAAACAGGACCTCAGTTGACCTCTAGAATAAAAGGCGATTGGATTGGACTTTACCGGTTAGCTTTATTTCTTTTTTACCTCTGTACAGCTTTGTTTTTGAGAAGAAAAAACAAAAAGCTGGATTTGAACTTATATTCTTTTATTCAAAATTGCACTGTTTCACATGGTTCTTTCAGCTATAGATAGGAAAGGTATTGAGGAGAGGAAGTAAATCATAATCAAATCTTGCTGTTTTAAAATTGATTTTTATAGGCACTTTCTAAAATCCCCAAATTTTGATGGTTGGTTCAAGACCCGGCGGAAGGAAATGACCCAGAAATTGGAGGCACTCCATCTAGAAGCTCTTTGTAAAGAGGTTAGAGAACTGCATGTTTGTGTGATATTAACATTTATTGAAGAAAAAAAAAAGATAAAGTTATCCTTAGAAGCTAGAAGGATATAACTATTAATAATAGCTTACTCTTGTGCTATATGCCAAGGACTGTGTAAGGTGCTCTATGTGGAAAATCTCTCTTAATTTTCACAATAGTTCATTGAAGTAGGTGTGTTAGGATCTGCATTATGGGACATCTGAGAATTGTTAAGTGATTTGCTTTAGGTCACATTACTGCTAAGTAGGGGAGTTAGCAATAAGCCAAAGCCCACTTGCATTGGCTCATAAGAGCTGACTGTACATCTCTTCCCTGCTCTGCATTCAGTGATCTCAAGTTAGTAGTTTAAAATTGGCTACAGTGGGAGTATTACACCACAGAAATTGGCAAATGCTATAAACTATAGACTCTTTTTGGTTGTTAAATATTTTCCAGCATACCATTGGATGGAGTCAAGATCCAGATTTTTTCCATCATGTCTTATAAACCTCTTGGAGTTTATTAATAATTTTTCCCTGTATATGACTGACTTTATATTCTATAATATATTACCAGACTATTTTAAATTAAGTGAAAATACAAAGGATAGTCTTATTTTCATTTATATTTAGTTTGAGATAGGCTAGCCTCAGTGTTAACTTTCTAATCATAAACTCACAGTGATTGTGATTTTAAGAGAAAGAGTACAATGAAGACAACCATAAATAAGTCTATTAAGAGCTTATTTGAAGATGCAAAGTTTACATCCAGTATTATATTCATGCTCACAGTTATCTTCAATTTTTAGCCAATTTTCCTTATAAATTAAAATATTCACTATTAGTAAGGGTAGATAGTACTGATTGTACTTTGATTGCAATTTTGTTTTTTGTAATGGATCTAAAAGGGCTACCTTGGAAAGAAGGTTCTTACATTTTATTTTACTGACAAATATTCAGTAATTGTTCTAGCTAATGATGAAAATTACCTAATTAATGTTGTTAGGATATCATGTACAGAATTATTTTTTTGTGCTGTCATGCTGTATCTGGGTAAATACCTGTTTTCTTTTTTGTTTCTGCCCTTCTCAGGAGTTTTATCTTTTGAAATAGAGTGGTTTGAAAATAATTTTGAGCACTTAACTGATTTGAGATTTGTTTATTCTCCTAGGACTTACTTCTCTGGACCCAGAAACACACAGAAGTAGAAACAGTAGACCTTGTATTGAAGCTAAAAAGTAAGCTGGTATGTAGCCAAAACAGCCAAAGATCTGTGAAGATATTTTCTTCACATTTGAGGTGACAGTCCATGATGTATCCCAGATATAACCTTTTTATTTACTTTTAATTTATTTACTTTAGAGAAACGTTTACTTGTTGTTCCACTTATTTATGCATTCATTGGTTGATTCTTTTAAGTATTTCTCCCTTATGTTTTTATTGATTTCAAAGAGAGGAAAGAAGAGGGAGTGAGAGAAATGTCAATGATGAGAGAGAATCATCCATTGGTTGCCTTCTGCACACCCCGCCTCCCCCCCTGGGAATTGAGCCCACAACCTGGGATGTGCCCTGACCCAGAATCGAACCGTGACTTCCTTCCTGGTTCATGAGTAGACACTCAACCATTGAGCCACACCAGCCAGGCCATTGGTTGATTCTTCAATGTGCCCTGATCGGAGATCAAACCTGCAACCTTTGTGTATCGGGATGATGCTCTAATCAACTGAGCTGCCTGGCTAGAGCACAGACATAATCTTTTTAAATGAGGAGACTTGAGATTGATAATAGACCTGACTGAAAATATTTGATATCTCAAGCAGATCATAATGATATCCTTCTGCCTAAAATAGTTCTCTCTCAGCTTTGATGTTTCTCTCTCTCCCTCTCCCTTCCTCACTCTGAAATCAATAAAAACATATGGGAAAAAGATTCAACCAATGAAAGCATACATAAGTGGAACAACAAATTGCTGTTTTTCTCTCTCTCTAAAGTAAATAAATAAAATAAATTAATAGAAAATAAATAAAAAGGTTATATCTGTGTCACATCATGGACTGTCTGTCATCTATATTTTAAAAGTATTTACATGAAGTTTAATGTGTTCTACAAAATCATTGTTGCTTATATTTAATACCACATGATATGTATTAAGTATTATCAATTTACATGGAAGTCTTTTATTAAGCTCAAACAATATATTGCTCCAATGACACATTCTTTATATATATATATATTTTATTGATTTTTTACAGAGAGGAAGGAAGAGGGATAGAGAGTTAGAAACATCGATGAGAGAGACATCGATCAGCCGACTCCTACATGCCCCCTACTGGGGATGTGCCCGCAACTAAGATACATGCCCTTGACCGGAATCGAACCTGGGACCTTTCAGTCCGCAGGCCGATGCTCTATCCACTGAGCTAAACTGGATTCGGCTCAATGGCTCATTCTTTGCTTTTTTTTTTTTTTACAGTTTCTGTAAATTCTGCTTGAAGTGTCCACATTATTAGACCATTAAAAATGTTTATTTAGAAAATATAATGTATTAATACAGACTCAGAGAGTAATTTAAATGCTTCCAAATGTTTTTTGTTTAGTTGCAGGCTGATCGAGAGCATTTACCTGTGAAACATGAAACTATGGAAAAGTTACGGGGACATATAGACACAATTATCTTAGCATTGCCAGAGGACCTACAAAGCATCCTGCTCAAAACAAGCATGACATGATATTTGCCAGGGTTTTCCAGCCAGAAAGGACTGTTTGTGCATCATGAAGCATACTGACATTTAACTGGACGCACAAAGGAGATCTCCTGGAGTGGAAAGTAGCCGTAATGCTAGCTACAGGGTAGAAAGACTATACTGACTTTTTTAGTGCATTATTTTAAGAAATGGATATCTGTGATGGTTCCACTTTAATACTGAAACACCGAAAGGCATTTCTATATTTTTAATCATGTTCTAAAGTGCTCTTATGAGAGAACTGTGGGACCATCAGTATAAGTGATTCTAAACTGCAGTGCTGGCATTGCAGATATTTTTTTAAATTGGTGCTGTTTTGCCCAATCATGTTAAAACTCAGGGGGATATAAAAATAACATTCACACTGGTTACCTTCTTAGGAAAAAGGCAAGGACTGAACTGACTGTAGTTAAAAGTAACTAATGCTTTTGTAGTGCCTTCCATTGTTCTACATGTTTTACAAAACCTGGCTGCTAGTCTTGAAGCTTTTTCTTAATTATGATATGTAATTATATAAGACATACTTTTGCATAATAATTGCTTAAAAACATGTTTTTGCCTCCCATCATGTTTAATAGTTGCATGGTATACTTCCTCAATTGTCATGTAGGTATCATTTCGTTATTTTCTATACTGTTTTCGAATTTAATTTTATTAGTTTCTCCAAAGGCAAGAAGGCATCTAATATTAATTATGGAAGAGTTAATTTTCTCTTACCCTTTACTAATTGGGTTCTGTTAACTTGGATGTTTTTCAAAAACATTCTAATAATAAACCTCATAATTAGCTATTTTTTAAACTGAGCTATTCTTATTTTAAAGGCATTCATAAACCATTTATGTGGTAGTTATTTGAGTGACTATAAGATTGATTTTTTCAGCATTATTTGTTTGTTAGGTTTCTCCCTCCCTACTCCCCCCCGCCCCCGCTGGGATTTATATTTCTAAGAACAATTTCTCTACTGTGTTTAACATGGTATCTTTTGCCTGAATCACTGTTATAGCTGTTTTGTTGTTTGTTTCTGTTCTGTTTTGTTTTTACTACTTTGCCAAAAATAGAAGATCATGGTTTGGTTTACTCTTCCAAAGTTGTTTGGTTTGTGTTTGAATAGGAGTGTCCTGCAAAAGCCAATATTTTAAGGCACACATGACATAGCACATATGTAAATAGCTGCATCTTGAATTACCTTCTAAGTGTCCAAACTGTGTTTGTAAAAGAAATGACTTCAGAAGCTATCCTTTTCTGTTAATCTAATTATTAAGTGCACTCTCTATCCAAGAAAGGCTCTTTGTGTTTGTAACTGTGGTCTTATACAGTCTCTTGAAGCATACCTCAAAGTCATAGAGAGAATATGGCATTTGAAATAAATCATTTGCCTCAGATCATATGAGTTATTTTGTGAAATAACAGTTATCCTTATGGAAAGGCAACTACTTTTAAATTTCATATCTTTCTGGGAAACCTTATTTAGGTATGAATAGTCATCTTATTTTTCAAAAGTGTATTTTAATAATCTCAATTTATATGCAGTTTGTGACTAGAATTGGAAAATTGTTAGTGTCATATCAAGGATCTTTTAAATTATACCACTACAGATGTATCATTTCAAGTTTATTTTGCATAGCTAAAGAGTATCAAAGGCTGCCAATTAGCATAATAATTATCTTTATATTTACAGTATTTAACTAAAACTGAACAAATGTTGAAAATCCTATGATACTTAACCTGGTTTATCTTTTAATTTTGAATTACTTGTAAAAAATAATTTAAAATTTTATTGGGAACCTGAGAAAGACTGACTGGTAACTTAATTTTTTGTGTGGTTTTCAGAGTTGTTCCCCCACCCCCTTTTTCTTGGGAGACATTGTTAGACCTAAAATCTGCCATTTGATATTTATCTCCACCAGCATCAGAAGAAATCACTGCTTCGAGGTGTGTTAAGTAATGCCTAGTGCCTTCTGTTTTCAGTGATAAAGATGTTTTGTGAAGGCATTTATGGTCATTACTGAAAATGAATTAAAGGCCTTTGATTTTAAAACACTTGAATATCTTGTGTTATTTCTGAGTAAGGTGGGAATGCTTGAAAAAATGCACTGTAAATGAAATGTGTATTATGTGATTCCTTTTACTTTCTAAAGTACTTGTTTAAATTCAAATGAAAATTTTCTTTGTGTCCTGTTACTACAGATTAGTTTGTCATTTCTAGAGTTTTACATAAATGGAATCATACAGTACTTCTTTTTAGGTCTGATTTTTCCTCCTGCTTTTTGTTTTGTTTTGGTTAATCCTCACCCAAGAATATTTTTCCATTTATTTCTGTATTTTTTTCAAAGAGAATAGAAGAAAGAGGGAAAGACAGAAAAATTGATGTGAGAGAAATACAGTTATTAGTTGCCTTCTGCAAGCTCCCCGATCAGGGCCCGGACTAGGGAGGAAACTGCAATAAAGGTAAATGTTCTTGACCAGAATCAAACTCAGGACCCTTTGGTCCACAGGCAAATGCTCTATCCACTGAGCCAAACCAGTTATAGCTTCCTCCCCCTTCTTAACAACACAATATTTCATTTTTTCCTTCTGTCAAATGCAGAGCCATCTGCCTCTCCTATGCTGCCTAGGAATGATAGGAAAAGGGACAAACAGAGCACAGGAAAGTTGGGATAAAGAACTATGGAAAGTGCAAAGGGCTTCTTAACATGGCAAAGAGGATGGAAAAGACTACCATCAGGAAAAACAGCCTCATGTACTCTAGAAGATGACAAAGCCCAGAATGGTGGAGGATAGTGGTCGGCAAACCGTGGCTCGTGAGCCACATGCAGCTCTTTGGCCCCTTGAGTGTGGCTCTTCCACAAAATACCATAGCTTGGGCGAATCTATTTTGAAGAAGTTGCATTAGAAGAAGTTTAAGTTTAAAAAATTTGGCTCTCATCCTAACCTGTTTGGCTCAGTGGATAGAGCATCAGCCTGCGGACTGAAAGGTTCCAGGTTCGATTCCAGTCAAGGGCAGGTATCTTGGTTGCAGGCACATCCCCAGTAGGGAGTGTGCAAGAGGCAGCTGAATCGATGTTTATCTTTCATCGATGTTTCTAACTCTCTATCCCTCTCCCTCTCTGTAAAAAAATCAATAAAATATATTAAAAAAATTTTTTTGGCTCTCAAAAGAAATTTCAATTGTTGTACTGTTGATATTTAGTTTTGTTGACTATGAGTTTGCAGACTACTGGTATAGGAGAAAAGCTGTTGCTTCAAGAGAAGAGTTCCTGGCAGAACCAATGCTGTGGCTCCCAAATACAATTTCAGTCCCAGCCCCAGAGCTTACCACTCCTACTGGAGCAGCTGCAGCCTAGTGAACGAGGCTGCTGGGTCAAGGTCACTTGAAATGGCGCTGGTTTGGAAGTTATGGCTAGGGATACAAGGGAAAGTGAGGTCAGGAGATAAGAGGCTGCAAAACTCCTGTGGTTCTCATCTATTAGTGTCTCAGATCATTTCAGCACTGTTGCAGAGTAGTTGGCTCAGCAGCTGAGAAGTGCTCCTGACTAGGGAGGAGGTGGAGATAAATTTGGTACAAAGTGTATTTTCAGCACTGTGGCAGGAGAGCTGCTCTCAATGCAGAGAACAGTCTTGTTTCAGTCAGCATAATGATTATGAGATTCATTCATATTGCATGTATCAATAGTTCATTGTTTTTATTGCTATTATATGCCTACTAGAGGTCTGGTGCACAAATTTGTGCACATTGAAAGGAAATTGAGTAGAAGAAATATATTAGAGGCTGGGGAAGGACCACAGGAGTTTGGCTCCAGGGCATGTCTGGCCCATCTTGTCCAATCCCAATCGGCCAGACCCCAGCAGTAAGCTAACCTATCAGTTGGAGCATCTGCCCCCTTGTGGTTAGTGAGCGTCATAGTGACTGGTCAAGTGGTCAACTGACCAGTTGGACACTTAGCATATAGGCTTTTGTATTTATAGATAACACACATTTATTCACCTGTTGATAGATATTTGGGTTGTTTCTAGTTTTTGGCTGTTACAAATAAAGCTACTATGAATACTTTTGTACAAGTCTTTGTATGGACCATATATATCCTCTTACCATAGAAATTCCTAGAGTGATATGAGTGGGTTGGCCAGATCATATGGTAGGTAAATGTTTAACGTTTAAAGAAACTGCCAGACTATTTTTTCAAAGTGTTTGTACTAATTTGTTTCCACCAGTTGAGTAAGAGAAAGTTCAATTTTCTGTACATTCTAGCCAACACGTGGTATGGTCAGCCTTAATTTTAGCTATTCTAATAGGCTTATAATGCTATCTCATTGAGGTTTTAATTTGCATTTTTCTAATGACCTGTGACGTTGAACATCTTTTTATGAGCTTATTAGTCACCTGTAATATGTTCTTCGATGACGTGTTAATATATTTTGCTCATTTTAAAAACTAAGTTGTTTAATTTCTAAAGGTTGAGATTAGAGAATTTTCTATGTATCAAGTTCCTTTTCAGATATAGAGTTGGCAAAGATTTTTCCCAATTGTGAGTTTTTTCAGTTTCATGTATCTTTTGAAGAAGTTTATGAATTTCTGCACAAATTTCTGCTTGGCTTTTGATTGTGATTGTATTAAACCTATAGATAAATTGGGGTAACATCTTAATGTTGTTCTCTGGTGCATGTCTCTCCATTTAAGTCTTCTTTAATTTCAGTGACATTTTGTAGTTTTCAGGATACAAATCTTTCACATCTTCTGTCAAATTTATCCCTCAGCCTATAGTATTTTTGATGCTGTAAATGGTACCATTTTTTAAAACTTCATCTTTCAATTTTTCATTCAACTCTTTAGTTCAATATACTAGTATATAGTTGATATTTATAATGATCTTGTATATTGCAATATTTCCCACTAAGTTCTGTTTTAGTGGCATGCCATAAATTCTGATGTTTTTATTTCTTTTCATTCAGTTCAGAATACCTTATTTCCTTTTGGATTTCCTTGATCCATGAGATTATTTAGAAATGTTATTTACTTATCCAAATAGTTGTATATCTTCTAATTTTTTAAAAAAAAATTTAAAATATTTTTTTAATTCATTTCAAAGAGGAAGGGAGAAGGAAAGAGATAGAAACATCAATGATGAGAATCATTGATCAGATGCCTCCTACATGCCACCCATGGGGATTAAGCCCACAACCCCAGGCATGTGCTCTGACTAGGAATTAAACCGTCACCTCTTAGTTCATAGGTCGATGCTTACCCACTGAGCCACACCAGCCAGGTGCAAAAAAATTTTTGTTATTGATTTCTAATTTTATTACATGGTGGCTTGAGAACACACTTGCTATTATTTGAATCCTTGTAAATTTATGAAGATTTGTTTTATGGCCCAGAATATAGTTTATCTTGGTAAATGTTCTGGGTACACTTGTGAAATAATGTATATTTTGCTGTTGTTGGGTGGAATGTTTTATAAAGGTAAGGTCAAGTTTATGTTCTTGCTGATTTCTTCTTTGTTTTTGTTTTTTAATATATTTTTATTTATTTTAGAGAGAGATGGAGAGGGAGAGAGAGATAGAAACATCAATGATGAGAGAGAATCATTGATTGGCTGCCTCCTGCATGTCCCTACTGGGGATCAAGCCCACAACTCATGCATTGTGTCCTTGACCAGAATCAAACCCAGGATCCTTCAGTTTGCAGGCTGACACTCTACCCACTTAGCCAAACTGGCTAGGGCTGCCCTTGCTGATTTTCTGCCTACTTGTTCTAACTAGAGGTTAGTAAAATCTCTTGATTATAATTGTGTATTTGTATATACTTTGCTCTGAAATCTACTTGGTGTAATATTAATAGAACTCCAGCTTTCTTTTGACTAGTGTTAATATGTTATAGCTTTTACATTGCTTTATTCTTAACCTATTTGTGTCTTTATATTTAAAAAATTTTCTTCTAGGTAGCATATAGTTCTTGCTTTCTTATCTATTCAGACAAAATTTGCCTTTTAATTTACACCATTTACAATGAATATGATTGATATGGTTAGATTTGAATCTGTTACCTTGCTGTGTTTTATATTTGTACTATCTTCTGTTTCCCTTTTCCTTTTTATCTGACTTATTTTGAACCAATAGAATATTTTTATGATATCATATCTCCTTTGTGAGATTACTAGGTATAACACTTCATTATTTTAAGGTTTGTAGTACAGTATTCATTTTTAACTTACCGGATTACCTCTGATGATATTATACCATTTAATGTATAGAATAAGAATGTACAACAGTGTACTTTTTTTTCTTTCCATACTTTATATTATTGTTCCTGAGTCATAAATTCCATAATACATTGTTATTTTTGTTTAGTCAATTTTTTAAAGTTTTAAATAGTAAGAAAAATTCCTGCATATACATTCTTATATTGAACCTTTTCAGTGTTTTTATTTCTCTGCATAGATCAATATGGTATAATTTTCCTTAAAGCTGAAGTACTTCCTTTTAACATATTTTGTAGTTCAGATTTGCTGTCAATGCATTCTTTCAACGGATAATATGTCTGTCTGCTTTTTCAAATGTGTTTTAGCTGGATATAGATTTCTAGGCTGCCCTCTGATTTTTCAGTATTTTAAAATATTGCTCCGCTGTCTTTTTACTTGTATATTTCCAGTAAGACTTATGTCATATTATCTTGGTTCCTAGGTAGTCAGTTAATAAGTCTACTTTTCTCTGGCTCTTTAAGATTTTCTTTTTATCACTAATTTTGAGTTATTAGATAATAATATGTTTTGGTATAGTTTTATACATGTTTCTTGGGCTTTTCACTAACTGGGTTTCTTGACCTTGGATATATAGTTTTACAGTTCTCATTAAGATTAGAAATTTTTTGGCCATTATTTTTTCAGGTATTTTTTCTGTTCTCTATCTGTCCCTTCTTTCAGTTACTCATGTATTAGCCTGCTTGAGGTCCTAACAGCTCACTATGCTCTTCATGTTTCTTATTTACTCTTTTTACTTAATTTTGGAGTTTCTATTGCTATGCCTTTAAGTTCATCTATCTTTCCTTCTGGATTGTCTGCCATTAATTCCACCTGTTATTTGTCATCTCAGACATTATAGTTTTTATTTCTAAAAGCTTGGTTTGTTTTTCTGTATTCCGTGTTTCTGTTTGAGATAATATCTGTGTCAGTTCTGAGTTGGTTTCAATGATTATCTCATTATTATGGGCCATGTGTTTCTGCCTCTTTGCATGCCTTATCTTAGGTTAGATGCCAGACTTAACCTTGTTGGGTACTGGATATTTTTGTATTCTTATACATCTTCTTGAGCTTTGTTCTAGATTGCTGTTAATTTTGTCAGGCCCAAAACAGTGCTCAGTCTAGAATTAATTATTCTTCATTACTGAGGCAAGACCTTCTTGAGTACTCTATCCAGTGTCCCTTTTAATCTGGCTGGTGGGAACAGGCATTGTTCCCAACCAAGCCTGGGCACTGTTACACTTGATCTTTTTTTTTTTTTTAATATAGTATTTTATTGATTTTTTTATAGAGAGGAAGGGAGAGAGACAGAAAGTCAGAAACATCGATTAGAGAGAGACACCGACCAGCCGCCTCCTGCACACCCCACTGTGGAGATGTGCCCACAAGCAAGGTACATGCCCCCAGCCGGAATCAAACCTGGGACCTCTCAGTCCGCAAGCCGACGCTCCATCCACTGAGCCAAACCGGTCTCGGCCACTTGATCTTTTCTTACAGTTCTGTGCTTTGGGTAGTTTCCTCATATGCATATACTAACCAGTACTCTGCTGAATCTTTTAGGGGAACCCTCTGCAGATTTCTTTCTGTACAGGGGCTTTTTCTGTCTATGCTGTTCTCTTTGTAATTCTCTCCTAAAGTTTGGTTTCCCCAGACTGTCAGCTCAGAGTTTACCAAGCTCCCCCTCTATTCCCTCTTTCTATGCTATGGCCTAGAAATATTCTTGGGGCAGTAAACAGGCAATCTCAGGCTAAGGGCTCAATGCATTTGTTTTCTGTCTTTAGGAATCATTGTTTGCACTGCCCGGTGTTCACTGCCTTAAAAAATCATTGTTTTTTTTAATATTCGATTTGATTTGTTTTGTTTTCATTTTATGTGAGAAGGTAAATCTGGTCAATGTAACTTGATCTTGACTAGAAGCAAAAAGTCCAGCAATCTGATTTTAACAAGCCCTCTACATAATTCTGATACATGTTAAAGTTTAACCATATAGATATATAAATTTAATGTTAGGTGATTATCCACTAACATTATAAGTGATTTGCCATGAAGACAGGATTATATGAGTCAGTAAATTTAATTTTTGGAGAAAAAACACTTTTGTTTATAAATCCTCTCATGTATATGTTTACTTTTTTTTTTAAATCAAGGTATTACATGTGTACAATCTTCCCATTGCCCCCCGCCCCCACTCACATATACACCCTCACTTCCCAGTGTCTTGCGTCCATTGGTTATGCTTATATGCATGCATACAAGTCCTTCAGTTGATCTCTTATCTCCTCTCCCCACCAACCCCCATGTACTAATCAGTACTCTGCTAAATCTTTTAGGGGAACCCTCTGCAGATTTCTTTCTGTACTATGCTATTCTCTTTGTAATTCTCTCTTAAAGTTGTAATTTGACAGTCTGTTTGATGCTTTACTGTCCTTTGTTCATCAGGTTATAATGTTCTTATCCATAAATGAGTGAGATCATGTGGTATTTTTCTTTCATGGATTTCTATATTTTGTAGCATGGAAAATATGTCAAACATTTCAGTTACTGTAGGACATTTCAAATATGTATACAAATGGAGATTTGGGCAAGGAGAGGAAGAGTTTGTAAAATAACCTTATTTCATTAATGTTGCTCTGATACCAAGTGGTGTTTTAGCTTTAACCTATCTAATGATTTCTCTAGCCATGAAACTATTATAAATGTTAGATGGTAAATACAAATCTTAGAATTATTGGCCTCAAGATATATTCCCATTATAAAATCATTCTGGTTTAAAGAATTCAGAAAAAAAAACAGAGTACCAGTTCTTCTGTAATTTAGGAGTGTGATTGCTATGAATCCTTTGAAGGGAACTAGTCAAGGAGTTGTATTCTTTATTTTTTCTTATTTTTAAAAAGTTTCCTGCCAGAAACTAAAATAGATTAAGGGGGAATATTTTAAATTGGGGAAGTAGGTGAATGTTGACTTAGTCAAGTAAGGCAGACTTTATACTCTTGCACATTAGCAGTGTTTACCCAAATTATTAAAAAGCAAATAAAACACTCCTAGGAAAGATGAGGGCATAGATCCAGTTATACAGACTTTCCTACAATATCAAGTGGAATAAATAAAACTTTTAAAATAAAGAACTAGTAAAAGGCACTTAAACTAGGGCCAGGTCTTAACCTCATGGCAGAGATTTGAATGGCTGAGAAGTAACAGATTGGGCAAAACCAAAGACTCAGAGAGTCTGTCTCCCCTCCTGAGACAGAAAATGGGTGGATAAGACTCTTCATAGAAGCACAAATACTCTTTCACTATTACTGGTAAATAACAATGTCCAGAGAACGTGAACTTTAAACAAGATCAGGGATGAGTTGTCAGATAATGAGATAAAAATGGAGTTTACAGAGGTTGGGTGGGGTGGGGAATAGGGCAAAAATTACACTATTATACAACAAGTGGACTAGAAACAGCTGAGTAATTCTTGCAGAGAACAAAGGAAATGACATGGATTAAATTGTTTAGAGGATTAAATGGGATATAAGTACAATGCTTGGCAGATAGTGTTATTGTTGCTAGTAAATATTAGCACTATTTTATAACACAGTGCTTTGAAAATGTCAAAAGAAGTAATACAGATGAGGAGATTCCAAGATGGCGGCATAGGTAAACACCTACACTGCTGCCTTGCGCAACAATTTCAAAATTACAACTAAAAGACAAAACGGACATCATACAGAACCACAGGAAAGCTGGCTGAGTGGAAGTTCTACAGCTAGAAGGAAAGAGAGGGGTTCACAGAAACCCAGAGGAGATGCAAAAAGCTGAGGTATGGAGATGCGCGCGCTGAGAGAGCGGGTGCCAGAGTACCTGGCTGGCTTTCTCTGGCAGGAGGGAAACGGAGACTCCCAACGGCATTGAACCCGTTATCTTATAACACTAAACCCCAGATCCAGCCGAAACTCATATGGGGGGAGTTTGGATTGTGAAAAGGGAGAGGTGCATGGAAATTGAGGAGTCGCAAAAGATCAGAGGTCTGGTGGCGCGCACGGTACTGCGCAGAGGACAGACTGATGATTGTGCCGCTGGCTTTCACGAGTGGGCGGGAGACAGACCCTCCCAACTGTGCCACTTCTGACTCCACTAAGCCCCTGTTTCGGGCAAAACCCTGGGACCTAGATTCGTGTGGTCCTGGTGCGCAGGGGAGCCGGAAAAGCAGCGGTCTAGTGGCACTGCAGGCGCACGCGTGCACAAGGACTGCTCCAGCAATTACCCAGTCATGTGAGACTCAAGGGCTGTGGAGGGCAGGGCCAACTGGAAGGCAAGGTGGTCCCTTAAGCCCTGAGACTCCACCCATCCCAAGCTCAACAGAGGCTTCTTCGGTTTTGCAAGTCTGGTATCATAAGGCTGAATTCAACACAGAAGTTTCCCCAGCATAGTGAAAATGTCGAAACAAGGGAAGGGATCACAAACAAAAGAAATGGAGGGAAAAAAAGGACTGGATATAGAGTTCGAAACCATGCTTATAAGGTTTTTCAAGAATATGCTAGAAAAGATGGATAAATTTATCAAGTCCCAAGAGGAGATGCAAAAGGACCAACTAGAGATGCAAAGATCCAACTAGAGATGATGGATAAATTTAGCGAGTCCCCAGAGGAGATGAAAAAGGACCAACTAGAGACATTGACTGAAATAAAAAATATTATACAGAGTCCTAACAGCAGACTAGAGGAAGGCAAGAATCAAGTCAAAAATTTGAAATATAAAGAATCAGAAAACTCTCAAATGGAAAAGCAAGAAAAGAATCCAAAAATATGAAGATAATGTAAGGAGACTCTGGGACAGCTTCAAGCGTACCAACATCAGAATTGTGGGGGTGCCAGAAGAAGAGAGAGAGAGCAAGATACTGAAAACCTATTTAAAGAAATAATGACTGAAAACTTCCCACATCTGGTGAAAGAAATAGACTTACAAGTCCAGGAAGCACACAGAACCCCTTATAAAAGGAATCCAAAGAGGACAACACCAAGACACATCATAATTAAAACACCAAGAGCAAAAGACAAAGAGAATATTAAAAGCAGCAAGAGAAAAACAGTTCATTACTTACAAGGGAGCACCCATACGACTGTCAGCTGATTTCTCAACAGAAACGATGCAGGCCAGACGGGAGTGGCAAGAAATATTCAACATGATGAATAGCAAGAACCTACAACCAAGAATAATCTATCCAGCAAAGCTATCATTCAGAATTGAAGGGCAGATAAAGAGCTTCACAGAGAAGAAAAAGCTAAAGGAGTTCATCAACTCCAAACCAGTATTATATGAAATGTTGAAAGGTACTCTTTTAGAAGAGGAAGAAGAAAAAGGTAAAAGCCAAAAAATTATGAACAACAAATACATATCTATCAACAAGTGAATCTAAAAATGAAGTGAATTAAAAATTTGATCAGCAGAATAAACTGGTGAATATAATAGAATCAGGAGCACAGAAAGGGAGTGGACTAATCATTCTCAGGGGGAAAGGGGTGAGGGGTGTACAGGGAGAGACTGGACAAAAATCATACACCTATGGATGAGATTAATGGGAGGGAGGTAAGGGCACAGGGAAGGGTGGGAGTTGGGTGGAGGGGTGCTATGGAGGGGAAAAAAGAGAAACAAATGTAATAATCTGAATAATAAAGATTTAATTTAAAAAAATAGAAGTTATACAGTTTCCTTAAGCTGTCCAAGATCTAATTTGAATGGGACATAAGCAATCAACAAAAAAGTACGTTATTAAAATTAAAGGACTAGAACAAAAATGTACAAACGATGTGATACATTTACACAATGGAATACTATGCAGATATAAAAAGAAAGATCTCTTACCCTTTGAGACAGCAGAGACAGACCTGGAGAGTATAATGCTAAGCGAAATAAGCCAGTCAGAGAAAGACAAATATCACATGATCTCACTTAATATGTGGAATCTAATTAACAAAGTGATGTATAAAATAGATCCAAAGACATGGAACAGACTAACAAATCTCAGAGAGAAGGGGGTGGAAGAGCAGTGGGAAGAAATTAACCAAAGAACTTACATACATATATACATGACCCTGGACACAATAATAGTATGGTAGAGGCTGTGCCTGTGTGTGAGGGAGGGGTTAATGGGGGGAAAAAAGGAACATCTGTTATACTTTCAACAATAAAGATTTTAAAAATTGGATGATGAAAACATAACCCTAGTGTAGTGTGTTATTTATGAGCACATGCTTTAATCAAATTTGTTAGGATTAAATGAAGTATAGGACTTAGTACATGACAAGTGATTAATAAACAATAGCATTTCCCCCCTTCTGGGACTCAATTTTCTCATTTTAAAAAATAAGAAAGCATTATTAAGTATAATGGTTAAAGGTACTGACATCAGAAGACATGGGTTCTTATCTCAGTTCTACTTATTATCTGAGACCTTGGGCAAGTTACTTAACCTCTCTGACCCTAAGTTTCCCTATCTTTACTATAGAGACATTTTAGTTGGCCATTAACATTCTGTTTTATAACTTCCATTGGCCACTTAAGTAGCACCTTTTAAACTGAAATCTGAAAAATTATTTTATCTTTTTATTTTTGGTTTAGAATTTGGAAGCTAGAGGTAGAGTTCAGAATTTTTTCCATCTATTTCACTTAAGAGAAAACATGAATTAAAATTTAGAAAAAGGCAATGCATTTTCATTTGTCTTGCGAAACATAGTCAGTTTTAAATTATTTTAAGGAATTCTATATAAAACAAAAATTATTTTAAAATAATTTAAAACTGAAAACATAAAAGCTACTTAAAGACTACAGATTTTCTTTTTTAATCTAGCAAGCTTCCAAAATGCAATTTTAAGTTACTCAATTGTTAAGCAACTCTTCACATGTATCTCCAGTGCAAAGGAAAGTTCTTTTCAAGGGAGACAATCTGTAATTGCATTTAACTTAAAAAGAAAAAGAAAAAAAGATTGCCCTAGCTGGTTTTGCTCGGATAGAGCGTTGCCCTTCGGACCGAAGGGTCCCAGGTTTGATTCTGGTCAAGGGCATATATCTTGGTTGCGGGCTCATTTCCCCGGTGGGGGACGTGCAGGAGGCAGCCAGTCAATGATTCTCTCTCATCATTGATGTTTCTCCCTCTCTTTTCCTCTCTGAAATCAATAAAAATATATATTAAAAAAACATTAACTAGGAAAATGTGGGTTTCTCTCAGGTAATTGCGAGACTAAGTAACTATAAAATAAATAGTATTTTGCCTTGCCAAGACTGGTTTGGCTCAGTGGAGAGAGCGTCGACCTGTGGACTGAAAGGTCCCAGGTTAGATTCCAGTCAAGCGCATGTATCCTGGTTTTGGGCACATCCCCTGTGGGGGGCGTGCAGGAGGCGGCTGATTGATGTCTTTCTCTCATTGATGTTTCTACCTCTCTATCCCTCTCCCTTCCTCTCTGTAAAAAATCAATAAAATATATTTAAAAGAAAATAGTATTTTGCCTCACCTCAGCAATTAATAAACATCTTTATTAAATTGCTTAAACAGTTTAAAAGTATGAGTGCAGAAAACAAATTGCTTTCCCTTTGCATTTTCTTGGTGTTGTTCTTTAAATGTTGTGTATTTAATTACATTTAATTTTTGGGAAGTTTTTAAAAAGAAGTATAGCCCTGATGGGTTTGGCTCAGTGGATAGAGTGTCAGCCTGTGGACTGAATGGTCCCGGGTTCAATGCCAGTCAAGGACACATATCTTGGTTGCGGGCACATCCCCAGTGTGGGGTGTGCAGGAGGCAGCTGATCGATGTTTCTCTCTGATGTTTCTAGCTCTCTGTCTCTCTCCTTTCCTCTCTGTAAAAAAAACAATAAAATATAGTTTAAAAAAATAAAAAGACAGGATAAACTCATTGTAGAGTCCAAAAGAGCTTTATCTTATGCACCTGAATAAAGAAGGTTTTGCTCTAGATTGCCCAGGGTCACTACTGAGAAATGGGTTTCTGAAGGGTAGTTCTACCAAATGGAGTTTTACTCAACAGGCAATCAACAATACAAAACAGCTTACTCTTTTTAAACTTTGCAGATTTTCCTTATTCAACCCCATTCTGAAGAATGCACCAGTTGGAACAAGCAACTACAGAACCCCTAGGATGGCAATGTTAGGAAAAAAGATTAAATCTTTATCCTGGCAATGGATCTGATTTCTCTCTAATTTATCATTGTGAATTTATAAAATGTAGCAAAGCAAAACAAAATTAGAATATCTGGGCTAGTGATCATTGAGAGAAACAAAGGGAGATTTAAATATATATATTTTTTAAAGATTAATGCTTCCAGTTTTCTCCATTACAAACAATTCTGTAATGAACGTCTTACAAGTAACACATAGGAAACTTGAGAGAAATTTTCATTATAACAAATTCCTGGAAGTGGAATTTTTGATGAATCAAAAGAGTATACATGTTTAACAATTTGACAGATAAGTTAATAAGTTACCTTACAGGCATTCAATGGAATGCAGCCCTTAAGAAGAATGAGTTAAGCAGAAACCCGTTTGGCTCAATGGATAGAGTGTCGCCGACCTGCGGACTGAAAGATCCCTTCAGTCTCAGGTTCGATTCTGGTCAAGGGCATGTATCTTGGTTTCAGGCACATCTCCAGTAGGGGGCGTGCAGGAGGCGGCTGATCAATGTCTCTCATCGATGTTTCTAACTCTCATCCCTCTCCCTTTCTCTCTGTAAAAAATAAATAAATATATTTTTAAAAAGTGAGTTAAATCTGAAGTACTGATATTTTTAAATGTCCACAGTATATTATTCACACTGTAAAATCCCATTAACATTTATATAAAGATGTTAGTATTTCAGAGAGGAAAATCTGGAAGAATGATTAACTCATTCATCAAATTTGAAGATTATTTTTTACATTATGTAAGTAGTGCCTGGATAAATTCATCTTGTAAAAACAAATTTAATATAGATGCACACTGTAGCAAAAAACTATTGATGCATGATATAACTTGGATTAATCTCAAAATCATTATGCTAGGAGAAAGAAGCCATACACAAAAGACTACATACCATATGCTTTCATTTACATGAAATTCTGGAAAGGGCAAAGGTATAGTGTTAGCAGATGGTGGGCTAGGGGCTGGAAGTGAGGATGACTTATAAAGGAGTATGAAGGAACTTTTGAGGGCAATAGATATGATATGATTCTGGTGTTGGCTACACTATACATTTGTTGAAGTTTATCAAATTGTATATTTAAAATAGGTGAACTTTATTTCATGTAAGTTTTATATATAGAGATTTTTTTAAATACCCACTTTTATTTTTATTGATTTCAGAGAGGAAGGGAGAGAGAAATATCAATGATGAATCATTGGCCAATTGCCTCCTGCAGGCTCCACACTGGGGATTGAGCCTGCAACCCGGGGATATGCCCCTACCAGGAATCGAACCGTTATTTACTGTATGATA
Organism: Lasiurus cinereus; assembly: GCA_011751065.1. NCBI lineage: Eukaryota > Metazoa > Chordata > Mammalia > Chiroptera > Vespertilionidae > Lasiurus > Lasiurus cinereus. Next base: position 14,673,330 of record JAAGEH010000020.1, read on the forward strand.
GTTCAACTACTGAGCCAGGCTGGCTGGGCTTAATAAAGTGGATTTTTAAAGTACAGATAAAGCTCTCTTTTGACTACCACTTCCAAACCAGGTACCTGCTATCACTGTCACAGATTCTACTTCAAAGTTCTTGTGCATTTACACATACACCCGGGAAAATCTACACTTTTATATTATGTTACAGTACTGTCATTATTTGGCTTTTTCCACTAATTGTATCTTGGAGATCTTTTCATTAGAATTTATAGTTCTACATCATTCTAATTCTTGATAGTATCCAATAGAATGGATATACTATAGTTTATTCACCAACCCTCTATCATTTAACCATATATGAGTGTCATAGTGTGCTAAATTCAGGAATACTACAATGAAATATAAAAACGGACTAGCCATGGCTGGGTGATTTGGTTGGATGTTGTGATTCATAAAAAAGGTTGCAGGTTCAATTCTCATTCACGGTGCATACCTAGGTTGTGTATTTATCACTGGTCAGGGTGCTTACCAGGGAGGCAACTCATGGATGGACTTTTCTCCTACTGATGTTTCTCTTTTCCTCTTCCTCTTTCTCTCTCTAAAACAAAACAAAACACACACACACACATACACACACACATCCTTGGGTGAGGATTAAAAAAAAAACACACAAAACAGACTGTCTTTTTGGTTTGTTTATAAAATTATTTTTTGGTTAACTTTACAATTCCTCATTCAAATTTTTGTAATTCCCTAGTTCCAGTAATTCATAGAACCATGTAACCATCACCACCATCAATTCCAGAACATTTTCATCACCTCAAAAAGAAACCCTCCAACCTTTAGCTATAATCCCCAAACCTCCTATCCTTCCTAGTCCCAAGCAACCACAAATCTGTCTCCATAGATTTGCCTGCTCCGAACCCTTCATACAAATGGAATCACAGGATATGTGGTCCTTTGTGACTAGATTTTTTTCCTCCACTTAGTATAAACTTCTCAAGGCTTATCTAGTTTGTAGTATATATATATCAGTGCTTTATTCCTTTTTGTTGTTGAATAATATTCATTGTATGAATGTGCTACATTCTGCTTGCTCACTGGTTGATGGACATTTGAGTCATTTCCACTTTGGGCTACTATATCTATATATATAAAAGCCTAAGCAAATTCACTACCAGATGGTAGCCAGGATGTGCACTGACCACCAGGGGGCAGATGCTTAACACAGGAGCTGCCCCTAAAGGTTAGTGCACATGCCCACAGCCAACCTCCCATGTCCCTCGCCCCACTTCACCTGGCTCCTCAATTGGGCTAGCTGGCCAACTTCCAGAGGTCCCTCCCCAGGTTGAGAGTCCTCACCCATGCACAAATTTGTGCATCAGAGCTCTAGTTATGAATAATGCTGCTATGAATATTTGTGTACAGGGTTTTGTATGGACATACGTTTTCATTTCTTTTGACTGTGTACCTAGGAGTGGAATTGCTGAGTCAAGTGGAAAGTCTATGCTTAACTTCTTGAGAAACTGCCAGACTGTTTCCAAAGTTCTTTTACCATTTTATGTTTACATCAGCAGTGTATGAGGGTTCTGATTTATCTACATTCTTAACACTAGTTATCTTTTTATTTTAACCACTTTATTTAGTATCAAATTGGTATATCGCTGTGGTTTTGATTTGCATTCTCATATCTGATCGTTATTTAAACTTTCTTTAAAAAATTTTTATTTTTATTGTTGTATTTCAGATGTCCCCTTCTTAAAGGTTTCAGACAAGTGGGTGAAAGGGTTGTCAATCGGTAATATTAAAAGTCAAGTCTTAACTATGAAGAGTGGTTATGATTCTTTGAGTGGGAGTGATTTATCTAGTCAGTAGAGAAAGTTTTTCCAAGGGAGTTAAAATTGAAACAGATCTTTAGAGCGGGTGAGCATCCTAAATTGCTCCAACCATTGGGGTCTATATGGGAAGATTACCGGTTTTTCATACATTTTTTTCACAAGACCTATTCCTTATTTTGAATCAGGAAAACATTAAGATCCTAAATATTTTTAAAGTGAGAAGGCTTCTCACTTCCTCAACATAAGGAATCAATCTTACATGCTTCTGGGAGACAGTAGAAGAAAGCCTTCCTTGTTGGCTTCTCTTAAAAGCTGAATAATTGTTGAAAATAGTTCTCTTGTCTTGACCTAGGATTAGAGATCCTCAGTATGACTTCGCCTGGGGGGTTGAAGCCGCTAGATCTAGTTTCTTCAGCGGTTGCTACAGGCTCTCCACCAGCTCGTCGTCCACTAGGGAATGAGTCTGGTCCAGCGTGTGCAACGTGTCTGTTGGTTGGACCGGGGAATCCCCAACACGCGTTGCATTGAAGGACGACGCCCAAAAGGCATAAAGAACGGAAGTTAATTTGACCTATCCCACAATTCACAACCCACCTTTCCGGAAGCAAGGATTATAATCTCCAGGATGCACTTATGAGGAGGAAGGGTCTCGCTAAAGTCTGATTGGAGGTGACAAAGCGAGGCATTGTGGGACTTTGTCCCCCAGTACGCCTATGCTAACTGGCCTCGCCTGGTTCCTGCAGCCACGTCCCAGAGGTGGCGGCGACTGGGAATGCACGTCAGCAAAGCTGGCCACTCCGTTCCACGCGCAGGCGCATTAGTTCGGGCAGCACCGGAAGCGCAGGGGGATGGGCCGGCGGTGACGCGATTCTGTCCGCGTTGGAGGGGCCGGGCCGCTGTCGGAGTCGCCGCGGCTGCCGAGTGACGTGGCACAGCCGAAGCCTTAACACTGGAGCCGGAGCTGCCGCGGCAATCGTCGAGCAGGTCCGCGCCCGCTGATTCCGGTCCGGAGCGTCGCCCGGCGCGCTGGCTAGCGAGCCGCCCCTGCCGCCCTCTTTCTTCATTAGGTCCTCTCCTCCTCGCTCAGTTTGTCGGGAGCGTGAAAGTAGAAGGCCGGGGGAAGCTCCAAACCCCTTCTGCTCCTGCCCCTCGCGAGCGCAACTACCGCCATGGGCCTCACCATCTCCTCCCTCTTCTCCCGCCTCTTCGGCAAGAAACAGATGCGCATTTTGATGGGTGAGTGAGCGACTGAGAGCTGAGTCCGAGCCCGGGGGGGGTCGGGGAACGCCGGTCTCCGCGGTTGCGGCGGCGTCGGGGCCTGGTTTTGCCTCTTTTCGCCGTGGTGGGGGAGGGGCGGCGGTTGGGGGTCGGAGGAATTCTTAGGGGGAACAATGGGGTAAAGAGTGGGTGGTCGTCCCAGACCTGCCCGAGAGGCCCTGTAGCGGCGTGGGCAGGGCTTCCTCCGCCTGCGTTTGGCTTCCTCCTCGATCTTAGTGAAAGGCCAACAAGATTGGGCGGAGGCATGGGGGAAGCGACCTGGGATCTCGCAGAACCCGGAAAGGCACTGGCGGGGCCCCTTCTGCGAGTGCGACCTGGCCCAGCTCTTGCCCGGGTGTGGGCAGCGGTCGGGTCGGGAGGAAGGCAGCGCGACTGCAGTCCACCTCCTTCCCTTGCGCCCGGGTACACACTGCACACGCCTGTGGTATGTGCGCGCGCGGCCGCCGGAGCCCGGGCTGGCCGGGCGGAAGTGGCCGGGCTCAGCGCGGTGGCTCGGGAGCACAGCACCCAGGTTTCTGCGGAGCCCGGAGCCCTCCGTGCTCACTTCGCTGAACTTCGCTTCGCGCGAGGTTCCGCTTCATGTTTTTTTTCTTTTCTTTAGTAGCCCTGAAAACTGAATTTTTCATGGATATGTTTGTTTTAGCCATTCTCAAACACTAAACGTGTTTGACTCACTCTCCCTGGTTTTCAAACTGATTTTTTATTCCTAGTTTTATTAGCCCAGTTGGCTAGGTTTAGGGGGGGGGGAGGGGAGAGAGACTTTCAGAAAGTAATTTTCTTAAGCCGATAACAAGTTTTCAGTAACTAAACTTTATGACGCTTAATTTTAGGGTAGCCTTCTTAATAATTACAAAGGTGTGTGTGTTTTAACTCTTTTGGGAAATAGGCTTTTGAAAACCTGCTTTCCAGCGTCATTTTTCGCTCAGCTGAGGGAAAAGGGACCTGTCATGTGAATGAAGTAAGCAACCCCTTCCCCGTAGTTAGTCTGGCCTTGCAGCTACGCTCCATGGACCCCAATAATGCATGCTAAAAGGCGCTCCTCTAACTTTAAAATTGAAACTTGGCTTATTACCTTGTTTTCTAGAGAGTGGAAGGGTAAAGGTTTTATTTGCAAGTTGTATTACTGAAAGTTTTCCCAAACAAGGTTTAGTAATATTTCAAGGTGTATTAAGATTAAGGGTAAACACATTTGGTTCTTTTTTTAATTTCTCTGTTAAGATTCTAACTTCTTCACAGTTCATGGGACAATTGTTAATCATTCACAAAGGAAACCCAAAATATTTTCTGTTTCAAAGTGTTTCTTGAATTTCATTTTTGAAGACGGAATTTAGGAGGACAAGCATGTTATTTAGGCTTTAAAAGTCACTGAAAAAATGGCAGTCTAAAAAAGTATCGGAAGTTAATGAGAGGACTTTGGACTGTGATAAATTAATTTTCAGTCTGTTCCTTAAAGAGATGAACTAGTACGACCTTGTGTTCCTGGAAATGTATGTTTGGTCCTTTTCCTGAATATTGTTGGAAGTAAATTGCTGTTCTTCATTTCTTTAATCTTTGTGATGGCTACAAATTAAGAGGGAAAAGAATAGTAGAATTATACTGTAAGTACTGTCCTATTTTTACTATATTAGGGGAGCATTTCTTCCCCTACTCAAAAATGATGGGGAAAAAATGGAAGAGGAAAAGTATTTAACTTTGTGCGTTTTTGCAGGGCATAGAAGTAATGATTTTTTACTCAAGTTTGCTATTATTTTGTATTATAATTTCAGGATAATTAGGTTCCTTGATTAAAAATACATCAGTCACAAGAACAACTTTTATGATAACTCATCAGATGAAGTGTAACCATATGATGGATAGAGAAATAGGTGATTTGGAAGTTTGATAATTCTTAGAAATTTTTGTTCCGTTTTCTGAGTGAAAGCATAAATAATAGGCAGTCAAGATAACTGCCTCTGTTAAAGTATTAGAATTAAAAAGATACCAGTTAGCTACTGAGTCTGGTTTGCCAAATTACTGTGGAGAATTTTAAATTTTATTCCTATATCCACTCTCCCAAAAGTTCAATTATTTAAAAAGGTGTTCCATTGAAGTTACATATTGCGGTAAACTAGTTAAAAACAATATCAGATTTAAAGTAACAAAGTAAGATGAACAGAAATCTGTCAATCATGGTAGTTTTTTTCCCTCCAAGGAGAAATAGCTCCTGTAACTAATATGAGCTTAAATTCAGTTTCCAACTTTTATCTCTCCTGTAGCCCTGAATTATGCTATTTTATGTGGGATCAACATATCTTGATCTGATAATACTAATTTCAATAAATGATCACCACGTTTTGTTTATATCTGAAGATCACTAGTGTGTTTGTAGGGGAATTACTAATTCTATTCTTTGAACTTGCAAGTTCTTGACTGTTGAAAAGCTGGAAAATGTTGTTTTCTAAAAGATTACTAATGCCAGTTAAGTTCTGCCTTTCCTTTCTATTTTGACTAGGGGGATGGGAGTGGGGGAACAGGAGGGGTGGAGGGAAGGGACCAGAGAGATTTAGGAGGAAGTATCTTCTGATGGTCAAACCTGAGTAATTAGATAAAATATTAATATAGATTGTGTACACCAGTAGAATCTGAAGGTAGAATGGCAGTGTACAAATACTATTTGAGAGCTCTGGGATCAGTCTAGGTGTTTTTGTTTTTAATTTAAAAATTGAGATATAATTCACAAAACATGTAATTCATCCCTTTAAAATGTACAATTCAGTGGTTTTTAGTATATTCACAAAGTTGTGTAACAATCACTCCTCTCAATACTAGAGTACTTCCATCAGGCCAAAAAGAAACCCCATACCCTCAAAATGTCAGTCATTGCCCCATCCCCCAATTCCTCTTGCAACCTCTCATCTATTTTACTTTCTGTTTCTGTGGGTTTGTCTACTTAGAATATTTTTTATCATGGAGTCATACAATATGTGACCTTTAGTATTTAGCTTCTTTCACTTAGCATCCTGTTTTCTAGGTTTATCCTTATTATAGCATGTATCAATACTTCATTCCTTTTTATGACTGAACAATAATTCTGCTGTATACATATACTACATTTAGTTTGATGGAAATGGGGTTGCTTCCACTTTTTGGCTATTACAAATAATACTGTTATGAACATTTGTAAGTTTTTGTGTGGGCATATGTTATTTATTCTCTTGGGTAAATAAATACTTAGGAGTGGAATTGTTGGGTTGTGTTAACTATGTTCAACATTCTGAGGAACTGCCACACAGTTTTCCAAAGCAGCTATGCCATTTTACATTCCCACTAGTATGAGGGATTTAATTTCTCCACAAGACCCAGGAATTGAATTATCTGTTCTCTATTATTCCTGTGTTTCTGGGGACATGACTGAACCTCAGATGCTTCATCTGAAAAATGGAGGGTTATTGTGGGGATTAAATTATAAAAATGGATGGAATCACCTAGTGAGATATGGTTGGAGCACAGTAAACATTCAATCTTAAATTACTATATAGTTGTATTTCAAGCTTTTTTGTAAGAAAATGTAAAAGATGAAACAATAAAAAAATATATCTGAAAATTTACTTTTTTTTTCTTCCCAATTTTTTCCTTTCTGCATCTGTTTTTTCCTCCAAGTTGAGATAATTGAAATCTAGCTTAATTTGAAATATAAATATTTCTTGCTGCCACAGTTTGGTAGACAAACTTTTTAATGGTTGACAAAAGAATTTTGGGGTTAGTTTTGCTGCTGTTAGCACCTGGGTCCAAGTGTGGGCCCAGTTAAGGAGAACAAGTAATGCCAGTGTATCTTTCAATACAGTGAGTTGTTTATAGGGGTGAGAGGGAGGAAGGACATAACTGGACTGTACAGATTAGAGTTATCTTGGCTAGTTAAAAATTGGTTATAGTTTTCATTTTGTGGAGAAGTCTCATTGCCAAACATTGAAACATTAAGAAAGTACAAACTTAAGAAATTATTAAAATAGCACAATATTGTTAGACCAACATGTTTTTGAATAAAGACCTGTATAATGAGTTTTAAATGATGGTAGACATTAATATGTGCATATTAAATCTTCAATAGAAATATCCTTTTAAAAACCTTCTGGTTTTCATATATAGCACTATCATTTTGGGTTCAACTCAAAAGATATCTTCGTGATTTTAGAAACTTCTATGTGGCTGCAAGTCATTTAAATATTGTCATAGTTTTTATTTTAAAAATAACTTGTGGTTGCTTAAAAAACCTTATGATTGCACTATTTTGTAAACTTCTTTAAAAATATATATGTATATTTTTTTTATTGATTTTTACAGAGAGGAAAGAAGAGGAATAGAGAGTTAGAAACCTCAATAAGAGAGAAACATTGATCAGCTACCTCCTGCATGCCTACTAACTGGGGATCTAGCCCACAACCAAGATACATGCCCTCAACCAGAATCGGACTAGGACCCTTCAGTCCGCCAGCCAACGCTCTGTCCACTGAGCCAAACTGGCTAGGGCTGTTCTTTTTTCAATGAAAGTAACACATGTTTGTTGTGTTACCAAAAACATTTAACAATATGGAAGTAGAATAGTAATTATGCATACAGGCAGGTCTAAAATTTTTATTAAAATAAAAATTAGATTACTGGAACTTAAAGTAGTTATGTAATCATAGTTTGTTCTGGTTTTCTCCCATTCCTTGTCAAAATTTTGAATTTACATTGTTTTTAAATGGCAGTATGAGGTTCATTTGGACCCCAATGAGGAGTGGCATGTGCCATAGTTCTCGAATTCGAGTGTTTTTCCTAATCACCATCTCAATTTTAGTTCTTCTGACTGAAGATTTGTGGTGGTGGTGTTTTTTTCGAGTTAAGTTTTCAATTTTTTGGCAATGTTCCATACTCAAAAAACAAAACACTTTCTGGTAATAGTTGATTTTTCTTATGTCTATGAGTGAGGGCTGAGAGTGGGCTGCTCACTCTGTCTAGTAAGTGTGTCAGTATTTTGAAAAGACTAAACCTGAATCCCAGTATGAAGAAGTAGAGACCAAAGTTTTATTAGAGGACACAGAAATAAGAAGGTTTAAGATGTCAGAGTTTCCAGAGAAATCTTAAAGCTACCCTTTTTTCTGCCACAGGCCTTTTGGGTATTTATAGCATCATTCACAGGCCATATAAAATTACCAACTTTTGCTAAATTAATGCATCCCTAATGCCTTGGCAGGGCCAGACCAAATGATTTTGAGAGCCTTATACATACATTTCCCACCCCTGCTTTATAGGGAACAAAGCCGAAAGGGTAGGAGTATGAATTGCCTATAGCCTTTAGTTCTGTTTTTGAAGTAATTGATCAAAATTAAACTTACTTGCACAGGAATGTAGATTAGGTAAGTGAGATGATTTCTGGTTTTCTTTTAAAACTTAATAGGATTGGTTTCATGTGTCATCTTGCTTTGATTTAAATTTTTAAAAAACATCTTTGCTTAAATCAGCACTTGGTTGAATTTCAAAATCTATAGTAATGTGGAAATTCAAGTGGCCAAATGTGAGTGATATCCTTACAACAATGGTACATTCAATGAGATTATTAGATCTGACCTTTCATTTATGAAGACTTTAGCAAACAATGTAGAATATTCATGTTTTGAGAAATACTTAAAATAAGCATTTAATTTGTTCTTCACTATCACTGTAATAAAGTGGTATGACTTCTTTTTTTTAATATATTTTATTGATTTTCCACAGAGAGGAAGGGAGAGGGAGAGAAAGCTAGAAACATCGATGAGAGAGAAATATCAATCAGCTACCTCCTGCACAAACTCCCACTGGGTATGTGCTTGCAACCAAGGTATATACCCTGGACCAGAATCGAACCTGGGACCCTTGAGTCTGCAGGCCTACGCTCTATCCACACAGCAAAACCGGCCAGGGCAGTGGTCGACAAACTCATTAGTCAACAGAGCCAAATATCAACAGTACGATTGAAATTTTTTTTGGGAGCCGAAAACCGATTTCTGTGTATGGGCCATAAAGTTTCAGTTGCACTGTACGTGCGGGCCTGCACGTGTATTTTGTGGAAGAGCCACACTCAAGGAGCCAAAGAGCCACAGGGCCTGACTTCTTGTTTTAATAGTAATTTTTTTTCAGAAAGCAAGCACATTCTTCCACACTTGTGTATATATATGCCTCAAGGAAGCATTTTAAGAATTTAGACATATATTAGAGATAAATATGATAGGGTCATTTTTACAATTCATATTAACCGGTCTTTTCTCATTTCTGCACATTTGACATTGAAATGAATGTAAATAAGAGTAAAATTGGCCATATCTTCCTTTGGAAGTCATTTAAAGAGATTAGGACATAGTATTGAATTTACTAATCTTAAAGTTAGTTCTTTATTCACTTATTTTTATGTGTTCTCTGATTCAACTTCTAATTTGTGTTTTTTAAAATGTTAAGAGGACATGGAAATAATACAGACGTGAGTGGGAGATCATAAATTATCTGATCTAGTGTCCTTACTTTATAGGTACTTCCTCTGGCTTTAGTTTCCTAAAGTGACTTATTTAAAGGCACTTGACTAGTTTGTGGCAAAGCAAATCTAGAAATTATTGCCTGAATCAGTCAGATGCTATTTTCTTTTCACTACCTACATGCTCTCTCTTTAGGTCTAGAAATAAAAAGTGAAAAGGCAACACTTTCTGTAGACAGTGTTGCCTTTGGAAATCAGAAATAAGGTAATTTTATTTCTAACTCATTTGTGCCTTAACCAGTTCATTTTAGCTTTCAAACTATATATCTCTTGCAAAATAATTTTTTAGTGTGTGCTTTCGGTCTACATTTAAAACCTGTGATGTCTTTTTTAGTTGGATTGGATGCTGCTGGCAAGACGACCATTCTGTATAAACTGAAGTTAGGGGAGATAGTCACCACCATTCCTACCATTGGTAAGAAAATTTACAGGTGATTATTATAAAGTGAAATAGAATAGAGCTCACTTTTGAAACTGCCTTATATTTAAAGACATTGTATTGAGAGCAGTTTTAGTTGCACAGAAAACTGGGAGGTTTTCCAAATTATCCCTTTCCCCATTGTCAACATCACTCACTAGAGTGATACATTTTTTTACAATAGATGAACCTACATTTTCACATCATAATCACCTAAGGTCCCTAGTTTACCTTCAGGTTCACTTTTAGTGTACGTTCTGTCTAAACAGATGTATAATAACATGCATTCATCATTGTAACTCCTGGGTTTTGAAGTTTGTTGATTATTTAGTGGGACTTAAAATAAGCAATTCTGAGATAATTCCACAATAAAGGGGTTTATTTTCTTAATGACATTGTGCACAACTATCTTTTTTGGTCTCTCTCTTTGTAGGTTTTAATGTGGAAACAGTAGAATATAAGAATATTTGTTTCACAGTATGGGATGTTGGTGGTCAAGATAAAATAAGGCCTCTCTGGAGGCATTATTTCCAGAATACCCAGGTAAGGAAATGATATGCATTTTTTGTAACTTTTCTTTATAGGTTTCATGCTCTAAAATTTATGTTAATATTTACTGTTTAACTGGCTGCTGGTGTTTACTATATGAGTTGGCATTCTTCTTATCACTACCATATTTGTCAGTGAACTCTTAAGCTTTTGAGGCTAAATTAGTAAGGGTGGGAGAGTTACATAGCTGTCATACCCTGTTTCCCCGAAAGTAAGACATCCCCTGAAAATAAGACCTACTTCCAATTTTGCCTCTCGCTGTAATATAAGGCATCCCCCCAAAAATAAGGCCTCCCTGGAATATAAGGCCCCCGAAGCTACCATAAGGCACCTGATTCCTGATTTAAAGAGACCTTGCACTGCCTGAACAGCTCTGGCTGCACTGCAGCCAGTCAGTGAGCTGGTTTGTGATAACAACTACTACTATACAGGTAATAAATTTTCTTTTTTTTTTTTGTTCAACAATAAATGTATACCGTATTCTTCTTCATGGAAAAATAAGATATCCCCTGAAAATAAGACCTAGCGCATCTTTGGGAGCAAAAATTAATATAAGACCCTGCCTTATTTTCGGGAAAACGGTAGTAATACTTTTAAGTGTGTGTGGATTATTCTCAAGATTGAATTAGCTGTTTCAGCAGTAGTTCTATTGGTTTTATTCTTAGTCTGTAAAATAAGATATGTATAACTTTGTCATTATAGTTTTTAATGAGTATAAGACAATCAATCGTTCTTCATTTACCTAAAATAAGATATGTATAACTTTGTCATTATAGTTTTAATGAGTATAAGACAATCAATCGTTCTTCATTTACCTCAGTTAATTATTTACTTTACTAAAATACATTACAACCCTGGTCACGTGGCTCTATTGATTGGAGCATCGCTCCCTATACCAAAAGGTTGCTGGTTCGATTCCCAGTTGGGGTGTGTACAGGAAGTTACCGATTGATGTTTCTCTCACATTGATGTTCTCTTCTCTCTCTTTCTCTCAAAATCAATAAAAATAAGTCCCCTGGTGAGGATTAAAAATTCTAATGAAAAAAAGCATTACAAAAATATATTAAGGTTAACTTGCCCAGTTGGTTTGTAAGATAGTTTTATATTACTGTGTAGTGTATATAAATAACACATGGAAGAGACATTAGAGCAGAAGTCCTTAATTTGGCTGCACATTAAAGTAACTTGGGGAGCTTTCAAAATCCCAAAGTCCTGATCATAACTCTACATCACTTGAATCAAAATTTCTGGGAATATAAACTAGTCATTAGTGGTGCTTCTCAAACTTTAATCTACCTATTAATTATCTGGGTCTTTGCTAAAATACAGATGAGTTCACTAGGGCCTGGCTAAGCAACACCTAAGGTTTCTATTATAGCAAGTTCCAGGTAGTGGTTCTGATGCTGCTGGCTTGAGATCTTACTTTGTGGAGCAAGGCTCCAGTACAAAGTAATTCAATAGCAGCACTGTTGACATTTTGGGCGGAATAATTCTGTTGTTAGGTGAAGGGAGAGCTCTCCTTCATATGGTAGGAACTTTAGCAGCATTTCTGGCTTCTACCTACTAGGTGCCAGTAGCAGCACCCTCCTTCCCCCCAATTCAATTGCAACAGCCTTAATTGCTTCCTCTTGAAAATCACTGCTCTAGTCTTACTCCTATACATAAGGAAACCGAAGCTTGGAATGACTTATCTAAGACTGTAGAGCTGGTTCTTGCTCTACATTTCTATTTAACCTGCTTCCAACTCTATTGTGTTTCCAAAGTAATGTGCAATGTTAACAAGCACTTCATATGTTTAAGATTTGCAGATAGCAGTTATTCATGGTCTCCAGTTCTTAACATTGTATACAAGTGAGGTACATTGCCACCAGGTGGCAGTGAATACCCTAGCAACCAGGTTTAAGTAGTATGACCTGTTAAGTAAGTAGCTTGTTTATTTATTTAAAAATTAGAATGTTTCCAGCCAGGTTGCTCAGTGGTTGAGCATCCAACTATGAACCAGGAGGTCATGGTTTGATTCCCAGTGAGAGTATATGCCTGGGTTTCAGGCTCCATCCCCAGTAGGGGCCATGCAGAAGGCAGCCAATCAATAATTCTCTCTCATCATTAATATTTCTATTTCTCCCATCTTCTCTGAAACCAATACAAATATATTGAAAAAATTAGAATGGTTTCTGTTCATTAGCATAGCTGTGGTTAGAAAAGATATTTTGATAAGTCACATGCTTTAAAAATAAATCTTGTTTTGGAAATTTTCAAATATACCCAATAGGAGAGAGAATAACATAATAAACTCTGACATATCTGTTAATTAACTTCAATTATTAAGATATGGCTATATTGTTTAACCAGTACTTCTAATGTACTTCACCTTTAGGATTATTTTAAACTAAGTCATAGATATTTCATTTAGAGAACATGTTTTGGAAGCAAAATTATGTGCAAAGTAAAACTTTGTTAATCTTAAGCCTTATAATTCTTAACCAAGGGTAGCCATGGTTTTATCCCTAGATTTGTTTAGTATGCTTGATAGTTTACTTTGAGATCTTTTTTTTTGGGAGGGGAAAGGGAGGTACCAAATTATTTTATTTGAAGGAATGGTACAAATGAAAGACATGAATGAATGATTTGGTACAAGTTATAGAAAAGGGAAGGTAACTCCAACATGCATGTACTGCTTTGGTGACTTGTGGCTGTAGGAAGCCAGACTAAGGCATAGTTTTCATCACTGTCTGCCAGGGTGTGCTTATCAAAGAGAAACTCTGCCTTGCCCCTTTTAGGGGCCTCCCAGCCTACGCAAGTTGGTTACAAGGTCTTAATTTGAGATTAGATCCATTCCTGACCTCTTTGAATTACCTTAAATCAAAAGTCCAAGTACTTCTTCCTAGGGACCTCATGCCTGCTGGAGAAAGCTTTATGTGTTACCTAATAATTACAGCTAAGCTGTTACAGCTAGATTTGCCAGCACTCCTGACCAGTTCTTTCAGCTATAAAATTTAAAAGGCCGGGACCGGTGTGGCTCAGTGGATAGAGCGTCGGCCTGCGGACTGAAAGGTCCCAGGTTCGATTCCGGTTGGGGGCATGTATCCTGGTTGCAGGCACATCTCCACTGTGGGGCGTGCAGGAGGCGGCTGATCGACGTCTCTCTCATCGATGTTTCTGACTTTCTATCCCTCTCCCTTCCTCTCTGTAGAAAATCAATAAAATATATTTAAAAAAAAATTTTTTTTAAACAAACTATGCCATGATTTTAACTTGTGTTAACAATCCAGGACACAGTGTTTATTGTAGTAAATTCCTCTTCCCTCACTAAATAATTCCAATTATTTTGTTCTAAACAATTAAATAAATAGCCATTTAAGTAATCTTATAATAGCCAGACTTATCTTTAGAATTTTACTTTTTCTACAGTCTTGATTCTAGGCTGTCCAAGGAAGTGAATAACTTACAATTTATTTCTAATAATTCTCCCTCTCAATTATATTATTTTGAGAGCATTGCTTGTATTTTAAAACAATAAAAATGGGTTGATAGTACAGAAAAAAAGTAGATCATTTTAGAGGTATTAACTCTTCTAGGGGGAATAACTAATAAGTAGTGCTGAGATCTGAATTTGGGTATCTTTATATGGTATGCCATACTGATTCTCATAGTATCAAAAGTTTTTTTCAAAGGTTAGGATGTTTAAAATGATTGTTGCCACCCCGTCAATGTTGCTCAGCGGTTGAATATCAACCTATGAAGAAGAGATCAGGGTTCTATTCCCTGTGTGGGCACATGCATGGATTTCGAGCTAAATCCCCAATAGGGGGGGGTGTACTGATCTATGTTTCTCTCATCATTGATGTTTCTCTCCTTCTCCCTTACTCTCTAAAATCAATTTTTTTTAAAAAATGTATGTAAAAAGGATGGTTTCTAACAGATAAAAAGAAAATGGATTTGAAAGTTGCTAAATCAAAAGGATATTATGTCATTTAACAACCAGAGCCTAAAATGACTATTAAGTACTTTGGCAAACTCAATGTAATACTTAGAAGTAAATACAAAGTGATATAGACCTTTATCCTCAGTGGATTTAATCTAGTTACTTACGTAAGTAATAATACAAGACAGTTTGTGATAAAAGTGACAAATGATCATAAATATTCTGTGATCAGGGTTGTGAAAAAAATTGAAAGTAATCCCTTTTATATTTCCAGGAATAGATTTTAATAAAGCTATAAAATTAATCTGCCCTCTAAGTTGAAAACTTTTTTATATTTTCCCATTTGAAATTTTTTAGAAAAGGCTTAATATTTGTGAATATTTTTAAGAATGATTACTACCTTCCTTTTTATTAGGTATTTCTTGTTTGATCAAGTCAACCATAAATTTTAGATAATATTTTGCTTAAAACTTCCTTACTCTGATTGAGTTGATGGGCAACATTCTGGGGCAAGGCTGACTTTTCTTGATGAAGCATAGAAAAACTGCTGTAATGTGCCTCTACTCCCTCTTTTTTTTTTTTTTTTAAATACTGTACTCCTTTTAATAAATTCAGTTAGTAAGTTTATGAATCTTTGTCTTATTTTTTTCCTTTTGTCCCTCTTGTAGCCATTTTGTTAAACTTACCTGCACTTAAACATGCAAGGGCACAGGGAAGGAATGGAATGGGGTAATTTAGTCTTAGCGCAACTGAGAAAAGATTTCATTTGCTTTACTTGAAAAGAGTGTCATTTCTTTTGATCTAAAATAAAATTTCAAAAATAGTGCTCAACTTTGTTTTCAGGACTTAGAGCCCTGTTTTGTTTTTTTCATTTTTTTTTTAAACATTGGGATATTTTCTTCTCAACATTTACCTCTTGATATGATTTTGCTGCTTATGCTTGTGTTTCATATTTAGTGTGTCCTTTGAATTTAACTCATAATTTATTTAAACAAATTTTTTTCAGGGTCTTATTTTTGTGGTAGATAGTAATGATCGTGAAAGAATTCAGGAAGGAGCTGAAGAGCTGCAAAAAATGGTAAGAATATTTTTTTTAATTTGTGATTTCCAGGATGTATTTTTTCCTAGGTAACAGTGGTGATTTTAGTTGGCACAATTTTAACTGTGATTAGATTACACAAGAGATACTTTTTAGGACAGAAAGAACTATCATCACATGTTCTTAAAAATGCGTATATGGACACAGACACCAGAGGGTGAGGGCATGAGTGGGATATGGATGGGTGGAATGGGGAGATAAGGACACATATGTGATACTTTAATCAATAAAGAAAAAAAAAAGAATGCATATAAAAAGCTCCTATAGCGCTTTTAAAAAAAAAAAACACACACACAGAAGAGAAACTACTTCAGTAAGCTAGCTTGTTTTTAGAAAGCCCAGCTTGTTTTTAGAATGCTCCATGACTGCTTTTGATGCATATCTCTGAGGATGTTTACATTAGTCCCGTCTTTTATTTTATAGGTATAAAATCGGTAGTTTTTGATACTTTATGGGCGGGATGCTGGTTCAGATTCCTTGCTTCTAAGGTCATTTGGTTTAGTTTTTCTATATTGTGCCTACAATGTATATTTTGAAATGTTTTGTAATAGTAACCATGATAAAGAATCCCGGGGAAGGCAGTAGGATTTTGGTTGCCAGTGGTATCTTGGCCTGGCCATGTATTGAATTAATGTTTTCATTTGTCTGCATTGTTAAAAAGCCAGGGCAGGGTGGGGTTGTTGAGGAAACTTGCCATGGTTTCAAATTATGGCTATAAAACGATTACTGAAATGAATTCTTAATTCTCATTTATCGCTCCTAAAACAAGTGCAATCTGTAAAACCATTTTGTCAATGTATGTGTAATTAAGTAGCTGCTGGGGTGTGTTTTTGTTTGTTTGTTTTTATCTGATGAGTTACATATCACCTCTTCTCGTTTTGTAAATAGTTTTGAGATAAAAGTAACATACCATAAACTTCACTCATTTGAAATGCACATGTTAATGATTATTAGTTTACAAAATATTACCACAGTCTAATTTTAGAACATTTTCATTGGCCCATAAAGAAATCGTTGACATTTATTATTTATTTCCCATTCCTTTTTCCACTCTACCCTCCCCCCCCAGCTCTGACATCCATCAATATTAATGTCTCTATATACATTTTCCTATTCTGGACATTCATATAATTGGAGTCATGCAATATGTGGTCTTTTGTTAATTTTTAAAATTTTCGTTACTTTTCACTGAGCATAAGTTTTCAAGGTTCATGTTGTATCATGTATCAGAGCCTCATTTTTACTGGCTTTCTACTTTTGATGGTATTCTTACATTTTTTTATGATATTGTTAATATCCTAATCATTGTATTGTTGTCCCACTGTTGTCTAATTCAGCTGGCTGAAAAGGATAAAAGTCCAAAAAGAATTATTATCTCGTTCTACTACTAATTATCATAAGATCCTGTCATAAATATTTATTGCCATATGTGTTTCTTGTCCTTGCCAGTTTTACCTTTCAGTGGATGATCATGAAGGCTGAATAAAGTTTTACCTTAATGGAGTATATAGCATGTTTGGCTTGAAAAAGTTTTGCTTTACTTGAAGATATATAATTATTTGCTCGGGATTTGAAAACTGAAGGATAAGATCCCACTTCTGGGAATATATCCTAAAATCCTTGAAAAACCAATCAGAAAGAATATATGCTCCTCTATGTTCATAGCAGCATTATTTATAATAGCTAAGATTTGGAAACAGCCCAAATGCCCATTAGTAGAGGAATGGATAAGAAAAAGCTATGTTACACCCTAGCCAGTTTGGTTTAGTAACTAGATTGTTGGTCTCCGGACTGAAGGGTTCTGGATTTGATTGAGGTCAAGAGCACCTGCCTCAGTTGCAGGCTCGATTCCCCCGGCTAGGTTGGGCATGTGCCGGAGGCAACCAATGGATATGTCTCTCACATTGTGATGTTTTTCTCAATATATCTCTCCCCCTCCATTCCACTCTCCAAAATCAATGGGAAAATATCCTTGGGTGAGGATTAACAACAACAAAAAACCTGTTGTATTTACATAATGAAATACGCAGCTGTAAAAAAGAAGGGTCTCTTACCCTTTGAGACAGCATGGATGGAACTGGAGACTGTTATGCTAAGTGAAATAAGCCAGTCAGAGAAAGATAAATACATGATCTCATTTGTGGAATCTGGTGAACAAAATGAATTTACCAACAAAATATAAGACTGGAGAATGTAGGCATGGAACAGACTGACATATCTCGGTGAGAGGAGGAAGGATGAGAAGAGATAAACCAGAGAACTTAAATACTTCTGTGCATAGCACTTGGACACAGACAATAATGTGGGTGAAAGTCTTGGGGAGTAGAGGCGGGGTGAAAAGGAGTATCAATCAGAAGGGAAAACGGGAGGTATCTGTAATAGTGTCAACAATAAAAAAAATATATTTTAAAAATAGCACAAGCATATTTACAAATAGAATATATATAAGTACTGGGGAAAAAAACCTGCAACAACTGAAAGATAAGAGATTTAAGTTGTAGGAATACCATAACTTAAATGTAGAGAAATTGGGTTGATATTTAATAATATATATAGGAAGACAGTGTTTTACCTAGTTTGTTACAATAATTGAATTTCAGTTTTACAGCTGTTGTTTTTATTTTCAGCTTCAGGAAGATGAGTTGCAAGATGCAGTGTTGCTGCTTTTTGCAAATAAACAGGATTTGCCAAATGCTATGGCCATCAGTGAAATGACAGATAAATTAGGTCTTCAGTCTCTTCGTAACAGAACAGTAAGTATTTGGTTTATATGAACTTGACTATTAGAATTATTAGGATAATTATTTTAGCTAGTAAAAATTTATTAACTAGTCCCCTTTGGGCAGATAATGAACACATTATTTTACTATAGTTTACTCTTGCTTACACAAATATGACCCCTTTCAGGCTTTCATACTCTTATAAATGTGTTCAGTTTTACTTTAAAAAATGCTGATACCTTTTCCATTTTTTTAACTTTTAATAAATATTTGTTAAGGACCCAAAGATTTAAATATTTTTATTTAATGTTTGTTAACTTTATCCTCAAAACGCTTAGTATTGGGAAATATGTAGAAAACTGCTGTATGTAAATTATAATACTAAAAAATTATTGGTATTTAAAATTTTATATCTTTTAAATAACTGCAGTAAGTAATTTGTAATTTGGTTTTTAGGAGCCATATTTTAGATAATATTGCTTTGTACCATAATATGGAAAGCTGTGCAGTGCTTGGTTGGTGTGGCTTAGAGGTTGAGTGTTGACCCAGGAACCAAGAAGGTTGCTGGTTGATTCCCCATCAAGCCACATATCCAGATTGTGGGCTCAACCCCCAGTAGGGAGCATGCAGGAGGCAGCCTATAGATGATGTTACTTTCTCATCTATGTTTCTAAGTTTTGAATTTAAAATTACAAGAAACATTCCCTCTCTAACAGCTTATTTTATATCCATGATTTAAATATCAGCAAAACACAACATGCAGTTTTATATGTAAATGTATCACAAACTATTAATTAGTGTGTAACTAATTACAATAGTTTTTCATTAGCTTGTCAGCAAGGCAAATACTGTACTGTAGCAATAATGTAAAGACTGTTTTAGATGTTCCAGGCTGATTTAAATAAAATGAACTGTAAAGGATAGCAGTTTTCCATGCTATGATATAAACTTATGCCTTTTCCCAGCCTTGTAGGGTGTTTGATATTCAAGTAATATTTGGCAACATTGTATACTTTCAGTGGTGTTGCAGTATAAGTCTTTTTGTATTTGTAACTTTTTATGGCAGTACATAGTTATTAGAGAAAGGATTCATTGCCAATTTTAAAAAGTAGAACTTTTTGGAATGCATAAGACTAAAGATAATGAAATTATCTGAAAAGCATGTCTCTAAAAACATTAACAAGCCCATACTCTAAAATTTTGCCTCCTATATTCTGAACTATTTTTTTTTAAAAAAAAGGGAAATAAGAGGGTTATAAGCAATAGGTTGGTAGTTTGTTTGTTACTAATCTTACCATGAATGTACTTTTTAGATTAAGTAGTAGATAGTTGGTTAAATTTAATGTGGTATAAGTAGTAGATTTCAATGTGAGAGTTTTTTGAGAAGCAAGAATTAAGAGCGAACTCCCAATATACAGTTACTGAGATCATTCTAATAAAAGAGCAATATGCAAATTGACTGTACCTCTGCTACACTCACAAGCCACGCCCATCAGCCAATCAATGAGTATGCAAATTAACCCAATCAAGATGACAGAGCAGGAGGGAGGCTAGGGTTGCTCCTGGCAGTGGAGAAAGCCAAGCTTTCTGCACACCCTAGCTGGCCCAAGCTTCTGCTTAAGGCAACAAAGTTTCAATGACTGCTGCCACTAAGGGAGGCTTGGGTTGCCCCTGGTGATGAAGGAAGCCAAGCTTTCCTCACACCCTGGCAGGCTCAGGCCTCCACTTAAGGCAACGAAGTTTCAATGGGAGCAGAAGGCTTGGCTCCACTCCAGGCTACAAAGTTTCAATTGTAGAAGATAATAAATCCCATATACCAGGCCTCCATTTAAGTCTTGGGAGTAGGGGGTGGGAGCGGGGCATGGCCGCCCTGCAAACCATTAAGGGCCTTCGCCCAGGCAACCCTACACCCCAAAGGAACCCCCACCCTGATCCAGGACACCCTCCAGGGCAAACCAGCTGGCCCCCACCTTTGCACCAGGCCTCTATCCTATCTGATAAAAGAGTAATATGCAGATTGACCATCACTCCAACACATAAGATGACTGTCCCCTTGTGGACACAAGATGGCCACCACAAGATAACTAGCAGGGGAGGGCAGTTATGGGTGATCAGGCCAGCAGAGAGGGCAGTTGGGAGGAACCAGGCTTGCAAGGGAGGGCAGTTGGGGTTGATCAAGCCTGTAGGAGAGGGCAGTTAGGGATGACCAGGCTGGCAGAGGAGGGAAGTAGGGGGTGACTGGACCTGCAGGGGAGGACAGTTATGGGGGATCCAGGCCTGCAGAGGAGGGCAGTTAAGGGTGACCAGGCCTGCAGGGGAGGGCAGTTAGGGGCAAGCAGGCCGGCAGGGGAGTGGTTAGGGGGTAATCAGGCTGGCAAGCAGAAGCAGTTAGGGGCAATCAGGAAGGCAGGCAGGTGAGTAGTTGGGGGCCAGCAGCCCTGGATTGTGAAAGGGATATCCGACTGCCCGTTTAAGCCCGATCCAAGCAGTCAGACATCCCTTGAGGGGTACCAGATTGCAGAGGGAGCAGGCTGGGCTGAAAGAGTGATTTTTGTGCACCCGCCCTCTAGTTAAATATAAAAGTAACCATTTAAGATATAAAACACTATTTACTCATTTATGTCTTTGGTTTTATGTA
This sequence comes from Lasiurus cinereus, assembly GCA_011751065.1. Classification (NCBI taxonomy): domain Eukaryota; kingdom Metazoa; phylum Chordata; class Mammalia; order Chiroptera; family Vespertilionidae; genus Lasiurus; species Lasiurus cinereus. The sequence goes on from JAAGEH010000020.1 coordinate 14,694,294, forward strand.
TTTTGTTTGTTTTAAAAAATTGATTTTGGAGAGAGGGATAGAACATCAACAATGGGAATCATTGATTGGCTGCCTCCTATTGGCCCCCTTCTGGGGATGTGCCCTGATTGGGAATGGAACTGTGAACTCCTGTTTCATGGGTTAATGCTCAACCACTGAGCCACAACACCAGGCTTATGTTTGTTTGTTTTTTTCTATACGTTTATGGAAACTGCTGACTAAATAATACCCCTGAGCAATTGGGGGGAAATAATTTTCTGATTTAGAAATTTTAAACTTTGTGTTATACATAGTGTCATGTTAATCCTGTATTTTCTTGTTTTTTTCTTTGTAGTGGTATGTTCAAGCCACTTGTGCTACACAAGGAACTGGTCTGTATGAGGGACTTGACTGGCTGTCAAATGAGCTTTCAAAACGTTAAATGAAACTGGATATCAAATCAAGGACATGTTGGATAGAATTTGTCTAGGCTTGTTACAACAAAATTAGTTTGCATCTTTGTTATTAAACAGTATCTGGGACTGGTTTGGGCAAAATATTACAGCGTTTAAACTTATTTTGTTGCCAATTATTGTTTACCAAGTATAATGTTGCACTTTAGCAATATGCTTGGTTTTAAAGAAATTATCTTTTAACTTGGGGGGAAAAAGTGCCCTCTTTTAATTTTACTTCCCTTAAGCCTAAATGCCTGGACTTAGCTATTGTGACACCTTTAAATAAATCCGTTTTAAATGGTTTTGAGCCCACAGAAAATAATGTTTTAAAGTTATCCCCTTGCTACTTATTGATACCTTTATCATTCCTGGAACAGTCTGCTGATTTAAAAATAAAAATGTAGCATTCCATTTGTATTTATTTTCCTCCCTTGCCAAAAAGATTTTCTAATATTGCTTGTACCAGCCAGGGAAATACTCCAAAACACTATTGAGATCTCTTGCACTGAGGAACTTATTACTCCTCCTTTTTCTCCCCCCTATTATGACTCCTGGCTTCCATCAGCCAAGCTTACCTTGGTGTGGTTTGGATTCAATAGTTAATTAGTTCTATGCTGGTAGCAAAGAGTTCATATGGAGATGATTTTTAATACCCAGCAGATTGTCTTTCTTTATATTGTATCTTTTTTATGTTGCATGTTGCTTTTGGTATCAGCCTGACTCTTTGCCCAGTATATGATAGTTCTGCTGATGTTTTATTGTTTATTGGTGAACATATATTCATTAAGAGTTTTTTGGAAAACTCATCAAACTCAAAAGAATAAGTTTTCTTCATAACCCATTTGGAATTATTCCTAATAAAATGATAAAATATGTAATTGTGTGTGTTCTTTTTGAGTTTTAAAGATGTTTGAAATGGATTTTCTTATTTAATTAAAGTTGATTGTTGATTTATGTACTTGACACTGAATAATAACACAGATCCCAGTGAATTTTATTCATTGTTTAAATTGGAAATAAAGTTTGGGTTGCTATCATGTGTATGACAAAGCAGAGAAACAACTTTTAAAACTTAGTTTCATTTGATAAAATACCATTTTTGACTGTACATAAGTGCTGTTTCATGGCAGAACACATAGACTGTTAGTGCTGTTGCTTTTCTACATAGAAGAAAAAAGTTCACGGCACTTTTCTTTTTAGCTTTACAAATTTCGGAACCCCAAAGAGATTACATGTGACTAAGTTTTTGTTAATAAGGCAATAAAGCTATATACCTCATTAACTATATCTATTAAGTTATTAGGGACTCCACCTTACAAATAACTTAGTTTTGGTCTATATAGTCTAAAATTCTTCGTATTTTATAAACCTTGCTTTTTTATGATTCTTAATGGCTTGCTTAGATTTTGGTAAATTTGTGGATTAAAATTTTATTTTCAAAACCAAACACATGCTTGTAAAATAATGTCTAGTTTTGAATTGTTAACAACAGAAAGTACTGACTGGTTCAAGTGAAAAGAAATTAGAATTAAGCAGTTGATGATTGTCAAACAGGTTATTGGGATAAAGCCTCTGTTTAACCTGTCACTTTGATGTTAGTGCAGCTTTCCTAGCCCGCCAGATGAGTTTTATCTCCTTTTCTTCACATAAGAAAGGTACCATTTCTTGTTGATTAAAACTAAGATCTAGTACAGTATGTGTAGCTTTATGGGGTTCAAGAGAGATTAAACTTCAGTAGGTTCGGTGTAGGATCATGGTTAAATACCACTGCATTAATTTTTAAAATTAAGCCAAGTAAGTCAAAGAAAGGGAGTAAAGAAAATTCATACAATGTCAATTGTGTTGTAAGGCGGTTATACTACCATGGTTGGAAATGACTATTTAATTATCACGAAATGGGTTTTAAAAAAAGATTAGCAAGAGTTCACGTATCCCTCCCCCCCCCCTCCCACTGCTTATTTTGTATTTTTTTAAAACAAGTATTTAACTTAGTATGTTTTTTACCCCCAAAATTTTACTTGGTCCCTAGTCAGGGTAATTTTTTTATTTTTTTAAATCAAATTGAGAATTTTTTTTTCCCAAATAGGAAAAAAAAAGTAAACTTGGAAAAATGTATAAATTAAGAGATAATACCTAAATGCTTTTCCCTATGTTTTTGTAATAGATCAAACAAAATTGCTATCACTGTCCTAATTAGTAGATATACAGTACTTTTTAAAAATATTTATTTTTATTGATTTCAGAGAGAGAGAAACATCAATGATGAGAGAGAATCATTGATCAACTGCCTCCTGCACACTCTCTACTAAGGATCAAACCTGCATACAACCTGGGCATGTACCCTTGACCGGAATCGAACCCTAACCCTTCAGTCTGTAGGCCAATGCTCTACCAATTTAGCAAAACCAACCAGGGCCATATGTAGTACTTTTTATGAAATACTTTACACTATCAAAATTCATTTCTTGCCCTGGCTGCTACTTTCAATGGTTAGAGCATCTGCCTGCACACTGAAGAGTCTAAGGTTCGATCTCTAGTGATTTCCAGTCAAGGACATGTACCCAGGGTTTTATTTATTTTTAAATTTTATTTTTTAATTTAATCTTTATTGTTCAGATTATTACAATTGTTCCTCTTTCCCCCCACCCTCCATAGCTCCCCTCAATCCGGTTCCCACTCCACCCTTTGCCCTTATTCCCCGATTGTCGTCATCCATAGGTATACAATTTTTGTCCAGTCTCTTCCCACACCCCCCTCAACCCTTTCCCCCTGAGAATTGTCAGTCCACTCCCTTTTTATGTCCCTGATTCTATTATATTCACTAGTTTGTTTTGTTCATTAGATTTTTAATTCACTTGATTTTTAGATTCACTTGATAGATATGTATTTGTTGTTCATAATTGTTATCTTTACCTTTTTCTTCTTCCTCTTTAAGAGTACCTTTCAGCATTTCATATAATACTGGTTTGGTATTGAACTCCTTTAGGTTTTTCTTATCTGTGGAGCTCTTTATCTGACCTTCAATTCTGAATGATAGCTTTGCTGGGTAGAGTAATCCTGGTTGTAAGTTCTTGCTATTCATCACTTTGAATATTTCTTGCCACTCCCTTTTGGCCTGCATAGTTTCTGTTGAGAAATCAGCTGACAATCGTGTGAGTGCTCCCTTGTAGATAATTAACTGTTTTTTTCTTGCTGCTTTTAATATTCTCTCTCTGTCTTTTGCTCTTGGTATTTTAATTATGATGTGTCTTGGTGTGGTCCTCTTTGGATTCCTTTTGTTTGAGGTTCTATGTGCTTTCTGGACTTGTAAGTCTTATTTCTTCCACCAAGGTGGGGGAAGTTTTCAGTCATTATTTCTTCAAATAGATTTTCAGTATCTTGCTCTCTTCTTCTGGCACCTCCATAATTCGGATATTGGTATGCTTGAAGTTGTCCCAGAGGCTCCTTACACTATCTTCACATTTTTGGATTCTTTTTTTTTTCTTTTTTTTTTTCCCAGTTGAGTGTTTTCTGCTTGTTTGTATTTCAAATCTTTGACTTGATTCTTGCATTCCTCTAGTCTGCTGTTAGGTCTCTGTATAATATTTTTTATTTCAGTCAGTGTATGTTTAACTTGTAGTTGGTCCTTTTTCATATCCTCAAGGGTCTCTTTAAATTTATCGACCTTTCCTAGGAAATTCTTGAAAAACCTTATAATCATGGTTTTGAACTCTATAGTCATTTGTTTTCCTCCATTTCTTTCATTTGTGATCTGTTCCTTTGTCTCCACACTTTCTGAATTGGTAGAGTAGCTTTGTGTGCTAGTTGTCCTATATGGCCCAGTAGCTCCACCTCTCCAGTTACTTGAGGTGGACACTCTTGGTGCACCCCTTTTTGGGCTGTGTGTACAGCCTTGTTGTAGTTAAGTCTTGATTGTTGTTGGTATCCCTGGGGAGAATTGACCTCCAGGCCAATTGGCTGTGAGGATCAGCTGTGTCTATGCCGGGAGAACTTCTGTGCTGGAGTCAGCTTTATGAGACAAGACTTCGGCTTGGATAGGGCGGAGTCTCTGGGCTGAGCAGACAGCCTTGGTTTCCTTTCAGCCCTGGGTCTATGTCCCTGGGTAATTGCTGCAGCCTTCTCTGTGCGCATGCACACATTCGCATGCCTCCAGCTTTGTGCCTTTTGTGGCTCCCCTGAGTTTCCACATGCTCTGGAAACCCATATGAGTCTGGATCCCCAGGTTCTCGCCTGAAACGGGTTCAGTGCAGTTGGAAGTGGAGTACAGCACAGTTGGAAGGTTTCATCTTCCTCCCACTAGAGAAAGCCAGCAGCATACTCAATAGTCAGTCCTCTCTGTGTGCACTCGTGCATTCGCCTCCAGACCTCTACCTTTAGCAGCTCCCCTAAGTTTCTGTGCACTCCTCCCTTTTCACGACAGTCCAGACTCTCCCCATTTGAGTCTTGCCCAGAACTGGGGTTCATTGCAGTTGAAACTGGAATTCTGCGCAGTCAGGAGTTTCTGTCTCTCTCCCGCTAGAGAGAGCCTGCCTGTCCTCTCCAGGCACGTGTCTCCATACCTCAGCTTATTGCAGCTCCTCTGAGTCTCCATGAGCCCCTTTCTTTACTTCTAGCTGTAAAATTTCCATTCAGCCAGCTTTCTGTGGTTCTGGATGATGTCCGTTCTGTCTTAGTTGTAGTTTTGAAATTGTGTGAGGCAGCAGTTTGGCTGTTCACCTCTGCCCCCATCTTGGTTTCTCCTCTGCCCAGGATTTTAAATTTGATTCACCAGCCCTATTAGGGGCAAGTGTGTGAGGCAACAAATCAGTCTCTCTCTTACATAGATGTTTTTCTCTCCCCTATCCTACTTTGTCTAAAAATCAATGGAAAAAATATCCTCGGATAAGGATTAACAACAAAAAAGATTTAATGCTTTTCACACAAATGTTAAACTTATTGGTCAATCAATAAGAGGTCTCTGACTTCTATTATACATAGAACAATTGATTATATTCCTAGATTTAAAAAGTATTCTGGCAAATAATTATGTTAAAAGAGAAAGTGAAGAGGAATTGTAGTTCTCTTAAAGGCTGAGTAGCAGCAGAGTTGAGGATAGAACTATTATCTGTTTTCTCTCTCTGTCCAATAAGCTTTTTTTAATAAAAGTCCATAATATTCCCCATTGCCTATTGTCTAACCACTCATTTGCTTTTCTGTGATGTAGTATCTTGATAATTTGTAGCATATTTGTTTCTGTGGGTTTTCCCCTTCACCTTACATATTCTTGATTGAAAATGAGATTTAAGTGAAATGTTATCTTAATTTTCCAGATTGTCAGTGTTTCATTCACTGAGACTTCCCGTTTTTCTTTAGCATAGGTACAGAATTATATACATAGTAAAGTTTCATAACATTTACGGAGATCAAAATTTCTTTTAAAGTCCATGGAATCTAGTAATGTCCCAATTTTCATTTCTGATGTGTATCCTCTTAGACTGGAGGCTCATCAATTTTATTCGTCTTTAAAAAAAACAAAAGTTTTCGGTTTAGTTGATTTCCTCTGTTGATTTTCTGTTTTCAATTTCATTGATTTCTACACTTGGTTTATTGTTTCTTTGCTTAGGTTGGATTTAGTTTGGTCAACATTTTCTAATTTCCTAAGGTGAAAGCTGAGCTGATGATTTCAGATTCTAATGCAATATCTCCTGCTTTCCAAAAGTTGATGTTATGCCACTTAGATTTTAACAGAAGACCTACATTATTACTTGTTTTTGTTAAGCCAAAGAAATCCGAAAAGGTTTTTTTGCTTTTCAGTGCCTCCATTGTTTTGCCTTTTCCAGAGTATGATATAGTTGGAATCATATAAACTGTAGCCTTTCACATTGGCTTCTTTCAGTTATTATGCATTTAAGTATCTTCCATGTCTTTTCATGGTTTGATAGCTCGTGTACCACTGTTTATCCATCTTAATGCTTTACAATAGATGCAAGCAAAATCACTATCACTGTCCTAATTAGTGGACATATAAAGTGCATATATATATATATATCCAGCACCTACTGAAGGATACCTTGGTTGCTTCCAAGATTGGGCAATTATGAATAAAATTGCTATAAAAGTCATGGGCAGGTTTTTGTGTGGACATAAATTTTCAACTCCTTTGGGTATCAAGGAGTACAATTGCTGGATTGTAATGGTAAAAGTGTTTAGTTTTGTAAGAAACTATCAAGCTTCCAAAAGAGCCGTACCGTTTTGCATTCCCACCAGCAATGTATGAGAGTTCTTGTTCGACATCCTGACCAGCATTTGGTGTTGAGGGTGTCTGGATTTGGGCCATTCTAAGTGTGTGATGGTACCTCATTTTAATTTGCATTTTCCTGATGGCATATCATGTGGAGCATCTTTTTATGCACTTGTTTGGTTTCAACAAATGAGTGGAAACCAAAACAAACCTGGGAAATCCCTAAACACTTAGAGATTAAAATAAAACTTTTAAATAAGACACAAAGAACGTTAGAGAAATTTTTAAAATTTTTGAAATAAGTATATAAAAAGATGCTTTAAAGAAATAATTGGTTTATTTTAGTGGTTTGGAACAGAACCAACAATATCTTTGTGGTCTGCTGTACCTTAATAAAATAATCCTAATTCTCCCAGTTTCTTGTATCATTTTAGTCATTCATTTCACATACACATAAGCATACATAGTTATAGTAGTATTGCTATCATTCTTTTGAACAAACTTACCTGTTAAATCAATTTAGTTTCTGACTTGTATCATTTTCTTTCTTTCTAAAGAACTTATTTTAGGACAGGACTATTGGCAACAAATCCCTTCAATTTTTGTTTTATCTCTCCTACACTCTTGGTAAGTTTGCAGGGCACAGAATTGTACATTTGTAAACGTTTTCCCCTTTTTATAATATTTCACTCTACTCTCTTCTTGCTGGCATGGTTTCTGAGAAGTTAGATGTAATTCTTTGCTCTACGGGTAAGGTGTTTTTTCCTCTGGTTGCTTTTAGGATTTTTTTCCTTTGATTTTTCTGTAGTTTGAAAATGATATGCATAGTTATAGTTTTTTAGGCATTCTACTTGGTCTGTGTGTGTTGTATCTTTAATTTTTATGTGTGCATGACTTTTACTTGGAATTATCGGTAATTTCAAATATTCTGTTCCTCTTCTGGTATTCCTATTACATATATGTTACACCCTTTATAGTTATACCACAATTCTTGGGTAGTCTGGTTTTTTGTTGTTGCTGTTTTCGAGTTGGTTTTTATTTATTTATTGGTCTTTTTTGTTTTTTCCTCTTTGCATTTTAGTTTTGGAGGTTTCTGTTGAGATATCTTCAAACTCAGAGATTCTTTCCTTAGCCATTTCTAGTCTGTTAGTAAGCCCATCAAAGGCATTCCCCATTGGTGACAATGTTTACCTCTGGCATTTCTTTTTGATACTTTCTTAGAATTTCCATCTCTGCTAACATTGCCCATCTGTTCTTGTATCCACTAGAGCCCTTAATGTCATTGTAATTGTTTTAAGTTCCTGGTCTGGTAATTCTGTCATCCCTGCCATATCTGAGTCTGATTCTGATGCTTGCTCTCTCAGCACACTGTTCTTTGCCTTGTAGTGTGTCCTATAATCTTAATCACTGGGCATGATGTCCTAGGTAAAAGGCCTTTTGTAATGATGCAGTAAGGTGTAGAGGTAGAAGAAGCATTCTCTAGTTCTATGAGTAGGTTTCAGTCTCTGGACTGAATTTTACATGTTTCTCAATTTTGTTTCCCTCTTCTTTAGGTGGGACAGGAGGGCTAGAGTAGGCTGGATTTGATTATTTCCTTATGCTAGCTGGTCATTTAGGCTCTGATAAGACCCCTGTAAATTAAGGTCTGGTTAGTTTCTCGCTAGGCAGACATTGTTAAGACAGTGATGCTCTGGCATTATTTAAAACTAGAGGCCCAGTGCACCAGTGGGATCCCTTGGCCTGGCCTGCAGAAACCAGCTCTCCAATATCCTCCAAGGGATCCCAGGTTGCAAAAGGGCATAGGCCAGGCTGAGGGACCCTACCAGTGCCATCAGGGCTGGGGAGGGTTACAGGGTGTGTCCGGCTCATCTCACCCAGTCCCCATCTGGCCAATACCTATCATGCCCAGTCCCAATTGGGGCCAGCCGGGGTGGGACCACAGGAGGGCTCCAGGGCATGTTCAGCCCATCTTGTCCAGTCCTGAACAGCTGGACCCCAGCAGCAAGCTAACCTTTCAGTCAGAGTGTCTGCCCCTTGGTGGTCAGTGTGCATCACAGCGACTGGTCAAACAGCCAAACACTTAGCATATTAGGCTTTCATTATATAGGATGGTTCCCCCCTAACCCTCATCCCCCAACTTGCTGGAAGCATGAGGGGATTTTTCTCCAATATTCTTTAAGAAGTTGGCAGAAATCCAGGAAGTAAAACTCAGAAGTGTGACCCCCTCCTCCCTTCTCAGTGACTGGGTTCCCTTGGAGTTTAAACTTTCAATTGTCTACACTCAGCCTCCAGCAATTCCTTAATTACTGTTCAGGTTTCCCTACCTGCCAGTGGTTCCCACAGAGGTTTCTGCTTGAAGTTGTGACTATTCTTTTCACCTATTGGTCTTTCCAATTTGAGGGGAAAGGGGACACTGGCTTGCCCTGTGACATTTCTCCTTTGGATCTAAGAATAGTTGTTGACTTTTCAGTTTGTTGAGTTTTTACTTCTTGTTAGGACAGAGTGGCAACTTTCAAGCTTCCTACATGCAGGACCAGAAATCCAAAATCCCAGAACAAACTTTCTTAAATGTAGATTTCTGGTTCTTGGTCATGGAGGTGAAAGTAACTTTTTTTCTGAACATATTTTTTATTTTTTAAATGTATTTTTATTGATTTCAGAAAGGAAAGAAGAGAGAACAGGGGAATCGGGATGAAGCCTGCAAACTGGGCATGTGTCCTTGATCAGAATTGAACCCAGGACCTTTCAGTTCACAGGTTGACATCCACTGAGCCAAACCAGCTAGGGCTGAAAGTCACTTTTGACATCACTGGAAACAAGTGCTTATGCTTTCTGATGTGATGTTACATGTTTCTTTAGTGTAAATATAAGTTACCAACTGGTAGAATTAATATGAAAACTTATATTGAATAATAAAAGAGTGGTTGGTAAATATACAAGAACATTATCTGAAAATCTATTATAGGGAAAAATTAACCAGGTCCAGAGTCTGATTACCTATTCAGAAGGTTGAAGTCTGAGTAAGTGATTAGAAATAGTCTACTACCAGCAGTTTACCTTTTTCAAGGGTCAGCAGTTATTGGTAATATTGGCACACCAACAACTCTTTCCATACAGGATTTATTTATGATCTGCTTAGTTATTTTTAGGAAAATATTAGGAATGAAATACTAGCTTTATATTCTTAATCTCATTATGGTCATCTCAATATTTAATTTAAAGGTTTTATTAATATATCAAATTAATTTAGAACTTGGTTCTAAAATTTACTCCTGAGAGTCATTTAAGCACAAGTGAATTCTTAATAAATTTTTCTTAGCATATACATTGTGGCATGTCCTTTAGGTGCCTAAATTAAAGGAAATTACCACTACCAGAAAGTTACATGGCTGCTTTTGTTTCTTATTGTGTTACTTTTAGGCAAAGATCCCCTTTACCTTAGTTATTTTCACAAACTATAAAATGTTTAAGTGGTAATATTTTAGTAACAAAGATTGTGAGAAATCAACAATAGCAAAAGCAGCTATACTAGTAAATATATGCCTACAAGGTCCTTTGTATTTTATTGATTTCAAAGAGGAAGAGAGAGGGAGAGAAACATCAATGCTAAGAGAAAATAATTGATTGGCTGCCTCCTGTATGCCCTCTACTGGGGATTGAGCCTGCAACCCAGGCATATGCCCTTGACCAGAATCAAACCCAGGATCCTTCAGTCCGTAGGCCAATGCTCTATCCACTAAGGCAGTGGTTCTCAACCTTTCAAATGCCACGACCCTTTAATATAGTTCCTCATGTTGTGGTGACCCCCAACCATAAAATTATTTTCATTATTTCATAACTGTAGTTTTGCTACTGTTATGAATCATGATCCCCAGGTTGAGAACTGCTAGCAGGGTCGCCTAAGACCATAAGAAAACACAGATATTTACATTATGATTCATAACAGTAGCAAAATTACAGTTATGAAATAGCAATGAAAATAATTTTATGGTTGGGGGTCACTACAACATGAACTGTATTAAAGATTCACAGCATTAGAAAGGTTGAGAACCACTGCACTAAGGGCTATTTATTTTTAAAATATATGTTTTTTTATTTTGGAGAGGAATGGAGAGGGAGAGAAACATTAATCAATGATGAAAGAGGGTCGATAGGCTGCTTCCTGCACATCCCACACTGGGGATTCAACCTGCAACTGGGGCATGTGCCCTGAATCAAACCATGACCTGGATGCTCAAGCCATGCAGGCTGGGCAGTCTTTTGTATTTTATAGAATACGGAACAGTTGAGTTAGGGGTCTGCCTTACTGAGCTTGCCAGGGATTTCTGCACTGTATGCTTTATATTGGTCATTTAAGTACTCAGTTGGGGTCATGGGACTTAGCACTGCCATCTGTAGGCAGGGAGCTGGCTCTTAGGAACTGGATAGTACTTTGCTGGCAATGGTTCTTTTTTTAAGGCTGGGTTGAGTGTCACTAATTAAGGATGTGTATTCAGCCAGGTTTGCCTCCCAGATGGCCCTGAAGAGATGAGGGAATGATTATTTAAAAAAAGGGGGGCGGTGCTAAACAAACCCTCCAAAAAATAATTTTTATTTTTTATTGTTAACAGTATTACAAATGTCCCCTAATTATCCCCCCCTCTTTTCCTAGGCCATTGGTTATGAATATATGTATATAAGATTTTCATTAATCTCTTCCCATCACCCCCACTTTCCCTCACTCTCCTCTGAGATACATCAGTTCATTCCTTGACTCCGAACCTATTTTGTCAGTTTATTATGTTCATTAGGGGCCCAGTGCACGAATTTGTCCACCTTGAAAGGAACTGTGAGCTGCAGGTGGGTCTCAGCCCATCCTCCGCATCCCCACCAGCCTCCTCCTGCCACACTCCTGGTCCCATCTGCCAGCAGCCCGTTCCTGCTGCTGTTGCTTCCATATACTAATGGCACCAGGCTCACTCACACCAACTGGCAGTGCAGAGTGATTGGGACCAGCACCATCAGTGGTGTGAGCAGCAGTTGCTGCCCTGATCACCCCTCAGGAGCAGGGGGAGGTGGAGAAGCCCTCAGGGAGATTGGGGCTAGCAGCTGCCATTCGCACCCACTGATGGCACTGAGCAATCAGGACTGGTGCTGGATGCTGGCAGCAGGGGCAAGTGGCGGCTCCAGTGCTGGCAGTGGGTGCGACTGGGGTCATCACTGGCAGCATGTGCAAGAGATGGCTGCTGGCCCCAATCACTCCTTAGGAGCAGGGGGAGGTGGAGCAGCCCTGAGGGACTATTGGGCCAGCAACTGCCACTTGCACCTGATGATGGCACTGAGCAATTGGGGCCGGTGCCAGGCACCAGCAGCTGGTGCGAGTAGCGGCTCCAGCACTGGCAGTGGGGAAGGGGACTGCAGTGTACGGGAGCAAAGAATTTTTAGTAACCGCCAGAGGCTTGTCCCACGACAGCAACCAGCACCCCCGCCTTGGTCTGGCACTACTGCTCACCTGCTCCACCATCCTGCTGTGGCCAGCACCTGCTACGTTCCACACTCTGCTGCCTGCTGCTGATGCCCACCATGTTCTGTATGCAACCCCCGGTGGTCAGCGCATGTCATGGTGACCGGTTGATTGTTCAGTTCCACCATTTTGGTCTATTTGCATATTAGTGTTTTATAAATATAGATTAGATTCCACTTGTGAGATCATGTGATATTTGTCTTTCTCTGACTGGTTTATTTTACTCAGGATAATATTCTCCAGGACCATTCATGCTGTCACAAAAGGCAAGACATCTTTTTTTACAACTACATAGTATTCCATTATGTAAATGTACTACAGCTTTTTTTATCCACTCATCTACTTGATGGGCACTTGGGTTGTTTCCATATCTTAGCTATTGTAAATAATGCTTTGAACACAGAGGTGCATGTATTCTTTCTGATTGGTGTTTTTGGCTTCTTAAGATACCTTCTTGGCAGTGGGATCACAGGATCAAATGGTAGGTCCATTTTTAATTTTTTGAGTAAATTCCATACTGGTTTCCATAGTAACTATACCAATCTGCAGTCCCACCATCAGGGTACTAGTGTTCCCTTTTCTGCACATCCTTGCCAGCAATTTTTATTGATGGTAGTCATTCTGGCAGGTGTGAGATAATATCTCATTGTAGTTTTAGTTTGCATCTCTCTAATGATTAATGATATTGAGCATTTTTTCATGTCTCTGTTGGCTATCTGCATGTCCACAATTCAGTTTTAAAAATGAGCTCCAAAGATACACAACTGGCCAATAAGCACACACAAAAAAGATGCTGAACATCATTAGCCATCAGGGAAATGCAAATTAAAACCATAGTGAAGTGCTGCTTCATATAAGGATAGCTGTAATCAAGATTAAGAAGATGATGTGGAAAGACTGGAAATTTCTTCAGACATTGCTGGTGGGAATGCAAAATGGTGCAACTGCTTTGGATAATAAGGGTGGCAGTTCCTTAAAAGGTTGAACATTTTCCATATGGTCCAGAAATTCTACTTTTAAATATATGTTCAAGAGAAATGAAAACATGTCCAATCAAAAACTTGTACACAAATGTACAGCTTTATTCATAGAAGCCAAAAAGTAGAAACAATCCAAATATCAGTCAATAAATTGATGAGTATGGGTTTTCTTTTTGGCGCCAATCCTTGCCAATTCAGTTAACATGCAGGGACAAAAAGTCCTTAAAGAGAAAATAGATCAATTTTGATTGAAAAGCCAAAGCATCATGGGATTCTTTGATTTAGAAGAAAAATGACATAAGCCAGGATGCAAAAAGCCAGATTTCTTTAGGTATGTAATAAACAGTAATGTTATTTGCAATACTTAAACATTCTATAGCTTCAGAAATAGTCTTTGGTTTGATATCCTTTTTAAAAATATATATATTTGATTTTTTTTACAGAGAGAAAGGGAGAAGGATAGTTAGAGACATCGATCAGCTGCCTCCTGCACACCCCCCACTGGGGATGTACCCGCAACCAAGGTACATACCCTTGACCAGAATCGAATCTGGGATCTTTCAGTCCACAGGTCGAAGCTGTATCCACTGAGCCAAACCTGTTTCAGCTGGTTTGATATCCTTTAAAACGATATACTTCATATTTTCTGATGAAGGACCAGTTGTTTCTAAATAATTGTATCTCTGGATACACCATTCAAATTATTCCATAGGGGAAATAAAGATTATAGGCAATACTTTAAAATCTGTATATTGGTCATCCAATATAAGAAAGCCAACTAAATAAGTAAAGGCTATCCAATTCCCTACTGATCCATTTTCAATTATAGAACAGAATGAGATGAAATTAGCAAAAATGCAAACTAGGAATATTTTAATACAGAAAAATAGGACATCATTAAAGTGAGTACTGGGCAAAATGGATTGCACTATATAAACCCTTTGACATACAATCAATGCAAAATGGATAGAAGATAGAGAGGAATCAATTTGAAAATGGATGATTTTTAGAGAGTGGAAGAGGGAAAGACACAGGAATATTGATGTGAGAGAAATATATCAATTGGTTGCCTCCTGCACAAGCCCCGACCAAGGCCGGGAAGAAGCCTGCAACTGAGATTCGTACCCTTGATTGGAATTGAACCCAGGACCTTTTCCGTCTGCAGGCTGACGCTCTATCCACTGGCTAGGACTGAACGTGGATTTTGACAAACTAGTTAGCAGAATGAACCCATCTGTTAATTACTACTAATACTGAGGGGTTGCAGCCAACTAAATGTAAAGATTGTTTTTTTAATTTATTATTTTTAATATATATTTTTATTCATTTCAGAGATGAAGGAAAAGGGAGAGAAAGATGGAAACATCCACGATGAGAGAGAATCATGAATCGGCGGCCTCCTGCAAGTCCCCCACTGGGGATCCAGGCATGTGCCTTTGACCGGAATCAAACCGATGCCTTTCAGTTCGCAGGCCAACCCTCTGTCCACTGACCCAAACAGGCTAGGGCAAGATTTAGTATTTTTAAGGTCTGCAATTTAAAGACTATCATTTATATATAAAATGTTAATTTTAACACTTGGCTTCCATATGATTCAATACACTGAAGATGGCTAACAACATACTTTTTCCATATTATAGTTTTTTGTGTGTTTTATTTACGCTTTGAACAAGTAGAATTTATTATAGAAGTACAAAGTTCAATATTGGGAAATTTACAAGAAAAATCATTTCCATTAACAAATTTAAAAAAACACACATCACTACGTGATCACCACTAATAGACTTGTCATAATTAAACCACATCCTGAAAATTGTGAAAATTCTAAATATTAAAAAATGAAAATAAAAAAACCCTCAAATAAAAATAGCTAAATGATAAAGGACGAGTTAGCAAAAATAATAATAATAATTCTAAAACCACTTCCATTAAAATTATGACTAAAGCATGAGTCTGCAATTATTATAATTCAACAAATAATAGCATAGCAATAATATAAAATGATTGGTATAAATATTGGGAAAGAGATAAATTCTCTTTCCTTTATTGCTAAAGACAAGTGAAATCTATAAACTGAAATTGAAATAAAAACAAAAACCTATTCTAATTATCCAGGGAGCCTGGTAATATAGCTGGCTATAAAAATACAAACATTCTGAATTGCAAATAACTAGCCTACAATAAAATGGAAAAAATATTCTATTCACAATATAGCACATCTTTATATGGCAAACAAATAAAAACAGCTATGATAGCTGTTTGACCTATATAAATAGAACTTAAAGCAGCCCAGTTGGTGTGGCACAGTGGGTATCAACCTATGAACCTGGAGATCACGGTTGGATTCCTGCCATGATAGTGGGCTCATTCCCCAGTGTGGAACTATGGGCATGTAGGATGCAGCCAATCAATGGTTCTCTCTCATCATTCACTGATTAAGTATTGACCTATGAACCAAGTCACAGATTCCCAGTAGGGGCCCAGGCTCCATCCCCAGTGTGGAGGGGTATGAGGAAGTGAGAGGGTTGGGGGGGGAAGTGCAGAGGGCAGCCGATTAATGAGTCTCATCATTGATGTTTCTATCTCTCCCTTTCCCTTCCTTTCTGAAATCAATAAAGATATGCATTTTTTAAAATGCTTTGGTACTCTCATTTTAGAATATTGTTATTCTAAAGTTAGTACTTCAAAAGCCACCCCAAAGCAGCTCTAATACCTTCAGTAAGTTTTATGCATTAGAATATTACCCAAATCAGTTAAAGCTCTTGAATTGTTTCATAAATGAAATCTAGATAGCATTTCCTTCTAGTACTATATTGAACAAAATATTAAAAATTTTAAAACAAAATGTTTTTGGCCCTAGCTGGTTTGGTTCAGTGGATAGAATTGGCCTGTGGACTGAAGGATCCTGGGTTTGATTTTGTTCAAGGGCATATGCCCAGGTTTCAAGCTTGATCCCCAGTAAAGGGCATGCAGGAAGCAGCCAATCAGTAATTGTCTCATCACTGATATTTCCATCTCTCCCTCTCTAAAATCAATAAAATATATATATTTTTAAATGTTTTGGGATGTTTAGAAAACCAGTGTTGACTCTTAATTTTTTAGAGGAAAGATTTTTGCCTATTGAGTTGCCATGTGGGATTTGTGATAAACTAGTAGTGCAAACATTTACCCTTCAATATGTATGTTTTGGTTTTGTCTCAAACTAGTTTGTAGGGAACTTCTACCTGTATTTCATAGTTGGAGAATATGAGATCTAAAGATGTCACTTCCCACCAGGAAGTTCTTATGACAGTAGTATTCTTTGGACCCTCTCCCTCTTGTATTATATTCCTCAGAGATCTACCTCAAGTCAGAAATCACATTCTGATGATAATCAGGTCTTAATTCTTTCAGAAGTCTTCACCCAGTGAAATTCTTGGAAATTTGAAACAACATATATTAGTATTCAGAATTTTAAAAGAATGTTACATTATAGCCAGGAATGATGTTTGCAAATGAATTATGAATTACCAGTGTATATACTAAAGTGGCAACTGGGCAGAAGCTCAGTAACAGGATGTGTTCTATATATTCTTAGTTAGAAGAAAATCTTAGTTATATATAAAATCTTAGATTCATTCCTACAGCAAGAACTAATGACATCTGGGTTGGCTAACTGGATAGAATGTTGGCTTCCGGACTGAAAGGTCCCAGGTTTGATTCCAGTTAAGGGCATGTGCCTTGGTTGCAGGCACATACCCAGTAGGAGGTGTGCAGGAGGCAGCTGACTGATGTTTCTCTCTCATTGATGTTTCTGACTCTGTGTCCCTTTCCCTTCCTCTCTGTAAAAAATCAAAATATATGCTTAAAAAAAGAACTAATGACATCTTAAAATGTGGCTCACCAGAGTTGTTAGACTTTCCATATTTTATTAAAATTAAATGTACTAAAAATCCAAATATAATTGAAAAATTCAGTCACAAAGATGGCTTTAAACACAAACGTTTCTGAATGATGCTTTATTCTAACTGAAAAACAAGGAAATTTTGATATATTTATTCAGTTTTCTTAGTGTTCCCTACCTTTGGATTTCCAAACATACTAACCTATCTGTATACTGAAGATTTAATCCGAGTATGTAGCACTTTATATTTTACATTCAAATATTCTGAAATGCTTATATACTATCTGATCACACTGTTTAGTTAGCAAATAAAAAATTTAAAGATTCCAGATGTGGAATGTTTTATAAGTGTTTAGAATTTTTCTGACCAGAGATCAATTTAGCTAGCCATGTTGTTAATATAGGAGCTATGTTTTTCTCTTGGGCATGAGCATATCATGTTATAATTTTTCTTTCAAAGTGTTTTTCAACTTTTTGCTTAGTAGCTTTTTTGTTTTCTCTCAAGTTACTGTAAGACCCTGTCAACATATTTGTTTGAAGGCAGACCAAAACCAATTTTAAAAAGAAAGTTTTTTCAAAAGAATCAAGTTCTGGCTTTAATATTTATGTATTTGTAAACTGATGTTAAAATGCTCTCAAAAATGTTATTTAGGAAAGCACAATTTGGTAACATCAATTTTTCATTTATAGCTTTTTGTAAGAAAGATCCTTAATTTTCCCCCTCAAGTACAGTACTTTTAAGTACTTCAAAGTTCAATCTAAAGTGCATGTAAAACCTCATTCTCAAATATACTAAACTAAGAGTTAAAAATACAATGGATAGTGAGCAGAATATGAAAGTATAGCCTATTTTATCAAGAGTAAAGTTCTCAGTGTTGAGTTTAAGATGAAAAAATTTGGAACAAAGGCTCTCACAACTGTGGAAAGAGCTCTTCTTGAAATGGATGAGCTTTTAATATCTAAGCTGGAAATTAAATGCAGAAATGAGATAACATTACAGTTTTCCCAAACATCAGAAAAACAACAGCTAAAGCATTACAAATTAGGTATGGTGGTAATTGAGTTAGAAAAGCTTGGTTACCACACTAGGCCAGATACCATTAAGTAAAAATGTAATTTCTAAGTTTGGCTTCATATTAAAAATTTTTTACAGTATATAAATTATATATATGTTTACCTGCAACTCAAATTGTAATGCTCAAGCCTATAAAAAGATATTTATTTCCAAGACCCTCGAAAGCCACACGACTCCCTTTTCTATTTATAAAACCAACAATTTCAAAAATAATTCTAACATAGAAATACTCAACAGTTCATCCAAAATTTCAAGCCCACATCAGTAAGCAGTTTCTCATAATGTATTGTGCTGTATTTTCTAATATCACATGGTCACATTCTGTTAATTTATGAAACTTTTCATGGGCAAGAGTACTTAAAGGGATAAAGTTGACTTTGTTGCTATTCACTGTGAGTATTAAATTGTGTTTGCATCCTAAAAGTTAAAATGAGCTGCAGTAAAAAATACATGAATATGTTCATTTATACCATATTTAGTTGTACTAACAGCTAAAATCCTAAAAATAAGAGAATGAAACTATGTTAATTGAAAAAATGAAAGGTGAAAAGCAATACCAATATTTTAACCTTTTGTTAAAGTTCTCAAGTTGTATTAAATTGCTAACCAAATTGAGGTAGAGGTTAAGCCCTAATATTATTCCTCTCACATATCAGAACTTAGGCCTCTCACCTTACCTTGTATGCATTTCCTCCCTAATTATATAAACATGATTCAACTGGAAATGTTATGATAAAAAAATTATAGCATCATTCAAATGGTATTTTACAAAATTCTTAATAGCGAGGCTAAAAAAAAAGTATTTATAAAATGTACACAATAATTCAATGTTCCCTGCCAATCATAAATATATTTGTTTTCCTCCAAGTGTGTGTGCGGGGGAAAAGTACAGCAACTATATTATGTAAAGATGATGAAGATATTACAACAACTAGTAGGGTAAGAAGAACCTAGTGTCAAGTCTTCCTCTTTGAAGGTTGCACATAAACTTTGATTCATATTAAATATCTCTTATTAAAACAGACTTAAATTCCATTAAACACAAATCTATTTCCATTTTAAATCACATACAAGTGCTATGTGATCTGAAGGATGAGAAACACTAGGTAAGGCCTGGTGGGTGGTAACTTCTTCATGACTAGGTAGTGGAATCACCTGTTCAACCTCTAAAGCATTTAAGTCAATGAAAATGTAATCCAGACATCCATGAAAGCCACCAACATAATTTGTGTAAGCAGGTTCACCACAAGCACTTTTCAGTTTCAAGAAATGGGTAAGAGACATGTTGCATCGTTCTTCTTCCCCATAGGAAGCCCAGTCTTCATGATCCTCTGGAATGCTGCCATTGATGACAAAATGATACATTCCTGTTGATGGGGTACTATTAAAGTCCCCACAAAATATAACTGGTATGCCAGGATACAGATCACATGAGACATGTCTAATGTGAGCCAAGGCTACTGCTATTTGAATGAGACGAATGTACCCACCTATAAATATAAAAAACATTAATGTAAGTACCTTTTAAAATTGCCTTTAAGTTAAAACAACAAAACAAAGCAAAGAAAGAAACTCACAAACTACAGCATTTGTGTGACATTCAAGATGTGTATTTGTGTGTGTGAGTGTATGTGTGTGGGATTAGATAGAAGTGGTCAAAAGGTACAAACTTTCAATTATAAGATAACTAGGTACCGAGGATTTAATGTACAACACGAGTATAGTTAACATTGCTGTATGGGTATTTGAGAGTTAAAAGAGAATAAATTCTGAAAATTCTCATCACAAGAAAAATAAAACACCACCTTTTTTTGGTATCTATATAAACTTATCGTGGTAATCATTTTGCAATGTATGTAAATCAAGTCATTATGTTGTACAACTTAAACTTGTATAGTGCTGTATTGTATGTCAATTATCCTATCTAATAAAAGAGTAATATGCAAATAAACCATTACTCTGCTATACCACAAGCCATGCCCACTAAGCCAATTAGGAGCAAACAGGAAGGAGGCTTGGGTTTCCCTAGTGATGGAGGAAGCAAGCTTTCCATATACCCTGGTGGCCCAGGCCTCCACTCAAGGCTACAAAGTTTCAATTATAGAAGATAAATAAATCCCAACAAAAATGGCAGCAGCCACATAGCTGGAGAAAGCAGGAGGATAGGGTTGCCCCTGGCAATGGAGGAAGCCAAGCTTCTGCAGCCCTGGCCAGTCTTAGCCTCTGCTTAAGGCTACAAAGTTTCAATTACAGAAGATAAATGAATCCCAACAAAAATGGCTGCCACCACCAAGGAGAGCAGGAGGCTTGGCTCCATTCCAGGCTATAAAGTTTCAATTGTAGAAGATAAATAAATCCCAGATGCCAGTGCCTCCACTTGGGTTGCTGGGGGGGGAGGGGGGGTTAAGCGTGGCCAGCCTGCAAACCACCCCATGCCCTAAGGCAACCCCTACCCTGATCAGGGACACCCTTCAAGGCAAACCAGCTGGCCCCCACCCATGCACCAGGCCTCTATCCTATCTAATAAAAGAGAAATATGCAGATTGACCATCACTCCAACACACAAGATGGCTGCCCCCATGTGGTCAAAAATCCTGCCCCCATGTGGCCACAAGATGGCCAGCAGGGGAGTCTTGCAGAGGAGGGCAGTTGGGGTGACCAGGCCGGCAGAGTAGGGAAGTTGGGGGTGACTGGGCTGGCAGGGAAGGGCAGTTGGGGAGGACCCAGGCCTGCAGGGGAGAACAGATGAGGGGATCAGGCCTGCAGGGGAAGGCAGTTAAGGGTGACCAAGCCTGAAGGGGAGAGCAGTTAGGGGTGAAAACCAATAAACCTACCTTTGGGATGCCAGTAGAGATGGGTATTAGCAACACATATCTTTTTAGAAGAGTCCTTTGTAGACTGAAGAACAGAAACCTGAAACATACAAAGTGTGAAGACTTCAGTTGTTATCTGCCAATATCCTGAATGTTGTTGTTGTTTTTTTTTAATCTAAGACTATATGATGAAATAACATTTTATTTATATCCTTACCATACTGATGAAGTATAATCATAACTGAAATTTAACTTTAGTTAAAAGTTGTTGTTTTTTTAAAATTGATTTTAAGGAGAGGTAGGGAGGAAACAAAACATATTGACCTGTTTTTCCACTTATTTATTCATTCATTGGTTGATTCCTGTTGGTGCCCTGACTGGATGGAACCCAAAACTTAAGCATATCAGGATGATGCTAATCAACTGAGCTACCTTGCTAGGGCTAAAAGTTTTGAACAGAGTAGTGTCTCCTTATCCATTGGAGATACGTTCTAAGATCCTCAGTGGATGCTTGAGACCACAAAAGTACCAAGCCCTATATATATACATTATGTTTTCCTATACACATATACCTATGATAAAGTTTAATTTATAAATTAGGCACAGTAAGAGATTAACAATAACTAATAATAAAACAATATTAACACTGCATTTACTGTAATAAAAGTAATGTGAACTCTCTCAAAATATTGTATTGTACTCTACGTGAGGAATGAAGTGAGGTGAAGAAGTAGGCAGTATTAACAGTGTGAGGCTACTATAAAGTTTACTTGAACATGAGTATTGTGACAGTCCATCTGATGCCCAGAACAGTTACAAAGGGACTGATGAACTTGGATAAGTAAGCTTGGTCATTTCCCCATTTATAAAATAGGAAGGCTAATATCTAAATAATGGGAACAGCAGGATTAGTATGAACCAAAAATTAAAATAATAGCTAGTATTTATGGAGCACTCTGTATAACATGCCAGACACTAAAGTACGATAGAAATGTGTCCAAACAGTTCTTGGCAAGTAATAAGAAAATATTAGCTATTACCATTATTCTTGTAGTTAGCACGTATCTCTCCCACTAGGTTATAAGCACTAATAAAGTCCCTGTTTGTCTTGTTCAAGGCAACCTGCAGCACACTTGGCACACGGGAGTGCTCAATGAACGAATGACGGTTAACTCTGTGCTGAAGATACAAGAGCAAACACCTTTCAGTAAAATCTGGATGGTTTTACTCAATTAGAAGCAACCCCACCCACACCTCCTTTCCAAGACCCTAAAAGTGGATGCGTATGTAAAGAGACTGGCAGAGCTACTTCACCTGAAGGACAGAAGATCTCTGGAAAACCCTCTCCTGTGCCGCTGGGTTCAAAACCAATTTCTCCAGCAGGTCTTTGTGAAGTGGGTCAGACTGCAGGGCTTCATGGAAAGAAATGTCATGCTGGCTAAGGAGGCTGAACTTGGACTTTCGGTAGAAAGTTGCGAGGCCTTCCTGCTGCTTGATTCGAAACACGCCCTCCAGCCCGAAGGCCTCCAGGGCCGGCACCAAGCTGTCCGTGAACACGCCGCGGTCAACCTCCTGCAAACAGATGAGGTCAGCGTTGTAGCCGGTCAGTTCCTTCTGGATAAGGTTCTGACGGTAATCGAGCTCCAGGGCGTAAGGGGCACAGTACGGGTACAGGACGGTCCGCGAAAACTCGGTCTGGGCGTACGTGTCAGCGAGGATGTTGTAGGAGACAGTGCGGATGAGAGCGTCGTCCGCCACCTTCTTAGTGTAGAGATGCCGGTGATCGAAGGTGCAAGTGCCGGGCCCAGCCTCTACTAGACACACACTCTCCAGCTCCCGGCTGGGTCCGAAGCGCTGCCCATTGCCCGGGGTGCAATGAAGCTTGAGACGTAGCCCGATATCGGCATTAGACGGGGTGTAGACGCGCTCGTCCACACCCGTGTTCGTCCAACTAGTATGAGGCGAGGAGGGAGAAAACGATGAAGGGGCCCCGCCCTCAGGCTCTGCCGATCCCGGTTTGGCTTCCCTATACCAGCGGAAGAGGGAGCCGGCGGGATCCCCAAACTCGAGGCTGAGCTTGGGGCAAACCGGGAAGCCGGCCATGATGTACCGTGGCAACTGCAGCTCCGTGAAGGCGGGCGGGTTACGCTCCACCTTGTACTTGACATCGCCGATCTGCAGCACCGCACCGTCCTGCCAGGCATCCACATTGAGCACATCCTCGGCCACCGCCTCCTCCCGGTAGTACAGCTTCACCACGGGCTCACAGGACGCAGCCTGCTCCGACCCAGGCCCCGCACATGCTCCGCCGCCGCTTGCGTTTGGCCGGTTCTTTCGGCTCTTCTTGGCCGCGGCCGCTTTAGCGTGGCCTTTCAGGGCGTTGGTGGCGATGCGGCTGAGGACTCGACCCAGCGGCTCGCTTTGGTCGCGCTGCATGTTCTTGTGGCTGCCATCGGCCAGCGAGAACGACAGGCTTAGCTTCGGCTCGGAGGGCACACAGCGCACCACAGCGCGCTCCATCGAGCCCACCGCCGGCTCCGCCCGACTGTGTCTCTCCACGGCCGCGCGGACCCCACGAAATGCGGCGCGGGTGCCTGGAAGCCTCCACATGAACCTGGTGGCCCAGCGACAGACACAACAAGCTGCCGCTAAGCCTCAGGTGTTAACACAGCTGCTGCCGCCACCGGCTCGTGGACCCATTCAGTCCCGCAGCTTCCGGCCGGTGAGGAGCGGGCGGACGTGCTCCTGTCAAGCACTTTCGCCAGGGCCGCTCACGTGCTCCTTTCTTTCCATAACCACGTCTGGCTCTAACAGCTACGAGATTAACTTTTATCTTCAAGTTGAATCATAAAGAGGGGAAAATGAAGAAAACACAGGAGCGTCAAAGGGAAATATTAGACTCCATGGTTTTACCGAAAGTGCAGTGAGAGGATGGAAGGAAAGGCGCACCGCGCCGGAACCGGCTGGGCGGTGCCACGCGTTCCCCTTGCGGGAGGAGGCGGTGCCTCGCCTGAGCCGTTACAGCCGGCTTGCCGTTCGCGCCGTCTGGGGCTGACTGCGCGCGCGCGAGGGGGCTCCGCCGGGAAGTGGTCCGGCGGCGGGCGTGGCCAGCGCCGCTCCGTCTTCTCCCCGGCACTCCCGACGCGGCTCGCCCTCTTCCGAGGAGTGGCGGGTTCGCCTGTGGCCGGGCCAGCGCCGACGCGCGGAGCCGAGCTTTGGGGTAGTTAATAACAATGAACAATATGTACTAGTTCTCATTTAGTGAGCGATGACTTTGCTAAAACTGTCTTCTTCAGATGTGAGGCCGAAGAGATTGTGTTACCTGTTCAAGGTCACACAGACATTGCTGAGTAGATGACAGGAGACTGAGAATAGCCAGCGAGTAGGGAGAACTGAGTGTAGCTTCACTGAAGGCCTAATGAAGAAAGTATTTCACGAAACAGTGAATTTTGGTGTTTAATATAATTGTTATTCTGTGACTAATTCAAGGGGGGTGAGAAGAGGAGAAGCCCTTGAAGATTCAAAGGACCAACTGAGAAGTTTTTTTTGAACAAATGATCTATTTGTATATACTGCTTTATTCTATAAGTAGGATGCTTATTGGGTGTTTAATAATAAACCATACCTTCCACACTGGCTTTCCAGGAGGAAAATAAAGGAGGCGGAACTTCGCAGCCCTTTGAGACTTCCGCTCCTGCCCTCCGCCCCCGGTGACTGGGTACTGACGGTAAATGTGGTCCAGGGTTACAACATAGGGGTAAAAGTCAACACATCAACCGGCCGACCTAAGAGAGAAAGACAATAAGTCTTAGCACTCCAGTTTATACACCCACATTATTAACATGACTTTTTTCTTGTCCCCAGCATTTTCTTTCATACAACTTTGCACAACTCAAATCTTAACTTATTTAAAGATAAACACCCAATTAGAAAATGTAACTTAATTTTTTAAGCAAGCTGATCCAATTTATTCCAGTAGCAGTGTTAATCTTGGTTTTGAGACAGGTGTCTTAAAGTATCATATTTCTTTTACATTTTTTAAAATTTTTTTGAAAGATTAAAATATACCTATACTGAAAAAAGTAATCTTTCTACCCTGACTCATATGCATACACAAATATTTATGAATATATACCATTCCACTTTTTTACACAAATTGTAATATAACCATAGTTCAGTACCTTTCACTCTCTTTTGTCAATTCTTTCAAGAGAAAGTATCTGCAAGTGTTCTGAAAGTGCCACAATTTGCCATAGAAAGTTTAATTTAAAAATAATACATAATAAATGATGATGTGTTTGAAGCTGTGTGTGTGTGTGTGTGTGTGTGTGTGTGTATTTGAGGCTAAATTATATACATAGTCTTAAAATTTGAGACTGAAAGACTGAACCAATACTATGCTTTCCCTGATACCAAAAGGAGAAGGGGCTAATAGAAATCTATATTCATCCATTTTCAGTCCATACCAAGAAACACAATCTAACTCAGTAATCAAAAGTTAGGGTTAATAGGGTTATTCTTTTACTTGCACATATATCTGCAAAGATGAGTGTATGCAGATTAGTTTCTTGTGATTGCCTTCACTTTGGTTAATAACATCAGTTAACAGCATAGATCATGAATATACTATCTTTTTTTAAGGTCAACATGATGTTGTAGTTTTGAGTGATAGCACACAGAAATTGTGAGTAGTAGCTGGTGATTTCACTTCAGAGTAATCTTCTTAATATATTAAAAATTTATTAGCCGGGCTGGTGTCGTTTAGTGATTAAGCATCGACCCATGAACCGGGAGGTCACAGTTTGATTCCTGGTCAGGGTGTATGTGCAGGTTGTGGTCTCAGTCCCCAGTGGGGGGCTTGTGGGAGGTGCCTGATTGATTATATTCTCTCTCCAATCAATAAAAACATATCTTTTAAAAATGCCCTAGCCAGTTTGTCACAGTGGATAGAACATTGGCCCTCGGCCTGAAGGGTCCTGGTTTCAACCCCTGTAACCTCAGTTACAGTCTCAATTGCTGCCAATGGTTAGTTGGGACAGGTGTGGGAAGCAATCAATCAATGGATTTCTCTCACATCAATGTTTTTCTGTCTCTCTTTCTCCCTCTCCCTTTCACTCTCTCTAAAAATCAAAGGAAAAATATCCTTGGATGAGAATTAACAAAAAGAAATTAATAATTTTCATTTAAAATTTTTAGTTGTTTATTGACTTAGAGAGAAGAAGGGAGAGAGAGAGAGAGAGAGAGAGAGAGAGAGAGAGAGAGAGAGAGAGGAGAGCAGCATGGCCCTGACCAGAGATCTAAGTCACTGAGCTACCCGGCTCTATTTGCTTTTTAATATTCTCTCTTTGTCTTTTGCTCTTGGTGTTTTAATTATGATGTGTCTTGGTGTGGTCCTCTTTGGATTCCTTTTTATATGGGGTTCTGTGTGCTTCCTGGACTTGTAAGTCGATCCCTTTCACCAGATGTGGGAAGTTTTCAGTCATTATTTCTTTAAATAGGTTTTCAGTATCTTGCTCGCTCTCTTCCTCTGGCACCCCCACAATTCTGATGTTGGTACGCTTGAAGCTGTCCCAGAGGCTCCTTACATTATCTTCACATTTTTGGATTCTTTTCTCTTCTTGCTTTTCCAGTTGAGTGTTTTCTGATTCTTTATATTTCAAATTTTTGACTTGATTCTTGCCTTCCTCCAGTCTGCTGTTAGGTCTCTGTATAATATTTTTTATTTCAGTCAGAGTATGTTTAATTTCTAGTTGGTCCTTTTCCATCTTTAGTTGGTCTTTTTCCATCCCTAGTTGGTTCTTTTTCATCTCTTGGGTCTCGCTAAGTTTATCCAACTTTTCTAGGATATTCTTGAAAAACCTTAGAAGTGTGGTTTTGAACTCTATATCCAGTCATTTGTTTTCCTCCATTTCTTTGGTTTGTGATCCCTTCCCTTGTCTTGGCATTTTCATTATGCCGGGAGAACTTCTGTGTTGGATTCAGCCTTATGATACCAGACTTGCAAAACTGCAAAAAGCGTCTCTGTTGAGCTTGGGAGGGTGGAGTCTCAGGGCTTAAGGGACCGCCTTGCCTTCCAGTCAGCCCCGCCCTCCACAGCCCCTGAGTCTCACATGACTGGGTGAGCGGTCCCTGTGCATGCACACTCTCTCACAGTGCCTCTAGACTGCTGCCCCTCCGGCTCCCCTGCACTCCGGGACCATATGAGTCTGGGTTCCCAGGGTTTCACCCGAAACTGGGGTTTAGTGGAGTTAGAAGTGGCGCAGTTGGGAGGGTCTGTCTCTTGCCCACCCGTGAAAGCCAGCGGCACAATCAGCCTTCGATCCTCTGTGCTCAGTGCTGTGCTTGTCAGCAGACTTCTGATCTTTTGCGACTCCCCTAAATTTCTGTGCACTTCTCCATTTTCACAATCCAAACTCCTCCCATATGAGTTTTGGCTGGATCTAGGGTTTAGTGTCGTAGGATATGGGGTTCAATGCTGTTGAGAGTCTCCGTTTCCTTCCCGCCAGAGAAAGCCAGCCCGGTACTCTGGCACCCGCTCTATTCACGTACGCGTCTCTCACCTCAGCCTTTTGCAGCTCCTCTGGGTCTCTGTGAGCCCCTCTCTTTCCTTCTAGTTGTAGAATTTCCACTCAGCCAGCTTTCCTGTGGCTCTGGATGATGTCCGTTCCGTCTTTTAGTTGTAGTTTTGAAATTGTGCGAGGCAGCAGTGTAGGTGTTTACCTATGCCGCCATATTGGATTCTCTCTCTATTTGCTTTTCATTTAAGGGACCAAACTCTTCTATTTATGTCTTTAAAATTTTTTAAATTTTCCAGTTTTATGATGATATAATGACATATAATATTCTACTAGTCCAGGCATATATTATAATGACTAGTTATATGTATAAACAGGTATTACAAAATGATTACCACAATAAGTTTAGTTAACATCCATCACTTAACAGGTAAATATTTTTCCCTTTTTCTTGTGAGAGAACCCTTAAGATCTACTCTCTTAGAAACATTTAAATATACAATACAGTTTATTAACTTTACTACCCTACGTATACATTACATCTCAGAACTTGATTATCTTATAACTGGAACTTCTTATTATATTTTTATTTTTTGAGAATCAACAGCATAATCAGCTATTTTATTATGTTTAGTTTGGTTAGACTACTGTAAACTTAATAGATTAGGCACAAGGGGCAAATCATTAAAATAACATTAGTGAATATGAAGGAAGTACTTTTTGACCACCTTCAACCATTTCTTGCACTCCCGCTGCCCTACCAACTTCCCCTTCCTCTGACAACCACCAATAATTTTTTTTTGTATTTATGAATTCAGTTTCTTTCTTTTCAAAAAAATGTTTTTATTGATTTAAGCGAGAGATGAAGGAAAGGGAGAGAAACATCAATGTGAGAGAGAAATATTGACCGGTTGTCTCCCATAGTTCCCAAACCAGGAATCGAACCCAAAATCTAGGTATGTGCCCTGACTGGGAATCAAACCTGCAACCTTTTGGTGTATGGGATGATGCTCTAACTAATTGAGCCACCCACCCAAGATGGATTTCTTTATTTTTTATGGCTGAATAATACTCTTATCTATATATTTTGCATTGTCTTTATCTATTTATCAATAAGTGCTTAAAATTAGGTTGTTTTCATGTCTTGGCTATTATAAATAATGCTGCAATTAACATGGAGGTGCAGACATTTTTTTTTGAGATGGTGATTTCATTTTATTTGTATATATATCCAGAAGTAGAATTGTTGGATCATATAATAGTTCTATTTTTAATTTTTTGAGGAACCTGTATACTGTTTTCCATTGTAGTTGCACCAATTTATACTCCCGCCAACAATTCTATTTCTTTCTTATACTTTACTATATTTCATATTAAATATAACTGATGATTGTATAATTTATAATGATGACATATATACTATACTGTATAGCATTGTATATATAATATATGAAATATATAAAATAGCTGTATCATTTAGTATAAGGTATAATGTTAGTATATAACAACAATAAAAAAATTAGTTTGAAAAAATTCAATCAAAGAACTTAGGTGAAATCTATCACAGTTTAGCTCCATTAAGAAGTCTTAAACATATGAACTCATTTATTTTTCCTGTAATCCCCTTTTTAATTTTGAAATAAACAATGCATAGTATAAAACATAGCATCTTCAATTTTCTATTAAAAAGTAGATGAGCCCTAGCTGGTTTGGCTCAGTGGACAGAGCTTTGGCCTGTGGACTAAGGGGTCCCAGGTTTGATCCTGGCCAGGGGCACATGCCCAAGTTGTGGGCTTAATTCCCCCCAGTAGGGGGCATGCATGAGGCAGCTAATCAGTGATTCTCATCATTGATCTTTCTATCCCTTCCCCTTCCTCTCTGAAATCAATAAAAATATTTTTGAAAAAAGAAGTAGATGAAACTTTTTGTGTAGTATTAGAGAATCACATTTTGGTGTCATATCCATAATTGCTCTCATAAATACTCTGCTCTTGTAAATATTTCTAATCCTTAGACGCAGAAATAGAGCTTTTAAGGAAGGATTTTTAAGCCTAAAATTAAATATCTTTAGTTATGCCGAAACCGATTTGGCTCGGTGGATAGAGCATCAGCCTGTGGACTGAAAGGTCCCAGGTTCAATTCCGGTCAAGAGCATGTACCTTGGTTGTGGGCACATCCCCAGTCGGGAGTGTGGAGGAG
Organism: Lasiurus cinereus; assembly: GCA_011751065.1. Lineage (NCBI taxonomy): Eukaryota > Metazoa > Chordata > Mammalia > Chiroptera > Vespertilionidae > Lasiurus > Lasiurus cinereus. Next base: position 14,723,916 of record JAAGEH010000020.1, read on the forward strand.
GCAGCTGATCCATGTTTCTCTCTCTCATCGATGTTTCTAACTCTCTATCCCTCTCCCTTCCTCTCTGTAAAAAAATCAATAAGATATATTAAAAAATATATTTAGTTAGTTAACGTATTTTTTCTTTCCTTCAAAGCAAAAGATTTATTAAAATTCCAGCTACCTCTTTTATAGACATTGATAAATTAATACTAAAATTCATATGGAAATGTAAAGGACCAAGAATATTAAGTACTTCCCTTTTTTCTTTTTATTAAATCTATTAGGGTGACACTGAATAACAAATTTATATAGGTTTTAGGCGCACAATTCCACAACACATCATCTGTACATTCTATTGTGTGTTCATCACTCCAAGTCAAGTCTCCTATCACCTTTTATCCCCTATAACCTTCTCCTCCTCTTCCTACCTCTATTCCCTCACATTACTTTTTATAAAAGAACACTAATACTATCCACTTTTAAAACTATAGCCATTACTGTACTAATCAGGACAGTGTGATCTATAAAGATAGACATATGGATCCATGTCCAGAAATTATGGCCAATTTATTTTTTTCAACAATGCAAAGGCAGTTCAGTGAGGGAAGAACAATTTTCAACAAATAGTACTGAAACAATTATATATGTATGCAAAAGGAAAAAAAAAAACTTGAATCCATACCTCTCACTACATACAGATATTAACTCTAACTGGATCACAAACCAAAATATAAAACCTAAAACTAGAAGAAAACATAGGAGGAAAATCTTTGCTGGTAGGAATGTAAAATCTGTCAGATACTTTGAAAAACAGTTTGATAGTATCTTAAAAAGTTAAACATAGGCTTAACCATTCAACCCAGCAATTCTACTCTAGGTTTTTATTGATGAGAAATGAAAATGTATGTTCACCCAGATTTGTACACAAATGTTTATGGCAGGATTATTCATAATAGCCCCAAACTGAAGCAGTCACACTGGTGAATGGATAAACAAATGTGATACATTTTTATAATGGAAGACTATCCTATATAATAAGAGAGGAATATGCTAATTATCTGTTACTCCATGAAAGGTAATGACCAGATTATGGATCTGCAGAAGGCAATGAACTACAAGCAGGCAGCAGAGAGCTACAGGAGGAGGCAGGGCAGCAAGCAAGCAGGAGGTGGAGAGCTACAGGAAGGGGCAGGGAAGCAAGCTATGAGGGAGGTGGGAGGAGCTCCAGGAGGGTGGCAGCCACCTACTGGCATGTGGATTCCTGCACAGGGCCACTAGTTCAGCAATAAAAAGGAATAAACTTCATGTATGAGCTTCAAACAAATTATTAAATGAAAGAAGCTAGACAAAAATCTACATAATATATGATTCCATTTATATGAAATGTTCAGAAATTGCAAGTTTCTATATAGACCAAAAGCAAAACAGTGGCAGCTTGGAGCTGGAGGTGGAAGTAGGGATTGAATGAATATGAGCCCAAGAGAACTTTTTAAAAAATATTGTTTTATTAAAGGGAGAGGAAGAGGAAGAGAGAAATATAAACATCAATGATGAGAGAGAATCATTGAGCAGATGCTTCTTACTGGGGACTGAGCTCGCAACCTAGACATGTGCCCTGGCAGGGAATAGAACTGTGGACCCCTGATTTATGGCTTGATGCTCAACCACTGAGCCACACTGGCTGGACCCAAGGGAATTTTTTACAGAGCTGGAAATATTTTAGAACTGGACTTTAGTAATGATTGTACAATTATATAAACTTCCTAAAAATAATTGAATTGTATACTTTAAAATGGTGAATTTTAGAGTATGTAAATTATGCTGTTAAAACAGGTATGCATTGTATTAGAGTTTAATGAGGGAAGCAGAACTAGTAGATTACATATGTACTCTATATGTATCCATATGTATTTATGTATATATTTTACTATATATATATATATATATATATATATATATATGTATATGTATGAATTTATTACAAGGAATTAGCTTTTGCAATTGTAGAGGCTAGTTAGGCAAGTCCAAGGTCTGTAGGGCAGGCTGTTGGAAAGGGAAAATCCAGAGAGGGCGAGTGATTGTAGAGTTATCTTCTAGTTTGGAGTAAGACTCCTTGAATGCCTAAGCCTGTGTGTGTGTGTGTGTGTGTGTGTGTGTGTGTGTGTGTGTGTTAATCCTCACCCAAGGATGTTTTTTTCCATTGATTTTTAGAAAGTATGGAAGGGAGAAGGGGAAGGGAAGAGAGAGAGAAACATTTATGTGAGACATGCCAATTGGTTGCCTCCCTCACGCACCCCGACTGGGGGTATGGATAGAATCTGTAACCCAGGTACCTGCTCTTGACTAGGAATCGATCCTATAGCCCTTTGGTGTGCCAGCTGACACTCTAACCACTGAGCAAGTAACACTGGCTAGAGCTAAGTCTTTTTAAAAGGACTTACATGGATTGAGTCAGGCCCACCTAAATCTCCTTATTTAATTAGGGACTTGAATTATATCTGCAAAAATCTTTTCACAGCACTATGAGAGATCAGTGTTTGATTAAATAACTGGGAGAAGACGAATCTAGTCTAGAATATAAAAGACTGCTGTTCTCCCTTTAGTCCTTGTAAGGATATGTCAAAGTCATCACATATAAATATTTTATTTTCTACAGAAAGATGGATTGCTTTTACAAGCTATAAGTATACTTGTTTGTTCGCTCACTCAGATGACATTTTTCTTTATTTTAAGCTATTTTTTTATTTAAAAATTTTATGTTGACATAATTGCAGGTGTCCTCCTTTCCCCACCCTTGTGCACCTCTACCCAGCCCTCCTCCCCCTCCCTTACCCTTCATCAAACTATTGTCTTGTGCCCGTGGGTATGCAAATATGTTCTTTAGCTAATCCCTTTATCTTCTTTATCCAGTCACCCCATAGAGGATTTATTGTGTGTCAGATATAACAGTGTAGCCTATACTATGGTGACTGCAAATAGATGCTCAAATATTAGTATTTCTTGAAAGAATAGATCATCAATACACCCCCATTTATTTGTGCATATAGTATTTAAGCTATTATCCTTAAGATGGAATATCCATTGTGCAGCCTCAAATAGCAAAGTTTCACACTTCTGATTCCAAGCATACTCATAAAATTTACACACCTTAACCTTTTCTTGCCAATGATTTCCTGAAGAAAAAATGCTGTATAAATAAATATCAAATATAGAAACAAAATAAATTGTATTGCTGATTAGTTACAATATTTATAGAGAAGTTACTATGGAGACACTTGAACACTCCATCCTCAATTGAAGCGAATGTTTACATTTATTTTCCAATAGATTGAAATTTCCAGTCTTGTCATTTTCCACAATTTGGAGATTCTAATTCCTTGCACCCCTTCCAAAGGAAAACAGGTAAAAAAAAAAAAATCTCATTCAACCACCCTCCATTTACTTGAGTAATGAATTATTGTTGTGGCAGGTAGTCCTAATCTGTCCTAGCTCAGCAACTGCTTCTCCAGGCAACCTTTACCCAATCTCTCCAAGGGCAACAGGGCAGTTTCTATGGAGACTGACAACTTTGTATCTGAGGCAGGTTATTCCTGAAGTTTCGCCCCTTGTTTTTCCTTTTTCTTTTGTCAGGAGAGAAGCTCACTGAACTTTCCCTCTTATCTGCGCAACTAAGAAGTAGTGAAAAAGAGACAGGTACTTATTTGTTTTCAACTTTCACCTCTCTCTCAAGCCAAGAGATCACCAAATAGATGCCTGCAGAAATACTTTATTTTTCATGGCAGAAATTCGCGGCAAATGCAATTGGTATCACAGTTAATTGTCCAGTATTTACTTTTTCTTTATTATAGTATTACTTTCTAGGAAGGTGGCAAAACTAAGATATGACATTGATATTTAAATATTAATGGGCCTTGGATGAGGAGGGGGATGGGAAAGGCACCATCGGGTTCCTGGGAGGGAGAATGCCTCAACTGCCTTACTTGGGAGAAAGATCTAAAAATGCCTAGATTTTTGGGTATTGATATATAAGGTACGTTATCAATATATTGAGGTTAGTTTTTACAATAATGGCTTTATGGACTTTTCCTCCTTAGATTATAGAGTATTTTAATCTTTAGGAGACCCAGATGTCAGATCCAAACAAATCTACCATTGCAGCAGAAAAGGAGGCTCTGAACTTGAAGTTACCTCCCATTGTTCATCCTCCTGAAGACATAGGTGTGGATACACCAACACAAAGTAAGCTTCTGAAGTATAGAAGATCCAAGGAGCAAAAGAAGACAATTAATCAGTTAGTGTAAGTAGCATATTAGTAAATAATTCTTGTTTAGAATTCAGGTGAAATGATTTTGTGTTCATTTATATATATAAAAGGCTAAGCAACCCTCTGACTGTCCAACCGGCCAGTAGGTATGACCACAGGGGACAGGCTCAACGCAGGAACTGCAGTGACTTGGCAGCAATGGTTCTCCAGTGACACACCTTGGAACCAGAGAGGTGGGAGCCCAGTTTTGGGGTGCATCACCCAAGAACTGCCCTCTTGCAATCCAGAACCTCTCAGGGAGAGGTCCGATATTCTGTCAGAGAGCTGGTTTTGGTCCGATCCCCACAGGCAAGGCCAAGGGACCCCACCTGCCAGAGGGATACCCACTCACTCCATGGATGTGCTTCAAGCTACAGCACCACCCCAGGTGCGGCAGGCTGGGAAGGGACTGTGGGTGTTTCGGTCCAGTGCGTGTCTGGCCTGTCTTTCCCAGCCCTGCTTTTCCAGCCACCTTCTAATTAATTTTCTTTCAATATGCATGAATCTGTGCACCAGGGCACTAGTATTTTCGTAAAAAGCTTTATACACCCATGCTTAACCTACGATTGTATAAATTTTCTATTTTCATTTCATTATGAAGTTCTTTTATGTCAGCAAGTATACTTCTATCACATATTTAATGACTGTTTTCTATTGTTATCTTTACAGCATAAAATACAGTGGTACCTCGAGATACGAGTTAATTCGTTCCGTAACCTTGAGGCACGGGAAACTATGAGACGCTTGAGTCACGGTAAACTGGTGGGTCATGTGCAGCCAGCTGATCCGCGCGATTACTCCTATCTCAAATGTTGCTCATATTTCAAAGCAAAAATCGCTCACTCGACAGCTCATATCTCAAAAATCTCGTATGTTAGGGCACTCGTATCTCGAGGTACCACTGTATATAATCAATCCTCTCTGGACATGTTGCAGTGTTGTGATAAATATCCCAGGAGCTGATTTCTTACACACACCTTTATATCTTTAAGATAAATTTCTAGAAATAAGGTATACATTTTTCATACATTGCCAAATTCCCCTGGGAAGTATGAATTTTCATTTCTGTCAGCAGTGAATTAAACAGTATCCTCTTCCCCCTACTATTGCCAACATTGGGTATTAGTGTTTTATCATTTTTGGTAAAAAAGGAGAGATAAAGTCTCCTTTATATTGTACATGCTCTTCCCTAATTAGTATTGGGATAGAAGTTTTTCATATTTTTGGAGGTATTTGTATTAATTCTTTGTGAACTCTCTATCATGTCCATAGATCATTTTTCTTTCAGGGCTCATTATACAGTTACTAGCGACCCAGTGCACAAATTCGTGCACCTTGAAAGGAACTGTGGGCCACGAGGCTGCAATAGGCACAGGGGTGGGTCTTGGCTTATCCTCTGCATCCCTGCCCAGCCCCTCCTGCCGCAGGTCTGGTCCCGTCTGCTGGTAGCCTCCCTCCCGCTGCCGCCATTCCCACGTGCTGATGGTGTCAGTCTCACTCACACCTGCTGACGGCATGGAGCGATTGCAGCTGGTGCCAGCAGCAGGTGCAAGCAGCAGCTGCAGCCCTAATCACCTCTTAGGACCAGGGGGAGGTAGAGAAGCCTTCAGGAGTGATCAACCCTGATGGTGCCAAGCAGTCATGACTGGCACTGGGCACTGGCTGTGGGTGCCAGCAGGTGTGAGTGCCAGGTGGGACCACAGTGCACAGAACCAAAGAATTTTCAGGAACCACTAGAGGCTCATCCCGATGACAGTGACTGGCACTCCGTCTTGGTCTAGCGCCCCCACTTACCTGCTGCACCATCCCACTGTGCCCAATGCCTGCCATGTTCTGCGCATGCTCCCTGGTGGTCAGTGCACATCATAGTGACTGGCTGTTTGGTTGTTCTGCTATTCGGTCTATTTGCATATTAGCCTTTTATTATATAGGATCATTTACCAAAATAATGGGTCAAATATATTTCTCCCAATTTTTCATTTGTTTTTAATTTTTAAGTTTTTTAATTTCCAAGAACTTAAATTTTTTCTTTTTTGATTTCTGTCATTGACATCATCTTTATAAAAGAATCTCTTTCTACTTCAAGGTTATAAAAAACCTAAATTTTTGTCCTGGCCCATGTGGCTCAGTTGATTGGAGCCTCCTCCCATATAACAGAAGGTTGTGGGTTCAATTCCTAGGTTACAGATTTGATCTCCACAGCCGATCTGTGTTCCTTTGGTCTTTCTCTCTCTCATTGATGTTTCTTTCTTTCTCTCTCTGCCTTCCTCTAAAATCAAATTAAAAATATCTAAATTTTCTCTTGCACCTCAAAGTACTAGTATTTTCCATATTAAAATGTTTAATTTATCTAGTAGTTTAAAAATAAAAAATAAAAAGCTTTAACTATGTAGGTTTTCATAAATAGTTTTATACCATCTTAAAGTTCAATTAGAAAAACAAAAGAAAAGTAATCATAATGCTGTGAGTGATGTACTGTATGTGCTTACTCTCAGCATTGTTTTTATCACTTCACCTATATTTCTTTTTTTTTAAATTAAATCTTTATTATTCAGATTATTACATTTGTTTCTCTTTTTTCCCCTCCATAGCTCCCCTCCACCCAGCTACCACCCTTCTCTCTACCCTTACCTCCCTCCCATTGACCTCATCCATAGGTGTATGATTATTGTCCAGTCTCTCCCTGTATACCCCTCACCCCTTTCCCCCTGAGAATTATCAGTCCACTCCCTTTCTGTGCTCCTGATTCTATTATATTCACCAGTTTATTCTGTTGATCAAATTTTTAATTCACTTAATTTTTAGATTTACTTGTTGATCTATACGTATTTGTTGTTCATAATTTTTTGTCTTTTACCTTTTTCTTCTTCCTCTTCTAAAAGAGTACCTTTCAGCATTTCATATAATACTGGTTTGGAGTTGATGAACTCCTTTAGCTTTTTCTTATCTGTGAAGCTCTATCTGCCCTTCAATTCTGAATGATAGCTTTGCTGGATAACCTATTCTTGGTTGTAGGTTCTTGCTGTTCATCACGTTGAATATTTCTTGCCACTCCCGTCTGGCCTGCATCGTTTCTGTTGAGAAATCAGCTGACAATCGTATGGGTGCTCCCTTGTAGGTAATGAACTGTTTTTCTCTTGCTGCTTTTAATATTCTCTCTTTGCCTATTGCTCTTGGTATTTTAATGATGATGTGTCTTGGTGTAGTCCTCTTTGAATCCCTTTTATATGGGATTCTGTGTGCTTCCTGGACTTGTAAGTCTATTTCTTTTACCAGATGTGGGAAGTTTTCAGTCATTATTTCTTTAAATAGGTTTTCAGTATCTTGCTCTCTCTCTTCTTCTGGCACCCCCACAATTCTGATGTTGGTACGCTTGAAGCTGTCCCAGAGGCTCCTTACATTATCTTCACATTTTTGGATTCTTTTCTCTTCTTGCTTTTCCATTTGAGAGTTTTCTGATTCTTTATATTTCAAATTTTTGACTTGATTCTTGCCTTCCTCTAGTCTGCTGTTAGGTCTCTGTATACTATTTTTTATTCAGTCAGTGTATGTTTAATTTCTAGTTGGTCCTTTGTCATCTCTAGTTGGATCTGTTCCATCTCTAGTTGGTTCTTTTTCATCTCCTCTTGGCTCTCACTAACTTTATCCAACTTTTCTAGGATATTCTTGAAAAATCTTATCAGTGTGGTTTTGAACTCTATATCCAGTCATTTGTTTTCCTCCATTTCTTTTGTGTGTGATCCCTTCCCTTGTCTTGGCATTTTCACTATGCTGGGAGAACTTCTGTGTTGGATTCAGCCTTATGATACCAGATTGAAAAACTGCAGAAGCCTCTCTGTTGAGCTTGGGATGGGTGGAGTCTCAGGGCTTAAGGGACTGCCTTCCACGGCTCCTGAGTCTCATGTGACTGGGTTATCGCTGGAGCGATCTCTGTGTGTGGGCATGTGTTCTCTCTCTCAGTGCCTCTAGACTGCTGGTCCTCTGGTTCTCCTGCGCTCCAGGATCATATGAGTCTGGGTCCCCAGGGTTTTATCCAAAACTGGTGTTTAGTGGAGTTAGAGGTGGTGCATTTGGGAGGGTCTGTCTCCCGCTTGCTCGTGAAAGCCAGTGGCACAATCAGCAGTCAGTCCTCTGCGCACAGTGCCATGTGTGCCACCAGACTTCTGATCTTTTGCGACTCCCCCAAATCTCTGTGCACTTCTCCCTTTTCACAGTCCAAACTTCCCCCATATGAATTTCGGCTGGATCTGGGGTTTAGTGTTGTAGGATAAGGGGTTCAATGCCATTGAGAGTCTCTGTCTCCCTCCTGCCAGAGAAAGCCAGCCAGGTTGTCTGGCACCCGCTCTCTCCACGCGTGCATCTTTGTAACTCAGCTTTTTGCAGCTCCTCTGAGTGTCCGTGATCCCTTCTCTTTCCTTCTAGTTGTAGAATTTCCTCTCAGCCAGCTTTCCTGTGGTTCTGGATAATGTTCGTTCTGTCTTTTAGTTGTAGTTTTGAAATTGTTGTGCGAGGCAGCAGTGTAGGTGTTTACCTATGCTGCCATCTTGGATTCTCCAACCTATATTTCTCACAACAGCTCTATAAGATGGGTACTCCTGTTATCTGTTTTATAGATGAGTAAACTGAGTTGCAGAGAAGTTAATAACTTATCCAAGGTCACACAATCTGGTTTTAGGGGTCACATATTTTAAGCACCATACGATTTCTCCTCTTTATATATTATAATCATACTGGTCCCAGAGAGTAAAAACAAGTAATTGGGCCTCTAGGAATAACATTGCATTTGAACAAATACTTAACAAGATATCTATTTTTTTTATTTTAACAATTTCAGAGGAAAAGGGAAACATTGACCTGTTGTTCTATCCATCCATGTACTCATTAGTTGCTTTGTGAATGTACCTTGATCAGGAATTGAGCTCAAACTCCTTGTGCTCAAACCAACTGAGCCACCTAGCCAGGGTCTTAATCATATATCCTGAAACTACTTGTACTTAAATTTTTTTACCTACAAAAGAAAATATAGTACAACATCCTGTCCTTTCCTCTCCAATTTTGTGGAAATTAAAACCACTCACCAAAAGCTGTGATAAGGATGTTTCAGTTTAATTTAGCAGTTATTGGGAATTTCCTAGGTACCTGACTCTGTAGGATTCTGGGGATAACTAAGAAGAAAAAGATAGTGAGCTTATTTGTATGATTCTAACCTAACACTAAAGTATAAAATGGGAAATTTCTCTTGGTGAATTTTTGCTTCTCTTTCTGAATTCTCTTTCCCTTCTTGATTTGCCTCATTTATACGTATTTTTTCAACTGACTAAATTTTATTGTTTGTTACATTGTTAATGATCATATTGTTGCTAATTTTTGCAAGTTTTATTTTCCTTAGAATTAAACTGATCTATATAACTTTTTTAGATTTATATTTTTATTAGCTTATCAATCATCTAATATTTAAATCCAGATTTATAAGGTATATGAACTAATATTAGTATATGTATTACTAGAGATCTTTTACCCACTTCATTTCTAAGACTCTACTCAACATTTCAGAAGACTTACAGAATAGAAATGGGGGTTCCTTAGGAGTTAATTATTATTCTTACTCTAAAACCATTCACTTTCTCACATTGTCATGTTGAACTACTTGCATTTCCAGGAATCTATAATAATAAAAACATAATGTGCAATTAGTCTGGATGTCCTCCTGGAGGACTCTCTGGATGAAGCCAGGGATGCGAGGGAAACCCAGGACCCTGGGTGCCAGAAGGAAGTCAGTGCCAGCAGTCAGGGAAAAGAAGGCCTACTCTTGCATGAATTTTGTGCATCGGGCTTCTAGTATATTATATTTTTCATAGTTTAGTAAAAAATAAGTTTCAGCCCTGGATGATGTTGCTCAGTTGGTTGGGTATCATCTGCACACCAAAGGATTGCTGGTTTGATTTCCAGTCAGGGCACATACCCAGGGTTGTGGGCTCAATCCCCAGTAGGGGCATGCAGGAGGCAGCTGATCAATGTTTCACTCTCATGTTGATGTTTCTTTCTCTGCTCTGTGTCCCTCTCCCTTCTCTCTCTAAAAATCAATGAGAAAAATCTTTAAATAAAGAATTAAATAAATTTCACAGTTGCTTTCTGCAGTTTCCTTCACTGGAAAGTATTTGTCTGCCTAAATTATACTAGTTCTTCAAGGCTTAGTTTATGGATCACCACCTCTGCAAAGACTTCTCCTAATCCCCTTAATGCATCTTTAACCCTGTCTACATATTACTCTTACACCATTTGATAGACATTAAGTACCTATTGTTACAAAGCTGCTGTGCTTGCTACTGGGGAGACTATAGGGAACACAAAATGAATTATATCTTTAAGAAGCTTATGTTCTAGTGGGAGGAAACAGTAAATATGTTTTTTAAAAAAGTAGGTTAACCTTTTATATGTACGTTGGTACTATGAACAAATAAGATAGTGGGATAGAGTGTGATAGGTCAGGAACATTGAAGGAAAGGCCTGTGGAAATGCTATTGAAGTAGAGAATCTAACGTTGTCATTTAAATAACCATGGAAACAGCACACCAGCAAAAGGAATAGCAAGCATGAAAGCCCTGAAATATGAATGCTTTTAGTGTGTTCCAGTAATTTGAAAAGGCCAATATCATCAGAGTATCAAGGGATGTGGGAAGAGTGGTATCAGGTGAATATGGAGACAAAGGTGGGGACAGATTGTGAAAGGTTGTGCAGACCATGATAAAGAGTTCAAATACTATTTCAAATGCAGTAGAAGCCATTGAAATATTTTAAACTGGGAAATGACATAAAATCCAACTTACACTTTAAAAATATCACTCTGGGAGAGAAACCAAGATGGCGGCATAGGTAAACACCTAAACTGCTGCATTAGACAACAATTTCAAAACTACAGCTAAAAGATAGAACAGGCATCATCCAGAATCATAGGAAATCTGGCTGAGTGAAAATTCCACAACTAGAAGGAAAGAGAAGGGCTCACGGAGACTCAGAAGAGCTTCAAAAAACTGAAGTACAGAGACACGCGCATGGAAAGGATGGTGGTGGTGGAGTGCCTGGCTGGTTTCTTCTAGTGAGAATGAGACAGAAACTCCTGAGTGCAGTGAACCCCAGTTCCGGGCGAGACTCATACGGGGGTAGTTTGGACTCTTGTGAAAAGGGAGGAGTGCATGGAAACTTAGGGGAGCTGTGAAAAGGCAAAGGTCTGGATGTGCGCAAACGCCAATGCACACAGAGGGCTGATTGCTGATTGTGCCCCTACCTTTCTCTAGCAGGAGGGAAATAGGACCCCCCAGCTGCACTGAGATCCATTTCTGACTGCACTGAAACCCAGTTTCGGGCAAGACCCTGGGGACCCAGACTCATACAGGACCCCAGAGCGCACAGAAACTCAGGGGAACCAGAAAGACAGAGGTCTGGAGGCACACACGTGCACAGAAAGGCTGCAGCAATTACCGAGGGACACAGACCCAGGGGCCTGGTAGGGTAGGGCTGACAGGAAGCCAAGGCTGTCTCTGCTCAACCCTGACTCTGCCCCATCCAAGCTGAACAAAGAGGATTTTGCAATTTTGCAAGTCTTGTATCATAAGGCTGACTCCAGCATAGAAGTTCTCATGGTGTAGACACAGCTGATCCTCACAATCAATTGGCTTGGAGGTCAATTCCCCCCAGTGATACTAACAACAATAAAGACTTAACTACAACAAGGCTGTACACACAGTCTACAAAGGGGTGCATCAAGAGAGTCCACCTCAGGTAACTGGGGAGGCGGAGCTCCTGGACCATATAGGACATCTAGCACACAATGCTACTTTACCAACTCAGAGAAGCAGTGAAAAAGTGGAGACAAAGGAACAGACCACAAATGAAAGAAATGGAGGAAAACAAACAACTGGATACAGAATTCAAAACCACAGTTATAAGGTTTTTCAAGAATTTTCTAGAAAAAAATGGATAAATTTAGTGAGACCCAAGAGGAGACAAAAAAGGACCAACTAGAGATGAAAAGGGACCACCTAGAAATTAAATATACACTGACTGAGCCAAGACCGGTTTGGCTCAGTGGATAGAGCATCGGCTTGTGGACTAAAAGGTCCCAGGTTCGATTCCGGTCGGGGGCATGTACCTTGCTTGTGGGCACATCTCCACTGTGGGGCGTGCAGGAGGCGGCTGATCAATGTCTCTCTCTCTCATCGATGTTTCTGACTTTCTCTCTCTTTCCCTTCCTCTCTGTAAAAAAATCAATAAAAATATATTTAAAAAAATAAAAAATAAAAAATAAAAAAATAAATATACACTGACTGAAATAAAAAATATTTTACAGAAACCTAACAGCAGATTAGAGGATCCAAGAATCAACTCAAAGATTTGAAATACAAAGAATCAGACAACACTCCACTGGAAAAGCAAAGAGCAAAATGAATCCAAAAATGTGAAGATAGGGTAAGGAAACTCTGGGATAATTTCAAGCATACCAACATCAGAATTATGGAGATGCCAGAAGAAGAAAGAGAGCAAGATACTGAAAAACCTATTTGAAGAAATAATGACTGAAAACTTCCCCCACCTGGTGGAAGAAATAGACTTACAAGTCCAGGAAGTGCAGAGAACCCCATATAAAAGGAATCCAAAGAGGACCACGCCAAGACACATCATAATTAAAATACCAAGAGCAAAAGACAAAGAGAGAATATTAAAAGCAGCAAGAGAAAAACAGTTAATTACCTACAAGGGAGCACCCATACGATTGTCAGCTAATTTCTCAACAGAAACTATGCAGGCCAAAAAAGAGTGGCAAGAAATATTCAAAGTGATGAATAGCAAGAACCTACAATGAAGATTACACAGCAAAGGTATCATTCAGAATTGAAGGTCAGAGAAAGAACTTCACAAATAAGAAAAAGCTAAGGGAGTTCATCAATACCAAACCAGTATTATATGAAATGCTGAAAGGTACTCTTGAAGAAGAAGAAGGAGGAGAAGGAGGAGGAGGAGGAAAAGATAAAAATTATGAACAACAAATACATATCTATCAACAAGTGAATCTAAAAATCAAGTGAATAAAAAGTCTGATGAACAGAATAAACTGGTGAATATAATAAAATCAGGGACATAGAAAGGGAGTGGACTGACAATTCTCAGGGGGAATTGAGTGAGGGGATGCAGGAGGAGACTGGACAGAAATCATACACCTATGGATGAGGACAATGCAGGGGGAGGTATGGGCAGAGGAAGGGGCGGGAGCTGGGTGGAGGGAAAGTATGGGGGGGGAAGGAACAAATGCAATAATCTAAACAGTAAACATTTATTAAATTAAAAAATATATCACTCTGGCTATTAGGAATAGACTGAGGTGGAGGGAAGAGTGCAAGAATAGAAGGAAATAAGGAAACCACATAGTAGCATAGAGGAGAGCTTCTATGGTTTGGATAAGGCTGGAGACAATGGAGGAGCAGAGAAGTGGATTTATAGGTGATATGTTTTGGAGCCTGCATCAATAGGACTTGCTACTGGATTGCCTTTGGTAACAAGGTGGATGGTAATGTTCATATGTTTAGCAGATTGGAAATCCAGGAGATGATGGGGGTTGAGGGGTAAAAAGCAATGATTCTTTTTAGGAGTTGAGGTGCTATATGACATCTAAGGGGAAATATGTTAACTAGGCAGTTGGATATATAAGTGAAGAGGCCTAGGCAGAATGTAAATAATTTTTAAAGCTGTAGGAAGTAATTGGAGAGAGAGAAGGAGGGATTAAAGGGAGGGAAAGAGGGAGAGAGAGAAGGACTAAGCCTTCTAAGAATTATAATATTTAGATGATGGAAAGAGAATGGCCAACCTCAGCAAATAGACTCAGGAAGTGCCTCCAATTTGACAGGAGGTAAAGCAGAAGATCAGAATGTTGTGAGCAGAGAGAGGAGAATGATTTATAACATAATGTATTGTTTATTTTCTTAGTTGTCATTGTCTTCTACTTTGACATGCTTAAAGACAGCGATCTCAACACAAAATGTCTGGCATGTTATTACTGGTGAATGAGTGAATGAATGAATGACATTTTTAAGGAAGAACTTCACCTTTATGGTGCTTTGTATAGATCTATACGCAGTACATTTCTCAATTGGGTGCTTAATAAAAAAAATCCTGCTTCAAAATAATCAGAAGCAGCTCTGGCCAGGTGGTTTGGTTGGTTGGAGTGTTGTCCCATGCACCAGAAGGTTGTGGGTTCAATTCTTGATCAGGGCACATACCTAGGTTGCAGTTTTGATTCCCAGTTGGGGTATGTTTTGGGGGCAACTGATGTTTCTCTCTTTCCTCTTTCTAAAATAAATAAAAACATATCCTTGGGTAAGGATTAAACAATTTAAAAAAATCTGAAGAAGAGTGCTGTAGTAATGCTGATATTAGAATTGCCATGAGTTTTATTTGGGAACATGTATTGGAATTAAAAGTTTTTATATTAGAAACACATTTTTTTCTGGATGACTGTGGATTTTGTGATTCTCCATTCCTTGCTTACCTCTACCTGCTAGGCAATAGGAATATAATCTTCCCTGATACAAAGGTAGGTGAGTGAAGTCTGTGACTAGTGTTCTAAGGAATGAGGTAGGGGATCCAACTGTGGGCAGAACAGGGCTTCCTGTTGGGATCAGATTCTGGGAAGATTTGGCTGAGCTAAAATCGTTTTATAGCTTTCCAGAGTCCTGGGAATGAGCCATACTTTTCCTTGTTTACTGTCTCCCTCTTTATTCAGACTATCCTTTCCTTCACTGAATGTAGTGTTTCACATAGTCCTTTAAAATTATCCAGTTTTTGTTTATTTATTTTTATTGTTACCACACAAAGCAAAAATAGATAGGCTCAAAAAGGCTCACCATATATTCTTCCTAGCTCTTTTTACTTATAACAATAGGAGAAAACCCTCAAGGAATTTTTTGCTATATTAGGGGGTAGCATTTATATATTAAGAACTAAGGGAAGTTAGGCATATTTATGTTGGGATAATTTCAGTGCTAGACTGCTAGTGCCGATTAGCATACCAAAGTATAAGGCAAATTCCTTGAAAATATCCGTTACTGAGAGGTAGGCTGTTTAGGGAGATAATGAAGGGAAGTCGGGTCTGGACCCTGATGATTAAATAAGAGGAAAGAGAATATTCTAGGCCCATTTTTTTACTTCATGTGCAAAAGCCTTTGGAATTTTAGCCTTATCAGGATCAATAAGATTAAACAGGGAAATAAGGCTACTCAGAAAGGCTAATTTAGTCTCAGGCTCCTTCAATAAATGTAGAATGTCTTGCCCGACTGGTGTGGCTCAGTGGTTGAACATAGATCTATGAACCAGGAGATCATGGTTTGATTCCCAGTCAGGGCATATGCCTGGGTTGTGAACTTGAACCCCAGTAGAGGCATGCAGGAGGCAGCCGATCAATGATTCTCTCTCATCATTGTTGTTTCTCGTTTTTGATCTTTTCCTGTCCCTTCTTGTCTGAAATCAATAAAAAAGTATTTACATATATATTTTAAAAATAAATGTAGAATGTCTAGAGTGTGGGAGAGAAATTTTTTACTCTGCACTGGTCAAAACAGCATCTGAAATTCTGAGATCACACTTTAAGAGGGATGCTGATCAGGGATGTAAAGCATAGTGAATGTAATAAATAATATAACAACTATGTGTCATACCAGGTGGGTACTAGACTTACTGGGGGGATTATTTTGTATATTATATAAATGTCTAATCACCATGCTGCAAAACTAATATAAAATAATATTGAATGTCAAATTTAGTTGAAATACTTTTTAGTTGTAAAAGGAAATAAAGGACAGTTTATTAGATGTTTGTTGCTATTAGCCCAATTAGAACCTCTAATTCTATGATAATATTTAATTTTTGCAATAAGTGATGAAATACAGAGAGAAGTATAAGTCTCCTTAAAGTGCTATTAATTCCCTTTTTGTTCTATGTTTTTTCTTCTTCTTTTTTTGAAAAGATTTTTTGAAAAGGAAAAGCAAAGTTTCATAGAGGAAGAATTGTTTACTTAATGCAAAGAATTAACTCAGGTTCACTTTTTTGCCCCTCTTGCATAAAATATTATTTAAATAAAAGAAATGAAACATTACAGACAAAAAAAGAAAAAAGAGAGGGACACGAGACACTCATAAACCATGATAAAGAAGAGTGAGGAATTTTGAAACAATATCATTTGAAGGAAGCTAATTCAAGTAATAGCTGAGAATATAGACTTTAGCATCAGCTAGGTCTCAGGTCAGATTTCATCTCTGTAGCTTATTAGCCATGTGATTTTTTCAAGTCAGGTACTTTACTGATCTTCATCTTACTATCTATCAAATGGAGATTAGAACAGTGTTCACTTCTTAGGATTTTTGTGAGAGTTAAATGAAGTCCATGTATATAAAAACCTTAAGGCAATACCTAGAATATAAGCTTACCATAAATAGTAACTTTTTTTTTTTTTTACAAAATTAGTTAAAGGAACTGGATAGGTATTATTAAGTTTTGGGAGGATAACGAAGAAGAAGGATATGACATTTTGTAAATAGCTCCAGGGACTATAAGTTACAAGTTATAACTCAACATAAGAAATTTGTTTCTAAGAATATGAGCTAGCTGACAATAAATTAGGCTACTGCAGAAAGTGATGAATGTTATCGCCCTCATCCACTCTCAATTTTTAGTCTTCATACATTAGTACTGAATTAGACAAATGAGATTTTTTCCAAATCCACTGTTCTGATCATTCCACAGATACTTATTGACCTTACTGTACACTATCTAAGTGGTGTAGATAGCAAAACAAATATGGTTCTAGTCTTTATGGAGTTTACCAGTCTATGATTTTATGGTTTCCTTTTCTCAAAAATTAACTAATTTCATTTCCTTTCCTCAAAATTCCTTTTGGTTCTCTTCTTGTCTCTAATCATATCTTCTCTACCTCCTTCAGTTGTTCTTCCTCCTTCCTGTCATGCTTGATATACTCCAATTTTTTTCCCCTCAGGTCTCTTTAATTTTCCTCGCATAGTCTCTGCTTTGGCCATCTCTTGCCGTGAATTTAGCCTTTCCAAATTGGTAGATTTTTCTTCCTAGTGTTCCTATGCTCAAAAACTCTTAGTGATTCTCCATCGTCTATTGAGTAAAAAAGCTTGACATTTGCGGCCTTTGACTGGATATTCCAATCCACTTCTCCAAATTTATCTTCATTTGGTCTCATAAACTCTGGGAAAATTAGAGTTTTCTATTCCTGTTTTTTCTTTTATTAATTTCCTGGCCTTACTATTTCTGAGGTCTTTGTGTTTTTAGATCCATCCACCCAAGAAAACCACATCTCTACCTGAAATCCTCTTCTTTCTTTGAAGCTCATTGCATATACTAACTTGTTCATGTAGTCTGTAACTTTTACAGATATCTCCAGGTGGAAGTGAACTTTTCCCTCCTCTGAATCATCAGGGTCCCATACCTTGTTCTCTGTTTTTATCTACTTATCACTTCAGTTTAAATTCTTTGAGATTTGTTGCTGTAATCCTATGTAATAAAAGCCTAATATGTAAATTTACCGAATGGCAGAATGACTGATTGCTATGAAGCACACTGACCACTAGGGGGCAGAGGCTCAATGTAGGAGCTGCCCCCAGCCTGCAGGCCCCAGGCCCGCAAAAGTGGGTGCCAGCAGGGGTCCTCAATTGCCCTGCTGGTCAGCCCGCAGAGTGAGATAACCGGAGGCAGCAGGGAGCGGGGCTGGTGAGTGGGTGGTGCCAAGCCAGCCAAGGCGGGTGCCAGCGGGCACCCCCTCAAATGCCCCACCAGATGCCCCACAGATCAGCCATGATTGCCAGCCCAGCCTAGGAACCCTACCTATGCACAAATTTCATGTATCAGGCCTCCTGTATTTTAATAAACTTAGTAGAGTGTCTTGCATAATATAAGCATTCAATACATAGTTGGTAATGATATAACTTTACTTACAGATGAAGGAGTATTTAATGGGTGATAAGTTTGTATATTAAATACTATTTATTGAGCACCTACTCCAGTGGTTCTCAAACTTTTCTAATGCCATGGTCCTTTAATACAGTTCCTCATGTTGTGGTGACCCTCAACCATAAAATTATTTTCGTTGCTACTTCATAACTGTAATGAATTGTAATGTAAATATCTGTGTTTTCCGATGGTCTCAGGCTCTACAGCAGCAGTTCTCAACTTGTGGGTCATGACCCACAGCTTGAGAACCACTAGCAGGATCACCTAAGACCATCAGGAAACACAGATATTTACATTACGATTCATAACAGTAGCAAAATTATAGTTATGAAGTAGCAACAAAGATAATTTTATGGTTGGGGGTCACCACAACATGAGGAACTGTATTAAAGGGTCATGGCATTGGAAAGGTTGAGAACCACTGACCTACTCTATGCCAGGTACTCTACTGGGCACTGGGGACAAGAAATGGATAAAATATATTATATGTCAAATGGTGCTAAGTGCTAGGTATCAAAATAAATGAGGATAAAAGGGATGATAGTGAAGGAAGTGCAACTTTATATAAGGGGTAAGGGAAAGTTTCTCTGAAGGGTGATAATGAAGAGAGATGATACATATCAAGGCCCACAATGGATCAGGATTAACTTTACAATTTTTCAATAAGCTATAATTGAAAAAAAATTGATTTTTGTCTCATTCTTTTACGTTACAATGAATAATTGGAAAATTAAGAACTGATTGGTAATGGCTTTTGGGGATTTATTTCTCATAGAAAATTTGGTAAGATAAAGAACTCTTGAGTCTCTTCTTTTAGTTGAAAAAATGTTCAAATTGTAATGTTTTAGTAATATGTCCTAATGTTATTATATACATTTTTAAATTATATATTTCAGAATTGAGGGAGCAAAAAAAAAATTAGACAAAACACTAAGTAAAAGAACACCTTTATCACAAGAGCCAGATGATTCTCCAATTGTAAGTTTTTGTTTTCTCTTTAAAAACTTTATTTTAATGCTGTTTTAATTCTTAATTATTTTAAGTCAATTTCAATATAATTAGTATTTTAAAGAATATTACATATATTTTAAACTATACTTTAGTATTTAAAAAATTAAATCACTTAAAACATTTCTAATTGATTTAATTGTCTTTTTGTTTGCTTTTGACAGATGACCAGTGAAATTAAAAAGAAAGGAGTGAGTTCAATTTTTTATATTTGTTGTTTTGTAAATATTCAAAGAAACTATTGCAAAGTAGCTCCTTCTAAGACCACCTGCTAAGTGCCATTCTTGAAAAGAAAGAAATTTAGAAACAGATTTTTTTTTCCTTGCCCAAAGGAGCAAGCATGTCATAGATGGCAATATAGGTTTTAAGAGTTATATTGTTGGCATTTGGTATTTGGGAATTCTTTTTAAATATTATGGTTGTTATTAAAAAAAACACAAAAAAATTCAAAATGACAGTTACAAAGGAAATGCATCTAATCTATATATAAAAGCCTAAGTGACCATGGCCAGTAGCTATGATGGAGCTGCCCCCTGATGGTCAGTGTGCTCCTACAGCCAACCTCCCACAGTCCTTCCCCCTGGCTGGCCAGCTCCAATCGCTGGCCAGGCCAAGGGACCCCACCCATGCACAAATTCATGCACTGGGCCTCTAGTTTATAATAATAAAAGTGTAATATAGAGGGCAATGAGGCAGACAAGTAGAGGCAATCAGGCAGGCGAGCAGTTGGGGTGATTAGGCAGACAGGCAGTTAGGGGTGATCAGCAGACAGAGTGGTTGGGACAATCTGGCAGGCAGGCAGTGGTTAGAAGCAATCGGGCAGGCAGGCAGAAGTGGTTAGGGGAGATTAGGCAGGCAGGCGAAGTGGTAGGGGTGATCAGGCAGGCAGGCCACGGTGGTTAGGGCTGATGAAGCAGGTAGGCAAACAGAGTGGTTAGGGGCAATCAAGTAGGCTGGCAGGCAAGCATTTAGGACCCAGTAGTCCCGGATTGTTAGATGGTGCAAGCATTGCTGAAGGACCACCCCCCTCCATCATCCTATGCATGAATTTCATGCACCAGGCCTCTAGTATGGTGTCTGTGGGTGCCAGGTAATGATGTCATGTAGCAACACCTGCTTCCTCTCCTTAGTGACTAGCCTCCTTGGAGTTTCTTCAGCCCAGGAACCCGATTTGCTTTATAGCCAAGTGCAAACATTTTACACTTTAACCAAATGTCTGTGAAGCATTTTTATGTGCCTCATCTCATTTGATCCTCACAGCAGGTAGATAGGAGATGTGATAGAATCCTATTTTATTTTTATTAGCTGGAAAATGGAGATTTCGAAAATTTAGAAACTTGACACGACTGAAAAGAAATAAGAAGTGTTAGAACTTGATAATGATTTCAGGTTTTCTCACTGCACAGAATATAGTCAAACACTGCTACTGTTAAATGTTTTCACCCTTCGTTCTCCCTGAGTGATCTACAATAATGACCTGCTTTGTGTTGATATTTATGGTTCTGTTGCTGACAATTACTTTAAAGAGAAGGTGGAGTACTTCATTGGGTTGGAAATCAGAAAGCAGATTTAATTAAGCAAGTTTATCTACATGTATAAAGATCTTGCTGGCACCAATTGCACAGGTGTGTTTCTAGCTGTCATTGTTGATCATGAATTTGGTTGACACTTGTATTATAGAGAAAGGTAGAATAGTGATATTAAAATATTTCTTCTAATTAATTTCCTTTCACTGTGCACAAATTTGTGCACCAGGCCTTTAGTACTGATGTAATGATTATTACTTATTGAGAATCTGTTGTATGCTAGTCACATGCTAGGTGTCAGAGATTAAAAAAAAAGATTATGGGTAACAACAAGGGACTAAGATATGATTGGTGGAAAGATGACAACATGAGAAATTTCTTTAACAGCAAAGGATATGTAAACATATGGAGCTAGTTTTACCAAAGAGGAATTTATACAACATGTTTCCAGAGAGGGATACAGATTTTCCATTCCTTTAGTGTTCCCCTTGGGGATAGAGGATTAAAGATATCTCCATATAGATTGAGTATCTTTGGAAGACCCTCATTTTAGCTAGTCTGAGTTTTTGTTGTTGTTTAAAAATACTTGTCCTCTTTCTCTTTCTGCTTCCCAACTTTTATGGAGATTTTGGCTGTGGATTTCCTCTTTACTAGGTATAAGAACTGATATGAAACAACTCCTACATATTCATAAATATCTAATATGAGAGTAAGTGAATTATAAGAGATATCTCTGTTTAGGTGTTCAGCATCCTCACTCGTCCTCCACAGTTTTGCCTTTTAGTGTTTTACATTCTGGATGTAAAAACCTTCATTCACTACAGAATCCACTGCTCTTGGCAATCTGGCTTCTAGAAACCACCACTTTATCATTAATGTCACCATTGACCACTAATTCCCAAATCAAAAAGATATTTTTTTCAATACTTCTATCACCAGACCTCCAGTTGACTTTTAAAAAAAAATTTATTTTTAAATAATCAGACAAATGGATCAATGGAACACAATGGATGACTCATTTAACCCCACAAATGCAATTAACTGATTTTTGAGCAAGGTGCAAAAATCAATTCTATGGGGAAGGACAGTCTTTTCAATAAATAGGGTGGAGCAAATAGACATCCATAAAAACAAACAAACAAGTAAATAACAACAAAAGATCCCAAGCCTAAACCTCTCACTTTGTAAAAAAAAATTACTAAAAATTGATCATAGATTTAAGTATAAATTGTAAAACTATTTTTTGAAGTTTTATAATTAAACATGGTATAAATGTAAAAGTATAAAAATTTTAGAAGAAAACTTATGCTGGGAAAAGAGTTCTTAGACATGACACAAAAGGCATAACCCATAAAAATTTCCCAAAATTATATTTCATCAAAATTAAGAACTAATGCTCAGTGAAAAACCATGTTAAGAGAGTGAAGAAAAAAATTACACACACTGGAGAAGATATTTACACATCGCATATCCAACAAAGGATTTATATCTATGATTTATAAAGACCTCTCAAGACTCAACAATATAAAAACAATCAACCAAGAGCCTTGTATGCATGGCCCATGATCACAGACAATGGGGCTGTGAAGGCCTGGGGTGATGGGCAGGGCAGGCTGTAGTGGGTCAATTGGGAGAAAAAAGGCAACATATGTAATACTTTCAACACTAAATAATAATAATTATTATTATTTTTACTTCTTACATTTATTTATTTTAATTTAATAAATCTTTATTGTTCAGATGATTACAATTGTTTTTCTTTTATCCCTCATTGCTCCCTTCCACCTGGTTCCTACCACACCCTCTGCCCTTCCACCCCCCACGTCCTCATCCATAGGTGTAGGATTTTTATCCAGTCTCTTCCTGGACTCCCCACACCCTTTCCCCTGAAAATTGTCAGTCCACACCCTTTCTATTCCCCTGATTCTATTATATTCACCAGTTTATTCTGTTCATCAGATTTTTTTATTCACTTGATTTTTAGATTCACTTGCTGATATCTTTACCTTTTTCTTCTTCCTCCTCTTTTTAAAAAAATATATTTCATTGATTTTTTTTTAAAGAGAGGAAGGCAGAGGGATAGAGAGTTAGAAGCATCAATGAGAGAGAAACATCAATCAGCTGCCTCCTGCACACCCTGTACTGGGATGTGGCCCCAACCAAAGTATATGCCCTTAACTGGAATCAAACCTGGAACCCTTCAGTTGGCAGACCAGCATTCTATCCACTGAGCCAAACCAGTTGGGCCTTCTTCCTCTTATACCTTCCAGCATTTCATATAATACTGGTTTGGTGGTGATCAATTACCCCTTTAGCTTTTTCTGATCTGTGAAGCTCTTTATCTGCCCTTCAATTCTGAATGATAACTTTGCCAGGTAGAATAATCTTGGTTGTAGGTTCTTTCTATTTATCACTTTGAATATTTCTTGCCACTTGTTGAGAAATCATCTTATAGTCGTATAGGTGCTACCTTGTAGGTAATTAACTGTTTTTCTCTTGCTGCTTTTAATATTCTCTCTTTGTCTTTTGCTCCTGGTATTTTAATTATGATGTGTCTTGGTGTGGTCCTCTTTGGATTCCTTTTGTTTGGGGTTCTGTGCACTTCCTGGACTTGTAAGTCTATTTTTTTCACCAGGTGGGGGAAGTTTTCAATCATTATTTCTTCAAATAGATTTTCAGTATCTTGCTCTCTCTCTTCTTCTGGAACCCTCATAATTCTGATGTTGGTATGCTTGAAATTGTCCCACAGGCTTCTTATACTATTTTCATATTTTTGGATTCTTTTTTCTTTTTTCTTTTCTGGTTGAGTGTTTTTTGCTTCTTTGTAGTTCAAATCTTTGACTTGATTCTTACGATCCTCTAGTCTGCTGTTAGATCTCTCTAATTTTTTATTTCAGTCAGTGTATGCTTAATTTCTAGTTGGTCCTTTTTCATCTCCTCTTGGGTCTCGCTAAATTTATCCATCTTGAAAAACCTTATAACCGTGATTTTGAACTCTATATCTAGTTGTTTGTTTTCCTCCATTTATTTCATTTGTGATCTGTTTCTTTGTCTCTGTATTTTGGCTGCTTCCCTGAATTGGTAGAGTGGCTTTGTCTGCTAGGTGTCCTATAGAGCCCAGTGGCTCAGCCTCCCCAGTTACTTGAGGTGGACACTCTTGGTGCACCCCTTTGTGGGATGTGTGTACAGTCTTGTAGTTAAACCTTGATTGTTGTTGGTATCACTGGGAGTAATTGGCCTCCAGGCCAATTGGCTGTGTCTACACTGGGGAAACTTCTGTGCTGGAGACACCCTATGGGAGAAGATTTGGAAAAGCCTCTGTACTTAGCTTGAATGGGGTGGAGTCTCAGGATGGAGTAGATAGCATTCGTTTCCCATCAGCCCTACCCCTGTGTCTCAGTGTCCTGTGGTAATTGCTGCAAGCACCTCTGAGAGAAAGTTGCCCTCAAATTTTGCCCACTGCCAGACAGTCCAGTTTCTCCCCGAATTAGTCTGGGTTCCCACAATCTTGCCGGGAACTGGAGTTTGTGCAGTCAGGAGCTTTTGTCTCCCTCCCACTTGAGAAAGGCAGCTGAGTACTCGGTTGCCCACCCTCTCTGTGCACATGCACCGTGGTACCTCTGACTTCCGCAGTTCCTCTGAGTCTCAGTGTGCTTTTCTCTTTCCTGACAGTCCAATTTCACTCTGTATGAGTTTGGGTCCCCAGAGTCTCACTGGAACTGGAGTTCAGCAGGGAGCTTTTGTCTCCCTCCCGCATGAGAAAGCCAGCTGCAGACTCAGTTGCCAGTCCTCTCCGCACATGCATTTCAGTATCTCTGCCTCCTGTACCTCTTTGTCTTTATCTTTGGCATTTTAATTATGATGTGTCTTAGTGTGGGCCTCTTTGGGTTCATCTTGTTTGGGACTCTGGGCTTCCTGGACTTGAGTCTATTTCCTTCACCCTGTAGGGGAAATTTTCTATCATTATTTTTTCAAATAGGTTTTTTAATTCCTTGCTCTCTCTCTTCTTCTGTCACCCACATGATGTGAATGTTGTTATGTTTAATATTGTCCCAGAGTCCCTTTAAGTTATCCTCATTTTTTAGAATCTTTTTCCTTTTGCTGTTCTGATTGGGTGTTTTCTACTACCTTTTTTTTATTTTTATTTTTAAACCACGTTTTTATTGCCCTGGTCTGTTTGGCTCAGTGGATAGAGCATATGTCTGCAGACTGAAGGATCCTGGGTTCAATTCCGGTCAGAGGCACATGCCCGAGTTGCAGCTTGATTCCCAGTTGGGGGGCGTGCAGGAGGCTGCCAATCAGTGATTCTCTCTCCTCATTGATGTTTCTATCTCTCTCCCTCTCCCTTCCTTCTGAAATCAATAAAAAAATTTTTAAAAATATGTTTTTATTGAGTTTAGAAAGGGAGAGGGAGAGGGTTAGAGAGATAGAAACACTGATGACAGAGATACATTTATCTGTTGTTTCTTGTATGCTCCCTATTGGGGATCCAGCCCAAACCAGCATGTGCCCTAACCAGGAATCAATCCAGCAACCTCTGAGCCACACTAGCTGGACTGCTACCTTATCTTTTAAATTGCTGATTTGATTCTCTGCTTCATCTAATCTACTGTTAATTCCTTCTAGTGTATTTTTTTATTTCAGTTATTTTAGTCTTCATTTCTGACTGCTCCTTTTTAATGTTTTCTAATCACTTTTGTGTTTCCTATCTCTTGGTTGTAGTTCTCACTGAGTTGATCTATTCTCCTAGATTCATGGAGCATCCTTATAACCTATGTTTTGAACTCCGCATCTGATAAACTGCTTGTCTACATTTTATTTAGTTCTTGTTCTGGAGTTTTGTCCTGTTTTTCTTGGGACATCTGTCTTTATATCCTCATTTTGGCTGTCTCCCTGCGTTTATTTCTATATATTAGAAAGATCTGCTATGTCTCCCAGTCTTGATAGCATGGCCTTATGTAGTACGTATCCTGTAGTGCAGCCTCACTAGTCACATAAGCTAGGCACTCCAGGTATGATCCCTATGTGTGCTGCGTGCACCCTCCCATTATAATTGAGCCTTGGTTACTATAGGCATTTAAGTGAGGGGGTTTGACTCCCAGACTGGTTGATTACGAGGACTGGTTGCAACTATAGCAGAAGGCCTCTTGTACAAGGGCTCACTCCACAGAGCAGAACGTGATTCAGTGTAACCCTTGCCTGGGATGGTGTGGTCTAAAGATTTCCACTGGGTATGTTCGGTCTGGGTCCTCCCAGCAGTTCATGGTGAAGGTCAGACACTGCCTGTGCCTTTCCCAAGGCTATCAAGCATGAGCTACAAAGCGAACTGCAGATGTTTGTTACTTGTGTTGGGCTTAAAGATGGTTGGGAGAGGTCAAACCAAGAACTGCCACTAGTGCCAGGGTTGGGGCTGCTTAGAAAGAGGTAAGGGTTCATGCTGAAGCCACATGCTGCTTGTTTGGGGGTTGAGGACCTTTGAGAGATTTTATTAAAGTCTGCAGGGTGTGATCCAAGACAGGCCTTTTGTATGGCAACACCATTGGAAGCAGCTTAGTTGGGTCCTCAAGTTGAGTGGGCTAGGGTCTCAGGGAATTGACCAGGATAGGAAGAATGGTGTAAGCCAGGTTGATGGTGACTCAGGTATGGCACTCTCTGATGGCTGAGAGGGAAGGCTCAGCAAAGGAATAATAGCTCTGCCAGTGGAGAAAGCTATCCCTCCAGCCCTTGCCCTGAACCAAACAATTGAGTTCCTCACATAAGTCCCTGGAACTTTTTGAACTGGTACCCCAGCACTACAGTTCAGAGCAAGTGAGTCCAGATAAGTCTGTGTATGGGCCCTTTAAGAGGAATGCCTTTAGGAGCCCTTTGTCTCATTCAGCCACAATTTTCCCCTGGTTTTCACAGGCAGAAGTTATGGGGACTTTTCTTTCTGGCACTGGAACACTGGATTGTGGAGCCTAGTGTGGGGCTTGGACTCCAGACCTGGGATATTGCTCCCAATTTTAAAATGTAGCACATTGGTGTGGGACCTGTCCATTTTGCATCTCTGCCCATCCTACCATTCTCTATATGACTTCCATATATTCTTAGTTATAGGACTTTTGTTCAACTAGACTTCATGTGGTTTTCAACATCACATGGTTCATTCTAGTCTTTTGAGAAACCTGGCTTTTAAGAACCACAATTATTTATTTACTAGAGGCTCAGTGCACAAAATTTGTGTATGGGTAGGGTTACTAGCAGCTGCTGGCTGCTGGCTGGGGCCTTCCTTCATTCTGCGCCACCCTCTGGTAGTTAGCACACATCATAGCAATCGATTGAACTCCCAGTCGGTTAAACTCCTAAGGGGACACTTTGTATATTAGGCTTTTATATATATAGATTTTGTTAAATCCTAGAATACACATAAACTGTTATAAAATTAATAACTTATAATACATAAAAAACCTATTCACTATAGTTCAATATTTTTCTATAATTTTTTGTACTTAGCTTAAAGATACATAAGTCTAAATGCTATCTTCAAAAGTTACCATAGTTAGTTCTAAATCTCTTCCAGTATGACTATATTAAATTGACTAGAGGCCCAGGGCATAAAATTTGTGCATGGTGTGTGTGTGTGTCTAGCCTGCACCTTCTCCAATCTGGGACCCCTTGAGGGATATCTGACTGTCCATTTAGGCCTAATACCACTGGGCAGTCGGACATCCCTCTAAAAATCCAACACTACTGGCTCCCAACCACTTGCCTGCCTGCCTCTCTGATTGACCCTAACCACTTCTGCCTGCTAGCCTGATCACCCCCTAATCACTCCTCTGCCAATCTGGTAGATGCCTAAATATTACCCTGCTGGCCTGATTTCCCCTAACTGTCCTCTCCTGCAAGCCTGGTTACCTCCTGTTGCTCTCCCCTGCTGGCCCAGTCACCCCTAACTGCCCTCCCTGTCAGCCTGGTCGCCCCTAACTACCCTCTCCTGTCAGCCTGGTCACCTCTGTCTTCCCCTAAAGACCTGGTTGCCCCCAGCTGCTCTCCCCTGCTGGCCTGGTCACCCCTAACTTTCCTCCCTTGTCAGCCTCGTCACCCCTAACTTCCCTCCTCTGCTGGCCTGGTCACTCCTAACTGTCCTTCCCTGCAGGCCTTGTCACCCTTAACTGTCCTCCTCTGCTGGCCCAGTCACCCGTACTGCCCTCCCCTCTGGCCTGATCGTCCACAACTTTCCTCTCCTACAGACAAGCTTGTGGTGGCCATCTTTGACCACTTGGGGGCAGCCATCTTGTGTGTTGGAGTGATTATCATTTTGCATATTACCTCTTTATTATATAGGATATCCATTTAGCTTCATTTCTTTTTCTGTGTGTATTTTTTTTTTTAATTTTGAATTTCTTCCCCCTCCTGCCCAATTCTTACTGATTTGAGCATGCAAAACAGTAGCATGGCTTGAAAGTCAGAACTATAGTAAAATGTATACTTCTGTCCCTTTTACCCTGTTCACATCCTCCCCATACTTTCTAACCATTCCAATCCTCTCCATTTATATAACCATGCTCATTATTTTTCCTGTGATTAATTTTTCATAAAAGAACATACATGATTTTTTCTTTTTCTTTTATCTTGCACAAAATGCATCATATTTAAATATCCTTTTGCATTTTGTTTATCCTAGAACTTATTCCATATTAGTTCATAGAGATTTTCATTCTTCTTGCCAGCTTTATCAATTGATATATAACATTTTGTACATTTAAGGTGTTGATTTGATTTCCTCATTCTTTTTTACTGCTGCACAGACTACCAATGTGTGGAATATATAACAATTTATTCAGCCCCTCTTAAATGCTTCCAATATTTTACTGCAGTGAATAACCTCGTGTATATGTGTTTTCATATTGTTGGAGGTGTATTTTCAATTTCTAAAAGTGGAACTTCTGGGTTAGTATGTAGTTTTATTAGATATTACAAAGTTTCATTCCACATGAGTTGTGGTAGTTTGCCTTACCACTCACAGTTTATGAGAGTGTTGCTTCTTTATAGTCTTACTATAGTATGTGGGACTTGTAATTTTTTTTCCAATTAGCTGAAAAATGGGATCTCAAGGTGGTTTAAATTTGCTTTTTCTAATTATGAATGAGATTAACATCTTTTTCATAAGTTTAAGGGCTATTTTAATAATACTTTTTATTGTGAAATGGTTTATATATTCTGCTTAATTTTCTATTGGATTTTGGTCTTATTTTCCCCTAAACTAAAAAAAAATTATAAAATACAACTAACATAAATTTATTATTTTTTAAAAATGTATTTTTAAATCAGAGAGTAAGGGAGAGAGAGATAGAAACATCAATGGTGAGAGAGAATCATTGATTAGATGCTTCCTGCATGCCCCAACTGAGGATCAGGCTTGCAGTCTAGGTAGGTGCCCTGATTGGTTACTGAACCTATAATCTCCTGGTTCATAGGTTGACACTCAACCGCTGAGCCATGCTGGCTGGGCTAACATAAAAATTATCATCTTAACCATTTTAAGTGTACAGTTTAATCATGTTAAGTATTTAAATATTGTTGTGCAACACATTTCCAGAACTTTGTCTTTCAAAATGGAAACTTAAGTGACAACTCCCCATTTACCTTTTCAGTCCCTGGAAACTACCATTCTATTTCCTGTTTCTATGAATTTGAGTTTGACTTCTCTGGATACTTCATATAAGTGGAATAATATACTGTTTTTTTGTCACCAGCTTATTTCATTTAGCATAATGTTCTTAAGGTTCATCCATTCACTAAATTTAAGTATTTTTTAAACTTTATTGCAAATATACCAGATTGTCAGTTGTCTTTTGACCTTTATATTATGACTTTTTTTTACACCATGCAAACATTTTTATGTAGTCAGAATTTTTCAATTATTTTTTCCCTTTTGTATCTGGAATTTGAAGCATAGAAATTTTTCTCTACACTCAAGTTATAAAAAAATTTATTCTTTTTCCTCTAGTTTTTATATAGTTCCACTGTTTAATTTAAATTCCTGAACTATTTGGAATTTATTCTTGTGTATAGTGTAAGGTATTAATTACATTTATCTTTTTCCACATGGCTAACCAGTTATCCCAGCACTTCATCTTTGGCCTGGCTGGTAAGGCTCAGTGATTTATGAACCAGGAGGTCATGGGTCAATTGCCAGGGTTGCAGACTCAATCCCCAGTAAGGGGCATGAAGGAGGCAACCAATCAATGATTCTCATTAGTGATGTTTCTGCCTCTCTTTCCCTTCCTCTCTGAAATCAATAAAAAATAAAAATAAAAAGAAACAACATCTTTGCTCCAGTGATTTGAGATGCCACATTTACGATATACTAAATTTTCTAGTGGACTGGACCTATTTCTGGACTTTTCATTTTTTACTACTGGTTAATCTATTCATGCACCTGTACTACACTGTTCTAATTAAAGAAATTTTATAGTATACTAGAGGCCTGATGCACAAAAATTCGTGCAAGAATGGGGCTTCCTTCCTCTAGCTGCCGGCACTGCCTTTGCTGTGGCCAGAGCTGCCTTTCCACCTTCCCACACTGCCCAGAGGCCCAGAGAGGCTGGGGCAGTGAAGAATGCCTGCATCGTTGCCATGGCGACGCCACAAGCATCCCACCCCTGGCCACTCAGTGCCTGTGTATGCAAATTAATCCACCATCTTTGTTGGGCTAATTTGCATACTGACTCCTGATTGGCTTGTGGATGCCACAAAGGTACAGTCAATTTCTCTTTTATTAGTGTAGATTTTAATGTCTTCTAGAGCTAGTCCTTCCTTGTAGGTTTTCTTTCTCAGGGATTTCTTGGTTATTCTCACATGTTTATTTTTCTCATGAATTCTATGCTTAACTTGTCTAGTTCCATAAAAATATGTGTAGATATTGATTTAAATTAATTTTGGCACAAACTGAAATTTTCATGATGTTAAAATGTCTTTACCAAGATCTAGTGTTGTCTTTCTATTTGTTTGTGTCTATTTTTGTTATACTACTCATTGTTAGGGGAGAATTTATGAAATTATCCTATACTTCTTTGTACCAGAATATAATATCCAAGATAGCATGGGCTTTATATGTTTTGTTTTTACTACTGTATCCTTAGTATTTGGAATAATATCTAAATATTTGTTGAATTTGTGAATATTTATTGAGTGAAGGAAGTTAGATAAAAGGTCTTTGTTTTGCCTTGAGAAAAGGAGAAATATACCAAGAACATTATTTAGGTGAGAACTCATAAATAAAGAAGAATATAAAATGGTATCTGTAGATTGTACTTTGGGTTAAACTCCTTTTATTCTGAAAATATGTTATTTTGCAATATACTAGTGTTTTTATTCTTGGGGAAAATTTAATCTTGAGAACACAGAGCTTAGTAGTTACATTGAAATGCTACTTCATTTAGAACATTTACTTTTTTCTTATTATGTTCTCAGTTGAACTATATTTATATGAAGCAATGTGTAGAAAGTAGTCCTATAGTACCTATTCAGCAGGAATGGCTGGACCACATGTTAATGCTGGTACCTGAGTCTTTAAAGCAAGGGAAAAAAAGAGAAGAACTCCTTCAAAGTCTCATCAGTGAGGTGTCAAGTGACTTTGAAAAAAGCACGAAGAGGTATTTGGGTAAGTAATATATAGCACCTTTGCTCTCCCGCTCCTCCCAATAAAAAGCAGAAATATGAATAATGCATGTTATATATTTAGCTATATATATTCTTAAATATTATTTTTATTTAAGGATTTTGAGCCTATATTGTCAAAATGTTTGCAAGTTAAGGCCATTTTTTAGTAACTTTTTATATTCTTATTAGCTAAATATCTTTTTTAGTTTTCACTTTGTCTTTATAATTCTTGCTGCACTATCTACTGGATTATAAGTTAATATTAACAGATTTGGGGAGATTTGTTAAGGATTTAACCTTTGCAATTTTTATTGGAATAAATTTTCTTAAGAGGCCATGTCAGTAACTTTTCAGTAGACAGAAAGAGAAAAACTGAGAACTTACTGAAACTGTACTATATTTGAATTTACCTTCAAAGTAAGGCCAAAGTAGTATCAAAAGTGTGATTTTGTTTCTAGTAAAGGAATTTTTTCTTATACTCATTTTAATGTACAGTAAACTGTACCATTCAATATCATGAGTTAGAAACTTTGATTTGAGATATAGAAAATATTTTACTATAGTTTTATTTAAGCTTTATTTCTGAAGCAATATAAAATAATAGGAAAGTCTAGAAGTATGTATCAATCTTATGAATAATTACTGGGCTCATGCTTAAAGATTATAAGCTTTATTGGAGTATATTAACAAAAGAACTATCTTAGTAAACATTTTTTTGAAATTATGAAATTTCAAGTTGATGGATTTTCATTTTATTCTCTATAAAATCTTGGATCAAAATGTTATTGATCATCTTTAAAGGGTTTTCAAGAAGTATTAATACATATATGTATTTTAGTGAAGAGTGTTCTTGTGAAACCTCCAGTTAACTGGCTTGAAGATGATGGAGGTCCTTTACCTGAATTCCCTGTGTGAGTAAATTATTTTAAAAACAGTGTGCACTTAGGTTTGATAATAGATTGAAAATAAACTGATTTTGCCCTTGGCTGGTTTGGCTCAGTGGATAGAGCATCAGCCTGAAAACTGAAAGGTTCAGGTTTGATTCCAGTCAAGGGCACATGCCCCGGTTGTGGGCTCAATCCCCAGTGGGAAGCATGATCAGTGATTCTCTCTCATCTCTGATGTTTTCATATCTCTCTCTCTCTCTCTCTCTCTCTCTCTCTCTCTCTCTCTCTCTCTCTCTCTCTTCCTCTTTGAAATCAGTAAAAATATTTAAGAAAAAGAAAATAAACTGATATTATAGTTAAGTCTACAGTTGTGAAACTCAAAGGTATTTTAAACATACCTAAAAATATAGTATTACTGCTGTTTTTTCTTTCTCCCTGAAAGTATTCTCTATATTGTACTTATCTAGTTTTAGTCTATACAATTAGGGGAACTTATATGGATGCACAGTTCAATTTGATTTTAAGTGAATTCGGAGTATGCCAAATAGATTTATCCATCCTTTCTCCCCAGTACTAAGGACTGTGTTGATTTATCTCTGCCCAAGGTAACTGAACCAGAGCACAGTGGGAGTTAGCAGGGTACTCATGCTTGGCCCATCAGCCTTCCTTACCCACAAATGATCTCTGTTCTCAATATAGTGGTTAGTAGAGGGGAAAGAGGTAGAGGGAGTATGAAGAGGATAAAGGAAGTAAAATATTTGGTGACAGAAGATTAGACTTAGGGTGGTGAGCACACAATGGAATATATAGATGCTGTATTATAAAGTTGTATATCTGAAACCATGTTATTAATCAATGTTACTCCAATAATTTAATTTAAAATATTTAAATGGCTTCTGTTCTCTCTGAAAATAATGCATTTTCAAAATCTTGATGTATTTTTATTACATGCATATTCCCTAAGGCTTCCATGGCTGACCACATTTCCCTCTTCTCAATCCCCAGTTTTCTCTCTTTAATATTAATTCCATGTCATAAATATTATTCCTAAAATTAAGAGTATATTGTTTGAATTCTGTTTAACGTGGTGTATTGCTTTCCAGAGGCCTGGATTATTCCAATCCTTGGCATAGTAGCTATGTGCAGGCAAGAAATCAAATACTATCTAATTTGCACATTGTTCATCCAATTATGAACATGTTACTGGACCTTGGTTACAAGACATTTTCTAATACCGTTTTGCTGGACTTAACAGGAATTAGGTAAAGGCCATATTCATTAATTAAAATTTAAAATGTGAATGTCTCCTGTTTGAGTCTTTATATTTTTGACTATATAATTTTTAAAACTCGTTGATAAATCTTCAGAACTTTTCTTTAAATTTCAAAAATTTATAAATTTTTTATTTGTCTTAACAATTATATATCAAAATAAAAATTATATTTTTATTTTTCTCATAATAGAGCTAAAGGCCCAATTGATTGTGAATCACTGAAAAATGATCTATCAATACAAGCTAGGAAGGCAGAAGAGAAGATAATGAACACATGGTACCCAAAGGTTATAAATCTTTTTACCAAGAAGGAAGCTCTTGACAGCATTAAACCTGAAAAGTTGGATTCATTTTATAGCTGTGTTTCAACACTTATGTCAAATCAGGTAAATATGTTTTACGTATTTTAAGTGATAATGGTTTTAAAATTAGTTTGGTATTTTAAATATATATATATTTATACACACACACATATATATGTGTGTATATATATATATACATATATATATATACATATATATATGCACACACACACACACAGACATATACACACACACAGAGAGAGGAAGGGAGAGGAATAGAGAGTTAGAAACATTGATGAGAGAGAAACATCAATCAGTTGCCTCTGCACACCCTCTACTGAGGATGTGTCTGCAACCAAGGTACATGCCCTTGATTGGAATCAAACCTGGGACCAAATTAGTGAATTAGAAATCAGTGAAGCAAAACACACTCAAACTGAACTGCAATTGGAGAAAAAAATTAAAACACAGGAGAAAAGTCTAAGGGAGTTATGAGACAACATGAAACGAAGCAACATACAAATAACAGGGAAACCAAACAGGAAGAGGAACAAGGGTTAGAAAACCTATTTGAAGAAATAATGTCAGAAAACTTCCCTGAGGTGGGGGGTGGAGGAGGAAGTTACACAAGCACAGAGAGTTCCAAACAAGATGAACCCCAAAAGATCTACACCAAGACACATGATAATTATAATGGAAAATGTTCAGGAAAAAGAGAATCTTAGAGGCTGCAAGAGAGAGACAGAAAGTTACATATAAAGGATCTTCAATTAGATTATCAAATGATTTCTCAATAGAAACACATCAGATCAGAAAATAATGAAAGGAAATTTACAAAGTGATGCAAAGCAAGGGACTGAATCCAAGAATACTCTATCCAGCAAAACTATCATTCAAACTTGAAGGGGAAATAAGGAGCTTCACAGACAAAAATGGATAAGGGAGTTTATCACTATCGAGCCAACAATGCAAGAAATGCTAAAGGGATTGGTGTAAAAAGAAATAAAAAGGTGGGAAGGAACACAATTACAAAAAATAAAAATGACTACAAACAAGTACCTTTCAATAATAACTTTAAACATAAATGGACTAAATGCTCCAATCAAAAGACATTGAGTGGCTGAATGGATAAAACAACATGACCCATATATATGCTGTCTACAATATACCCACCTTAGAACAAGGTACTCACATAGACTGAAAATGAAGAGATGGAAAATATCTTTCAGGCAAAAGGAAATGAAAAAAAAAAGCTGTGGTAGCAATACTTATATCTGACAAAATAGACCTCAAAGTGAAGGCCATAACAAGAGATAAGGAAGGCCACTTCGTAATACTAAAGGGATTGATACAACAAGAGGATATAACCCTGATAAACATTATATGCACTCAATGTAGGAGCACCCAAATACATAAAACAACTCCTGAAGATATCAAGAAAGAGATCAACAACAATACTATCATAGTAGGGGACTTTAATACACCTCTAATATCACTGGATAAATACTCTAGACAAAAAAGTCATAAAAGAAACAGCAATCCTAAATGACTCACTAGATCAGATAGACCTAATTGACATCTTCAGAAATATTTCACCCCAAAGCCATGGAATATACATTCTTCTCAAGTGCACATGGGACATTTTCAAAAATAGACCACAAATTGAGTCACAAGCAAAGTTTCCCCAAATTCAAGAAGATTAAAATCATATCAAGCATTTTCTCTGACCACAATGCATAATATTAGAAATAAACTACAATAAAAAAAATCCAAAAAATTCAACCACTTGGAAGCTGAATAGCATGCTATTATACAGTGATTGGGTTACCAAAGAAGAAATTAAAAACATCTTGGAAACTAATGACAAAACAATACAACAATCCAAACTCTATGAGATACAATGAAAGCAGTCCTGAGAGGGAAGTTTATAGTTCTACTGGCCTACCTCAAAAAACAGGAAAAAAAATGGTAATAAGTCATCTAACTCTACAACTCAAAGAGTTAGAAAGAGAGCAACAAGAAAAGCCCAGTGTAAGCAGAAGGAAGGAAATAATAAAGATCAGAGCAGAGATAAATGACATTGAGACCAAAAAACAAACAATACAAAAGATCAACAAAACCAAGAGCTGGTTCTTTGAAAGGATAAACAAGATTGATCAACCTCTAGTCAGGCTCACCAAGAAGCAAAGAGAGAGTACCCAACTAAACAAAATCAGAAATGAAAGAGGTGAAATAACAATAGATCCCACCAAAATACAAAGGATTGTTAAAAAATACTATGAACAACTCTATTCTAACAAATTAGACAACCTGGAGGAAATGGACAAAAATACAACTTTCCAAAACTTAATCAGGAAGATTCTAAAAACCTCAGTAGACCAAACACTGAAAGAAATTAAAGCAGTCATCAAAAAGCTTCCAGCAAACAAAAGCCCAGGGCCAGCCGAAACCGGTTTGACTCAGTGGGTAGAGTGTTGGCCTGCAGACTGAAAGGTCCCAGGTTCGATTTCAGTCAGGGGCATATATCTTGGTTGCGGGCACATTCCTAGTAGGGGGCATGCAGGAGGCAGCTGATCGATGTCTCTCTCTTATCAATGTTTCTAACTTTCTGTCCCTCTCCCTTCCTCTCTGTGAAAAATCAATAAAATATTTTTAAAAAATAAAAAAAGCCCAGGGCCAGATGGCTTCACAGGAGAGTTTTACCAAACATTCAGTGAAGAACTAAAACCTATCCTCAGACTATCTTAAAAAATTCGATAGGAAGAAACACTTCCTAGCTCATTCTATGAAGCCAGCATCATCCTAATACCAAAATCAGATAAAGACAACACAATGAAAGAGAATTATAGGCCAATATCCCTCATGAACATAGATGCCAAAATCCTCAACAAATTTTAGCAAATTGGATCCAGCAATACATCAGAAAGATCAGATACCATGACCAATTAGATTTATCCCAGGGATGCAAGGATGGTACAATATCCACAAATCAATAAACATGATACATCACATTAACAAATTGAGAGATAAAAACCACATAGTCATATCAATTGATACAGAAAAACCATTTGACAAAATCCAACACCCCTTCTTGATATAAACTCTCAGCGAGGTGGGAATAGAAGGGTCATACCTCAACATAATAAAAGCCATATATGACAAACACACAGCCAACATCATACTCAGTGGGCAGAATCTAAAACCATTTCCCCTAAGAACAGGAACAAGACAGAGATGCCCACTCTCACTACTCCTGTTTAATATAGTACTGGTAGTATTAGCCATTGCAAGCAGGCAAGAAGAAATAAAAGGCATTCAAATTGGTAAAAAAGCAGTAAAACTATCCTTATTCACTAATGACATGATATTGTACATAGAAAACCCTAAAGACTCCATCAAAAATTATTAGACTTAATAAATGATTTTTGGCAATGTAGTAGGATACAAAATTAACACCAAAAAATCTGTGACATTTCTATATACCAATAATGAACTTACAGAAAGAGAGACTAAAAAAAGCAATCCCATTTACCATTGCACCAAAAAATTTAAGATACCTAGGAAAAAATTTAAGGAGGTGAAAGATCTATATGTGGAAAACTACAGGACACTGAAAAAAAGAGATAGAGGAAGACATAAACAGATGGAGGAACATACCATGTTCATGGATTGGTAGAATCAACATCATCAAAATGTCCATTCTACCCAAAGAAATCTATAAATTTAATCCACTCCCCATTAAAATACCAACAGCATATTTTGCAGATCTAGAATGAACATTCCAAATATTCATTTGGAATAAAAATAGATCCCAAGTAGCTGCAGCAATCCTGAGAAAGAAGAATAAAGTAGGTGGGATCTCAATACCAGATATCAAGCTGTATTACAAAGCTACTGTTCTCAAAACAGCCTGGTACAGGCACAAGAACAGACAGGCCAATGGAATAGAATAGAGAATCCAGAAATTGGCCCAAACCACTATGCTCAATATTCAGCAAAGGAGGCATGAACATACAATGGGGTCAAGACAGTCTCTTCAATAAATGGTGTTGGAAAATTGGGCAGATACATGCAAAAAAATGAAACTAGACACCAACTTACACTATACACAAAAATAAACTCAAAATGGATGAAGGACTTAAACATAAGACAGGAAACCATAAAAATTCTAGAGGAATCCATAGGCAGCAAAATCTCAGACATATGCCAAAGCAGTTTCTTCACTGATACTGCTTCTAGGGCATTGGAAACTAAAAAAAAATAAACAAATGGGACTACATCAAAATAAAAAGCTTTTGCATAGCAAGAGAAACTATCAACAAAACAACAAGAAAGCCCACTGCATGGAAGAACATATTTGCCAATGTTATCACCGATAAGGGTTTAATATCCAACATTTACAGGGAACTCATAGAACTTAACAAAAGGAAGATAAACAGCCCAATAAAAAAATGGGCAATGGACCTAAATAGATACTTTTCAAAATAAGACAGAAGGAAGGCCAAGAGACATATGAAAACATGCTCAAAGTCACTAATCATTCAAGAGATGCAAATCAAAACAACAATGCAGTACCATCTCACACCTGTCAGAGTGGCTATCATCAACAAATCAACAAATGACAAGTGCTGGCAAAAATACAGAAAAAAAGAAACCCTCGTGCACTGCTGGTGGGAATGCAGACTGGTGCAGCTACTCAATGGAGAACAATATGGAGTTTCTTCAAAAAATTAAAAATGGAACTTCCATATATTCCTAGAAGTGGGACCCAGTGATCCCACTTCTAGGAATATATCCCAATAAACTAGAAACACCAATCAGAAAGGATATAGGTGTCTCTATGGTCATAGCAGCACAATTCACCATACCTAAGATTTGGAAACAGCCTAAGTGCCCAGTATATGAGTGGATTAAAAAAACGGTGGTACATCTACACAATGGAATACTACACTGTGGGGGAAAAAAGGAGTTCTTTTTTTTTAAATAAATTAAAAAAAATAAATTTTATTGATTTTTTACAGAGAGGAAAGGAGAGGGACAGAGAGTTAGAAACATTGATGAGAGACATTGATTAGCCGCCTCCTGCACAACCCATACTGGGGATGTGCTTGCAACCAAGACAGATGCCCTTGATGGGAATCGAACCTGGGACCTTTCAATCTACAGGCCAATGCTCTATCCACTGAGCCAAACCGGTTTCAGCGAAAAAAAAAAAGGAAAAAAAAAAAGGACTTTTTACCATTTGCAACAGCATGGATGGAACCAGAGACCATTATGCTAAGTGAAATAAGACAGAGAAAGATAAATATTACATGATCTCACTCATTTATGGAATATAATGAACAACATAAACTGATGAACAAAAACAGATCCAGAGACAGAGAAACATCAATTAGACCATCAAACCTCAGAGGAAAGATAGGGAAAGGTGGGGGTAAGGGTGGGAGATCAACTAAAGGACTGTATGCATGCATATAAGGTTAACCAATGGACACAGACAATGAGGGACATGGTGGTGAGGGCATGAGTTGGAGATTGGGAAGGTAATGTGGGGATTAGGACACTTAATCAATAAAGATATTTTTAAAAAGTCCCCCCCCCCCCAAATAACTATGACCTCTTGGTTCATAGGTTGAGACTAAGCCACTGAGCCATGTTGGCTAGGTGAGATGAGGAACATTTTGAAGATAATTTAGATCTATTTTTGTCTGTTTGGGTAAATTTCCAAACAGTTGGTTAATGATAAAAAAAAACACTAGAGGCCCGGTGCATGAATTTGTGCATGGATGGGGTCCAGTTGGACTGTCCCGATGGGGCCGTTTGGGCCAGGCCAGCTAGCTGGAGGGGACATGGGAGGTTGGCCAGCCAGCCTTGCCTCTGATTGGGGCATGGGGGACCGATTGGGGGGTGGGGCTGCCTGGGGGTGGGAGGAACTGTCAGGCTGGTTGGCTGGCAGCAATGTATGTCATAGCAACCAGTCATTTCAGTTGTTCTGGTTGTTTCAGCATGCTGATTACTTGGCTTTTATATATATATTGGAGGTCTGGTGCACAGAATTCATGCATAATTGCTTGGCATACATATATATATGTATATATACACATATACGTATATGTGTGTATATATATACGTATATATACGTATATGTGTATATATACATATACACACACACACACACACACACACACACACACACACACATATTAGATGTCTGGTGCCCGAAATTCATGCATGGGTGCAGGTTGGGCTGTTCTTCAGCCCAGCCTGCACCCTCTCCAATATGGGACCCCTTGAGGGATGTCCGACTGCTTGCTTAGGTAGGATCAGGCCTAAAAGGGCAGTCAGACATCCCTCTCACAATTCAGGACTGCTGGCTCCCAACTGCTTGCCTGTCTGCCTTCCTGATTGCCCCTAACTGCTTCTGCCTGTCAGCCTGATCACCCCCTAACCACTCCCCTGCCAACTTGATTGATGCCTAACTGCTCCCCTGCCAGCCCGATTACCCCTAACTGCCCTCCCCTGAAGCCTGGTTTCCCCCAACGGCTCTCTTCTGCAAGCCTGGATATCCCTCAACTGCTCTCCCCTGCAGGCCTGGTTGCCCCCAATGACTCCTAACTACCCTCCCCTTCAGGCTTGATCACCCACAACTGCCCTCCCTTGCAGGCCTAGTTCCTCCCTGCTGGCTATCTTATGGTGGCCTTCTTGTGTCCACATGGGGGCAGCATCTTATGTGTTGGAGTGATGATCAATTTGCATATTACTCTTATTAGATAGGATAGAGGCCTGGTGCCCAGGTGGGGGATGGCTGGTTTGCCCTGAAGTGTGTCCCAGATCAGGGTGGGGGTTCCATTGGGGCTTGGGGTGGTCTGTGCAAGGGGCCTGTGGTGGTTTGCAGGCTGGCCACACCCCCTGGTGACCCAAGTGGAGGCCCTCATATCTGGGATTTATCTTCTATAATTGAAACTTTGTAGTCTTGAGCCTCTAGAGGCTAGGGCAGGCTAAAGCAGGTGGAAAGCTTGGCTTCCTCCATCACCAGGGAAACCCATGCCTCCTGTTTGCTCAGTGGCCGCAGCCATTTTTGTTGGGATTTATTTATCTTCTATAATTGAAACTTGGTAGCCTTGAGCGGAGACCAAGGCAGGCCAGGGGTGCGGAAACTTGGCTTCTTCCATCGTCAGTGAAATCCAAGCCTCCTGCTCTCTTTAGCTCTGTGGCTGCCGCCATTTTTGTTGGGATTTACTTATCTTCTATAATTGAAAGTTGGTGGCCTTGAGTGGAGTCCATGGATGGCCAGGTGTGCGGGAAGCTTGGCTTCTTCCATTGCTGGGGAAACCCAAGCCTCCTGTTCACTCTGTGACCACAGTCATCTTGGTTGGGTTAATTTGCATACTTGCTCCTGATTGGCTTGTGGGTGTGGCTTGTGGGTATAGTGGAAGTATAATTAATTTACATATTACTCTTTTATTAGATAGGATGGATTATTCATACTTTGGTCATGTATTGTGCACATTTCTAAGTTCCAGTAGCTTCACCCTAAACAAATGGTCTGCTGGAAATTTGGCTTTCCAGAAACAACAATAACAACCACCACTCTGATTTGTAGTGTTTCCTAATTTCCATGACATAAATATTCCCACTATGATGATTTTAAAGCATCCAAAGATTTAGTAATGGTCTTACAAAATTTATGAATATTGAACAATTGGCTCTTGTGACAATAGCAGCTATCTGTATCTTTACCAATGCTCCTCACCCCATGTCCATGTCATTCCCTTGACACCCTCACCCTCAGGGTCAGGGCTCCCCTGCCCTCAGTCTTCACCATATTTTTTGGTCTTCTGAAATGTTTCTATATATGGGGCAAAATTACTAGAGTGTGGAAGATTCTGAGTTGCCTTTTTAAGATTGTTGATTTTCTATAAAAATATGAATGTTTGCATATATTTTTTCATTTATTATTTTAGACTACATTTATTTAGAATATACTGTGCTGCCCGAACCAATGGCTCAGTTGGTTGGAGTGTCATCCCATACACCAAAATGGTTGTAGGTTCATTTCCAGGTCAGGGTACATACCTAGGTTGTGGGTTTGATCTTGAGTCAGTTGCTAATGGGAGGCAACTGATCAATGTTTCTCTCTCACATCAAAGTTTCTCTCTCTCTCTCTCTCTCTCTCTCTCTCTCTCTCTCTCTCTCTCTCTCTCTCTGTCTTTCTCCCTCCCCTACACTCCTCTATCCTTCTCTCTCTACAATCAAAACATATCCTTGAGTGAGGATTAAAAAAAAGAGCCCTGGCCAGCATTGCTCAGTGGTTAGTGTCTCCTCACATACCTCAGGGTTTTGGGTAGGATTCGTGGTCAAGGGCATGTACCGGGATTGCAGGTTTATTCCCCACACCTGTTTGGGGTGCATGTGGGAGGCAACCAGTGGATGTCTCTTTCACATTGATGTTTCTCTCTCTTTCTTCTCCCAACCCTCACTCCCTTCCACTCTCTGAAAAGCAATGGAAAAAATGTCCTTAGATGAGGATTAACAACAATAACAAAGGAATGTATGTGCTGAATGAAGATAATTTTCAGGACTAAATGAATATATAGAATGAATTATAGATTTATTTTAGTCAAAGGTTGAACTTGTACTTTTAAAATTAATAGTAATTTATACCATCATGCAGATAAAGGATCTCTTAAAGAGAACTGTAGAAGGATTTGTAAAACTCTTTGACGAAGCAGATGAACGAGGGCTGCCAATATTTAAGATGGAATTAACATTTGATGATGATAAAATGGAATTTTACCCTACCTTTCAAGATTTGGAAGATGTTGTTTTTGGTTTGGTAGAGAGAATAGCTGAAGCTCTGCAGGTATTATGTCATCCTTATCTATGGCTCTTTTTTATCATTTTAAATTGAGTTGAAGCTCCATAAAGTATTTATATACATAAAATGTAACAACTCTTTATTTCCATACTCCAAGTTATTTTATGTTAAAATAAAGTGCTTTGTCTTTGAGAAAGTCTTCTGGTTGAAGATAACGTTTGCTCTTAGAAGTCTTATTGTAGTTATGACATTTTTATGCATGTCTCAACTTCCCTACTGAGTTGTTAGCCACTTAAGTACATGATCCAAGTTATGTTTGTTTTTTTCTAGAGTTTTCTAGTATAGTTGCTTTGACATTATAGTTACTCAATAAGTATTTGTTGAATAATAAAAGGCTAACCCAACTTAAGTTTTATATTAGACTAGAAGCCTGATGCTGAAATTTGTGCACTGAAAGGGAGGTCCCTCAGCTCAGCCTTCCCCTCTCACAGACTGGGATCCTCAAGGGATGTCCTACTGATGGTTTGGGCCCGCTCCCCAGATAGGGATCAGAATTGAACCCAGACCCTGTGGTTGGCAGGCCGAAGCTCTATCCACGGAGCCAAACCGGCTAGGGCAGGATATGACATTTTTTAGCTCCTCCATCACTGGACCTTCGTTTTTTCCTCCAGGAGTGGAAAATCCTAGATCACCTTCTTGGATTTTTATAACCCAAGTTACCAAGAATACTGCATCTGGCAGCGTACAGGGAGCTTAGCCAATACGTGGTCAGAAAAGATGTTTACGCTCCAACTAATTTGGCTTAGTGGATAGAGCATCAGCCTGCAGACTGAAGGGTCCCAGGTTTGATTCCTGTTAAGGGGTGGGGGCACATCCCCAGTGGGGAGTGTTCAGAAGGCAGCTGATGGATGTTTCTCTCTCATTGATGTTTCTGACTGTCTATCCCTCTGCCCTCTTCTCTGTAAAAAAATCAATAATATAT